>OY740785.1:103668134-104288154 GCA_963514005.1 Raja brachyura
GAGCTGTTTCTCTCTCGTAAAGTACCCAGAATCTCAAATAACTGGTGCATCTTGCAAATTACAGTACAACGACAACAACTAAATTTATATACCAACTTCAGTGAAGTGAAATATTTCAAAATGCTTCATGAATCTTTGGTATCTGGTGGACCAATGACAAAAGTGGCCAATGGTCAGAATTAAAGAACTTGGAGAATTGTAAAGTCTATGGGGGGTTAGGGTAAGTGCACAGAGACTGAAAATTTTAATTTTGAGGTAATGTTGGAATTGGAGTGAAGTGAACTTGACACGTTGATGCAAGGAATTGGTTGTTATTGGCAACCATCCATAATGCAGCATATTCAATGAATAGTTTGCGTGACAGTAAAAGTCAAATCCAAAATCATGGGTCAATTGCAGAGTAGGTTACTAAAGAATTGTTTAAGAAGGAACTGCAAATGCTGGAAAATCAAAGGTAGCCAAAAATGCTGGAGAAACTTAGCAGGTGAGGCAGCATCTATGGAGCGAAATAGGCGACGTTTCATTCTGAAGAAGGGCCTCGACGCGAAACGTCACCCATTTCCTTCGCTCCATAGATGCTGCCTCGCCCGCTGAGTTTCTCCAGTTACTAAAGATTGTCATTGAAATAGGCAGCAAATCTAGGCTCAAGAGACGATTTGATATGCTGCGAAATGGAATAAATTTGGGAATACAGTGAGAAGTAGCGCTGACAGCAATTAAATAAAGATTTCTGATTTTAATCCTAAGGTTGCTTTTAAATTGAATAATGCCAGTAAAAAAATCAAACAAGACATTAGGATACAGTAGTTATAGGATTCAACATGCAATCCAGAGGTATTGAATTGAGATTCAATCAAGATAAATTACAAAAGTAATTTCAATAAATCTGGTAGTATTTGTGGGCCAGCAACAAAACAAAACGATGAATAATGCAAAGATTTTGTGAAAATCCAAACATCTCATAATTATCCTTCAATGTTAATTGTTAACCAATCCATTCTGGCCTGCACGTAACTACACTATCACAAAATAAAGTCTTAACACCCTCAAGGATAAGAGATGGGCAATAAATATTACCTAGTCAATTCTACTAATGTCCCAGCATTTTTTGCAAAGATTTAGCAAGGTGTTTATTTGTAAAACATTTGATTTTATAACAAAAGAAGAATTTTGCTTCTCAGAAGGCACATTGGATCAGCGATGACACTGTGTATCAATGGATGCCTCTCTGCAATATTTATTTTGTGCACAAAACCCAAGGCATCAGGCTCAATAGGTTTGACCTTTCAGAATATCTACCATTCTTCTGATAGCTTACACATTGTACAATCATAAGAGGAACCTGCACAAAACATTATTGCTAAGAATCCAGTATTTTCATTATATCCCAATTGCAGCTAGTTTGTGCATTATACTTACCTGAAAGAGAAATAAAATAACAGAGGGGAAATAGGGAAGAGAGAGCTGATGATACATCAACAGTCTACAACAACAAATAACCTGCTGGAGCAACTCATCTGGTCAAACACCCTCCCATCATCTAGCTCAATTTGCCTCCTTTATTCACTCTTCATCTTTTCCTGTTTGTCTCCATCTATCATTGATCTGCCTCTGCCTCCCCCTCTCTTACTCAGCTCCTTATGCCCAGCATCCTTTACCTCTTCTGGATCCACTAATGATCTCAAGGTTCTGCCTGACTATTCCCCTTCTCCCCTTTCACTGGCTGTCTCCCCTCTCCACTCTCAGTCCCAATGGCATGCATGGTCTTGATCCAATATGGTGACCACTCCTTTCCGTCCACAGGGTCTGATTGACCCGCTGAGTTCCTCCAGCAGATTGTTTGTTCCCCTGGATTCCAAGTATTTGCAGTCTCTTGCGTCCCGACTCTCCATCCCCTTCAGAACCCTAATTTTAGACCCTTTACTTTTAACTATGATTTCCCAACTCAGTGCTCTTTTCCAATCCACACTTGAGCTCAGGTTTATTGCACAGTTGAAATAATACAATATACGTTCCACTTCCATTTGGATAGCTTATTCCATATCCATCCTGTGGAGTTCTACATCTGCTTCTGAGTCTCTATGGCAAGTGGGAAGAAAAGAACAGCTGTTGCACAAAAATGAAAGAGCAGGGAAACAGAGAAAGGGAGTAAGTTCAAGGTTATAAACAAGTCTATGTGCACTTTATGTGTAGAGACACAGAAAGAGAGAGAAGCAGAGGAATAATGATTATGATATAAATACGTAGATGCATTGAGGAAGAAGAGGAAAAATATAAGACAAAAATAAATTATGAAAAGTTAAAATATGCAAGAACTGGGAACAGAGAGACATTAACCCTTAATGCTGCTCATTAACAGTACAATTGGAAATCAAAAGTTACATTTAAAACATGAAAAGCAACATACCTGAAAATTGTGGTGGACAAGTGCAGTCATAATCTCTTCTTTCAAGCCCTTCCTTCCTGTCAGCGCAAGTACCTCCATTCAGGCAAGGTCTCGCAGAACAGGCATTGTACTCCTCACAGTAAAGGCCAGTGTAGGGAAGCTGACAATGGCAGTAATATGCTGCCTGCCAAGGTTGTGTTTGACATTTCCCATGGCTCGAACAAAGTGCTGAATCGTTGGAGGCTTTGCAGTATTCTGGTTTAACAGTGAGATTAATCTGAAGGCCAATTCTACATAATGGAGGTCCATCATCCTGAACCTCCACAAGAAAATGTCTCCCAACACTCAGCCACATTGGGTCTATCTGGTGTTTGCCCTTTGCTCTTTCAGCAAACAAAAGCTCAATTTTTGGAAAGACCCGCTGTGAGCAGTTAGTAAATTCTGCCTCTGAAACTTTCACCAGCCTCCTTCTGCGGTTCACAAATGATGGATCCAGCCATAGAAATATATTAACCCCCAATTGCACTTCCAAAGGGCAGTTTTGGCCCAAATTAATAATTGTGTTGCTGGAAGATATATTCCACATGCTAAGGCTCCAACATTCTGTAAAAACATCTGAGCCTACAATATGGTTAAATGTCCAGTTCATATGGAGTTCTTTAAGATTGGGATACCATTCAATAACTTCATCGTGTTGGGACACTGTTTGTCCACTTGCCTTCCAGTGTGGGGATGAATGAAAGATGCAAACTGCTGTTACAACTTTGAAGTATGTGGTGACTGCTTGAATCATGTGGGCTCCAGCTTTGGCTGTCATAGCTTCCAATCAATAAAATCAAGAACAATAGAAACAGTTTTCCCAAAAGCTCAGTGTTTCCCTTTAAACATAGTCAAAGCGTGACAGGCAATGATGAGAAACAGTATGTGATCTGCAACTGGGAGTTTTCACATCTGTCTCTTAGTCCAGTAGATTGGAATATGATGAACTTTCCTCCAAGATAGCGACTCTAATATTCTGTTTGTTGAAATGCACTAGGAGGTTGGAAGGGAGTCTGAAAAAAAGAAATAAAGTCATTAAAGCACACAACCAATCACTCTTAATGATCCCTTCTTGAAGCTAGACTGCGACATATGCACTGGATTCACATTTTCTTCATTTGTTAACAGTAGGGAACAATGCGCTCACATTTATCTTGCTCAGTTATATTACTCTTTCATTTTCTTTCATTACCCAACCCATCTCTGCATGTAAACCAAGCAAATTCAAGTTTAAAAAACCACAAATACGTACAGCTCATCAAATATCTCCAATCAACACTTCAAAATAAAACATTGATTACATATTAAATAAAGACAGCAGAGACGGAGCAAATTGACAAATAATTCACTTTCTTGAATGTGATATGGATTATTTCCCAAATGAGGCACAATCACCCTAAGCAGCCCCAGAACAATTTTCTATCATTATATTCATTCACCAAGGAGCAATTACAATACAGGCACTAACTCAGAGTGATGAATGTTTGATTCGGGTCAGAATTGATGTCAGCAATCTTCACAAAAATATTAAAAAATACAATAACAGCACAGTTTAGATTTTCTTTTAACCCTTCAATTATTTTTAAAACTCAATTGATAATTTGAGAAATTTATTTCCAGTTTAACTGAAATCAAAACAACATCATAAGCTGCTCATAGACTCATTGAATTCAAAGAGACATCTGAGTAAATCCAGATACATTAGTATTTTTTATATTGTTCTCCTAATGAGAAATAATTATGTCAGCAGGGCCCTGGAAGTATACATAAAAGTAGAACTGTGGTATGATTTGCAACAGCGCATTCGTCTTCCACTGAGAAGGCAGAGTTTTTATTGATATTGAAACTCGACTACTCTTCGAGAATAGTTTTTGTTGTTTTTTGGCAGACTCGTCATATAGAATGGCCCATAATGGCAGATGAATCCAGCTTGGCAGAAGCAAAATCCTTCGGGGAAGTATGCTGGGGAGTTAGGCTATACAACACACCTCTCTCCTGCTGGCTGAGAACAGTTCTAAAGACATCAATGTTACTGGGAAATAAATTGCTTCCTTTTTCAGTGGAGTTGATGATACAGAGATGGAAAGGGATGCAAAGGCAGCAAATATTTTTTTTTGTTTCAATATATTGCTGTAGAATCAAAATCTACTTGCTTGGAAAGATGGGTAGCGTGCTTTGTTTCTAAATGAGGTCGCTGAGAAAGCCTAAAATTCCCCTTTTCTCATCAATGTAAATTGTCCCGGGCAGTTCATTACATGGCCTATGCCTCATGGACTGACAACCAATCCTGGATCTGATACTCCTGATGTTTGAAGCACAACGGAAAGGGAATTACACCTTTTCCTTTGTGTGCTCTGGCACATTCAAAGTAACTGTATCATTTGGGGGCCTTGGGGATTGGAAACAGAGAGGGTTGGCAGTCAGAAGCACTATTATGACCTAGATGGGTGGAGATGAGTGCTGATTCCAGTCAGTCGTCATGGGATGAGAACTGGGCAGGGATTAGAGTGAAAACTGATATCTCCATTTACAGGGTGTACAATACTGGTAGAAGATTAGAGCTTTAGCGGGTTGGGCAATCATGCTTCCTATCATAAAATCAATTTTGTATCCAGTTAGCTCCTGCTCTCCTTGGATCCCATGTGATCTAACTCTCCAGAGCAGCCTGCCATGCAGAACCTTATCAAAGGCCATATTGATTTTGTATACGGCCCTGCACTCATCAACTTTCTTGGTTACTTCTTCAAAAAAATCAATCATATTTATGAGACATGACTTCCCACCCATAAAACCATGCTGACTAACTCCAATCAATCCCTGTCTTTCCAATAAATGTATATTTTATCCCTCAGAATCCTCTCCAGTAACATTCCTTCCACAGCTGTGTAGGTTTCTCACCTATAGCTCTAGGTTTTTCTTTGCAGTCCATCTTAAGTAGAGGCACAACATTAGCCACCCACCAGTCTTCCAGCGCCTCACCCATGTCTAACGACAATTCATATATCTTATCCAGGACTACTGCAATTTTGTTTTCTAACTTCCCACAATGTCCATGGATATACAGTATCTGGTCAAGCCTGGGAGATTTATCTACTTTCATGTTATGGACATCCAGCACCTCCCTCGCTGTAATATGGACTGTCCTCAAGACATCTCCATTAACTTTCCATATTTCCTAGTAATCATGCCTTTCTCCACGGTAACAACAGAATTGATAAAAAATATATCTATTGATGTTCCTGAACACATAATCAGTGAAGTAACCTGGGGTCATTGAGTGTTTCGGGTCTTTCAACATCGGACACCCTCACCCAGACAGCCCAGCCGTGGTTGATCAGACCAAGACTTGTGTTCAGGTGGCATTCGCTCCGCCCCATGGACCTCCTCTCCTGATCCAGAGCCATCTCAAGGCTTTCTCCACTGCCTCTGTGGTGTTCTTGATGGCTCTTCCCCTCTCCATTCCGTTGATGCCAAATGCACTCAAGGCTTTGAAGAGCAATTCCCTGCAAAACCTCTGCAGCCAACCTCGATGGGCATACTCATTGCCTTCCAGCCCTGCTTACGGCAGTCTATGACCAGTTCTTCGTACTTGGTCTTCTTCCTCTCGTGGGCCTCCTCCACATGGTCCTCCCACGGCACTGTCAGTTCCAACAAGACGATGTTTTCGGTCGCCTCTGAGACCAGGAGGATGTCTGGCCTCAGGGTGGTCGTGGCAAAGTGCTGTGGGAACTTCAGCTGTTTCACCAGGTCTACAGAAAGCTGCCAGTCCTGTGCAGTCGCCAGGATTCCTGACGGATTCCTGTTTGCTGTGGCTCATCAGCTGCACTCCGGCCTTCATGAAGGTGATCATCTGGGTGGTGGGACATGCTCGTCTGCAGCTGCTGATTCCCATGCTGATGGCTGCTGCAATGGGTTTAAGAACCTGGTTGTGACGCCAGGTGTACTGGCCCTGCACAAGAGCCTTCGGGCAGCAGCTCAGGATGTGTTCCAATGTCCCCTTGCCTGAGCATTGCGGGCAATCCGGAGATTCCGCTTTGCCCCAGATGAAGAAGTTCGATGGGCTGGGCAAGACATCATACACTGCCTGGACCAGGAACTTGATACGCTGTGGTTCAGCCTGCCAGACCTCAGTCCATGTAACTTTTCGGTTCATGGCGTGCTCCCACCTTGTCCAGGTCCCCTGCTGCCTCAATCCAACTGCTCTGGTAGACCTCTCCTCCTCCACCACAGGCAGGCCCTCACTCGGCGGGGAGCGGGCGAGCCCTCGCTGGGGCTCACTGGAGGGGAGCGCTTCGTTTCGCTGGCCCGCGGCAGTCGGCAGCGGTCTGGAGGGCTCCAGCGCAGAGTGGCATCAGCAGCCCGGGATTCCTCGTGGGGGACCCGGGGAAAGAAGGAGCCACCACCGCCGGCCCACGGCCAACTTCTACCGCGGGTCCGGCATGAACTTACCATCACCCCCGGAGGGGAGCTTCGACCGCCGGCCCTGCTGTCTGCGGTGCTTCTAGCTGCGGCGGGAACTTTAAATCTTCAACCGCCGGCCTGCGGCCTATACCAACCTGAAGGTCTCCGGTGGGGAAGAGCCGACCCTGGACTTTACCTTGTCCAGACGCCTGCAGCGACGGCTGCTGAGGGTTGCGGTCATGACCACAGGGGAAAGTGGAGGAGGACTGGCAAAAGTTTGTGCCTTCCACCACAGTGACGAATGCTGTGGTGGATGCTTATGTTACATTTTTATTGTGTATTTGTGTGTTCTTTATTATTGTATGCTGCTGACAAATTCATTTCACTTGCACTTTATGTGCAATGTGACAAATAAATTGTATTGTATTACTCCTGGACCAGCCTGCAGCTCTCCTTTCACTTGGCCTTGTCACACTGGGGAGTTGGGAAGATTCCCAGACCAGCTCTTCCCCGATTCACTGCTCCCACCAGGACTCTGTGGCGTATCCGAGACTCCGCTTGCAGCACGGCTTTGCCGGCTCTCCACTTCCCCCCAGTTTTCACCTCCACACCTGCCTGAGCCACCTCGGGGTTGCTAGAGACCCTGTGCAGCATCACCTCTCTGGCCCGAGTCACCTTAAACTCCTCCTCCAGGGACCTCAGGGGCAGCTGGAGCTTGGTGTTATTACCTTAAAGGGCGATGCTGCTAAGGGATGGAAGGAGAAGCAGCGGCGGGGGCAGATGCGGACAGGGAGCCGGGGCTGGCGAGTGTTTGCCGGTAGGCGATCCACTCGCTGCAGCTTCGGCCATGGAGCAGCCTCAGTGCAAGTGTCCCGGGCCATCGGAGGCGTTGGAAGCATTGCGCCGTTGCCCTGAGAGTCTCAGCGCTGAATTCGCCCTGGTGACCGGCATGGACCAGACTGCGGCTCGGTGCAGCCTGGAGGACAACCAGTGGCTGCTGGAAGTAGGTACCAAACACTGGGTAGAAATGGTGGAAGATAGTGGCCTTCAAATGGGTGTGTTTGGAGAAAATATCCTGCTTGCCTGCTAGAGTTTCACCTACAGTAACTGCAGGAAAAAATGTTCCCCATGGTGGGGGAGTCCAGAACCAGTGGTCACAGTTTAAGAATAAGGGGTAGGCCATTTAACTTTGTTCACCCAGAGAGTTGTGAATCTGTGAAATTCTCTGCCACAGAAGGCAGTGGAGTCCAATTCACGGATGTTTTCAAGAGAGAGTTACATTTAACTCTTTGGGCTAACGAAATCAAGGGATATGGGGAGAAAACAGGAACGGGGTACTGATTTTAGATGAAGAAATTATCATATTGAATGACAGTGCTGGCTCGAAGGGCCGAATGGCTTATTCCTGCATCTATTTTCTATGTTTCTGTGCTTGAGTATATGGCAATAAAACTCGACCACTTGATTTTTAAGCATTCTTGCATGGTGGAGGTATAATGTAGTCATAGAGTGATACAGTGTGGAAACAGGCCCTTCGGCCCAACTTGACCACACCTGCCTACATGTCCCAGCTACACTACCTGCCTTTAATCCATATCCCTCCAAACCTGTCCTATCCAACTGTATCAGTCCAACTGTTTCTTAAATGTTGGGAAAGTCCCTGCCTCAACGACCTCCTCTGGCAGCTTGTTCCATACACCCGCCAACCTTTGTGTGGAAAAAGTTACCCCTCAGATTCCTATGCAATCTTTTCCCCTTCACCTTAAATCTGTCCTCTGATCCTCAATTCACCAACTCTTGGCAAGAGACTCAGTGCATTGAAATGTATAATTCTAATGCATTTTAGATTTCTCGAAAACCTTACATTTAAAAACGTAACGTTTCCACAAATATATACCTCCTTTATTAATGTCATGGTTTGATGATTCTAAATTCAAATCAAAATGAAATATACATCAAAAGGAGAATGCATACTTTCAAAATACTCTGATTTTTTTCCCCCGAGCAAAACGTAATTTCCATGACTTTACAAAATCAGGAAATGTTATGATTATTTCTTGTCCCTTTTCCCAACTACAAACAAAAAAGAAATAGCACTTGAAATTATAACACATTTAAACGTTTTTTGTCAAATTTTCTATACTGTGGAAGGCACTGGTGTCGATCCGGGGGGGGGGGGGGGGGGGGAGGGGGTATGGGAAATATATCCCCCCACTTTTGGAGGTGGGGGATGTCCTGTATTATTATCCCCCAGTTTTTGAAGGTCGACCAAGAACAAAAATAATAATCACCTGCTCCTTTCTCTCATGTAGGCCTTACATTATCTTGAAAATACTTCAAACAAAAAACATTGAAATCATACTTCTACAATGCACTCAAACATGATTTTAATACACCAAATTTCAAAAAGTCCCTACCGTAGCCCCCCTCCCGCACCATCCCCCCACTCGGTCGTTCCACTCCCTTGCCGGGTACCCCCAAGGCCAGTGATCGCTCAGCCACCTCACTTTCAAAAACGCTCCGCGGCCCCTGCTGAGGGACTAATTGCACCACTTGGCGGCTTCGGACTCTATGGGGTGCTTCCAGGCCTGGCTCTCCTGCGTCTCATATTCAGTGAGGACCATCCACACTTAGCTGACCACTTTGATTTATGACGGCCCCTATTTCCTCTCTACAGTTACCCTTTGTTTCTTAATATAACCATATAACCATATACCAATTACAGCACGGAAACAGGCCCTCTCTGCCCTTCCAGTCCGTGCCGACCATTTATTTTCCCCATGTCCCATCTACCTGCACTCAGAACATACCCCTACATTCCCTTCCCGTCCATATACCTATCCACGTTACTTTTAAATGTTAAAATCGATCCTGCCTCCACCACTTCTGCTGGAAGATCATTCCACACAGCCACCACTCTCTGAGTAAATAAGTTCCCCCTCATGTTACCCCTAAACTTCTGTCCGTTAATTCTCATGTCATTTACCATGTACGTCCTATTTTGATTTGTCCTGCCAAGATGTAGCACTTCACACTTATCAGCATTAAACTCCATCTGCCATCTTTCAGCCCACTTTTCCAAATGGCCCAAATCTCTCTGTAGACTTTGAAAATCTACTTCATTATCCACAACACCACCTAGCTTAGTATCATCTGCATACTTATCCAATTTTCCACCCCATTATCTAGATCATTGATGTACATGACAAACAACAGTGGACCCAACACAGATCCCTGAGGCACCCCACTGGTCACCGGCTTCCAACCTGACAAACAGCCATCCACCATTACTCTCTGACATCTCCCATTTAGCCACTCTTGAATCCATCTTGCTACTCCACCATTAGCACCCAAAGATTGAACCTTCTTAACCAACCTTCCATGGGGAACCTTGTCAAAGGCCTTACTGAAATCCATATAGACAACATCCACTGCTTTACCATCATCAATTTCCCTAGTAACCTCTTCAAAAAATTCAAGAAGGTTTGTCAAACATGACCTTCCAGGCACAAATCCATGTTGACTGTTCCTGATCAGACCCTGTTTATCCAGATGCTTATATATATTATCTCTAAGTATCCTTTCCATTAATTTGCCCACCACTGACGTCAAACTAACCGGTCTATAATTGCTAGGTTTATTCTTTGAACCCTTTTTAAACAATGGAACAACATGCGCAGTACGCCAATCTTCCGGAACTATTCCCGTTTCTAATATACTTATAATATCTCTTTGGATTATCCTTAAACTTATCTGCCAGAGCTACCTCATGTCCCCTTTCTGCCCTGATTTCCTTCTTAATCCCTGGAATCCTCCAGGGGGACACTTGATCCCAGCAGCTTATACGTGACCCTGTACCTCCATTTCTTTCATCATCCATGGTTACTTATTTCTACCTGCCTTGCCCTTCACTCTAACAAGAACATACATGCTTTGAAATCTCACTATCATTTTAAAAGCATCCTATTTCCTGCATGGCCTTTGCCTGCAAATAACATACTACAATCAACATTTGTAATATCTTGTCTGATACCATCAAAACTGGACTTAACCCAATTTAATACCTTAACTTGAAGACAAGCCCAATTTAAAGCACTTTATATGTTTGCCTAGCACAGAGAACATTGAAGTACATGTGTACAGTGCAGAGGTGATGTTTAGCTGCAAATATGAAGTACTTGGTACAGGGTTGTCTTTTTGTCTAAAGGATTTACTTACAAGAGAATAAGTATCATGATTATATCACTCTATTTATTCTTATGATGAGACTGTTACATGAAAAATACGTATCCTATGTTATCAAGAGTTTCTAAGTGTGAAAAGCTATCTCTTTGCAAAGGGAAATTCTGGAAGATTGAGCAGGTAAATATTGAGTCTCTATTCCTTCTGGCTGTGGAATTGAGAATTTGGAAGCATCGTCTCAGGATGAGGGATGGATAAGAATGGGATGGGACCCTTTGGAATTCTCATCCCCAGTTGCTGCTGTCATTTAATGTCTGAGGCCATGGCTAGTAGATTTGGGGGAAATTTCAAGTAATATTTTCCTATTCCTATTCCTTATTTTCTTATAACTTAGTTTAAATCTCATACACGTAAAGGCAGGTTATTTGAATTTACCATGAGCACAGAACATATGGATACAGAGTTGAAAGTGCAAGGCAAAACCATACGGATAAGGATGGTGGAGACACATGTACTTAATCATTAGGGACACGTTTGAAAAGCAATGATATTTCCCACAGTTATTCACCGTGACTACAAAAGATTTGCACAAGTCTGAGTGAAGGGGCAAAGAGAATATTTGGTGAAAACCTTTCAGGCTGTAGCCCATTTTTTGTTTAATGTGGAAGGAGAAGAGAGCTTCAAAATCATGGAAGATAGGAGAGTTAACATTGTTGGACAGAAACAAAATATACTTTTTTTTTCATCCATGCTGCTTCAGTAGTTGCTCTCATACTCTCTTTTACCATCTCCTTCCCTATTTTGATTCACATCCACGCCCACATTTGGTTCATTAGCCTCTATTAACTCAGCGAGAAAAGCTGTGCAACACCCACTGGACATTAATTAGTGTTTATTCCTTCCTGTGAAGTCAAAGAGATACAGAAAAAGGAAAACCTTTGTGCCCAGGGCTGCAGTCAGCGTCATCTGCCAAAAAGACTGCATCCAAAGCAGAAAAAGAAGTTGTGGCATTGAACATTGCCTTCCCTATTGCTGTAAGCCTCTCTGGTAACCCAAAATGCTCCGAGGTTCCAGATTTCCTGCAATTTTGGCCTCCACTACAAGATTTTCACTGCGACTCCATGGCATTGACCCTCCTACTATGCCACATACCTCTTTCAAACACATTTTTTGCCTCTTTCCCCATTTTATTGTTATTGATTATTGTCACGTGTGCTAAAATGCAATAAAAAGCTTGTTTTCTTGTGATCCAATTAAAGCAGGTAATGCTATACATGGGTACAATCAACTCATACAGAAGTACAACAGAAGCGGAAAACAGCAGAGTACAGAATATAGTTTTGCAGCACTGTAGTGTCACTGTTGCAGGGAAATAGACTAATATCCACAATAAGGTCAATTGACAGATTGGGACCAGTTTTTGGGAGGACAGTTAATTAGCCTGATAACAGAGCGGAGGAAGTCTTTCTTGTGTCTGGTACATGCTTTCAAACCTTTGTATCTTTTGCCTCTCTGAGAGTGGGGAGAAGAGAGGAGAACAATGACCAGGGTGATAAGGTCCTTGAGTATGTTGGTTGCTTTCCTGAGGCAGCATAGAATGTTGATGGAATCAATGGTGAGGAGTTGGGTTTGTGTGATGACCACAATTCTCTACAATTTCTTCTGGTCTTGGGCAGAGCTGTTCCCAAACCAAGTTGTCATGCAACCCACATGCTTTCTATTCAATTCAATTCAATTCAATTCAATTCAATTCAAGTTTAATGTCATTGCACAAATACAAGTATAGGTACAACGAAATGCAGTTTAGCGTCATTCGTAGTGATAGCGATATAAAAAAATAAATACAGAGTGTAGTGATAGCAGTACGGAAATAAATAAATACAGGGTGCAGACAAGTCTATCAGCTGGGCTCCGAGTTCAGCAGTCTGATGGTGTAGTTGAAGAAGCTGTTCTTCGTCCTACTGGTGCGGGACCTGAGGCTCCTGTACCGCCTCCCTGATGGGAGGAGGGCAAACAGTCCATGGTTAGGGTGTGAGGGGTCCTTGATGATCTTCCCGGCCCGCTTCAGGCACCGTTTTCGGTGGAGGGCATCCATGGCAGGGAGCGGGGCACCGATGATGTACTGGGCGGTTTTCACCACCCGTTGTAGTGCCTTCCTGTCTGCCACGGTGCAACTGCTGTACCATACCGTAAAGCAGGTGGTCAGGATGCTTTCAATGGTGCAGCGGTAGAAGTTCGTCAGAATCCGGGGGGACAGGTGGGCTTTTTTGAGCCTCCTCAGAAAGTAAAGGCGCTGCTGTGCCTTTTTGATCAGCTTTGAGGTGTTGAGGGACCAGGACAGATCCTCCGAGATGTGTACCCCGAGGAATTTGTAGTTGGAGACCCTCTCCACCTCAGTCCCGTTTATATGGATGGGGGTGTGTCTGCCCCCTCTGTTCTTCCGAAAGTCAACAATTATTTCCTTCGTCTTCTGGGAGTTGAGGACGAGGTTATTGTTGGCACACCAGGTGGCCAGGTGCTGGACCTCCTCCCTGTAGGCTGATTCGTCATTATCACTAATCAGTCCTACCACCATGGTGTCATCGGCAAATTTTATAATGGCGTTGGAGCCATACTTGGGGATGCAGTCATGCGTGAAGAGGGAGTAGAGGAGAGGGCTGAGCACACAGCCCTGTGGCACGCCGGTGTTCAGTGTTATAGTGGAGGAGGTGAGGTTGTTGACCCTAACAGACTGTGGTCTGTTAGTGAGGAAATCGAGTGTCCAATTGCAGAGGGAGGTGGAGATGCCAAGACCGCTAAGTTTGGTGATCAAGCTAGCGGGTATGACAGTGTTAAAGGCGGAGCTGAAGTCAATAAACAGCAGCCTGATGAAGGTGTTGTTGCTGTCCAGGTGGGTCAGGGCAGAGTGTAGGGCCGCCGATATGGCGTCCTCTGTAGACCTGTTTGTCCGGTAGGCAAATTGGTGGGAGTCCAATGTGGGGGGGAGGCTGGCTTTGAGGTGAGCCAAGATCAGCCGCTCAAAGCACTTAGCGATGACAGGGGTGAGTGCCACTGGCCGGTAGTCGTTGAGGCTCCCTGTCGCTGAGTGTTTGGGCACTGGCACAATGGTAGATGTCTTGAGGCAGGTGGGGACAACACCCTGGGCCAGTGACAGATTGAAAATGTCAGTGAAGACCAGGGATAGTTGTCCAGCACATGCCCTGAGCACCCGCCCGGGGATGCCATCGGGGCCGGCAGCTTTGTGCTCATTCACCTTGCTCAGTGCGTCTTGTACAGCAGAGGTGGAGAGACTGAGGGGTTGTTCATTCGGGGGTGGAGCAACTTTAATGGCTGGAGTTTTGTTGTCCCGGTCAAAGCGAGCATAGAAGTGGTTTAGCTCGTTAGGGAGGGAGGCGTTGTCTGGGGGGGGGGTGTTGATTTTATGGTAGTCGGCCATGGACTTAATACCTTGCCACAAGCGCCTAGGGTCGGAGTTGTCTCGGAAATGCTCCTCAATCCGCTGTTTGTGATTGAGTCTAGCAATCCTAATTCCCTTTTTCAGATTGGCCCTGGATGAGCTGTATCCCTCAGCGTCGCCAGATTTAAAAGCGGCGTCTCGAGCCTTCAGCAGGAGTCTGACCTCCCTGCTCATCCACGGCTTCTGATTAGGGAAGGTCTTTATCACTTTATGGGTGGTGACGTTATCAGTGCAGAATTTTATGTAGTCCAGAACGGTTGAGGTGTATGAATTTATGTCCACATGGGAGTTAAAGGTGGCCTGGGTGGCAAACACACTCCAGTCTGTTTGCTGAAACTGTTCCTGTAAGACAGAGACAGCCCCCTCAGGCCAGACCTTCACTGTCCTCACGGTAGGTTTCACACGTCTGATCAGAGGTGTGTATTTGGGGAGCAGGAACAAAGAGAGGTGATCAGACTGTCCCAGGTGGGGGAGGGGAAGGGCTTTGTATGCTTCAGTAATATTAGTATATACAAGGTCCAAAATATTATTACCTCTGGTTGGGCAGGAGACATGTTGGTGGAATCTGGGGAGCACAGTTTTTAGGTTGGAGTGGTTAAAATCGCCAGCAACAATAAAAGCCCCCTCTGGGTGGGCAGTTAGTTGTTTGCTGATAGCAGCTTGCAGCTCTTCCATTGCAAGCCTGGCATTAGCGTCCGGGGGTACATAGACTGCAGTGATGACAGTCGATGTAAATTCCCTGGGCAGATAGAAGGGCCTGCACTTTAACATCAGGTATTCCAGGTCAGCAGAGCAGTGGCTACCAATCCTGACAGCGTCTGTGCACCATGAGTTGTTCACATAGATGCACAGTCCGCCACCCTTGGTCTTACCGGATTCCTCCGCAGATCTGTCGGCCCTGAAGACAGTGCGCCCCTCCAGCTCGACGGCGTTGTCGGGAATGTTGTCGGTGAGCCATGTCTCGGTGAAGACCATGGCGTTGCAGTCGGCGATCCGTCTGTGTGTGGTGATGCGCAGCCGAAGTTCGTCGGTTTTACTCACCAGGGACCGGACATTCGCGAGGAAAATGCTGGGCAGAGCTGGCTGGTGCGGGTCTGATCTCAGCCTAGCCCGGTGGCCTCCGCGTTTCCCCCGTCGCTGTTTGCGGTCCCTGCGCCGCCTCCGGACACTTCCTGTCGGGAGAGCGGGTCCATCTTTCTGCAGTCCATCTGTAGAAGTTGGTTATGGACGTTGGAGACATGTCAAACTTTCTTAGTCTCATCAGGAGTGCTTCCGTGGCTGTAGCTACATTTTAATTAGTCCAGGCCAGACTGTTGGTGATATTTACACCTAGGAACTTGACTATTTCCACATCAGGGCTATTACAGTGGTGACATTTGCAAACTTGTAGGTGAAGTTAGAGCAGAATTTGGCCACACAGTTGTCAGTGTAAAGGACCTGTCCCACTTCGGCAAATTTTTCGGCAACTGCCCGCAACTGTCACAGTCATAGCAAATCGCCGAAAAAGTGGCGACTGAATCCCCCCCCACCCCACCACCACGACAATGTTTACGACAAGCTACGGCAACCTACTACCTAGTCGACGTCAAGCTACTGACAACCGGCGACCCATTAGGACGTCCACCTACGACCACACCGGCGACAACCCCTACGACAACCAAAGTCAACCTATGTCCACCCGCGACAAGCTACCACAGCAACAACCCTGTCGGCGACAACTGAAAACCATTCAATCGCCGGTACCTGTTATCCAGTTTATGTAGATTGACGTAGCTAGTCGCCAATGGAATTCACCGGTCAGCACCCGGCGAGAACCAATGTCACCTGGCAACAACCTGCGTCATTTTGGCGACAACCTACGGCAGCACCTACGACAGGAGAAGACAAGCTACGTCAAGCTCACAGTCGCCGAAAAGTTTTGAACGTTTCAAAGTCCAGCGGTGACCATTTACAATTGCACGGCTGGTGTCCGAATCCACAACAGTCAAAAGGATCGACGAATGTTGAGAACAAAGGAGATGAATCCTAACTATAACATGCATCACACCCCTTAAGTAGAAGATTCTCATGTATTTCCCCGGTAAAATTTCCCTGCTTCTTTTGTCACATCTCCCTGGTGTGAAGGGAGGTGAGGGTAGCTGGGGAATAGTGACCATAACATGCATCTTTCCTCCATAGTACACAGAAAAGATTGACAGACCCACTGATCGTCTTATCCACATATCAATAACATGCTTAGACCCTATGATCGTATCAAAAACCTTCTTTATGTATCTTTCTGCCAAATTAACAAGAGAGGAAATAGTTGTTTATATATCATCAGTAATTATGCAGAGCACAAACAAAGGATTCTGCAAATCTATAATTGACACCCACCATTGATCAGAGGTAAATTGAAGGCTTTCATTTCCCTGGATATATAATGACATCTGATCCCAACTTAATCAATATTATTCAAGCTGAACATTAAACAAAATGCTTCACAGCATTCAAATCTTTACAAAGAATCAGAAAAATGTAATTTCCTCTGCCGTTTGTAATTACAAAATGCATTATTGGGTAAGTTTGAACCGACAATAGCGCTTGTAATTTGAAGGTATGTGAAACGTTCTTAAAGGCCTCTTATCGATTGAGTGCATCATTCGGTTTCACTTTATTAAGATCAATAGCCATGTCAATAAATATACATTAGTAAATTTTTATAATGATGTTTTACTCTATTGCAGAAAAGTCACCTCTCCCCAGAACTGTGAATTAGCCAAGAATCAACTTAATTTGTTTCAGTTCTTGCCCAGATATTCACCACTAGTTGGCATGCATTTGCTGGGGAAGAACATAGAACACTACAGCACAAGAACAGGCCCTTCAGCCCACAACGGGGGTCTATATCGAACATGAGGCCAAGACCAACGCATATTTGCCTGCACATAATCTATATCCTTCCGTTTCCTGCATTTCCATTTGCCTATCCAAAAATCTCTTTAATGTTACTATCATATCTGCTTTGAGGATGAGGGATTGAAATACTCCTTGGATTGTTAATGTAACTGCTTCACTTATTTACTTAAACCCCTGTCTCACGGTGCGAGTCGACCCATGAGTGACCCCGAGTTTTGACTCGTGGTAATCACGTACAATTAACGTAGCGGGAACGTCGGAACTCGCGGACGCAACTTAGCGACTCGTGGCGCTCACGGCAGGTACCCGTGAAACTTGTTAACTCTTGAAAAAATCCAAACATGTTTAAAGTTTTCCACGAGTCAAATTTACTGTTGAAGTTAAAAATTGAAACATTTAAACTCGTTGTAAGAATGAAGTGGCCCGTGAGTTTACCGTAGTGACACTTGAGTCTACCGTTGGTTTGGCCTGAGTGCCAGAAGTGAAATGTTGAAGATTAGTCAGATCTTAATGGGAAATGAATGAATGGATGGATGGATAGGGGTCTGAAATTAACTTGGATACTTTTGATGGGAGCGAGTCGCCGATGAAGCTGAAGGTACAGAGCGAAGATGTGGCTCAAGCATTGATGGGTAGGATTAACACCTGGCTGGACGCGTGAAAAGTGACCAAACTGAGGGAATTCCCACGCATATGAAGCAGAGAGAAACGTGAGCTCTACATAGATTATGTTTGAGCCAGCGAGGAGACATTTCTTCAGATAATGATTTTACAATGTGAGGTGACATTATAAGCCATGGGATACAGACACAAAATGCTGGAGTAATTCAGCGGGGCAGACAGCATTTCTGGAGAAAAGGAATTGGTGACGTTTCGGGTCAATACCCTTCTTCAGACTGGTTTTGTGTTGTGCTGTTGTCGTATCTCTGGAGAGAAATAATGGGTCTCGACCCGAAAGGTCACCCATTCCTTCTCTCCAGAGGTGCTGTCTGACCCGCTGAGTTACTCCAGCATTCTGTGTCCATTTTCGCTGGCGAGGAACTGTGCGTGCCCTTTGCAAGTTTTCGCTCTCGAACACAGATAGCAGCGGATTATTAGGAGAAGCAACTCACATTCATGCTGCACAACGTGTTTGACCACCTGCCTCCGCTACTCAAGGAGCTTGTGCTGAGCGGTAACCAGCTGTGGAGCTTCAACTGGGGCAGGCTTTACCTGCTAGGCTGGTTGGAGCTGCTGGACCTCAGTAACAACCTGCTGACCATGGTGCCTCGCATGCTGTACAACTGCACCCAGACCCTATGAATCTTCAACCTCACCCGCAACCAGATCTCCAAGCTGACCAAGGACTTCCTGTGGGACGTGACCTCCCTGCAGTACCTGGATCTCAGCTAGAACAACCTGAAGACCATCCAGGCCTCCAGTTTTCCAGACAACGCCATCAAACACCTTTGGGAACTGCGGCTAAGCGGCAACCACTTTCTCTGCACCTGCGATGCCAGGTGGTTCGTGTGGTGGATCAATCAGGCCACGGTCTACATCCCTCGCCTGGTCACCGATGTCACCTGCACGTCCCCCAAAGCCCACCGCGGCCACGCGTCGTCATGGTGGACCTGCACTCCTGCGAGTTGGACTACCTGGGCATTGGCCTCTACACTTTCTCTGCCTTGATCACCTTCTTGCTCTTCTATTTGATACTTAAAACAGGCCTTCATTCACGGCGGTGCAGCTGCCTGACAGCGAATGCAGTGTCAGAGACCCGGGTTCGATCCTGACTACGGGTGCTGTCTGTACTGAGATTGTAAGTTCTCCCCGTAACCTCCGTGGGTTTTCTCTGAGATCCCCCCACACTCCAAAGATGTACAGGTTTGTAGGTTAATTGGCTTGGTGAATGTAAAAATGTTCATAGTGGGTGTAGGATGGTATTAGTGTGCGGGGATTGCTGGTCGGCGCGGACCCGGTGGTCAAAGGGCCTGCTTCCTCTCTGTATCTCTAAACTAAACTAACAGGGGAGAACACTGGACCTACTTGGTCAGTTCATTATTTTACACTTATATACATTACACAGATCATGGAGTGTGAAATAAAGCAGCAAGCCGAGGTCATGCAAGAAACGGAGGAAAACGGGAGACGATTTTATTCAGCAACTCTGTTCTGGCAGAACATTTATCCTGTGTTAAGAAACATAACTTTCAGGGGATTTAAATCTTGAATTCAACTTCTACCTGAATTTAATCAATTTACAAAAGCTTTTATTAGTTTTTTTAAAATCATTTTAACATTTAATCACTTGTGTGTTTTTTTTATTCAAGGACTATCGCAAAGGGAATCTACTAACTGAACATTGTAGGGTAAATGATCCCCCTATATCCAAAGACCTGAGGTACGAATGCACCGCAAGACACATAGGTATTAAATCTATTCAAAATGCAAGACGATAACCAAAATAAACTGGGAGGAATCTCATTTTGTAGTTGGAACGTTAGGGGTGTTAACAAACGCATTAAAAGGGGTAAGATTCTAGCTCAGCTGAAAGCATACAACACAGATATTGCCTTTTTACAAGAGACTCATCTTAAACTTCATGACCAAGCTAGATTGAGGGCGAACTGGATAGGTCAAACCTTTCACTCGTCAAACACGTCGAAATCTAGAGGAACGTCTATTATTATCCGCAAAGGCATTCCATTTAAACCCAAAAATACCTTAACAGATAAGGATGGGAGATATTTGATAGTTACCGGGGAGATCCATGCTGCCCCAATTACCTTGGTAAACATATACGCGTCCAACTTTGACAACCCGCACGTTTTCAATAAAATATTGAATATAATTGCAGAATATAACTACCAAAATGTCATAATCGGTGGCGATTTTAACTGTGTCTTAGACACTTACTTAGATAAATCCAATCAAAAACAAAGAGGTATTACGAAATCCAAAACTAGCGAACTTCTAAACACATACATAAAAAACACAAACATAACAGATGTCTGGAGGATTGCAAATCCGACCGGCAGGGATTACTCGTTCTATTCTATGGTACACAAGATATATTCACGAATAGATTATTTTTTGGTGGATACAAAACTAATAACCCACACTTCTAAACCAAAATACCACACAAATACGATCTCAGATCACTCCCCAATAACTTTTTTTCTAAAAATGGAAGGAATGACTAAGAACAAACCGTTTTGGAGGTACAATCCACAAATTTTAAAATACCCGCAAGGGAGTACATATTTAAAAAAGCAAATGGATCTATTCTTCGAAATAAACAACACAACAGACATATCACCTACATTATTATGGGAATCTTTTAAAGCATTTATTCGTGGCATGATAATTTCATTCAAGCTTTTCAAAATAAGAAAAATAAGAACGAACAAAGACAATTAGAAGAACAAATTAGACAACTGGACATAGAAAACGCTAAAGACCCCACTACGGATAAACATAATAGAATAATAATACCTAAATTCAAATTAAATAAATTATTATCAGAGAAAGTCATAAGATTATTACAAATTACAAGACAGGAACACTTTGAATTTGAGGATAAGCCCCACAAACTTGTGGCACGTCAGTTAAATCAGGAAATATTGACCTTGCCGAGTGATATTAATAAAAGATTTGCACAATTTTACGAGAATCTGTATACATCTAAAACGATAATGGACCCCAACAAAGTTACCAAGTTCTTGGATAATTGTAACCTTCCTAAATTAGAGTTGCAGGAACAAGAGGAATTGGGAGCACAAATCTCAAATAAGGAGATAGAAGAAACAATAATCTGATTAAAAAATGGAAAAACACCAGGTCCCGACGGATTTAGTAATGAATTCTATAAAGGTTTTTATGAAATATTTACCCCCCACCTACAGAAAATGTATACTTATGCCTTCAAAGAACAAATACTACCTGAAACACTAGCAGAATCCACGATCACACTAATACTTAAAAAAGATAAAGATGTGGAAGAATCTGGATCATACAGAGCTATTGCGTTGTTAAAATACAGATCAAAAAATATTAGCGAAAATACTAGCTAGAAGACTAAGTAAATATGCTAGTAAATTAACACATCCGGATCAAACGGGGTTTATTCCTTAGAGACAATCATTTAATAATTTGAGACGTCTGTTCAATATGATGCATTCACACCAAACTGAAGATCAAAAACTATCAATCATATCGTTGGATGCAGAGAAAGCATATGATCAGGGCGAATGGGATTATATGCTCTGGGTATTGCAAGAATTTCAACTGGGAGAGAATTTTATTCTATGGATTAAATTACTATAGAATAAGCCAACGGGCAGAATATTAACGAACAATAATTTATCTACGAAATTTCATTTGTCAAGGGGAAATAGACAAGGATGTTCATTATCACCGTTGTTATTTGCCCTCATAATTGAACCCCTAGCGGAAAGAATATCCATGGATATAAAACAAAAGATTCCAATAATAAAATATCACTATACGCTGACGATGTACTATTGTACATCACAAAACCTCATATTACTATACCAAATATTTTAAAATTAATAGAGGACTTCGGATCATTCTCAGGATATAGAATAAATTGGAATAAAAGTGAAATCATGTCAATAAAACCGAAAGACTCTACGCATCTTTTACAGTTTCCTTTCAAAATAGCTACGGAAAAATTTAAATATTTGGGCATCGAAATTACTAGAAGATATCAAGATATGTTTGACGAAAATTATAACCCTCTACTTAAGAAACTATGTAACTTGATTAAATTTTGGAAAACACTTCCGATATCCTTAATAGGCTGAATAAATGCCATCAAAATGATTTTTCTAACACAAATGTTATACCTGTTCCAATCTATCCCAATATATTTACTCACATTTTTTTTTTTAAACTGGACTCATTTCACAAATTGTATTTGGAATTATAAATCCCACAGAATACAAAGAGCTCATCTGAATAAACCCAAAGTAGTAGGGGGATTAGCACTCCCCAACTTTATGTATTACTACTGGTCTGTAAATATCAGAAACATGATCCAATTGCTGGATAACTCTCCCCAACAACCAGATTGAGCAATAATGGAGAGAGAGGATTGCTCTCCTTATAATATTGGAGAAATCCTTCTCTCTCCAATATCGATGAATAATATAAATTACAACAATAATCCAATTATATACAGTACAATCAGAATTTGGAAACAAATCAAACACAATCTAAAATTAAGAAATTTATCTCTCTTATTTCCTATCGGTAAAAACCCCTCATTTAAACCTTCAACTATAGATAAAGCATTTATGCAATGGGAAAGAGCTGGAATTAAAATCTTCGGAGATGTGTATGAATCGGGAAAACTATTATCATTTAAACAAATACAACTAAAATACAATTTGGGAAACAATCAGTATTTTAAATATTTCCAAATCTGTGACTATCCGACAAAATACGCACAAGATTATCACAATATGCCCCCAGACTTACTGGAAGAAGTAATGAATACAAAGGCAGAATCAGCAAACCTAATATCATATATATATAATATTATTCTAAATGCAGAAATACCAACAACAGATGGTATCAGGAGAGACTGGGAAAAATAATTAAGTATAAACATTTTTATAATTTAAGAATATTTATTAAATGTGCATAAATGTTCAATTAATGTAAGACACACCTTAATACAATTTAAAATATTTCACAGATTATACTATTCAAAAACTAAAATAAGTAAACTTTTTCCCAACGTCTCTCCTATATGTGATAAATGTCAATGTCAAGAAGCTGATATCGCACACTCATTTGTCTTTTGAACAAAAATTCAAACATTTTGGACTGAAATTTTTGAAATTTTCACAAAAATATTTAAAATAAAACTGACCCCAGAAGCAGACTGGATAATCTTCGGGATATTGGAAGATTGCCCTGAATTAAATGTGTTTCAAAAGACTCTATTTGAATGTGGCTTAATAACTGGAAAAAAGCTCATCTTAAAATTCTGGAAAAATTCTCCGGTACCCACAGTTAATATGTGGATTTCATCTATGTTCGAAACTCTACACTTGGAAGATATGAGACTCCGACTAGCAGGAAAATCAGACTGTTTCTATAAGACGTGGTCTGCATTTATAAATCTATTACAAGGATAAGGTGCAAGAATACCTCAAAAAAGTACCGGTGTCGGGTCTTGGTAAAGGGGGAAGAAAAACTGGCGAGTTGGTAGATTCCTTTTGCGAGATGTTTATAACTGGCT
This sequence comes from Raja brachyura, assembly GCA_963514005.1. The sequence continues at coordinate 103,691,748 of OY740785.1, forward strand.
TTTCTTTTCTCTTTCTCTATTTTTCCCTTTTTCTTTTTTTGTTTTTTTTTCCTCTCCAGGGTCTATCTCTTAATTCCCGTTTCTAACTCTTCAAGAGTTTCCTTTCCCTCTGTCACGCTTTGGCACTTTCACATCTCTTTTTCACTTTTCTACTTTCTATGCTGCTATTTTTCTCCCTATTCTCTCTTTTCCAAAGCCTTAAAATAAAAAAAAATTAAGGGGTACTATGACTGTAATACAATACAAGGGATGTACACTGATGTAACTTACAGTACCGCTAATAAATAAAGATATACATTTAAAAAAAAAAGCTTTGAAGTTCTCCCTGCAGTCCGTTTCTTAAACACCTTTACGTTTTGTGCTTTTTTTGACAGCCAAGTACTTTAAATGCCATTTAATGCATTGTAGCAATGATAGGCAACGATTTGATAAAAGCGGGTTTTTACATGACAAGTGAAGCATGCAGCTACATAAGAGACATGGAGAAGCTGATCATTGGGGCAGTTCTGTCCATGGTCATGGGAGGCTTTTTATAGTAAAAAAAAGCGCATTACATTTTTATCCATTTGATGATTTTTCCACACGTCGGTAGTCGTTGTTGGCTCAAGAGTAACTCGGGAGAGGAACTTGGTACATCGCAGAAATGAGAAGTAAACGGCAAACTTAGACATACCCGTGGGAACTCGGTTAAACTCTTGAACATAAACTTGGAATCTCGGACACACCACGAGACTGATTTTCTCTTTCACTCGGGGTCACTCGTGGGTCAACTTGCACCGTGAGACAGGGCCATTAAATTGTTAATGCCAATGCATCTTGTAACATTAAAATAAGGAACCTAGAACAACACAGCACAGCTACAGGCTCTTTGGCCCACCATGTCCGTGCCGAACGTGATGCCAAGTTAAATTAATCTTCTCTGCCTGTACATGTTCTATATTCCTCTATTCCCTGCAGAAACATGTCTATCTAAATGTCTTTTAAATGGGACTATTGTGTCTGCCTCCACCACCACCCCTGGCAGCATTTCCAGGCACCTACCACTCTTTGTGTAAAGACTTTGCCCTGCAATTCAACTTTAAACTTTGTCCACCTCACCTTAAACATATGCCCATTAGTTCTTTGACATTTCCACCCTAGAAGAAAGGTTCTGTTTATATCATCGAAGGAGAAAAGGAACTTGGTTATGCAAACGTACAAGCACATATAAATACATACCAACAGATATAGATGCATATTGATAAACATATGATTTGGGAATCTCTAGACACTTCATTTAAAAATAGACTATGGACTAGAAACCTGCATGATGGTACTCACTATTCAGGAGACCATCGGATTGCCTGCAAAGAGAATATAAATTGCTGGCTACGGCAGAACTGAAGTCTATTAATTTCATTTCTCATTCATTAACAAATGTGTCACCTTCTGAGCTTGTTAGGTGGCATACAATGTTCTTTCTTGAGGAAGTTAAGTGGGAATTTAGTAAAAGTATTCAAATAATAAGCAGAATTGATACAGCAGATATCTCTAATCAGTTGATATAATTGTATCCACAGACAGGAGACTCGGTAACCAAAGGGCAGAGATATAAGGCAATTAGCAATAATGCCAAGAGAAAGCGAGGATGATTTTCATTTCACTCAGCAAGTTGCTGTGGAATGAAATGCACAGTGATGACATCAGATTTAGAAGCAGGGAACAGGGAGTGAGGGAATAACTTCCTGCACTTTCTGAAATCCATAACATGCCCAAATGGGCTCAATGACCATCTGTTCAACATGTCTTCGTGTTGACTTGGGATAACGTCGACTTATCTTGTTTATCACAATCAGCAGTGCTGCAACAGAGCTGATGATGAGATTTATCTTCTGTTGATAGCACAATTAAAAAATAAAATTAAAAGTAAACCGAAACAGCGTACCTGAGATCAAAATTCCATAAAAGTAGACAAAAAAAGACACAAAGTGTTGCAGTAACTCAGTGGACCAGACAGCATCTCTGGAGAACATGGATAGGTAATGTTTAGCATGCCATGATTCTCACAGACACAATCTCAGTGCCGACTGGTGTTAAACAAGGTTGCCATTGCTGCAACCATATCAATCCTTCACAACGCTATATACTGCACCTTATCTCACATATGCCTCCTATTGGAGCGAAGCTCATCCAAAGTATGAAACAAGAAACTGTTCCACCATCATGCCTACAATTCTGCTCCATCCAAGACCGCAAGAAATTGTAGAGAGTTATGGATGTAGCCCAGACCATTGCACAAACCAGCCTCTCTTCCATTCACTCCATCTGTACTTCATCTGCCCTAACAAGGCCACCGTCATAATCAAGGACCAGTCTCTCTCTCTTCTCCCCTCTCCCAAGAGACAAGAGGTCCAAAAATGCATCAGATCCAGGAACACTTTCTTCCCAACTATTATCAGGCAACTGAACGGTCCTCCCACCACCACAACAAGGTATTTGCTTCTTCAACTTTGATCTCTAGCGCATGACTGCTTTCTTTCACTTCACCGCCTGCTACTGATATTTTAGTCATTTCTGGCCTAAGTTTAAACATTTATTCATTCAACCTCTTAACCTCCCTTGTTTTCTTAAATTTGATCTTTAAAATCTACCTCGTACCAAGGATTTGGTCAAATACAATTTCTCAATCTGCAGCACCAAATATTTATTTGGCTCTCCTGTTAAGTCCTCTGAGCTCTCTTCAGATAATGCAATATGTAAATGAAAATTGTGGTTGCTGTTATCATACAGTGATAGCTATCAGGTGAACTACATGACAAGTCATCAGAAGGAAAATGTTAAAGAAGGAACTGCAGATGCTGGAGAATCGAGGGTTACACAAAAAGCTGGAGAAACTCAGCGGGTGCAGCAGCATCTAAGGAGTGAAGGAGATAGGCGACGTTTCGGGTCGAGACCCTTCTTCAGACCCAAAATAGTGTTTGTGAGATGGGAATGGTGTGAACCCATGGCTTTTTGTGCTCAGATTATTCAATCTTCTTGGCTGGATGATCTTATTCTCTTTCATTTCACTTACCATTTAACATTCCCTTCTAAAGTTCGATAGGCACTGGCTATCTTCCAGCTTCGCGTTCAGCTGATCATTCCTCCGTATATAGGACAGTGCATTTTCACTTAATGTCATCAAGGACAGCAAGTATTTTCTTTTAACAAGGCTTCAATTATTCCTCATCATGACAATGTCATATTCTTCCCATTATAATTTGGTGAATATATAACAGACCACAAAGTTCTTGGGTTTTACCATGGTTTATACGAGTTTCACCAAGATCATTATCAAGCAGAACAAAGTTAACTCATATTGGGAAAGGATTAAAAGTAGCTAGATATAATGAGACAATTGAGATCTAGTGAAATCTTGTATCCAAGATCTTAGTTTAGTTTGGCTTAGCTTGGAGATACAGGAGGCAAACATGCACTTCGGCCCATAAAGTCCCCATCAACCACCAATCACCTATTCACATTTGTTCTAAGTTATGCCACTTTCTCATCCACTCCCTAGTCATTAGGGGCAATTTACAGAGTCCAATTAGTCTACAAATCCAGACATCTTTGGGATGTGCGAGTAAACCAGAAAATCGGGAGGAATCCCACATGGTCACAGGGAGAATATACAAACTCCACATAGACACAGCACCTGAGGTCTACATCCAACCCAGGTCTCTGGCACTGGGAGACAGTGACTCTACCAGCTGTGCCAGTGTGCTGCCCAAAAGCCACATACAAAACTGATAGAGGACAGCCTAGAGTTTTCCAATTATCATTAACATCTCTCCTGCTTATAACATCAAACATGATAGGCAATGAAACTTCTAGGATTTCTTATATTTGTCATTCAGACCAGGTCAAGATTAAAATACGGCACGGAATAGCAAATCTCACAAGTCATTAATGTATTATATAAATAAATAAATAAATATATTTAAATCTGTATAATACATTAATATATATGTTATAGAGTAAATAACCCAGATAAAGATTTGAGGAAAGACATATCTGTAGCTACCTATCCTTGCGTTTGAGGCAGCAGAAGTCTACAGCAGGGTGATGCCATCCAGTTCAACATCTGTAGGTGCCCGCCCTAAAAAAGGTGTATGCTCCGGGTTGGCACCAAGCTGCAGCGCTGCTGCTGTCTCTGTTTGTTGTCGTTCACCTTATTGGGGTCAGTTGACAGGGCTCACCACAGGGAGGTCGACAACATAAAGGGGCACTAAAATCTGAGGATACTGAGGTGAGATGCATACCAACCTCTGAGATGTTGAGTTTGGAGACTGAGACTGCCAGACATAATGATGCCCTGTAGAGTTTGCAGTAGGAGGCTTTAATGGGATGGAAAGAGACACACTATGAGGATGGGACTGTTCACTAACCAAACTGGCACATCAGTAAAAACTTAATGCTCAAAGTTATCTGATATTCGAAGCCAAAAGGGTAATTCTTTCAAAGCTACAAAGATACAACTAACCAAGCACTTTCAGTCCACATATCTAGAATTAAATGGCTCCTTCCTCAGAACAACAGAAAATGTGGACCAACCAGGGATGAAGAGCAACATCAGGGAAGGTAGGCAGAAATGTGAGATAGATCCTTGGAAAGGATCAATCAAAGGGAACACTTTATCCTTGCCATGCCCCAAAGAAGAAACATTGATGCACTAAGTGACAGGCACAGGATTGCAGAAAAGGTGCTAAAGCCTTACCCACCTGTAAGATTGGGTGCACAGTGAGGATGGGGCAAAATCACACCAATGCCAGTTGTAGTAGAAGACAATGGTGACTCATGTCATATCCACAACCAATATGGCTGCACCACTGCAGAAGAAATGGCAGAATCTCAGGAAGACCATTGTGCAGATTTATTTGTCTGGCTGCAGCTTTAGAGCTGTGCTATTAATCCTGCTGGTTTGGAAAAACCACAACCAGTTGGGATCACACCAGGAATTGCAATCTATCAACCCACGTAACTGGAGGAACTTATGTCAATGCAATGCACACTAAAATCAGGCAACCAAACGGATGAATAATTTCCTCTCTTTCTTTCATTATAAAAAAGTCAGATAACGTGTGTGCTATTTGTAGCATACTGATCCATAGACAATAGTTGTTTTTTAAATGTTCTCACCCATTTAGGAGTTGCAGGCTCATGTTGCAACAGGATTTGGGATGATTCCGGAAAGAAATACAGTTTCGGCCAAGGTGACTGGGTTGATGCATGCTCAAAACTGTTTCTGGAATTAAGTAACTGCATTGACAGTTTAAATTGCCAATATTATCCAGTATTTAAGAGGCACTATTTGGGGAGAGACTGCCTTACAGCTGATCTGAATATCAAGAGAGCAAAATAACTAAAGATTCTGACATGGCTCAAGTCATTATGGGTAAAGCGGAAGTTATGATTACAAAAGGAAATTCAACTCTTTACATGAGTGGTTCTTACTTCTTTAATTTGCAAAACATTCAATATTTTATAATGTGCTATTTAGTTCAAAGGGTAGTATAACTTTGGTGGTTCTTAATGAGAATTGATAATGAAACAGAACTGGTCGTGGGTAGCCATATGTCACAATGACTCTCACTTAATAATATAATCGTAAATAACAGTCAGTATGCACCAAATACAAATCTGCACAAACACATTTAGGTACTGTATTATATATTAGAGATGTATATTTAGACATATGCATCTATATGTCATTGTTGTTATGCGCTTTGGGGGAAAAAGTTGATAGTAGCTTCTATTACTTCCGTATATATTTACGTTCTTAGTGTATACATTTTCCATTTGGTTTTTATGGCTTTTTCTGTCATGTATTTAGTCCAGCAAAGGGACAGGGTGTCCAAAACATACCTGACCTTTTCTCTCTTCTGCCCTAAAGCCATTTAAATATTATGTAGAGTACAAAGCAAAAACAGGCTATTTGGCTCAAATGTTCAATGGTTAACATAAACTATCGCTTTCCCTTTATCATCTCGACCCATTAACAATACTTTCTATTCTTTCTATCATCATGTGCTGAACCACCATCTTCTTAATGATTCTCAGCTGTTCACCTCAACTCATACTTATGGAGCTTTATATTCTGAAAACTCTTTAGATAAGGATAGTTTCCAGAATTCCCAATGGATTTATTTGCACCATCATTATGCCCTTATGCTCTCCGACTCCATGCTGACCATTAAGCAGCCATTTACACAAATCCTCCTCTAATACCATGTTATTCTCTCCATATCACCATCAACTCCCCCCAGATTCTATCACTCACGTACACACTAGGGACAATGTACAGTGACCAATTAACCATCCAACCCACAGATGTCCGGGATGTGGGAGAAAACCAGAACACCAGAGGAAATCCAGACAGTCCAAGGGAGCATCTGAGTTCAGGATGGAACCAAGATTGCTTGGTTCAATCCTGGAGATCTGAGGCAACAAATCTACTTAGCTGCATTTACTACAGCTGCTGCCTCACAGTACTATTTTACTTTGAAGTCACGTGAGCGATTCAGTGAAGAAGGCCCACCAGGCCGCATGCACAGCATTATGTCAGCCGCATTGGTGCGAGCACCAGTCTGGCAGGACAGAGCTCCTGCCGGCGGTAAGTTAAACTTTAAGGTAAGTTTGGTTTTTACTTACCAGGTTTCAGGCAGGAGCCTCTTTTTCCAAAAGGTTTTCTCCTGCCAGTCTTACAGCCCGACAACTTGCCGGTTGGACTGTGGGGAACCCCATTCCAACCGCAAATGCGTAAACCAGCTAAATTGATCGGGTTGTAAGATTAAGAGCCGCTGACAGTATAATCAGCCGCTCACAGACTGCAGAAATGCCGTTTTTAATGGCTAGAAATTTAAACAGAGTCGCTGATAGTTAGTCAGCGGCTCACAGACTACAGAAATGCCGCATTGACAGCAAAAATGTTAAACAGAGTCACTTGACAGTATAGTCAGCGGCTCATAACCTACAGAAATGCTGTTTTATTACTAGAACTTTAAACAGAGTCGCTGATAGTTAGTCAGCGGCTCACAGCCGGCAGAAATGCTGTTTTAACGGCAAGAATTAAAACAGAGTCGCTGACAGTATAGTCAGCAGCTCACTGACTGCAGGAATGCCGTTTTAACGGCAAGAATTAAAACAGAGTCGCTGACGGGGGGGGGGGGGGGGGGGGGGTCAGCGGCTCCCAGCCTGCAAAAAGGCAGTTAAAACAACAATTTATTTGGGAAAAATCACTGACAGCTGGGTCAGCAACTCCAGCCTATGGTTTGCCGTTGGAATGGCAAGGAAGCAACACTGGAGTCACTAACAGTGGGGTCAATGGCTCACAGATGTTGGTACCCAGGTAAGGAATTACTGGAACTCATTTAGCCCTATTTTGGACTCGGGTGAGTCGGGCTATAAGGGTTAAAAACTAAAGTAAATTGTTTAAGCATGTGTTTGTTATGAATTATTTTTCCCTTCACAGATAAACTGTACTTTAAAAATGTTGTTTTAGTGAGGTTACACCGCAATTGCGCTGGCCTATGGGACAGGCCGTGCCAGCAGCGCCTGACAGGGCTGCTTCATGTGGAATATGTGCAGGCCTATGGGACAGGCCGCGCCAGCAGCACCTGACAAGGCCGCTTCATGTATATAAGTACCGCCAGCAGCACGTGTTTCAGGGCTGTTCACTTGTAACGTTACCGGCCTACAGGAGAGCCGTGCTAGCAGCGCTTGATTGGGCTGCTTTATGTGTGAAGTGTCAGCCTACGTAAGAGCCGTACCAGCAGTGCCTGATGCAAGGCTGCTTCATGTCAAAAACCGCCGGACTTTACAAAGCGGCACCAGCAACGCTTGGGACAGAGTTGCTTAAATTCACACATATCTGCTCACCCACGGAGTCGGGAGATGATTCTCCACCGGGGCTGGAGAGCAAGACCCAGGGAGTAGGGGGATGAATTCCTCATCGGGGTTGGATAGAGCGTTGGAAACAACTATCCCAAATATAGCAACTGTTGCATACAGTGCTACGGAGGTCTCCCTCTCGGAGGCAGAGACTAAGATGGGTCAGTATCCTGCTGACACTGAGTCTCAGGGTATGACCGAAGGGCATACTCCAAGAGATGGAGGGCATGTGTCAGAGGTATTTTCCTGACAACAAAGTTCCATTCCAGTAGAATATTCTACTGGTTTAAGGCCAATGGATTGTATCCGTATTTGTATCCTGTGGCCTGCGGCAATGCCTGTTAGGGTTGCCTATGAATCACCCTCTCTGAGGAGAGAAGAGCAAAAGGTCAAGATGACTCCGGGCTCTAAGATGTCATTAAAACATACTCAAGCACATATGTGCTGGCAGTGAACAACGCTTCTGGGGGCTGTGAGAGCCAACCGCTGAATCTGTCATTCAGGTAGGTCTATTCTACAGGAGAAGCCTGGAAGACAATTCAATTAGGCCGACGACGGGCTAAGTTATCGTTCAGAAACACACCCCAGGTGTTCATCAGCAGTAGCGGTTCACTGCAATTGATATGATGATAGCTCAGAAATCCTGAGCACTTCCAAAATGGGTAGTGCACCATTCACAAGTTGTAGTATCTACATTTGTTTTGTACAACACACTAAGGGTTTGGATTATGGCCAAGGTTGGAAATTGGACAAACGTTCTCATGCAAACCACCCATGTATTAAGGCTGGAGTGGCATATGAACTTTCCAAATATAAAACTTATTTCCCGACTACAACAGATTTATAAGGTAAGAGATACATGTTATACAAATCCCATTACAAAGGTTATCTAAGATAACATAAGGGTACTATAACAGTAAAGTTTATGGATGGGATTAACTGTTAGTAGCAATGTTACAAAATTTTGAGATTTTAAAAATCAAGTCTGCAATTTATCCCATCAGATAAAGCATAAAAATAAGTTTAATTTGACACCTAATTCACTTTCAAATCTTCAGTATTAAAAAAGTTATGGCCATTTTCATACTCAGAAATTAGCATATTGTTTCCTATTGCCTTTCCATTGACTTAACTCAAAAGCTGTGATCTAGAACAGTCAAAAGCCCATAACTTTCTTAAAAATTAAGAGCTCAATGAAATTTTCAGTTATTATAGATTGAAGCATTCTGAAACAAATATGAAGCAATCTTACTTGGATGACTTGAAATTAAAGCATGTAATTAGTTAGTTATCTAATTGTAGCTAATTACAAAATTCAATTACTAGATCTAAACATCTATCCATTTTTTAAGAAAATATAAACTTTTTTAAATTGCCTAAGTGTCCAAATAACATTCACACAATAATCCACAATATAACATGATTTTTAAATCTCATTTTCATGAATTTATAGGCCAAATGGAAGGAATTTAGTGTTTAATGCCTGTAAATTAATGACCATTTAAATCAACTGGCGAGTGGGTTTTAGTGGAATGCGGTGGATTGGAACATTGCGGTTTGCAGTGAAGTCGGCAGGAAAAACACTGCCGGTTCATACATTTTTTTTGTCCCCTTTTCGCAACATGAAAATGTGATTAATGTAAAAATAAACTGTGCACTTTATTTTCTCCCCTACGTTAGGTCCGTTCTGCTGTCGGCGTTCAGAGCTTTAGAAGATGATTTTTAAACTACTCTAGTCCATAAATAATCTAGCGTAGGTTAAGAATACCTTCATGAATGAAATGTTGGAGCGATTTCTCTTTAGCGACGAAATCGCCCGACATGGATCGATTTGGACGGCCTATGGAAAAACGGCATTTTAAACCCGCCCCCCTCTGAAAGGCGCCAAAGTCACACACACGGGGAGCGGCAGAACTGCAGCACTGCTAAAGGTAGGTATTGTAACATACCTACTGTTCGTTGGTCATTGGGATTTACCTTTAATTATTTTAATTTGTTTCTGTTTTAAGGTTCAAGGTTCAAGGTTAGTTTATTGGTCACATACACCAATTGGTGTAGTGAAATGTTTCCTGCCAATGCAGCACACAAAAAAAGAATACAGACATAACATTAATAAAGAGATTCAAACACAAAAAACATCCCCCCACAATGGTTCCCATTATGAGGGAAGGCACAATGTCCAGTCCCCAACCCATGTCCACCCATAGTCAGGCCTATTGAGGCCTCCGCAGTCCCCTTCACGGAGGCCCGATGTTCCAGGCCGTTCTCGCCAGGTGATGGTGCTGCGGAGTCGGGAGAATCCTCTCAGCGGCTTGGGACACCTGGAACGGCTGCTTCCCTACCGGAGTCCGTGGCTTCCGAAGCTAACAAGGCCGCGCCGAATGGAGCTCCCCACTGGCTCCCGATGTTAAAGTTCAGCATGCGGGTCTGGCCGCTCCACAGACCCGCAGCTCTGCGATGTTTTCCTCCACGGTCTCAGCTCACCGGAGTTCCAGCGCGGCGACCCAGGCAAGGAATCGCCCGCTCCGCTACGGTGCTCCAGCGCTCCGCCGCTGCTGAAGCCGAGGTTCTTGCCGGTCTCCTCAGGAAAGGCCGCTCCAGGCCCACTGGTAGGCCGCGAGGACGGGTCAAAAGTGCAGCCCGGAGAAAAGCTGCCTCGCTGACCAGGTCGGGACCAGGAAAAGTCCCTCCCCCCCTCTCTCTCTCCAATTTTGCAGCTGTGCTGCAGCTGAGCAAATCAAGGAACTGATATTGTGTAGTAGCAATTAGAGCATTGTTAGCAACTTTGTGGTGTTATGAGCTGAATCTATTATCAGCCACTATGATGAAGTAACATTATTTAGCATTGCTAAATGTGAAAATAAATCATTGACCTTGAACCTCGCTGCAGTAGTGTGGTTGGTTAATTCAGTTATTATGAACTGATGTTTAGAACTCTAGATGAGAAGTTCCAAATACCATCACCTACTCTGAGGTATTGGAGATTGCATGAGTTACCAATTCTTCAGTTGTTAGTATCAACTAAATATATACACCAAATACATCGTTGAGTAAGGTTTTGAGTGAATATACATATTCTTCATGCTCAAATTTAAGTTGCTACTCTACGATGGTGACATATGTTAGTCACATGGTAATTAGGAAGAATATCCTGTAATTAAACTCCTTGCCACTGGTGTATCATCCAGTTTAGATTGATGATAACACAGAATAAGTGTTGGATCTCAAAGTATGATGAAAGCATGATTCAATACTTCATCAAATGTTCGTCATGTTTATGCATGTTCACTGTTTGCAAAAATATGTGACACAACAGTGTGGAGAAATACATTCTCGCTTCAATAGGAGGAATGGACTTTATGTCTTCCTCATTAGCTGGGTCTTAATACAGTCAGCAAGACCTCGTTTGTATTCGTACTATCAGACTGGCCAAGCGTCCATGTTGCCTGCTTCATCAGGCATTATGGCACAACGGTATACAGTTATGCCAAAAAGCAAGAACTTGGTGTTTTAAACTGTGGTTCAGGAAACTGGTCTTTGCACAGTAAAACGATTATTGACTTACACATTTTCAATGGATTGACTTATGCCTCAGGTTGTCACATTTAGCCATGAGGGTGTTCACTGCAGTATGCATGGATAGCATCCAAAAAAGCAGTACATCTCTATTGAGGGGTTCAGAAATGTTTGTTAAATATTAATGCTACATTTGATACGATACAAATTACTGACATTTCCAGTTCATTTTAAGTGATATTGACAATAGTTCAGTTATAGAGAAATTACAGCTGTAACATTGTCGGGTCCAACCCGGATATCAAGTTGTTAAAAAGATCTTGATACAAGTTCTCACATCACAAGATTATGCAGTTGGTTATTGGAAATGTGTAAACATTATTTCATCAAGGGGTTCCAGATACATCCTTAGTCATGACTCTAATATCAGCACAACGACGGCAAAACATTGCAAATGCTGTGGCTGGACAGGATGGAATTGGCTGTTCATGCCATTACATTTTACATTCTGATCTACACTAGCAGAGCAGACCAGGGCTGGCATAATTTTTAAGATCATTTTGAATACCCCACGGTCTCATTTTTATGTTATCAAGGCCACCAGAATCCTTAGAAGTATGGATTCAGCACTGTGTATTAGTTAATAAACAATTACACAAGAGAAGGTCGGTTCAGACTATTTCAAGGTGGCTGCAACGGGTATTAACATTGACGATTGTATGTCTCATTCCACCAGGTCAGCATCAACGTCAGTATATCATTTAGATACTGTGTTTACATCTCATTATACTAGGGCAGCAGATATGTTGGCGGGCAAAGTGAGGGATTTGTCCTTCGACCAAATTTTAGCGGCCGTCGGATGGGCAGATGCCAGGAAATCCCAGCAAAAGAGACTCCACCATTGAACTCCTTGTGCAGAGCAGCGGTACAGTAAGAAGACAGATTCATACAGCAAGGCTGAGGCCTGCATTCCTCTGGATGGCGAAATGCGAGCATTTCCCCCCATCCCCCCAGAATTATTGACCACACCCAGCTCAGTTCATACTGTGGTTATATATTCCCCATTATCTTTTCATTACAACTGGTTACTTCCGAATTGTTCAAATAGACTAGTTACAGTCACAACTTGTGATAATGAAACGAGTTACAACGATCATTAAAACAAACTGTTGGTGAAGCACATATTCGAGTTTCAGTAATAAAGCTGTCGAAACATTGAGAATTGCTCTATTGCAGTAATTTAAACCCTTAATGACTCAATTAAATGCCTATGCACAGTTGAATGAATAAAAAGACCCAGTAAACAATTTACCTGAAATTGGTGTAATCTGCATAAGCAATAATGACATTTCCAACAATTTAATGTCTTGTGCATATCAAATTTGTGCCAAAATTCAACAGATAGCAAAACAAAAAATAGCCATGTCCCTAAAAATTGGTCAGAATCTCAAACTACTTACCCATTGAGGGATTCTAATATTTCATCTGTGGGATAGTTAAAGAACCCCCTAAAATTGTGTTTATTTTGAGTGCAAAGAAACTAATAGTGCCTTTTGAAATGTGTTGATTTTGCTCCAGTTGACTGAGAAAATTATGACTGCAACCCAATTTAGGTCACAAATATTTGTACTTTATTTTTCAATTCATATAGATTTGTTTAAAATTGAGTTACTCATTGGGGGTAGTTTAATAAAAAATGCTCCTCTTTAATTGTAAATGTATTTTCAGACATCCTAATCAAACTGGACAGGGTTACCACTCTTAAATACATTAAATAACTTGCTGAAAAGAATATTCTTTGAACTTCCTGTACAATTGCCCTCATTGCTAATTCATGCACTCAGGATATCGACAACCTGCATGGCCTTAAACAAGATGGCTTTGTCAGTCTTGGTTATACATTACATACAACATGCCAGGACATTGAGACATCTACCACTAAGCAAGTTCAAGTCCAAGTTCACATTTATTGCCACATGCACCAATTAAGGTACAGTGGAATTTGATTTACCACGCAGTCACAAAATTAAAAAGAGCATAATACACAATAGAATATAGCATGAACATCCACCGCAGTGGAATCAACATTCTTCACTGTGGTGGAAGGCAATAACGTTCAGTCAGTCCTCCTCCTTTGTTCATCCGTGGTCGGGGCTATGAACCCTCCGCAGTCGCCGCTACAGATGGCCTGATGTACAGGCAGCTCTCGTCAGGATGCTCGAAACACTGGCGTTGGGACGGATGGACACTCCACGGCTTGGAGGTCCCGAATCGGCCGCACCCACGGCTAAAAGCTCCGCAGACCGTGGGCCAGCTGAAGCTCTGGGCCCGAGTCTGGGAGAGGTTGCACCAATCCAAGTTATTAGGCCACGAGGGTGGGCGAAAATGCAACTAGGAGAAATGCGACGAGGAAAAATGAGACTAGGAGAAATGTCGCATTCCACCGTTTCCCCCTATTCCCCGCCAACACCCCCCCCCCCCCCCAACACAGTAAAACACGCTAAAACACACTTTTAGACAGTACTAAAAACAAAAAAAAGTCGAATGGACAAAAAGCTGCTGGCGAGGCTGCCGGCTCGTGGCGCCACTGATGGAAGATCACCCGATGGAAGGCAACATGCTGATGTTGAGCAGAAATATCTCACAATCTACAAAATAAAATGATGTTCCAATGAACGAATGCAATTTTGACAAATGATTTATTTCTTTGGTTGATTTGAAATATGTAGGAAGACCCTTGGTTTATCCCCCAAAATAACAAATGGCTGGAGGAACTCCACGGGTCAGACAACATCTGTGAGAGACAACGACAGACAGCATTACGTGTCAGGGCGTTTTATCAGTCTGAAGAAAGGTCCTGACCTAAATCGTTTTCTGTCCATTTCACTCCACAGATGCTGCCTGACCTGTTGCATTGCTCTAGCAGTTTTGTTTTTTATTCAAGATTCCAGCATCTGCAATTTCCTGTAAATCTCTAGGTTTATCCTAACTAATTAAGCCAATCTGGGGCTATTGAGCAGAGCCATTGCAGTTTGGCCTGCACTCTCTTGGCCCTTGGATCAGGTCCTCCAGCACTCACTGTTTAGTCTGATCCATGAAGAGATATCAGTTGAAAGGAAATTACACCTCTTCCAGAAGCAACCAGGCAATCAATTCAGAATAAGCAATTTAAAATTGGAGAAGACTTCCACACTACAGATTTGTACTTGCTTTCCCATGTGCTTCCAAAATTCTTCAATTTCAGATGTGAAATAAATAAGCTTCATTTCTGCCACCTACAAAAATAATGTCCAATTATTATTTTTTCTTTATAATCCCATTAAACCAATTAGACATCAAAAGTTGCTCTTCAGCAGAATCCTTTCAAGTTTCCTTCATCATCAAGCTTTGGAGATTTAAAAGTAAGTTTTTATTTCTCCCTTCTTCAGACAACCTTTCACTAATATTCATAATTACAAGTAATGTGTTATACAAATACATACATTAACTATTCAGTTCAGATGCAGATAAAAATTGCATGTTCCCATCTGCCTTCTTGTGAGATCTAAGAATTATTTCTCATTAATGAACTCCATCTTCTGTTCAAAGAGTAATGAGAGCAGAGCCTAGCTGCATAATTGAAAGTGCTATTTCCATTTCTCTTCATGTTAGGTTTCTTTTTGACAAATGCATTTAAAAAGCTATTAGGTGTATGCACTTATAACAAATAAGTATTGGTATTCACTAAGAAGGGAATGGGGGATAGTGAGATCAGTGTAGGGTTTACTAATATGGTTGGGGATTTTAAGATAAAAAAGTAAGTGCTGTTGGGTCTCTTGAAGATCACTAAGGAGGTAAGACCCAGACCCTGGTGTAATCTATCGCAGCTTGTTTTCTCCAGGTGCTGCAGTTTCCTCTAAAGATGTACCAGTTTGTAGGCTAATTGGCTTCTGCAAATTGTAAATTGCCCTTTGTGTGTAGGATAGTGCTAGTGTATGAGTTGATCACTGGCCGGCGTGGTCCCGGTGGCATGAAGGGTCTGTTTCCATGCTGTATATCTAAAGACTGAAGAGTAGCTAATGTTTTTTCTTCTATTTTAGAAGTGAAATATAAATAATCCAGGAAATTATAGGCCTGTGAGCCGCACATTAATGGTAGGGAAGCTTTTCATGAGGATTCTTAGGGATGGAATTTACTCACATTTGGAAGGGAATGGGCTAATTAAGGACAATCAGTGGCTTTCTGAGGGGTATGGCATGTCTTACAAACGCGGAGGGTTCGAGCAACTGCTGGGTCACCGGGATCAAAGGCCTCGTGACACGGGACATAAGGCGCTGCGCCGGGGAACCCATAGCATGGTCGCGGGAGATGTTGCGGAGATTCAGGAGGGCAAGGTAAATGTCAGAGCGAGACAAACGACAATGTTCCAGCAATCCCTTTGCACTGCGAACCGCGCGCTCAGCCAGGCCATTGCTCTGCGGGTATTCCGGGCTGCTTGCGTAGTGACGGAAATTCCAGCTATCGGCGAAATCTCGGAACTCAGCACTGGTGAACTGACTGCCATTGTCCGACTGCAGGCTGGCTGGGGATCCAAAGGTAGCGAAGTGGCGGCGCAGCTTCTCGATGACAGCAGACGACGAGAGCGAGTGAAGCTGGTCAACCTCGAACCAGCTGGAGTAAGAGTCAACAAGCACCAGGAAGTGTTTTCCACGCCACTCGAAAATGTCAGTTGCTACTGCAGACCAGGGGAGCTCAGGAGCAGACTGCAGCATGAGAGGCTGCTGCTGCTGGTGCGGAGCGAGGCTGTTGCAGGTCGGACAGGAGGAGACCCTCTTCCGGATATATTGAGCCATGTCAGGCGAGTAGAACTGGCTTTGAGCGTTGGACAGAGTGGCCTCGGCCCCGGGATGGCCACGATGTGCGGTTTCGAAGTATTGGTCGTGCAGCGCAGCGGGCACCACCACCTTGTGTCCCTTCACAATTACGCCATCATGCATCACGTGTTCGGCATGAACCAGAAAGTAAGGCACCGCCGCGGCCGGCAGGGAAGAACGACGGTCTGGCCAGACCCGCCTGATCACAAATGGTATGTTAGCATTCATAGCGAAAGGATTTGAGTATAGGAGCAGGGAGGTTCTACTGCAGTTGTACAGGGTTTTGGTGAGGCCACACCTGGAGTACTGCGTACAGTTTTGGTCTCCAAATCTGAGGAAAGACATCCTTGCCATAGAGAAGGTACAGAGAAGATTCACCAGACTGATTCCTGGGATGTCAGGACTTTCATATGAGGAAAGATTGGATAGACTCGGTTTGTACTCGATGGAATTTAGAAGATTGAGGGGGGATCTTATAGAAACCTACAAAATTCTTAAGGGGTTGGACAAGCTAGATGCTGGAAGATTGTTCCCGATGTTGGGGGAGTCCAGAACAAGGGGTCACAGTCTAAGGATAAGGGGGAATTCCTTTAGGACCGAAATGAGGAAAACATTCTTTACACAGAGAGTGGTGAGTCTCTGGAATTCTCTGCCACAGAAGGTAGTTGAGGCCAGTTCATTGGCTATATTTAAGAGGGCGTTAGATGTGGCACTTGTGGCTAAAGGGATCAGGGGGTATGGAGAGAAGGCAGGTACGGGATACTGAGTTGGATGATCAGCCATGATCACATTGAATGGCGGTGCAGGCTCGAAGGGCCGAATGGCCTACTCCTGCACCTATTTTCTATGTTTCTATGTTTCTATCACCGCGGCAAGCTGTTGTAGGGAAGCGTCCTCAGCAGTGTGCTGGACCTGGGACTTCATCTGTTTAGAAGGCATGAAATTAACGTTGAGAACCATCAGGTCGGATGCCTCGTAGGGGTAAAGTTTAGTGGATGCGAGTGGCACCCGTGACAGCGTGTTGGCAACAAACATGTCTTTGCCTTCGCGATAAACCACAGTAAAAGTGAATCGTTGGAGCTGAAGCATCATGCACTGTAGCCTGGAGGAGGCCACGTGTATGGGCTTGTTGAGGATAGTAACCAGAGGCTGGTGGTGCATCTCAATGGAAAAGCAGGCGCTCAAAATATAGTCTTTGAACTTCGAGCAGGCATAGACCACCACCAGCAGCTCCTTTTCGATCTGGGCATAATGCTGTTCGGCGGGAGTCATCGTTCGGGACGCGTAAGACACGGGCATTTGTAGGCCGTTGTTTAGCTGCAGACAGGCGGCCCCTAGGCCGAACTTGGAAGCATCGCAAGTGAGAACAATGGGGCGTTTGAGGTCGAAATACTTCAACATCGGGGTGCTGACTAACCTGGACTTCAGAATGTCAAAAGCCTTTTGGTGTTGCGGAAACCAGGCCCAGGCAGTGTCTTTTTTGACTGGGTCTCTTAAGGGTGCGCTCAGCTCACTCAGATCTGGGATGAATTTCCCCAGGTAATTGACCATGCCCAGGAAACGTTGTAGGCCAGGTACGTCAGTCGGCGCTGACATCTCGGAGATAGCGGACGTTTTCTGCGCGTCAGGCTTCAGCCCCGATGCTGTGAAGACGTGCCCCACATAGGTAACCTCTGGGACACGGAAACAGCATTTTTTCGGGTTCAGCTTCAGGTTGACTTCTCGTGTACGTTCCAGAACTCGGCGGAGGTTGAAGTCGTGCTCGGCGACATATTTCCTGTAGACCAGGATGTCGTCAACTATGATGGCACACGGGAGCCCGGCAAACAGTTGTTCCATTGTCCTTTGGAATACTTTGCTGGCAGAGTTGATCCCGAATGGCATGCGGAGAAAGCGGAACCTGCCAAAGGGTGTGCTGAAAGTTGTCAGGCATGCAGTTGCTCGTCGAGTGGTATCTGCCAGAACGAGCTCTTGGCATCGAGAAACGAAAACACAGTGGCCGGGCCGACTTGTGCAGCAACGTCTTCAACGGTTCGCATGGGGTAATGCGGGCGCTTGATGGCCGAGTTCAGGTCCTTTGGGTTGATCCAGATCCGTAATTCTCTCTTATCCTTCTTTGCTGCAACAACCATAGTGGAGACCCACCGGGTGGGCTCGCTCACCTCGTTCAGGATGCCCATGGTCACCATCTCGCAGAGGGTAGACTCGACTTTGTCCTTCATCACGAAGGAAAGCCGGTGCAGTGGGCGGATAACGGGCTCGATGTCCGAATCGAGGGCGATCTTGTAGCTGCAGGGGAGCCTGCCTAGCTCATCGTTGAAATGGTCCAGGTACTCGGCCAGTGGGTCCAGGGGCGACTGCACCAGGTGAATGTCATGGTGGAAGTTGACCAAGCCGAGGTCCTGGCAGGCCCAGATGCCCAGCAGGGGCGCACAGTTGCTGCCTAGCAGAAAGAAAGAGAGGGGCCGAGAGGCCTTCAGTACCTTGCAGTGGTGAGTGACCTTCCCCTCAGGAACAAGCACGCCTCCCCCATAGGCACGCAGAACAGAGCGGTCAGTGGTAACGAGCTCATTATTTCTAATCTTCTTGAACAAGCTTGTTGACATAACGTTGGCAGCCACCCCCGTGTCGACTTTAGCAGAGAAGGTCGTGCCATTGACTGACTTGCACGGTTGGATCCATTATCAGTGCAGGTGCATTTTTCAGCGAAAACACGCTGAGCTCGCTTTGGGAAGAGCTGGAGTCAGACAGGGGAAGTTCTTCGTGCTGGTGATGTGAACCAGATGCTGTATCAGCACATGTCAGGTAGTTAGAGAGTCTCTGCTGTGGCTGTACAGGCTTCCCACGGGAACGACAGGCCGCTGAGAAGTGGTTTTGCTTGTGGCAGAAATTGCAAGTCTTGCCCAGAGCAGGGCACACATTAAAACGATGGGAAGCAAAGTTACAATTCGGGCAGCGTTGTGGGGGTCTGATCCCGGGTGCTGGTTTTCCCCGTTGTTGCTGCTGCGTGGAGTACTGGCGGCTGGTGAAGCTAGCCGCGCGAACGTCATGATCGGGAGGTGATACCACAGAGGAGAAACCTCTGCCAGGCGAGAGGCATGCAGCGTCTCGTCAAAAGTCAAATCTGGCTTGCGGAGAAGCTCAGCCCTCAGCTTCTCATCCTGGAGGCCATAGACTAGAATGTTCCGGGTTAAAGTTTCAGGAGTCAGTGCATTTAGGCTGCAGCGCCGAGCCAGGTGCCGCAGCGCGGCGACGGAATTGTCGACCGACTCACCCGGGTTTTGGCAAGTAGGCATACCGGGTCCTGAGCGTCTTCGTTGTCACCGTAGACGAACGACTCAGAGCGTTCCATGGCTTCGGGACTGGCCAAGTTGAGCAGGAGAGAGGCTTTGACCGCAGGGGCAACTGCAGGGTGCGCGATCGTAACGTAATGTTCAAAGTCGCGTCTGAACAGGCTCCAGCGGTGGCGATGTCAGAATCAAAAATCAGAATGTCAGGTTTGCGGCAAGCAGAAGCCATCGTGGCAAAGGGAGGGGGATACTGGGACTAAAGAAACAAAAACTGGTAAACAGGAGGCGCAAGGCAAGAAGCTTCTAACGCCATGTAAAGAATTGCCCCTTACACATGGAGTCTTTACTACTACTTTATTCAGTAAACACATACATCACTGCCCTAGCTGTACGTGGTCTGTCACGGATGCTAGGGAGAGAGCCAAGGGTGAGAAGGTCACAATTTTACTGAATGATAAGGGGAGTGGTTAGAGGTGGTTACGTCGCTATATTTAAAGGTGTACACACATTTCATCTACAGAAACTACACAGTTATTGGCAGGACCCTAAACAGCAATTATGTACAGAGGATTTTGGGTCCAAGTACATTGTTCTCTGAGAGTGGCAGCACAAGTAGATAGAGTGAGAATGAAGGCATATAGTATGCTTGCCTTTATCAGTTGGGGCATCGAGCATAAGAGTCAAGAAGTCACATAGCAGCTTCATAAAGTTTTAGTTGTATCACTTTTGGAGTACTGTGTACAGTTCTAATCATCCCATTACAGGAAGGATGCAGAAGCTTTGGAGAGATGCAGAAGAGATTTACCAGGATGCTCTGATTAGAGGGCATGAATTATAATAGGAGGCTGTTCAAACTTGCATTGTTTTCTCTAGAGTGACAGAGGCAGAAAGACACCAGAGATAAGTATATAAAATTATGAGAGGCAGAGATAGGGTAGACAGTCAAAATCATTTACCCAGGGTAAAAATGTCAAACACGAAAGAGGATGACTTTAAGATGAGAATAGGACAATTTAAGGGAGATGTCGGAGGCAAGTTTTTTTTTACACAGATAGTGGTAGGTAAAGACTTGGAATACCTCTAACCACGGGCCACAGCAGTGTGTTGGGAGATACCACCGTGGCGTTTGGCAAGCTTATATAGTAGAAAGGCACATGAATCTGCAGCGAATGGAGGGATCTGGATCATGTGCAGGTGTAGAGGATTAGTTTAATTGAATTTAGCAGTATGTTTGACACAGGGACCTGTTTCTGCACTGTATTATTTATGCACTATATGTAAGCAGAATACAAAATTCATTCTGTTAACATTCCTTCTCAAAGTTCAACTAAGGAGAACTATAAAAGTGAGTCCACAAAATATTTACAATACAAAACTGATGTTGTTTGTATATTATATATACAATTGTATATTATTTGTATATTTAATATATTATTGTATATTGTGTTTGTATAAGTGAAGGCCAATGAATACATTTTAAAGAATCATGATTTAATTTATAAGCAAAGAGACCAATGATCAACAAATTGTATCTCGTGATAAAATGCCCATGGCACTTAACAAGCAAAATTTTGAATTTGACAAACGTAACAAAAATTTGGGATATCTTATCAAACATATGCTTACAGAGGTGGATATAGTAGATTGTATTAAAGGAAGATAGAGAAAACTTGAGGGCAGGAGATATTTAATAAAAGAGATTCCAGGGTCTGGAATTATCCTCCAAAGGAATGACATCACTCCACATTTCTCTTGATTTACCATCTATAAAGCCACAGGCCAACTGACTTAATGCAGGCGGGCAGGAACGGCAATCCCTGCAGATTTCCTTCTTGTTTGAACAATGGTCTGACGTGAAAAGAGAACATCCTTCTGCCATTCTCACGGGGCCTAATCCCTGGAATCTTCTACCCAGAAATACCATGGCAATATTTCCACCAAGGTCAGCTATGGTTCGGAGCAGCTGCTTATCACCACCTTCTTACGAGTAAATAGAGTTGGGCAATAAATACTAATCTTTCAAGCCACACAAATATTCCTTAAATTAATAAAATAAATGTGATTATCTCAGTATTCCCTGACACCTTTACTGCAAGACAAGTTCAGCCTTTGCACCATCTGGAATCAGTCAATCTTGGCAAATGCGCAGTTTCCGTAAGATTGCTGCTCTCCACCAAAGGCGCATATTGGAAATGATTGCAGAGTAAGACATAGAAACATGGATACCCATGCACACATACTGATATATTTCAGTGGCACCAGCAATCATTGCTCTTCTCTGGACATAACCCAGTGCACAGCACCTCGGAGAAGGCGTCTCCTGTCCCTCACTGAAATGGATTTAGGAAAAACATTTCCTGAAGATTTTAGGAGGAACAAATCTCCTGCTGATGACCCTCTTCCCCAGTCACTGTTCAGCAGCCGATTGACCTCTCCATATTGTGGTCATTGAACTTTGTCTCTGAACCAGATTCACGGCAATGCTGAGAACTATATTCTGCACTCTGTATCTTCCACTTTCCCATATCTAGTGCACTTGAGTTTGACGATTGTATTTATGTATGGTATATCTGATCTGTTTTTTGAGAGTGTGCAAAACAAAGGTTTTCATTACACTTTGATTCACATGATAATAATAAACCTATAGCTAAACAGAGCCTTCCTTATTCTCATCACTGGGGTGAAGACCAGCAAGTGCAACACACCAAAGCATCCATGGTGGTGGGATGGTGGCTGAAGTTTGGAAATTAGTTTACAGTCTCATTTTCATCCACATCTGATATCAATTCACTACAATCGACCTGCATGAAGATGAACAGGAGCAAAGAGAACTGTGTGATCATCTATGTAAGTGATGGTGGGTGGATGAATGACCTACCCACGGATGAGTGCTTGTGTCTCCATTTAGGTTGAACACGCGATTGGCTGGATTATTGCCAAGCAATGTAATAACGCAGACATCAAATCCACATCACAAACATTCCAACATCACGATCTGTTGATTCAGCATGCACAAGCATTGAATGCATTCCCAAATGTACCAATATGCTCTTCCACATTGTGAGGGAACACTCAATATTAAAGCACAGGCATCATGCACTGCACATTAAATGAGTTAAATCCCCACCCAAAGCATCAAAACATTTTGGACCTCAATTTCACTGCCTATATAACTGTCATGCACATATTGTACAAGGGAAATGCACTGAACTGTTTCCAAGTTACCACTGGGGCAAGTTGATAGTTTTTTGAGATAGTGTGAGAGAGATAAAAAGCAGTATTAATCTCCATGAGGCAAGATTAATTCGAAGAACCTTACGAGAAACTAAAAAACAGATAGAATAGGCATGGGAGTTGAAGAATCAGAAAGCCCATGCATGTAGCAAAATAATTTATGGGCCATGAGACAAATTTGGGCAGTGTTATTACAGATCACAAAGGGAGGTGCAAGAAAGTTGACGTAAAGCAAGAAATTATGAAAAATTCAAGACTCCAAATCAAAGAGCTAAGGAATAAAATATTTTCACTTGAGGTAATATACTTTCACCTGTAGTTAAGGGAAATGTATTTTGTGTAAAGTCTGAGGATAGACTGGAGATCAGATTCCAGATAATCTACTGCTCTGTAGAGACAAGAACTCAATGCTGTACTTGGTAGTAAATAAGTACGAACAAATTTCCCACACTGGTTTCTCCATTTTAAAGTTTTATTCGAACATAGGGCAAATTTCTTGCAAACTTCAAGAACAGATTTGTATCTTGTAGCAAAATTATTCTTTAGATGCCATATAAAGGTTCCTTGAATGTTACCTCGATATAGGGTGTAGCAGACGTCGATAGTGATGAGAGAGATGTTGGTGCAGAGGGGCGAGGGGAAGACATCCAGCTCAACAGTTCAGTTATTCAGGTGACTAAGATTAGGGCAGCATGATGGTGCAGTTGGTAGAGCTGCTGCCTCACAACACTTGCGACTCGGGTTTGATGTGTGGAGTTTGCACATTGGTTTCTTCCGGGTGCTCTAGTTTCCTCCCACATCATAGAAACCTGCAGGTTTGTAAGTTAATTGGTCCCTGTAAATTGCCTCTCATGCATAGGGAATGGATAATGTAGAACTGGAGTGAATTGGTGATCAATGGTCAGTGTGATGATCAATGGTCGGTGGGTGAGGGGCTTATTTCCATACCGAACTCTCAGGGCTATGATATGGTTTGAATTAAATCTGGTTTGGTCAGTGATATTTATAGCAAACCTAAGAATAAGGGTGATTTTTTTTTGTCAAGAAACGGTCCTGTGATCTGTGAAACTTGCTTCTTTGTACCAAAATACTAACCTGCTCAAATATTTGCTTTAATCTTTGTATATGAATCATCTTGCTACCAACACCATTATTAGATTATTATTACTTAAAAAGGGAAAGAGGAGACAAGGTGCTTTCAACAAGCTGTTTGCAAATTCTCTCAATTTTGTGGGTGGCTCTCAAAACACATTGCCTGCTTACATGATTGGCACCTTGTCTATTCCAGCAAATCCCAGTTGCAATGAGAACAATAATGGTGACAATGGGATGAGAATGTTACTATCGTGTGGTTCTTCTTTGAGTCACAGATTCCCTGGCTTAGAAATATTTCACATTTACTCTGCTGGGAATGGACAGAAATCTCTCACTGCACATACTTTATAACTTCTAGACAATAAAGGATGATTATAAAATGCTTACTTCCCACGGGCGAATAAAAATAAAACAAATATTGTTCAGTGTACAACAGTCCCCATCTTCCATCTATTTTGTTGCTGATCATTCCGGCTTACTATCGATGAAACCAAAGTGTAACCAAATCACAGCACAAACCAGGTAAATGCTTCCAGTGAAGATTCTTAAACCTACAATACAACTAGGAACTAATCAAATTCTTTAAAATAGCTTATTTTCTGTGGATTCCTGGTTCAATCTTATTGATCCCTACTAGGGCTCTCACAGTACCTGTTGCAGGGTCGATGGAAGGATACTCACTCCCAGTGTCTTTGAGTGATGGCTCTGAGCAGGCAGGAATGTTAGTTAGTTAGTCAAGTATTGGTGGAGTGGGAAAGGGGTCCTAGCATCTGAACTGGTGCCTGTGAATGTCACAGCAAGGTGGTAGGTTCCGCCATGTTTTTTATCCCCTTGCTCAATAGCAGCTGGCACCTGGCCAGGGGAAAGCTTTTGATAGATGGAAGAAGTCTAGGATTATGGTGGATGGACACCTGGGAATTCATGTGTATTCTGAGAAGACAGAGATGCAGGGGTGTGAACTGATGAGGGAAGATCCAAGTAAGGAGAGGATGTTTACGCAATATGAATCTTGCAATAACGAAAAAGATTGTGGTAGACAGTGGAAGAAGGATGTGAAGAGCAGGAATAAAAGGCATCAGATCCTAAACAATCTCCATATAACCATATAACCATATAACAATTACAGCACGGAAACAGGCCATCTCGGCCCTTCAAGTCCGTGCCGAACAACTTTTTTCCCTTAGTCCCACCTGCCTGCACTCATACCATAACCCTCCATACCCTTCTCATCCATATGCCTATCCAATTTATTTTTAAATGATACCAACGAACCTGCCGCTACCACTTCCACTGGAAGCTCATTCCACACCGCTACCACTCTCTGAGTAAAGAAGTTCCCCCTCATGTTACCCCTAAACCTCTGTCCCTTAATTCTAAAGTCATGTCCTCTTGTTTGAATCTTCCCTATTCTCAAAGGGAAAAGCTTGTCCACATTAACTCTGTCTATCCCTCTCATCATTTTAAAGACCTCTATCAAGTCCCCCCTTAACCTTCTGCGCTCCAGAGAATAAAGACCTAACTTATTCAACCTATCTCTGTAACTTAGATGTTGAAACCCAGGCAACATTCTAATAAATCTCCTCTGTACCCTCTCTATTTTGTTGACATCCTTCCTATAATTGGGCGACCAAAATTGTACACCATACTCCAGATTTGGTCTCACCAACGCCTTGTACAATTTTAACATTACATCCCAGCTTCTATACTCAATGCTCTGATTTATAAAGGCTAGCATACCAAAAGCTTTCTTTACCACCCTATCTATATGAGATTCCACCTTCAAGGAACTATGCACGGTTATTCCCAGATCCCTCTGTTCAACTGTATTCTTCAATTCCCTACCGTTTACCATGTACGTCCTATTTTGATTTGTCCTGCCAAGGTGTAGCACCTCACATTTATCAGCATTAAACTCCATCTGCCATCTTTCAGCCCATTTTTCCAACTGGCCTAAATCACTCTGTAGACTTTGGAAATCCTCTTCATTATCCACAACACCCCCTATCTTGGTATCATCTGCATACTTACTAATCCAATTTACCACCCCTTCATCCAGATCATTGATGTACATGACAAACAACAAAGGACCCAACACAGATCCCTGAGGCACCCCACTAGTCACCTGCCTCCAACCCGACAAACAGCCATCCACCATTACCCTCTGGCTTCTCCCATTCAGCCACTGTTGAATCCATCTTGCTATTCCTGCATTTATACCCAACAGTTGAACCTTCTTAACCAACCTTCCATGAGGAACCTTGTCAAAGGCCTTACTGAAGTCCATATAGACAACATCCACTGCTTTACCCTCGTCAATTTCCCTAGTAACCTCTTCAAAAAATCTCAACAGATGCCACCATGGCCCTGTCCCCAAGGTTACCAATGCTTCTTGTCCAGGCTACAGTAATGTCCGTTGCTAGCATGCTGTCGCTAGCTGTGACTATGTGCCACCTTCTCTGGTAAATAATAATAATAATACATTTTATTTATAGGGTGTCTTTCAGGACTCTCAAGGGCACCTTACAATTAACACAAGCATGAAACAAAAACACATATACAGCAACAATACACAATTCGGAGAGAGAGCAGCGGCAGCCAATCACGCCAGCGTTCACTCTAACCTCCAGCAGCCACGTTATCCGAGCCATTTGCAGCACACCAATAAAAATAAAACACAACAGTAAAGAATTTAACATAAAACATTAAAAACATCCCCCCACAATGGTTCCCACTGTGGGGGAAGGCACAAAGTCCAGTCCCCATCCCCATGTCCACCCTAAGTAGTCAGGCCTATTGAGGCCTCCACAGTCGCCGCTACAGAGGCCCCATGTTTCCGGCTGTTCTCACCGGGTGATGGTACTCCGCCGTCGGTAGACCCTCTCAGCGGCTTGGGGTGCCAGGAACATCCTCCTCCTTACCGGAGACCGCGGCTTCCAAGCCAACAGGCCGCGCTGGATGGAGCTCCACACACTGGCGATCTCGGCGAGAGATCCCAGGCTCCACAAGTGTAAAGTTCAGCGCCGCCGCCCGCTGCTGGCCGCTTCCCAGACCCACGGCTCCGCGATGTTTTTCTCGGAGGTCGCAGCATACTGGAGTTCCAGCGCGGCAACCCAGGCAAGGCATCGCCCGCTCCGCTCCGCGATAGCGCTCTAGCGCTGCGTCGCCTCTGAAGCTGAGGTTCTGGCCAGGTCCCCTCAGGAAAACGACGCTCCAGACCCCGCTGGTAGGCTGCGAGGATGGGTCAAATTTGCTGCTCGTGGAGCAAATGAGAGGAGAAGAATACAAATCAGTATGTGTCAATGTGTTTGTTTGATGTGAGTGGTTCAAGTAACTGGCTGACGTGCAGTGGCATAAATAAACAAGATGAGTGGATTTGGCATTCTGATGAGGGATTCGGATGTTGGTAAGAATGATAGTTGACTTAAGTGCAACTTTTTATAGGACAGTATACAGTTATGCTGTTGCTGCATGTTAATTTGTTGATAGTTTCACTGACCTGATCATTTGTGTGAAGCCAATACATTTCTACCTGCACTGTCATCAGATTGTGGGCGGTTGATTTTGTAGGCCAGCTCCATCTATTGTCATTTTCTTTTGGATCAGGAAGTCTACCTGAATTAAACACACTGCAGGGCCTCACCCTTGGTTCCCACTTCCTTTCACCTCCAAATCATCATCAGACAGCTGGTTGTGCCAGCTATGATCTCTCGTGTGGCTTTGACTGTGAATGTTCCCACAGCCGCATGATTACTGTGGCTTTTAGGAAGTGAAGAGGGACGAAGGATGGTAGGAAGGTAGAAAGGGATGGAGAGGGAAAAGATAGAAAGATGTAAGAGGGCTGCAAACAGGGTATACAAGACTATATGACTGTGTTTATATCTGAATAGTGTGAGTGTGGCAGCTGTTTGTGTTCGATGACAGCAGAAGTAAGAAACAATTCATAGTGAGAGATCATTTACTGCAACATATCTTGTCTGGTTATGAACTTTGTGGCATAGCTCCTGGTTGCATGGTGAATCACACATGGAGAATACCTTGCCTCCATTTTTATGTTAGATTTGGTTGCCCTCGAGCACCCGCCCACAGAGAATGTGACTCCTGCACTGCTTCTCACCCACAATTATGTTGTGATCATTATCAAGCAACCCGCAGCACCAAAATAGTGATTCCTGCCATACAGCCAGAATGTCAACTGTATGGCATGTATACTCATTTAACTTTGGATTTTTCCGTATAAAATTAATTTCAGTATTTCTCTTTACTGCAGCACCAACAGTCTACCCAATGTGACGGAAACATCCAACATGGTTCTAGAAACATAGAAAATAGGTGCAGGAGGAGGCCATTCGGCCCTTCGAGCCAGCACCGCCATTCATTGTGATCATGGCTGATCGTCCCCAATCAATAACCCATGCCTGTCTTCTCCCCATATCCCTTGATTCCGCTAGCCGGTAAAGCTCTATCGAACTCTCTCTTAAATCCATCCAGTGATTTGGCCTCCACTGCCCTCTGTGGCAGGGAATTCCACAAAGTTCTAGTCCTTTTGTATTACTGCACTGCAGGTAGCATAAGCTGCACTTAATACAGCAAAATGATCATGCACAAACAAATAAGATAGTCATGGAAATAGATAGGCAATGATAGCAAACTGAAGTATTTTCATTGTAGAAAAGCCGATAAGAATAATGATGAAATTCACCATGGATTTTAGTGGGCTCACGCAATGAAACAAGTGCCTGAGGATAAGGATCTCAAATCTGGCACAAAACTCAAATTCTACCAGGCAGCTGTGATACTTGTCTTCCTGTACGCTTCTGAGACTTGTACTCCCTCCAGGAAAGATATCAATAATGCTGTCCACACAAAACGTTAAAAATAAGAGGATACATAATCATGGTATGTCGATAAAAATAAAGGGGTGACCAGGGAGAAGATAGGGCCGCTGAAAAATAAAGGAGGGAATCTATGCTTGGAGTCGGAGGATGTAGCTGAGGTATTACACAAGTACTTTGCATCTGTATTCACCGAGAAGGACCTGGAGTACAACGAGATTAGTGTGGAGAATACAAAAATGCTTGACAGATTGAGATTGAGAAGGAGTAAGTGCTGAGGTTCTTTAAGAACATTAAGGTGGATAAATCCCATGGGTCTGATGATATCTATCCCAGGTTATTGAGGGAGGCAAGAGAGTATATTGCAGGGGCCTTGATGAGAATATTTGTTTCTCCGTTACCCAGAAGACTGGACAGTCGCCAATGTTGTTCATTTGTAAAAGAAAGGAAGTAGAGAGAATCCAAGGCCAGTGAGGCTCACGTCAATGGTAGGGAAACTATTGGTAATAATTATTCTAGATGGAATTTACCCCCATTTGGAAGATAATGGACCAGTTGGGGGTAACCAGCACAGCTTGTTACCCAGTAGCTGGTGTCTCACTCTCTTGATTTGAGGACGGGACAAATGATATT
This sequence comes from Raja brachyura, assembly GCA_963514005.1. The sequence goes on from OY740785.1 coordinate 103,721,109, forward strand.
AATGAAGGTAGGGCTGTGGATGTTGTGCACATGAACTTTAGTACAGCTTTTGATATGGCACCTCATGGTAGGCTGATCCAGAAGATCAAGATGCACGAGAGTCACGATGAGTTGGTTGATGGCTTCAGATCCGGGTTATTCATAGAAGACAGAGAGTTGTAGTGGAAGATAGATATTCTGGCTGGACGTCTGTGACCAGAGGAGATCTGCAGGGATTTGTGCTGGGACCTCTGCTGTTTGTCAAATATATAAATGATCTAGATGTAAATGGGTTGTTGAGTAAGTTTGTTGATTACACCAAAATTGAAGGAGTTGCAGACAGTGAGGATTGCTGTCAGAAGATGCAGTGGGGTATAGAGCAGCTGCAGAAATGGGTGCAGAAATAGCAAAGAGTTAACCCAAGCAAGTGTGAAGGTATTGCACTTTGGGAGGTTGAATGTAAGGAGAGAGTACGCAGTTAATGGCAAGACCTTTAACAGCATGGATGTGAGGAGGAATATTGGAGTCCAAGTTCATAACTCATTGAAAATGGCAGCCCAAGTAGATATGGTGGTTAAGAAGGCTTATGGTATGCTTGCCTTCATTGCTAGAAGCATTGAATATAAGTGTCAGGAAGTCACGATGCAGCTCTATAGGACTTTGGTTAGGCCGTATTTGGAGTATTGGAGGCAGATCTGGTCGCTCCATTACAGGATGGATGTGGAGACTTTGGAGAGGAGGTTTACTGGAATGCTGCCTGGATTGATGGATTTAAGCTGCAGCAAAAGGTTGGATAGACTTGGATTGCTTTCTCCAGACATCAGAGGTTGATGTGATTCAGGTACATAAAATGAAGGGAGGCATAGATATGGCAGACATTCCAAACCCTTTTAATGTGTGAGAGGGAAATATTAATGGAAATATGCGAAGCAGGTTTTTAAAAAAAAACACAGACAATGGTTAGTGCCTGTGACACACTGCCAGGGAAAGTAGTGGAGGCAGACATGATAGTGGTGTTTAAGAGGCCTTTGGATAGGCACGGAAGTGTGGGGAATAGAGGGATGTAGAAGATCATGAACAGGCAGATAAGATCGGTTTAACTTGGCATCTGCTGAACACAAACATTGAGGGCCAAAGGGCCCGTTCCTGTGCTGCACTATTCTATGTTCTATTTTCTACAAAAGTCCCCCATATCCACTGGCAGAGGGAGTGTATAACCCCACCTCTGAGGCCCCAATGACGTAGTCCAATCTGTTGAGCTGATCACACCATTCACATTTCCAACACTGGAATTTCAAAACAAGCACTCTATATTGAGCTCTGTTGCAGCTGGAGATTTACAGGTGGACAGGAGAAAGTATTTAAGGATGTTCTCAAAGCTGCCTTAAAACAGAATCATTCTGCCCAATTCCAAGCAATCCCTAGCCAGAACCATTCAGATTGCAGGATTATTTAGGATGTAATTGATAAACTCGAGTCATAAGGTCATTAGGTAATAAGGAATTGGAGTAGAATTAGGCCATTCGGCCTATCAAGTCTACTCCGCCATTCAATCATGGCTAATCTCTCTCTCCGTCCTAACCCAATTCTCCTGCCTTCTCCCCATAACCTCTGACACCTGTCTGTGCATGGAGAGCACACAGAAGTCCAATATAGATGATGTGAAGTAATACATTACAATTCACCTACTCAACCACAGTCCATGGCAGACTCTGCAGTTCCCACATTGGTCTCTTCAGCTACCTTTGAAACATCATTATCGAGCCTGAGAAACCAAGAACGGCTCAAAAGAATGTTTTAAATATTATAATGATACATTGAGACAAAGTCATATGTTCCACTGGGTCTTCTCTTTCTTTGCAGGTGAGATCAACAATTTATTCATTTTCATATTCTCAGAATTATAGCAGCCAGTCAAAATGTAGAATAAATAAGATTCTGCAAAATTTGCAATGAAATACTCTGCAGTATATTGAATGTGCCCACAGAAGACATAAAGTGTAAATTGGGTGCTGGCCAATATTAAAGAACATCTTTGCTGCTCTGCAGTTGACACCAATTGTTTAATTCAGCACAGACATACTAAACATGAGTGACAGGTTTTATTGAGTGTGGATTGAATGTAATTTGCTATGAATGTCGCAATATTTTGTCATTTACTTTGCCAACATCTGGAGTTGGAAGAATCGGCCTGTTTTGTCAACATTTTGATTTTAAAACGCTCATCATAGCTCTCAGTTTTCTTAGCTTCACCCACTTCCCATTTTATTTTTTTTTAACCTCGTCAGACTGCAAGCTGGTAACAATTTCAGTTTTGGACTCTCATGCTTTTCCGATCTTAACACTTGACTGACAATGGATTTTGCGACTGAAGGACCAAATTCTAGAATTCCTTGCACAGATCTTTCTGCCTCTCCTCATCACCAGCAAAACATAAATGTAACGTGTTGTTGTAAAGAATTTAGAATAGTTCTCTTTGGAAAAGAGAACATTAAAAGAGTTTTGATAGAAAAATTGTTGGAAGGAGCAGCTGATTATTTCCTTCTTGTAAATTTGTATATTTGCAGAGGCAAAACAAAAACAGTTGATTAGGACCAAGTGGCTGCATGCAAGGTTAGAAAATCAGTGATGACAATGAAAAGAAGGAAAAAGCCCCACTTCAGAGGGCCAGAAAGTGCTACTAGCATGTGGTCAAGTTGTTATTAGGGTTTGACGTGTTCTTCATCTTCTACGTGCGATTTTATAGAATGCAGCTTACCTAAAACTTTATTTGCTGATATTGATCTTGTTCTGCTCAAATATTGGTTCACATAATTGGGCACTATCACATCCACAAGCATATCCAGTTCTTTGTTCACAAGGGATTATTTCAACAGTATAACTGATATAAATTGGTTTAAAAAAAACACATATTACATGGCTCCAGAAGTTAACAAATTTAAATTGTCAAGTTCCAGAGAAGAACTGAAAGGAAAAAACACTGCAGATGCTGGGAATGTTAAATAAACAAAAAGCGCTTGAAACACTCAGCAAGTCAGTGAGCATCTGTGAAAAGAGAAGCTGAGTTAACATTTCAGTCTGATTCCTCTTTGTCAGAATTGGCATCCTGATGAAGAGTCGTTGACCTAAAATGTCAATAGAGTCATACAGTCCCGAAACAGATCCCTTGGCCCAATTAGCCCATGCTGACCAAGAAGCCCCATCTCCACTAGTCCAACCTGACCACATTTGTCCCATATGTATACCTCTAAATCTTTCTTATCCATGCAGTTGTGTGAACCTTTTAAATATTGTTATAGTACCAGCCCCAACCACCTCCTTTGGCAGCACGTTTCAGAAACCCAACATCCTCTGTGTGAAAAAATTGTGGTTCAAGTTCTTATTATGTCTTTCACCTATGTCCTCTGGTTCCGGATTCCCCTACTATGGGTAAAATACCCTTTTAACGCTTATTTTCCCCCCATGATCCTATACACCTGTATAAGATTACTGTTCAGTTTTCTGCGGACGAGGCACTGAAGTCCTAGCCTGCTCAACCTCTCGCCATAGCTCAGGCCTTCAAGTTCTGGCAATATCCTTGCCAATCTTCTCTACATTTTTTCCAGCTTAACAACATCCTTGTGAAAGTAAGGTGACCAAAACAGAGCACAATACTATCAGTGAGGCCTCACCAATGTGTTGTACTACTGTAAGATAACACCCTAACTTCTAAATTCAATACCCTGACGGATGAAGAGCAATGTATCAAAAGCCTTCTTGACTACCCTATCTACCTGTGATGCCATTTTCAGTGAATTATGTACCTGTACTCAGAGATCGCTCTGCTCTACAACACTCCCTAGAGCCCTGCCATTCATGGTGAAGATCCTGCCCTGGTTTGACTGCCCAAAATCCAACTCCTCGCATTTATCTGCATTAAATTCCATCAACCATTCCTCAGCCTACTTGCCCAGTTGATAAAAATCTTGCAGTAGTTTTTGATAACCACCTTCACTGTCTGCTGTACCATCCTGCTGTACACTGTCTGTAGTGTCATCTACAAACCTACTAATCATTCAAATTGTTGATGTAAACCAGAAATAGCAATGAACCAAGCACCAATCACTGAGGCACCTCACTAATTAGAGGCCTCCATTCCAAAAAACAACCTGTTAACATCACCCTTTGCTTACTCCCATGAATCCAACTCTTTATCCAGTCAGCTAGGTCTCCCTGGACCAACATGCGATCGAATCTTCAATAAATGATGAATTGGAGGCATTGGAGGTTTGTATTTGGAATGAGCTATGACAATACGATTTTTAAGAGGCTCTAGAAGAACAGGTTTCTGCAGGAACAAATTTCATATTAAAGCACAAAATCCTTCAGGAGGGGGGCTGAAAACCAAAGATGAAAACTGGCAAGCAATTCAAGGTTCTCCAACAAGGTCATTATGGATCCGCAACACACTGAATATCCAAAGGAATGAGTTACCTTCATTTCTGTTCATTTTGCCACACAGCTAACTGTCAACACCAGAGAGCTAATTGGAAAAGGGAGAGAAAGACATTGAGAATCTTGTTCTTAAAAATCCTTTTTTTTTTTAAGCTGTTGTCAAATATGTTTTGCTAATATTGATCAATCTAACATTATATTATAATAACAAGTCACCGGAGAGGTGGTAAATCAGAAGAGAACTAATATGCATCTCAATGAACTCTGAGCTGCAAGTTCTTAAGAATTTGCTTCCGGCATCAATGTTATATGTATAATAACAAGATGTCAAATGATAAAAAATTTCCAAGTAGATGGAATTATATATTGTCTTCTTTCTGTACAGGATTAATTTGACAGCTTTTGTTCATTAAGAAAACAATGTGAACAGAGGCACTGAAACATATTTTCAAACTTATCATTATTTAGCTACCAATATTCAATAGATCGTGCTTCATCAAGCCCTGCCACAGTTGCCGAACATCTGTCTCATCCTCCAGCTTGGAGCTGAAGTCCGATGTATCCATGTACCTGTCCAAATGTCTTTTAAATGTTGGTATAGTACCTGCTTCAACTACCTACTCTGGCAGCTTTTTCCATACAACCACCACCCTCTGTGTGAAAAATTGCCCTTCGGATTGCTATAAAATCTTCCTCCTCTCACCTTAAACCTATGACCTCTGGTTCTCTATTCCCTTACTCTGGGTAAAATATTCCATGCATTCACCCCATCTATTCCCCTCATGATCTTACACATCTGTATAAGATCACCCCTCAGCCTCCTGCACTCCGAGGAATAAATTCCTAGCCTGGTCAACCTCTTGCATCATTAATTCTGCTTCAGAAGCTATATAGTTCCATTGACCACTCAGGAAAACTTTGCAAAAATAATTAGCCAGAATGAATTAGAAGGTGTCCAGTGAATTTAGCATGGGACTCTCAGATGGGGGATTGCTTTGGACTCAACACTTAAGGCCTATTGCTGAGCAACTAGCAAAGAGCACTCACGTTGAGTCTGCTGTAATATCATAGACATTAGTCTTGCCGATCAATGTTAGACAAGAATATCAGTTACCTCACCATTTGGTCCCTTTGAGGCTGCTGGAATCCCTCCTTAGATATGCGGTCTAAAACTGCTCACAATATTCCAAATGTGGTCTCCCCAGCTCCTGATAAAGCCTCAGTTTTGCATCTTTGCTTTTACATTATAGTTCCCTCATAAAGAATGCTAACATTGCATTTGCCTTAATGGTCAGGTCGGGGGGAGTTCCCCCCGCCACGGGTACCATGTAATCCCATGCTACCTGCTCTGTGGTCCAATAGTCGATGACTAAACCGTCTCCCCCACCTGGAGGAGGGGGGTGTGGACCCCCAGCAGGACCAAAAACAAGCCCTGTCAAAGGGCGGATGAACTCCTAGCGAGCCAAAGGCCATCCATGCTTCAGTAGAAGTTGCGATCACTGTCGTACATAGCATTGTAAGGCACCGTGCTGTTGATGTTTTCAACGATGATGATGATGCATTTGCCTTCTTTACAACTTACATAATCTGCAAATGAATCCTGCACCAGCACTCCCAAGTCCATTGGCACCAACGATTTCTGAATCCTCCGCACTTAGAAAGTAGTTGATGCCTTTAATCCTTCTACGAAATTGCATGACCATACATTTTCCTATGCTGTATTCCATTTGCCACTTCTTTGTCCACAACCCCAACCTGTCCAAGTCCTTCTGCAGTCTGCTTCCTCAACACTGCCTCCCCTTCACCTATCTTCGTATCATCTGCAAACTTGGCACAAAGCCATCAACGATCTCCCTAATGCTGCTAAATGCAGCAGTCTGGGATCTAAGGCTTGCATTAGCTGCTGTCTCTGAAGTGACAGATCGTAATCTTTATGGACAGTAATCCAGGCATAGGATTAAACTTTTGGAGGTCACTGCCGATTTAGAGAAACTATTAGAGAATTGGAGCTAGGTGTTTTTTAAAATTTATTTTATAAACGCTTGGGGGAATGGGACCTATGGATGAACCTTTCTTTTTGTGTAATTCTCAAGATGCAGAACGTGTATTCTATGCATGTGCTGTAAATCCAGCTTATGCTTTACACCATCAGAGAAGCATTCCTAGCAAGCAGAAAAATGAAAACGTATCTCATTCAAATTCACAGTGAAAAATTTCAGCATGTTCCCGGTGAACCAGATAGCCTCGCACATGTTTCTTAGTTATTAGGTGCTGAGCGCAGTTTAAGTAGCACAGTTGCAGTGAATGGCAACTGAAGCATACATGTGGCTAATGCAGTTCCTAAAGCAGTTTCCATTGTCAATGCTTCGAACAAGTATGAAACGATAAATGACAATACTTCAGCTATGTCTGGTCCATGTGCATCAAATGTCTTCAATGCACTCGTATGCAGCATGAGTGGAGCTGCTGTTTCAAATCTTTCCAACTATGTTAAGGCTCTGTCCCACTTGGGAAACCTGAACGGAAACCTCTGGTGACCTTGCGCCCCACCCAAGGTTTCCATGAGTCGCCAGAGGGTTTGGTCACCCGACAGCGCGCACACACACACACACACACACACACACACACACACACACACACACACACACACACACACACACACACACACACACACACACACACACACACACAGAGCGATGTTACAGTCACAGAGGCTGACGTCAGAAGATCCTTCAGGGGGGTGAACCCTCGGAAAGCGTCTGGACCTGATGGCATACCCGGCCGTGTTCTCAAAACCTGTGCGGCCAACTGGCTGGAGTTTTTACGGACATTTTCAACCTCTCATTTCTGAGGTCTGAGGTTCCCATCTGCTTTAAAAGGGCATCAATAATACTGGTGCCCAAGAAGAGCAAGGTGACATGTCCCAATGACTATCGACCAGGGGCACTAACGTGTGTGGTGATGAAGTGCTTTGATTATGGCGCATATCAACTCCTACCTCGACAAGAACCTCGACCCACTGCAGTTGGCTTACTTCCACAACAGATCAACGGTGGATGCGATCTCACTGGCTCTCCACTCCGCTCTGGACCACCTGGACAACAATAACGCATATGTCAGGCTGTTATTCATTGACTACAGCTCGGCGTTTAATACGATCATCCCCTCCAAGCTGGTTACCAAACTCTTAGATCAGGGTCTGCGCATCCCTCTGCAATTGGATCCTCGACTTCCTCATCCACAGACCACAGTCTGTCCGTATTGGTGGAAATGTGTCATCCTCGATTACAATCAGCACGGGAGCACCTCAAGGCTGTGTGCTCAGCCCCCTGCTTTACTCACTCTATATTCTTGATTGCGTTGCCAGACATATCGCGACTTCCATCATCAAGTTCGCCGATGACACCACTGTTGTGGGACGAATCACTGGTGGTGACGAGTCAGAGTATAGAAGTGAGATCGATCGATTGACCAAATGGTGCCAGCACAATAACCTGGCTCTCAACACCAGCAAAAGCAAGGAACTGATTGTGGACTTTGGAAGGGATAGGATAGGGACCCACAATCCCATTTATATCAACGGGATGATGGTGGAAAGGGTCAAGAACTTCAAATTCCTGGGCGTGCATATTTCTGAAGATCTTTCCTGGTCCCGGCACACTGATGCAATTTTAAAGAAAGCACATCAGCGCCTCTACTTCCTGAGAAGATTACAGAGTGTCGATATGTCAAAGAGAAATCTCTCGAACTTCTACAGGTGCACAGTAAAGAGACTGCTGACTGGTTGCATCGTGGCTTGGTTCGGCAACTTGAGCGTCCAGGAGCGGAAAAGAACGCAGAAAGTTGTGACCACTGCCCAGTCCATCATCGGCTCTGACCTCCCCACCATCGAAGGGATCTATCGCAGTCGCTGCCTCAAAAAGGCTGCCATCATCATCAAGGACCCACACCATCCTGGCCACACACTCATCTCTCTGTTGCCATCAGGTAGAAGGTACAAGAGCCTGAAAACTAGCACATCCAGGTTCATGAACAGCCACTTCCCCACAGCCATTAGACTATTAAACTTGCCATCAAACAAACTCTGAACTATAACAGCCTAGTGCACTTTATCTGTTTATTTATGTGTATATATATAGTCTACGCTATATAGACACGCTGAACTGTTCTGTATTTATGCTTACTATATTCTGTTGTGCTGCAGCAAGCAAGAATTTAATTGTCCCATCTGGGACGCACGAAAATAAACTCTTGACTTTATTTGGATAGGAAAGGTTTAGAGAGAAGTCGATCCTCCAAACAGAGGCATGTGGTATTAAGGTAGATGGGGCATCTTGGTCAGCAGAGGCAAGTTTGTGTTGGATGAATTTATGATTCTAAATTAGTCCCATTTATCTATGTTTATTCCATATTCATCTAAATATTTTCTATTCATGTACCCGTCCAAATCTTTTTTATATCTTGTTATTGTACCTGCTTCAACTACCTCCTCTGGCAGCTCATTCCAAATACCCATCATCCTCTGTGTGAAAAGGAAGCCTCTCAGTTTGCTATTAAATCTTACCCCTCTTGCCTTAAGGCTATCCCTTCAAGTTCTTGATTCCCCAAGTCGGTTCATGTTTTATATACGGCTAAAAGATCTCCCCCAAGGCTCCTGTGCTGGCCATTACACTAGATCACTTCAAATCACAGTTCAGGGTTGTTACAAGATTGGCCCTCGGTGACTCAAATGAAGAGTTAACTTTTAACAGGGAAGAAAGATGTGTTTTCCATCTCATGTAATTGTGCACTTTGTCCTACCCCTGTGGTTGTGAAGAGGCTCTGTGCTAGTGAGAGTTGATTATGTAACTGCCCAGACACCAGAAAAACATAATCCCAACAATTCCATCCCATCATCGTGTGTATCAGACAATCCTGGAAAGTTTCACTGATTCGCTCTATGAAGCAGTAGTTCCCTGACATTGACCACTCTGCGTGAGCCCGATCCTTCCTAAACATAGAAACATAGAAACATAGAAAATAGGTGCAGGAGTAGGCCATTCGGCCCTTCGAGCCTGCACCGCCATTCAATGTGATCATGGCTGATCATCCAACTCAGTATCCTGTACCTGCCTTATCTCCATACACCCTGATCCCTTTAGCCACAAGTGCCACATCTAACGCCCTCTTAAATATAGCCAATGAGCTGGCCTCAACTACCTTCTGTGGCAGAGAATTCCAGAGACTCACCACTCTCTGTGTAAAGAATGTTTTCCTCATCTCGGTCCTAAAGGAATTCCCCTTTATACTTAGACTGTGACCCCTTGTTCTGGACTCCCCCAACATCGGGGACAATCTTCCAGCATCTAGCTTGTCCAACCCCTAAGAATTTTGTAAGTTTCTATAAGATCCCCCCTCAATCTTCTAAATTCCAGCGAGTACAAGCCAAGTCTATCCAGTCTTTCCTCATTTGAAAGTCCTGACATCCCAGGAATCAGTCTGGTACATTTATCTAAAGTTTGCACTCAACTAAGTTTGCACTCATTGAATAAAAAGATGACCCTTTCAATATGTTTGCTTTTATACACCTGCTATATATGTCACTGGTTACACAAAACACCTTCACACCATGAAGTGCTCCAGCTTTTTGAAGCTGCCTTTATTATCACATCTGTACATTTTATTGGAATGGTTAATGATTTACATTTATGTTCATTAAAATGTCAACAATAACTCACTGGTAATGATATAAAAATAATCTTAACTGTTTGCCCTTATTGAAAATGTTCTTGCTTAGCTTCCTGTGTCTGTTTCCTGCCGCACTGTAGCAGCATTCAGGTTGGTGGATTACTTCCCAGTCTGTTCAATTTATCTGCAATTGAACAGACTGGGAAGTAATCCACCAACCAGTGAGATTTGATGAACAATTAAATATCTCACACCTGAAAGCTGTCTGGTAATTGTACTGTCTTTGGTTGAGGTTCCAAAGCCTGTGCCCTACATGCAAGGACATAGCCTTTGGGACCTCAGGAGAGGAATGTTGACATCCTGAATGAGGACGACACTTTCTTGGACCACAGTCCCCATCCAAGTCTCAGAGTCATAGAGTGATACAGTGTGGAATCGGGCCCTTCAGCCCCACTTGCCCACACCGGCCAACATGTCCCAGCTACACTAGTCCCACCTGCTGGTGCTTGGTCTATATCCCTCCAAACTTGTTTTACTGTTTCTTAAATGTTGGGATAGTCCCAGTCACAGCTACCTCCTCTGGCAGTTTGTTCCATACACCCACCACCCATTGTTTGAAAAAGTTACCCCTCAGATTCCTTTTAAGTCTTTTCCCCTTCACCTTAAACGTATGTCCTCTGGTCCTTGATTCCCCTACTCTGGGCAAGAGACTCTCAGCATCTACCCAATCTATTCCTCTCATGATTTTGTACACATCTATAAGATCACCCCTCATCCTCCTGCGCTCCAAGGAATGGAGACCCAGCCTACTCAATCTCTCCCTAGAGCTCACACCCTCTAGTCCTGGCAACATCCTCGTAAATCTTCTCTGAACCATTTCAAGCTTGATAATATCTTTCCTATGACATTGTCCAGAACCGAACAAAATATACTAATGGTGGTCTCACCAACGCCTTATACAATTGAACTCCCAACTTCTATACTCAATACTCTGACTGATGAAGGCCAATGTGCCAAAGGCCTTTTTGACCACCTTATCTACCTGCGACTCGACCTTCAAGGAACCATGCCCTGGACTCCTAGATACTGGAATGAAACACACCACAGGGTGAAGATATGGTACGGCCAAATCATCCTGTCGTCATCAGTGCCTCTGAACCTGTTCCAACACAGAAACACATCTTCCATTTCAGTCTACTCCTTTATGATAAGCATCACTTACTTGCTCTCGAGAGCAGCACTCCATTCTCAGATGAACAGCAATCTAGTCTCAGGTTGGATGCTGTTGTTCTTTAGAGCCACGTCAAACTTAATAGAGCAGGTCTTTAATTAGAGCAGGTCTTCAGAGGTCTAATCTTGTTAACGTTTCCTCCTACAGCAAGCACATCATCCCATCCCAGAAATCAATCTAGTTAAGCTCTAGGAAGATGGGTGACAACTATGATGAAGTCAAACCTTCTCCACCTTAATAAAATTCTTGAAAGTGGCCACAAAAAAAATCACAATTCTAAAACAACAATAGCAGGAAGAGGACTGCTCCTCTATATAGAAATGAAGATTGGTCTATTTCATTCAAGGAATTAAATTAATAAATACATTATTTGCAGTGATCGGTAGATGCTTTTGCAGCGTGCATCCACGCCAGCCTAGTTATTTTTAGTGCATTCTCCTGACCCAAAAGATTCAATTGATAACCTGCTCTTGTACCAATAAATCATATTTCTACATGGTATCTAACTAACATGAATTGAAAACTGAAGGGCATTGGTACCAACTGGTTAAAGTTAAGCAGGATAATGGATAGTACTAATACTGAACTTTAAACATTCAGCTTTAGCCAATGATTAATGTTTAACAATGTTGAATTCTACAGCAAAATGTTTATGTTTTAAAAGCACACCAATAAAACTATGAATCATTGAGTAAGCACTGTTATATCGCAAGTAATTTATTTCTGCAACAATTTACAAATAATTAATTTCATTATACAACACACTATTAATTTGTAATACATGGTGCTTATGAAGGATGTAACAAATCTGTTAGCTCATTAAGTGACCCTGTTAAATTTACCTCTGTTTTTGTGAGTTGTTAGTCAGGCTATAGTTCGGCCCACATTATCATTAAGTAATAAATGATGAAATAACTTCTCATTAAAATTCGCTCAAACTAAGTAGCATTCAAAGCTCCTGATTTGGATCAAAACCATTTTATCATGCCAAAGTTTCCAATTTGTCCTCCTTTACTCTCGGCCCATGCTAAGTTAGCTGACGTCAGCTACACTGAGCGCTGAGTCTTTGTAGTATGATTCAGCTGCTGGGATTATGAGAAGAAAAAGCATAATCTGCACATAAATAGCTGGCCAGAACCATTGAAGAAGAAATCATAACTGATTTTGATGTCAGGAAAGTCAGCACTGATAGTTTGGAAGATGAGGAAAACATTACACTACCTGAGATTCAAAATAACCATGGTAGCCCAATGTAATTCACAAGAAAAACAATTTAAAAACAGAAATTACTCAAATCTGTGAGCTGAGATAGGGTGTTCATCATCCTGTTAAATAAACAATATGTTTGATGTGGTGTGTTGACTATAAATGCAAATTGGACTAAGCAATTGGGATAAGACCTGCTGGGCAGAAAGGTATGTTAGAGCAAAGATATTGTCAAGTGTCATGCAATTAATAAAATTTAATCTGCAAGAATCTTGCTGTAAATGAAAATAGGACAGGAGCTGCAGGGTTACTTGAGACTGCACCTGCCTGATTTTGCAGCAAAAAAGGAAAAGCTTGAGGAACTCAGTGGGTTATGCAGCATCTATGAAGAGAAATTACAGTTGACATTATAGTCAAGACCCTTTCTGACTGAGATTATAAGAAAATGAATCGTACAGCCAAACAGCCAACCAAACAATTGTTGATGAACTAAAGAATGCTTAATTCAAATATACCATCAGATGTTGAGCGATAGACTTCCGGTGGCTACTATGAAGCAGTGAAGACAGCTGCACAGAGCCTCTGCTCTCGACAATTCATGTTTAAAGTCGGTTTCTAAGCCAGGATCGACTTAAAAACTCTTACCGGGTTGCTGAACGTTGTGGGTACTGGCGTCATCAGACGGTGCCGGTGGAATCAGGATTTAAAATGATTTTACCGGTAAAAATCTGATGAAAAAGGGAAGAGGTCAGAGAGGACCCAAGAAGACTACAATCAGTCTCCAGCTCCAAAAAGCTCTGGATGAGCTTGAAACCACTCCTGAATCCAATTTTGAAAGTTTGGAAGAGGAGCTGGAGTCTCAACAACCAACAGTCGAAATGGCTGCAAGAGCTGAAACAAAAGACTTAAAAGGGAGAAAGAAATGAAAAGCTTGGAAGAAACGGTAAGAGTTAATATTACCAAAGACATTACTAAAGATCTTCAGAAGCAATTTGCTAAAATGAATTCTACAATGCAGGATATTTTTTCTACAATGGAGGATATTCTCTCTAAGAAAATTGACACTAGTTGTGGAGAATTAAAGGATCTTAACGTATCCCTGAACCAGCAGTTCAAAGATTTGGATTCGAGGACAGCTAAGGAATTTGAAAGAATGGAGAGAGATTATAACAATAAACATGAGTCCCTGCTGAAGCAATTAAAAAAGGCGGAAAAATTGAAGTAAAGATGGAGGGTGAAATGCAGCAGATGGCCCAGGAAATAACAGGTTTGAAAAAAGAACACAACGCGAATTGGGAGCTGACGAATAAACTGAATGAGAACTGTCAGGATTTGGAAGCCAGGTCAAGGAGGCAGAATTTGAGAATAATCAGAGTTAAAGAGGGGGCAGAGCATGGCTCTCAATTGTGTGATTTTACCACTAATTTACTTAAAGGCGTTTTCAAACTGCCAGAAAAACCAAAGATAGATGTGGCTCATCGTGTTGGTCGCTTCCAAAGAGGAGCGAATGCTCCACCACGTCAAATTATCGTAAAGTTCTTAGACATTTCGACTTTGGAAAATTAAAGAAGATATCCTATGGAGAAAATCTTACATTTGCTGGTAATATTGTTAGATTTTACAGAGACTACCCTCGGGAAATACTGGCAAAAAGATGCCAGTTTAAAAGTGCAAGCAGTATCTTACAAGGACATTCTGAAGTTCGTTCCGGAGTGATCTATCCAGCTAAAATGATAATTACGTACAGCGCTTCGGATCCGAATTCAGTTTGCAAATATGCCCAGGAGATTTAAAACAAAATTCAAGGAAAAACGGAACAATAAGACATTACGCCTGCTGAACTTGTTTTTTTTGTTTCAAACATAGAAACATAGAAACATAGAAATTAGGTGCAGGAATAGGCCATTCGGCCCTTCGAGCCTGCACCGCCATTCAATATGATCATGGCTGATCATCCAACTCAGTATCCCGTACCTGCCTTCTCTCCACACCCTCTAATCCCCTTAGCCACAAGGGCCACATCTAACTCCCTCTTAAATATATCCAATGAACTGGCCTCAACTACCCTCTGTGGCAGAGAGTTCCAGAGACCCACCACTCTCTGTGTGAAAAAATTCCTTCTCATCTCGGTCTTAAAGGATTTCCCCCTTATCCTTAAGCTGTGACCCCTTGTCCTGGACCTCCCCAACATCGGGAACAATCTTCCTGCATCTAGCCTGTCCAACCCCTTAAGAATCTTGTAAGTTTCTATAAGATCCCCTCTCAATCTCCTAAATTCTAGAGAGTATAAACCGAGTCTATGCAGTCTTTGTTCATAAGACAGTCTTGACATCCCAGGAATCAGTCTGGTGAAACCTTCGCTGCACTCCCTCTATGGCAATAATGTCCTTCCTCAGATTTGGACACCAGAACTGTACGCAATACTCCAGGTGTGGCCGCACCAAGACCCTATACAACTGAAGTAGAACCTCCCTGCTCCTATACTCAAATCCTTTTTGTAGATGGTTTTGCATGCAACCAATAACATAGTTACCTCAGTACCATTAACCCCGCCTAGTTAACATCAATCATAACGCCTTCCCCTTCCTGGATACGGTTCACTAGAAGAATGTAGCCAGTATTTGAGGATGTATGTAATACCTTGTGCTATCATTAAAATGTGTTGAACACTTTTAGAGTTTGTAAATTGCTTATTTACATGGTGTCGGAGCTGGAAGATACTTGCGCCTACCTGTCCATCGGGTTTTATTTCTTTTATTTGATTTGTGCCTTTTGTGCTTTATCTCTCTGACCATGGCATCCTCGTGCAGAAAGCCCGCGCAGCTTGTCTTTGATGCTGATATTTCTGAGCGCTGGGCTACGTTTGAAATTGATTTCACCCACTTTGTCAACGTCGCTCACCGCAATGATCCTGACTCCCTCAAAGCCTCCCTCCTACTTAACCTTGTCGGACCTGATGCCATGAAGAGAGCCAGAACTTTCGTCTATGCTCCAGCGGTCCTGGACGACAACAATGTGGTGGTTACCCCTGCAGAATCTGCCAGTGACCCTGCTTGCCTGCTACGTAAGTTCAGGGAGATTTGTGACCTGCCCTCGAACCGCATTCTAGAGAGGGCACGGTTTTTTACAAGGAGACAGCTGCCGGAGGAACCTGTTGAATGTTTTATTGCCGATTTGCGTTATCTCGCCCAGCGGTGCCGTTTCGGTGACATGACAGACCAGCTCACTAGAGACATTTTAGTAACTGGCATGCGTGACCAGAAGCTGCGATGTGAGCTTCTTAGGGATCCGGATCTAACGTTAGAAATAGCCATGCATGCCTGCAGATTGTCTGAGGTCGTTGTATTGCCCGATGATCACCGAAACTTGGGAGATAAGTCTGTTCACCAGGCTGGATTTAGTAGAGCCCTGCCTCAGAGGGGAAACAATGCTTTTCTGCCGCGTGCCAACCCTGGTCCTGCTGATGTGCCCCCAAAAAGGTGCCCTAACTGTAACTACATGCACCACAGACGGTCGACGTGCCCTGCCTATGGCAAGGCTTGTAATTTTTGTAACAAACTGAATCATTTCGTTTCTGCCTGCCGCTTATTCCGTTCTCGTGGGAGACAGGTACAGATTTCCAGACCCAGTCTAAACATGCTTAAACAATCTGATAGCTGTTCCAACCCACAGCCCGATGTTGCTGAATCCTATGATGCAGATCCAATTAATTCTCCCGAGGATTCGAATGTGTTTACCCTCCTCCAGGCACCTGGCCAACGTCTTGATCCCTCCGTGTCTGTGACTGTCAACAATGTAACCTTCCTTGCGAAGTTAGATACTGGGGCAAAGGTCAATGTTTTGTCAATAAATCTTTTCAACAAGATAAGGACTAATGAGGCCTTGGTCGCTGACAATGCTACTCTACACACCTATGGTGGAGAAATTCTCAGGCCTGTGGGGAGGGCCACTTTAAATTGCAGGCTACAGAAGGCCATGAGAAACTTGATTTTTTATGTTTTGAACTCTGACTGTGTTACCCTGCTGGGAAACCGTGCGTGCCAAGGTCTTGGCCTGGTGTCCTTCGACCACACGGTCCACAAAGTGCAACTGTCATTTAACCCAATTGCAGAACACCAGGACCTGTTCAACGATGACCTGGGAAAGTTACCACTGACATACCATATTTCCATTGACCCAAATGTACAACCCGTGGTCCGCGCACCTCACAGGGTATCCCACGCCATGAAAGACAGGGTCGAGGCGATGCTTAACAACATGGTCGACAAGGGGGTGCTAGAAGCGGTCAGCGAGCCCACCGATTGGGTCTCCACCATGGTTGCCACGATAAAGAAAGACAAGAATGAAATACGTGTGTGTATCAACCCCAAGGACTTAAACCTTGCCATCAGGCGACCACACTACCCCATGCGGTCTGTTGAGGACGTGGCGGCTCAGGTCGGGCAAGCCACCGTCTTTTCGGTCCTAGACGCTAAGAACTCGTTCTGGCAGATCCCGTTGGACAAAGCATCTTCCGACCTGACAACCTTCGCCACACCATTCGGCAGATTCAAATTCCTGCGAATGCCATTCGGCATCAATTCCGCTAGTGAGGTGTTCCAGCGAACGATGGAGCAGATATTCTCGGGCCTGCCATGTGCCATCATCGTGGATGACATCTTAGTCTATGGAAAGGACATAGCCGAACATGACCGGAACCTCCGCCGCGTCCTGGATCGGGCGCGAAAGGCCAACCTGAAGCTGAACCCAAAGAAGTGCCGGTTTCGTGTCTCAGAAGTCACGTATGTTGGACACGTTTTCACCTCTAACGGACTAAAACCCGACCCTTTGAAGGCAGCGGCCATCTCTGAGATGGCAGCCCCCACCGACGTGCCAGGTCTACAACGTTTCTTGGGCATGGTGAACTACCTTGGGAAGTTTGTACCACATCTCAGTGAGCTGAGTGCTCCCCTGCGGCAGCTGACAAAAAAGGATATCGCCTGGGTCTGGCTCCCACAGCACCAGCAGGCATTTGACTGTCTCAAGTCGAAACTGATTAACACTCCGACATTGCGATTTTTTGATGCGAGTCGCCCCATCACCGTCACATGTGACGCTTCTAAGTTCGGCCTGGGCGCGGCATGCCTCCAATCTGTCGATGGATCGTTACATCCTGTCTCCTATGCCTCCCGCACCATGACGGACACCGAGCAGCGGTACGCTCAGATCGAGAAGGAGCTGCTTGCGGTGGTGTTTGCCTGCTCCAAGTTCAGAGACTTCCTGTTTGGCAGCAGATTTACAGTCGAAACCGACCACCAGCCACTGGTGACAATCCTGAACAAGCCGATTCATGCTGCCCCTGCCAGGCTGCAGCGTATGATGCTGCAGCTCCAGCGCTTTGA
Organism: Raja brachyura; assembly: GCA_963514005.1. The sequence goes on from OY740785.1 coordinate 103,739,007, forward strand.
TTTCGACATCGTCTACAAGAAAGGCACCGAGATGCACATCGCGGACACGTTATCGCGCGCCCCGCGGGCCTCCTGTGCTCGCCACCCCTACGAAACAGAGGACTTGCTCGTACTGGGCGTCAATTTTATTCCCACCAAGCAGCTGCAGCTTTTGGCCGAGCACACCGCTGCCGATCCAGTTTTGCAACGGCTTGCGTCTGTGATTAAATCAGGGTGGCCAACAAAGCGCTCCGCTGCACCGCCTGAAACACAGCCCTTCTTCCTGGTCCGTGACGAACTGGTGTTCCAGAATGGCGTTATCGTTAAGGGACATAAAGTGGTGGTCCCGTCCTCCCTGTTTGATTCTTACTACTGCGCAGCCCACAGCGGACACCCCGGGGTCGATGCAACACTCGCCCACGCTCAGTGCCAATTCTACTGGCCTGGAATGGCCAAATATATTCGAGACCGTGTTTCTGCCTGCTCCACGTGCAACAGTCTTGCTCCACATCAGCAGCGACAGCCCCTGCTGCAACAGCCCGCTCCTGCCTTGGCCTGGTCCTCGCTGGCTGCCGACATCTTCGAGTGGCGTGGTAACCACTACCTTGTCCTGGTCGACTCGTACTCAAACTGGTTCGAGGTGGATTTGCTGACATCCCTCACGTCGGAGATGGTGATCCGGAAGCTGCGGAAACACTTCTCCACGTTTGGGTCCCCTGTCAGGCTGCAGACTGACAATGGCAGGCAGTTTACCAGCCGTGAGTTCAAAAGTTTTGCTGACAAATGGAATTTTGTGCATTTCACCAGCAGCCCGGAGTACCCACAGAGCAACGGCCTTGCTGAACGGGCCGTCCGCAGCGCCAAGCTTCTGATGGAACAAGCGAGACTGTCTAACTCTGATTTGTATTTGGATCTCCTGAACCTCAGGAATGTTTCCAGAGATCCGGCCATGGGGTCCCCTGCTCAGCGTCTGATGTCCAGAACAACCAGATCTACCATCCCGATTGCCCAGCGCCAGCTGAAACCTCGGGTGCTGGAGCCTGCCTCTGTGCAGAGGCGCATTCAAGAGAAACATGACAGCCAGCGGCGTTCCCACGATCGGTCGTGCAGACCGCTCGACCCTCTGTTGCCTGGACAGGTTGTTCGATTGCAAACCGCCAGTGGTCACTCCCGTCTGGCTACTGTGGTTGGGGTGGCCGACTCACCTCGTTCGTATGTGGTCGACTATGAGGGAACCATCTACCGTAGAAGCCGACAACACCTGCTTGCGGTTAATGAGCCGAAGCCGCAGGCCCCGGGCCCCTATGCCCCGCCGCTCTCATACCAGCAGCCGGCTCCTGTCCCAGCCAGCGTACCCTGCATGCCTCGGTCCCCATATCAAGCGCCCGGTTCCCCTCTGCGCGGGTCACCTGTTGGCGGTCGCGGTTCTCCCTCTCCTGTTCCTCCAACCCCACCGCCCTTCCCTGGTTCCCCTGCTGCCTCGGGTCCCCCTGTTTTTTCTGCTCCTCCGGGGGAAGGGGGAGGCATCCGTACGCGCTCGGGCCGGATCAGCAAGCCACCTGTTCGTTATGGCGATTCTGTTTAATTCTGTTTAATTCTGTTGTAGTGACAACGGTCTGTTTCTTTTAAATTTTCTAAGGGGAAGGATGTAGATGGTTTTGCATGCAACCAATAACATAGTTACCTCAGTACCATTAACCCCGCCTAGTTAACATCAATCATAACGCCTTCCCCTTCCTGGATACGGTTCACTAGAAGAATGTAGCCAGTATTTGAGGATGTATGTAATACCTTGTGCTATCATTAAAATGTGTTGAACACTTTTAGAGTTTGTAAATTGCTTATTTACACTTTTGCTATGAAAGCTAACATACCATTGGCTTTCTTCACTGCCTGCTGTACCTGCATGCCTACTTTCAATGACTGGTGTACCATGACACCCAGGTCGCGCTGCATCTCCCCTTTTCCTAATCGGCCACCATTTAGATAGTAGTCGGTTTTCCTATTTTTGCCACCAAAGTGGATAACCTCACATTTATCCACATTATACTGCATCTGCCAAACATTTGCCCACTCACCCAGCCTATCCAAGTCACCTTGCATTCTCCTAGCATCCTCCTCACAGCTAACACTGCCACCCAGCTTAGTGTCATCCGCAAACTTGGAGATATTGCCTTCAATTCCCTCATCCAGATCATTTATGTATATTGTAAATAGCTGGGGTCCCAGCACTGAGCCTTGCGGTACCCCACTAGTCACTGCCTGCCATTGTGAAAACGACCCGTTAACTCCTACTCTTTGCTTCCTGTTTGCCAGCCAGTTCTCTATCCACATCAATACTGAACCCCCAATGCCATATGCTTTAAGTTTATATACTAATCGCTTATGTGGGACCTTGTCGAAAGCCTTCTGGAAGTCCAGATACAGCACATCCACTGGTTCTCCCCCATCCACGCTACTAGTTACATCCTCGAAAAATTCCACAAGATTCGTCAGACATGATTTACCTTTCGTAAATCCATGCTGACTTTGTCCAATGATTTCACCACTTTCCAAATGTGCTGCTATCCCATCTTTAATAACTGACTCTAGCAGTTTCCCCACTACCGATGTTAGACTAACTGGTCTGTAATTCCCCGTTTTCTCTCTCCCCCCCTTCTTAAAAAGAGGGGTTACGTTTGCTACCCGCCAATCCTCAGGAACTACTCCAGAATCTAAAGAGTTTTGAAAGATTATCACTAATGCATCCACTATTTCCGGAGCTACTTCCTTAAGTACTCTGGGATGCAGCCTATCTGGCCCTGGGGATTTTTCGGCCTTTAATCCATTCAATTTACCCAACACCACTTCCCGACTGACCTGGATTTCACTCAAGTACTCCTTTGACCTGCGGTCCCCTGCTATTTCCAGCAGATTATTTATGTCTTCCTTAGTGAAGACGGAACCAAAGTAGTTATTCAATTGGTCCGCCATATCCTTGTTCCCCATGATCAACTCACCTGTTTCTGACTGCAAGGGACCTACATTTGTTTTAACTAATCTCTTTCTCTTCACATATCTATAAAAACTTTTTAAGTCAGTTTTTATGTTCTCTGCCAGTTTTCTTTCATAATCTATTTTTCCTTTCCTAATCAAGCCCTTTGTCCTTCTCTGCTGGTCTCTGAATTTCTCCCAGTCCTCTGCTATGCTGCTTTTTCTGGCTACTTTGTACGCATCATCCTTTGCTTTGATACTATCCCTGATTTCCCTTGTTATCCACGGATGCACTACCTTCCCTGATCTATTCTTTTGCCAAATTGGGATGAACAATTTTTGTAGTTCATCCATGCAGTCTTTAAATGTCTTCCATTGCGTATCCACCGTCAACCCTTTTAGAATTGATTGCCAGTCAATCTTGGCCAATTCACGTCTCATACCCTCAAAGTTACCTTTCCTTAAGTTCAGAACCATTGTTTCTGAATTAACAATGTCACTCTCCATCCTAATGAAGAACTCGACCATATTATGGTCACTCTTGCCCAAGGGGGCACGCAAAATAAGACTGCTAACTAACCCTTCCTCATTACTCAATACCCAGTCTAAAATAGCCTGCTCTCTCGTTGGTTCCTCTACATGTTGATTTAGATAACTATCCCTCATACTTTCCAAAAAATCCTCTTCCTCAGCGCCCCTGCCAATTTGATTCACCCAATCTATATGTAGATTGAAGTCACCCATTATAACTGTTTTGCCTTTGTCGCACGCATTTCTAATTTCCTGTTTGATACCATCCCCAACTTCACTACTACTGTTAGGTGGCCTGTACACAACTCCCACTAGCGTTTTCTGCCCCTTAGTGTTTCGCAGCTCTACCCATACCGATTCCACATGCTCCAAGCTAATGTCCTTCCTTTCCATTGCGTTAATCTCCTCTCTAACCAGCAACGCTACCCCACCTCCTTTTCCTTTCTCTCTATCCCTCCTGAATATTGAATACCCCTGGATATTCAGCTCCCAGCCTTGGTCACCCTGGAGCCATGTCTCCGTGATCCCAACTATATCATACTCATTAATAGCTATCTGCACGTTCAACTCATCCACCTTATTACGAATACTCCTTGCATTGAGACACAATGCCTTCAGGCTTGTTTTTACAACGCTCTTACCCCTTTTACTTTTCACCTTGCTCCCTATTGCTTCCACCCTCGTTTTACACCCGCCTGCCTCTCTGCTCTTGTACCCATCCCCCTGCCACATTAGTTTAAATCCTCCCCGACAGCACTAGCAAACACTCCCCCAAGGACATTGGTTCCATTCCAGCCCAGGTGCAGACCGTCCTGTTTGTACTGGTCCCACCTCCCCCAGAAATGGTTCCAGTGCCCTAAAAATTTGAATCCCTCCCCCTTGCACCATTTTTCAAGCCACGTATTCATCTGCAATATCCTCCTATTTCTACTCTGACTGGCCCGTGGTACTGGTAATAATCCAGAGATTATTACCTTTGAGGTCCTACTTTTGAGTTTATCTCCTAGCTCCCTAAATTCACCCTGTAGGACCTCATCCCTTTTTTTCCCTATATCGTTGGTGCCAATATGCACCACGACAACTGGCTGTTCACCCTCCCCCTCCAGAATGTTCTGCAGCCATTCAGTAACATCCCTGACCTTTGCACCAGGGAGGCAACATACCATCCTGGAGTCTCTTTTGCGGCCGCAAAAACGCCTGTCTATTCCCCTGACAATTGAATCCCCTATTACAATAGCCCTTCCCCTCTTTTTTCCCCCATCATGTGCTGCAGAGCCACCCATGGTGCCATGAACTTGGCTGCTGCTGCATTCCCCTGATGAGCCATCTCCCTCAACAGTATCCAAAATGGTAAACCTGTTGAATAGGGAGATGACCGCAGGGGACTCCTGCACTATCTGCCTACTGCTTTGCTGGCTATTGGCCACCCGCTCCCTTTCTGTCCTCTTACCTTTTACCCGTGATGTGACCAACTCGCTGTATGTGCTGTCCACGACTTTCTCTGCATCGTGGATGCTCCAGTATGAATCCAGCCGCAGCTCCAATCGTTCAAATCGGTCTGCCAGGAGCTGCAGCTGGACACACTTCCTGCAAATGTAGTCATCAGGGACACAGACCATATCCATGATCTCCCACATGTTGCAGGCTGAGCAAACCACGGGACCAATCTCCACTGACATCTTACTCCCAAATTACTCTATTAAATATATATATATATTTTTTTTAATTTTATTTTATTTTATTTATTTATTTATTTTTATTAAACACAAAACTTTATTCTTTAAACTTTACTAATAAATAACGAATCCCTAACACCCAGAGTCCTTAGCTCCCAGAGTCCTTAGCACCCAGAATCCTTAAACCTGAAGGCAGAAATGGAGAAATGTAAACCCCGCGTTGCAGACAATCAGCTGCTTCCTCTGGTCCTCTTCAACCAATCAGAGGCTACACAGATTCCCCACCAGATTTCCTCACTGGATGATGGAACGTTGCAAATGTTGTTATACTTACAGCACAGGTAGCTCCACCCTGTGTCTCCAACGGCTCCCCGGGCCTCTGTGAAAAGCAAGCCCCGCGCTAGGTTTATACTCACAGCAGGTAGCTCCACCCTGTGTCTCCAACGGCTCCCTGGGCCTCTGTGAAAAGCAAGCCCCGCGCTAGGTTTATACTCACAGCACAGGTAGCTCCACCCTGTGTCTCCAACGGCTCCCCGGGCCTCTGTGAAAAGCAAGCCCCGCGCTAGGTTTATACTCACAGCAGGTAGCTCCACCCTGTGTCTCCAACGGCTCCCCGGGCCTCTGTGAAAAGCAAGCCCCGCACTAGGTTTATACTCACAGCAGGTAGCTCCACCCTGTGTCTCCAACGGCTCCCCGGGCCAAAACAAGACACTAAAATTGTTCAGACTGTTCTCAGACAGACTTATCTGGCAAGAATGTGTGTTTTAATAACAGTCCTAACTTCATCTTGAACTGAAAAACTGAAGCTCAACAGGTGGAATGTTCAAGGTCGCAGGCTCTATGCCAAGTTTTTCAGCCCTGATAATTATTAAACTGTTCTTTTTTGAATTTAAAACAGTCTTGATGGTCTTTGTCTCGGTACTATATGATCTATTATTTACATATACAGCATATAACTAACTAACTAATTAACTATATATACGCAATAAACTTAATTAACGCTAAAGGTTTAATGTATTATACTAACATGGCTAACTAAAAAGTAGGAAGGATGGGGGAGGTTAGACAGATATTCTAAATACTAGTTATGAATGAAAATGGCTAATGAAAAGTGTGTTTACTGACGAGGTACTTTAACCCATAATAACTCTATCTCATTTTATAGCTTTTCTTCTATTTTATTTTAAATGTTTTTGCTATTAATCAACCTGACATGATAATTCTGGTTATAAGTGGAGGAAACCGACTAACGCTGGATGATACTTTACTGGGGGGGCAAAGCCCAGTGCATAATTCCATCGACGGAGGTCAAATTAAAATTAAGTTTTTTTTTGTAAGATATCGCTTTTTTGATAACTTACACTCACTTTTCTTGTTTATTCACTAGTATGATTTAATAATATTTATGAAAACTTCATTTTATGTTTTTCTCTTTCCCTTAATTATGTTTAATAGTGCCAGGAGATGTAAAACTAGTGCAAAATTATGAAGGACAACCCTGGACTCGGGATTTCGAGGTACTTGGGTGCATCACATGAATCATACATTCTGATAATAATAGCCAATGCAAGATAATAGTCGAATAAACAAAAGAGGTCTCACTTTTTGTAGTTGGAACATTAGAGGTGCGAATGAGCCAATTAAGAGGGGTAAAATTCTGGCACAATTAAAATAATTAAACACAGATATTGCTTTCCTACAAAAAACGCATTTGAAACAACAAACTCAGATCAGATTAAGGGCAGACTGGATAGGTCAAACCTACTACTCCGCATTCACTTCTAAAGCACGAGGCACCGCCATTATAATTCAGAAAGGTATACCTTTTAAAATAAAGAAGTCTAGATTAGATTAGATTTTATTATTTGTCATTCGAACCTCAGAGAGGCTCAAACGAAACTCCGTTTCTACAGCCATACAAACAAAACAATTCCTACAAAACATACAAACAATTCAATTTACACAAACATCCATCACAGTGAATCTCCTCCTCACTGTGATGGGAGGCAAAATCTTCTCTCTCCCCCGCACCATTTCTCTCCCGATGTCCAAGCCCCAGGCGGGCGCTGGAATGTCCCGCAGCCATTGAGGCCGCGCCTGGCGATGTACGGCCCCGCTCTAGGCCCAAAGATCACAGTTGGAGCCCCCGGCGGGCGCTGGAATGTCCCGCAGCCATTGAAGCCGCGCCGGGCGATGTACGGCCCCGTTCCGGGTCGATCCAACCCCGCGACATGAGCGGGAGATGTTGCGTTGCATGAGCTTCGGAAAGCAGTCCCGGGCCCGCGAGCTCCCGATATCCCGACAGTCCACCGGCAGTAATCTGCAGCTGGAGCTCCGGAGTCGGGCCGCAGCAGCGAGCCACCGCCGCTCCCCACGCTCCGAGGCTGGCCAGCCCCATAACGGTGAGTCCGCAGCTCCGCAGGCTCTGTGACTGGAGCCCACAGGTCGTCCCGGTCGGAGCCCGCTCCACGGTGCTACGCCCCAACGACTACGGAGACCCAACAGGGAAAAGGTTGGGTCTTCCGTGCAGGGAAGAGATTTTAAAAGTTTCCCCCTCGCCCCCCACATATACACAGTTAGAAACAGTACCAAAAAAAACATGTACAATTACATTTAACTAGACAAAAAAAAACAGACAGGCTGTAGGGGCCACTGCAACGCGAGTCGTGCCGCCACCAAAAACATCTGATAAAGAGGGAAGATACGTTATAGTCACAGGAGAAATTCATAATACACCATTAACTATGTTAAATATTTATGCAGCTAAATTTGATAATCCCCAATTTTTTAAGAAAATAGTAGATATAATTGCAGAGCATAATTATCAAAATATAATAATGGGGAAGATTTTAATTGTGTTATACACCCATATTTAAATAAATCAATAAAGGTAGGGAGGTGTCTTGTTAAAACTAAGACCTGTGAATTTTTAAATACATATATAAAAAATAATAACATAACGGATGTTTGGAGGATAGCATACCCAATTGGAAGGCAATATTCATTGTACTCATTGGTTCATAAAACTTATTCACGAATTGACTATATCTTACTGGATACAAAATTAATCCAGTATATGACTAAACCATCATACCACAATAGTATTATATCCGATTATTCACCACTGACTTTTATACTTAAAATCGAGGGAATGCCAGGTATAAAACCTTTTTGGAGATTCAACGCACAAATATTAAATAACCTGCAAGGTTATGAGTATATAAAAGAACAAACACATTTTTTATCGAGATAAATGAGATGCCGGGTAATTCTGTATCGCTATTATGGAAAACCATTAAGGCATACATTCGCGGTGCTATAATCTCTTATCAAAGTTTTCAAAATAAAGAAAATAAAAGAGAACTTCAGAGGATAGAACAGGAAATAAAATTACTAGAACTGGACAATGCAAGTGACCTAACCATAGATAAACATAATAAGATAACCTTATTGAAATATAAACTTAATAGAATATTATCGGCAAGAGTAATAAGACTATTCTAAATTACAAAACATGCACACTTCGAATTTGGGGATAAGCCACATAAATTATTAGCAAGGCAACTGAAGAAACAAGAAAAGGAAAATACTATAACTAAAATTAAATCTGATAAGGGTGAGCTTCTAACACTAACAAAGGATATTAATAAAAGATTTGCCCAATTTTATCATAATTTATACACAATTTAAATAAATACAGATGATAATAAAATTACACATTTTTTAGATAATTGCAACCTCCCTAAATTGGATAGTTTAGAACAAGAGGAATTAGGAGCACGGAAATTACTAGTGAAGAAATAAAACAAATAATAAACTCATTGAAAAATGGGAAGACCCCAGGACCAGATGGTTTTAGCAATGAATTTTAGAAACTATTTCAGGTGTCAATTGTACCAAGATTACTCAATTTATATACGCAGGCTTACACCGAAAATAAACTACCAGAAACTTTAGCAGAATCAACAATAATGCTTATACCAAAAAAAGATAAAGATTTAGATGAACTGGGTTCTTACAAAGCTATATCACTTCTAAATACGGATCAGAAGATCTTAGCAAAGATTCCAACAAGAAGACTGAATAATTATATTAACAAATTGGTAAACTCGGATCAATAGGGATTTATACCCAAAAGACAATCATTTAATAACTTGAGAAGGCTTTTCAATATAATGTACTTTCATAAAGAGGACATTGAAGATATTTCAGTAGTTACGCTGGATGCAGAGAAGGCATTCGATCAGGTAGAATGGCAGTATTTATATAAGGTTCTCCAAAAATTTAATATGGGAGAGAATTTTATTAGATGGGTTAAACTACTTTATGATAAGCCTAAGCAAGAATATTAACTAATAATATGTTATCTCCAACATTTTATTTTTCAGGGGGTAATAGGCAGGGTTGTGCCTTATCACCATCGCTATTTGCCCTGATGATAGAACCACTGGCTGAAAGGATTAGAAATCATCCGAATATTCACAGATATATAATACTAAGGACTCAAAGAATAAAATTTCATTATATGCTAATGATATTCTTTTATATATTACTAATACACAAACGAGTATCCCCACCTTATTAACACTAATTGAGGAATTTGGTTCTTTTTCAGGTTATAGAATAAATTGGAATAAAAGCAAAATTTTGTCTTTAGAATCACAGGATGCGAGACGCTTATTAAAATTCCCTTTCAAAATTGCAACAGAAATATTCAAGTATCTGGGTATTCACATTACGAGAAGACACAAATCATTATTTAGTGCCAATTTTATGCCACTATTAAATAAACTGAATGTTATGATTACATTTTGGAAAACGCTCCCGCACTCATTGATAGGTAGAATTAACGCTATAAAAATGACTTTCTTACCACAATTAATATATTTGTTTCAAGCGATCCCAATATATATTCCAAAATATTCTTTCAAAAAACTAGATTCTAATATCGCTAATTTTATATGGAATTATAGAGCACACAGAATTCAACAAAAGCATTTGTGTAAACCTAAAGAAGTTCGGGGTTTATCATTACCTAACTTTACATATTACTACTGGGCAGTGCATATTAAGAACATAATGTACTGGTTGGACAGTTCCATTCACCAGTCGGAGTGGATAAGAATGGAGAAAGAGGAGTGTTTCCCGTATGATATAGGAACGATCTTGTTCTCACTGATGAAATTGAATAGTATAATATATAAGAAGAACCCAATTATTCACAATACAATAAGAATTTGGAAACAAATAAAATTATCCCTGAAATATTCTATCAGTACTAACCCCAATATTCAACAATCCTGCATTCAAACCATCTCTTATCGACAAAACATATAAGCAATGGGATAGACTGGGGATTAGGAAAGTAGGAGATATGTATGAACTGGGCAAAATGTTATAATTTCAACAATTAAAATCAAAATTTAAACTGAATGATAATCAATATTTTAAATATATACAGATATGTGACTTTATGAATAAATATATACATAGATTTCAAACTATGTTTTTAGACCCATTAGAAGAAGCAATTAATATTAAGGCCGATTCACAAAAACTAATATCATATTTTTATAATAGTATATTAAATAGAGAATTACCCTCAACAGAGGCACTAAGAGAAGATTGGGAACATGAACTAATGATAAAGATCCCGAAAGATAGATGGGAAAAGTATCTGATTGACACACATAATTGTTCCATTAATGCAAGACATAATTTAATTCAATTTAAATTATTACATAGACTATATTATTCAAAAACGAGGTTGAATAAATTCTACCCAATTATCTCTCCCAGATGCGATAAATGTTTGTTTCAAAATGCCAATGTAACACGTTCATTTATAGGATGTGCAAAGTTGAACAAATTTTTGAGCGATATATTTGATATATTAAAAAGCTCTTGAAGTCCAGAATAGAATGTAATACGGAATGGATTATATTTGGAATAATAGTAGAAGATATCAATTTAAACAAAGACCAAAAAGTATTCTTTAATTATGGGTTAATAATTGGAAAGAAATTGATACTTAAATTTTGGAAACATGCAGCTATACCAACTATTAAAATGTGGATTAGGAATATGACGGACATGGCACACCTTGAAGAAATGAGACTCCGCCTAATAGACAAATATGACCAATTCTTAAGGAGTTGGTCCCCTTTCATCGACTTTTTGGAATCATGTGATGCAGCAGTACCGTAAAGATTACTGATTTCAGGTCTGGTCATGGATAGATTTACATCTGCGAACAAAGATTTGAAACATCTTTTTTAAGCATCCTTTTCTCCTATTTCTACTTTCTACTTTTTATTTTCCAATATACATACTTCACATTTTTCGATTTTCAACTATCTATTTTTCCTATTTGTACATAGAATATATTATGTTATAGAAACATAGAAACATAGAAATTAGGTGCAGGTATAGGCCATTCGGCCCTTCGAGCCTGCAACGCCATTCAATATGATCATGGCTGATCATCCAACTCAGTATCCCGTATCTGCCTTCTCTCCATACCCTCTAATCCCCTTAGCCACAAGGGCCACATCTAACTCCCTCTTAAATATATCCAATGAACTGGCCTCAACTACCCTCTGTGGCAGAGAGTTCCAGAGACCCACCACTCTCTGTGTGAAAAAAATTCCTTCTCATCTCGGTCCTAAAGGATTTCCCCCTTATCCTTAAGCTGTGACCCCTTGTCCTGGACCTCCCCAGCATCGGGAACAATCTTCCTGCATCTAGCCTGTCCAACCCCTTAAGAATCTTGTAAGTTTCTATAAGATCCCCTCTCAATCTCCTAAATTCTAAAGAGTATAAACCGAGTCTCTGCAGTCTTTGTTCATAAGACAGTCCTGACATCCCAGGAATCAGTCTGGTGAACCTTCGCTGCACTCCCTCTATGGCAATAATGTCCTTCCTCAGATATTACATACTTGGCACCTAAAATTAGGTACCACTGTATTGTTTTGTACTGTATTAACTTCTAATAAAATAAACAAAAAAACAAAAAAAACAAATGTTGAACAATAGAATTGGATAAGTTAAAGGAAAGTTCTGAATAAGGCTTGATGAAACAGCGTATCTGGTGCACCTTTTTTGATAAGCACCATAGAGAGATAAGCTGAAAGAAAGATTGTGTAGAAAGATTGGATAGACGGGATACTCTCATTATAATTATAGGAACTGTGGAATGAATGATGCCCTTAGGTTGCATGATTAACCTCCAACGACCAAAATCACCATCCTTTGTGCGAGTAATGACCTCAAGTATTGGAGCTTTTTTTTTAGCTCTATAATGCCCATTGACATCTGTGTTATACAGGTTCCTTATTGCCACAGTGAAATGCTGCCCTGACATCACTCTCATATCATCGCTGGAATTCAGATCCATTTTTGGACCAAGGTATTGATAAGATCCACACCAGAGTGCTGCTGGCAAAATCCAAACAAGGCATCAGAGGGAAGGTTATGAAGGAGAAGGGCAAATTAATCGAACTGTTGACACCATCTTTCATCACTTTGCTGATAATCAAGAGTTGACTGATTATCTGTCATTTGCCAGATTTAATTTGTTCTGCTTGTTGTGAACAAGACATAGTTGGACAATTTTCCACATTGTCAGGTCGAAGCAAATGTGGCAACTCGGGCAGAACAGGTTGGCTAGGACTTCAGTACTAAAGACTGGCTGGCACCCATATCCTTTCCTGTATCCAGTCTCCTCAGCTGTTTTTTTGATGTCATGTGGAGTGAATCAAATTGGCTGAAGACTGGCTTTTGTAGTGGTGGGGATTTCAAAGAGAAGCAAACATCTAGTTGGCAGTGAGATTCCTTTTCTCCAGGGATGCTGTATGACTTGCTGAGTCACACCAGTTTTTTGTGTCCATCTTCAGCATCTGCAGTTCCTTCCTACATGTGGTTCTGAATGGCTTGTCTTTTGCACTTAATTGCTGGCACCACTGGGGTGGAACACTGGCAGAGGTGGTAGAGCTGCAGTCTCACTGAGCCAGAGACCTGGGATTGATCCTGACCTTGGGTGCTGTTTGTGCGGAGTTTGCACATTGTCTCTGTGACCATGTGGGTTTCCTCCAGCTGTTCTAGTTTGTTCGCACATCCCAAAGACGTGCAGGCTTGTCAGTTAATCAACACCATTTTGATTCTGTTTCATCTCTTACCTTTGTTACTTACACTACCCTTCTGCCAACCAAACCCAAAGCACCCGTTTCCACCTATTGTTTACCAGGGTTTATCATATTCCAAACTCCCTTTTCCAGCATTGTATCCCCCTACTCCTGTCTGAAAAAGGATCCCAACCCAAAACATCACCTTGCAATTCCCTCCACAGATGCTGCCTGACCTAATGAGTTCCTCCAGCACTTTGTGTTTTGCTCAAGATTCCAGCATCTGCAGTTCCTCATGCCTCTATTCTCAGCAGTCTCATGCATTCAAGTACACTGGAATTGCCATACGGGGGTATGATGCAACCAATCAGGATACTTTCCACAGTGCATCTGCAGAGCATTCTGTGACATGCCAAATCTCTTCAAACTCGCAAGTAGAGGCATTGATGACCCTTCTTCATAATTCCATCTATGTGCTGGGCACACGACAGGTTATCTAAGATGTTAATGGCAAGGAATTTGAAGCTGATAACTTTCTCCATCACTTGAAATACTGTAGATAACATTGTGTCAATATTTTTCTTCATTAAAGAAGAGTCCTGACCCGAAGCATCACCCATCGATTCTTTCCACAGATGTTGCCTGGCCCACTGACTACTCCACACTTTGCATTTTGCTCAAGATTATAGCATCTGCAGTTCCTTGTGAATTCACTCAGGGACTCTCCTGACTGTTTCTGTAATGGGACCAGTTAGAGGACTGTTCCTTGACATCTCATTGACAACATATTGAATCCCAGCCACCAAAATCCTCAGAACATCCAAAGAGCATGGGGTGCCCTTAAGTCCAACATAATTAGCACTTATGAAGAGAGTCTTGGCATCTCTACCAGTCAGAACACGGCCTGATTTAATGAGAATGGCCAGACAATCTAGGAGTTAATTAACTACTGAATTAACTGCTGTTAGTGTCAGACTTGCTTCAGTGAGGGTGGCAAAAGTAACGTGTAGATCTTGAAACACCAGCCTCCACTCTCGCTCTGGGTCAAATTTAAATACTTAATGCAAGAATTCCACATAAATATATATTCTACACTATTATAAACTGTGAGTGTATCCGAATCATGAAGCACAATGGAACATAGAAACATAGAAACATAGAAATTAGGTGCAGGAGTAGGCCATTCGGCCCTTCGAGCCTGCACCACCATTCAATATGATCATGGCTGATCAATCCAACTCAGTATCCCGTACCTGCCTTCTCTCCATACCCTCTGGTCCCCTTAGCCACAAGGGCCACATCTAACCCCATCTTAAATGTAGCTAATGAACTGGCCTCAACAATACCTTCCGTGGCAGAGAGTTCCAGAGACCCACCACTCTCTGTGTGAAAAAAATTCCTTCTCATCTCAGTCCTAAAGGATTTCCCCCTTATCCTTAAGCTGTGACCCTTTGTCCTGGACCTCCCCAACATTGGGAACAACCTTCCTGCATCTAGCCTGTCCAACCCCTTAAGGATTTTGTAAGTTTCTATAAGATCCCCTCTCAACCTCCTAAATTCTAGAGAGTATAAACCGAGTCTATGCAGTCTTTGTTCATAAGACAGTCCTGACATCCCAGGAATCAGTCTGGTGAACCTTCTCTGCACTCCCTCTATGGCAATAATGTCCTTCCTCAGATTTGGAGACCAGAACTGTACGCAATACTCCAGGTGTGGTCTCACCAAGACCCTATACAACTGGAGTAGAACCTCCCTGCTCCTATACTCAAATCCTTTTGCTATGAAAGCTAACATACCATTTGCTTTCTTCACTGCCTGCTGCACCTGCATGCCTACTTTCAATGACTGGTGTACCATGACACCCAAGTCACGCTGCATCTCCCCTTTTCCTAATCGGCCACCATTTAGATAATAGTCTGCTTTCCTATTTTTGCCACCAAAGTGGATAACCTCACATTTATCCACATTATACTGCATCTGCCAAACATTTGCCCACTCACCCAGCCTATCCAAGTCACCTTGCAGTCTCCTAGCATCCTCCTCACAGCTAACATTGCCCCCCAGCTTAGTGTCATCCGCAAACTTGGAGATATTGCCTTCAATTCCCTCATCCAGATCATTTATGTATATTGTAAATAGCTGGGGTCCCAGCACTGAGCCTTGCGGTACCCCACTAGTCACTGCCTGCCATTGTGAAAACAACCCGTTTACTCCTACTCTTTGCTTCCTGTTTGCCAGCCAGTTCTCTATCCACATCAATACTGAACCCCCAATGCCGTATGCTTTAAGTTTATATACTAATCTCTTATGTGGGACCTTGTCGAAAGCCTTCTGGAAGTCCAGATACACCACATCCACTGGTTCTCTCCTATCCACGCTACTAGTTACATCCTCGAAAAATTCCACAAGATTCGTCAGACATGATTTACCTTTCGTAAATCCATGCTGACTTTGTCCAACGATTTCACCACTTTCCAAATGTGCTGCTATCCCATCTTTAATAACTGACTCTAGCAGTTTCCCCACTACCGATGTTAGACTAACTGGTCTGTAATTCCCCATTTTCTCTCTGCCCCCCTTCTTAAAAAGAGGGGTTACGTTTGCTACCCGCCAATCCTCAGGAACTACTCCAGAATCTAAAGAGTTTTGAAAGGTTATCACTATTGCATCCACTATTTCCGGAGCTACTTCCTTAAGTACTCTGGGATGCAGCCTATCTGGCCCTGGGGATTTTTCGGCCTTTAATCCATTCAATTTACCCAACACCACTTCCCAACTAACCTGGATTTCACTCAAGTCCTCCTTTGACCCGCAGTCCCCTGCTATTTCCGGCAGATTATTTATGTCTTCCTTAGTGAAGACGGAACCAAAGTAGTTATTCAATTGGTCCGCCATATCCTTGTTCCCCATGATCAACTCACCTGTTTCAGACTGCAAGGGACCTACATTTGTTTTAACTAATCTCTTTTCTCTTCACATATCTATAAAAACTTTTGCAGTCAGTTTTTATGTTCCCTGCCAGTTTTCTTTCATAATCTATTTTTCCTTTCCTAATCAAGCCCTTTGTCCTCCTCTGCTGGTCTCTGAATTTCTCCCAGTCCTCTGGTATGCTGCTTTTTCTGGCTACTTTACCAATGTCAAAGAAAAGTCAGTAACCCTGTCTAAAACAGGATCAGTTGTTCTACACTGAAATGATTAATGCATCAATCAACACAGGAATGGCAACTGCACCAGAGACTTAAGGGCCACGACCACTGATAAAGTGTGTTGAGTAATCATGAGGGCTGCAAATTGATAAATGAGATTTGTAACAGTCACAATAGTTATGGAAATGAGGGAATCTTGTAGCACTCGACATGTTAATGGAGGTAGCTTGGGATCATGGGATGGGAGCTGCCTTCTGCCTCAATTCAACAAGATATTCTCCAAATAAGCTACAACGGTGGCTGACAAGGGCACAGGAGGACCACCTGACAGTCAAGACAAGACAGGTCGTCTACAGGCCAAACACCCAACCCCCGACACCTGCCGAGGTGAACTTAGAGCCACAGTGAGTACTCATAAAAAGCATTTTTTCATTTTTCTCAACTGTGGATCCAACTCTTGGCTTAATTCCACCAAAAACTGTTCAGCACTGCTCCTATGCCTGCTTATTAAAAGTAGCTGTATGCCAACTGTAAACAAAACAAGGGTTTTGGAGCAGACTTTGCAGGGAGGAACCTCAATCACAAATTCACAATTGCATCTGGCCTCCCTGGGAAGAGGACTCACCAGGAGATGCCAAATGCTAGAACTGTGAGCATTTTAAAGAATCAAATGATACTGTTGTAACTGCAGCAGGATCTCCACATACACTGGCACAGGAAAGTAACAAAGATTCTTCTGAATTGAATCCTCCTGAAATTGCCTTGTGAATTCAGGAGAATTATGGACCTGTCCCGCAGGTGATTTTTCAGGTGACTGCCGGCACCAGCCCATTCCAACAGCACATTGAACTGGCTACAGCGCCTGGAAGGCATTACATAACCTCTGCTGCCTCAAAAGCAAGAAGACCAGCCCATTATGCAGGCGGGGGGACAGGGCTCGCGGGGGAGCGCTGTCTGAGTGAAATTCACACGGTGCAAAGCCATGGTGATACAGAAACACACCGCAATGAACAGGAAGGTTGGCGCTGTAATTAAGACGGCTAAAGCACAGTGTACGGTAATTCCTTTAAAAGAGGGAGGGGAGAGGGGGGGAGAAGGGGGAGACAACTTAATTCTGGTTGCCATTAATTTTTCAACATGTTGAAAGATTCGTGGCGACCATAGTGAGGCTTCGACTAGTTCCCAGAATGCAGGAACTCCTCACGACCATGAAGGTGACTCCCCAGCAACCGCCTATGAACATGTGGCGACTACATAGTCTCCTGCAGTGACTGTGCAATGGCAACACAACAATGAAACTCTGACTTGCTGCAGCTTAACTGGCCTGTAAACATAGTAACACACGATAAATATATAAAAATCATAATACAATAAATTAAGAACCGTAGTAGTAGATAAAGATAAAAGTGCAAAACCAAATCCATAGTACAAGCAAAGACAAAAACAACAATAGTTCAAAGGTGCTGAGATCAGTGTTGTGTAGAGTTCAAGAACCTAATGACAAAGAACCTCTGTCCAGTAATGCTTGCCCGGAGCATTTGCTGCTAAAATCGGCTCACCTTTTCTGTCTGGGAGGCATCGATGGCCACTTACAGGGCACTACAATATCAGAACACTTCATTGTTGCAACTGCATTATATCAAGAAATGCTTCTGCTGTGCCTTCAAGCAGTCCTTGTGACTTGGCGTGAGGTGTACTGCTAGCTCGGCATTTACAGAACCTTGTTATGTCTGCAGTGGTCCTGTTTGAGACCCTGCATGAACAAGTTTCAGTGTCAGACCAGATTTGGTAAGGGATATCAGCTAACATTCAGGTGTCCACCACTTTCCCAGTGGTACATGTGTGCTTTTGGCTCTATAGGAAGCCCAACATGAGGTTTTCTAGCTCTCAGGATAGCTGAATGCTGTAACAAGCACTCCTGAATGCATCCACAGTCTACCCCTGCCGATCTTTTGTCCTGTCGACTTCATCCGAGTCCTTCGAAACAGAACTGATACATGATTTCTCTCATTAGAACCTGGTATGTAATCCTCATGGTCCCAGGGTAAATCCAGCAGCATGATTCGAAGGGAAATATATCTCTCATGTTACCTCTTCAATTCTCGTGGGATGATGATCAAAAGCTGGTGCTTGATGATTCTCTTTCTCTGTGCAGCACTTTTCCTTTGCTGGGTGAATATTGAGGGTTCACAAGTTGTGAGATATTTCCTGCAACTTAGCAATGCCAAGGGACAAGAAAAGATCATTGTGAAAGTAGATGTGGAAGGTGAACCCAGCAGATGAACAAATGTATAAATATTATTTAAAGGCAATAAGGCTGCGCCTGAGAATTTCAGACCAGTTTCACTGACCAATGATACATGTGAGATCTTGGAACACATCATACACTCTCACATCATGAACCATTTTGAAAAGAATGGAATACTGGTGGACTCACAACATGGCTTCAGAGCAAAACGTTCAACGGAAACACAACTGATTGTCACTGTTGATGACATCACAAGGGCATTAGATAAGGGGAAATGTATACATATGGCAATCCTGGACTTTTCAAAAGCTTTTGATAAAGTTCCTCATGAAAGGCTCCTAGGAAAACTGGATTCTAATGGCATCAGAAATAGTCTATATAACTGGATTAGGGACTTTCCTACAAACCGGACGCAGAGGGTGGCCTGTGAAAGAAACATTTCTTTAGAAGAACAAGTATAGTCAGGAGTACCACAAGGCACGGTCCTCGGACCACTATTGTTCCTGACGTACATTAACGATATACCTAAACACATAAATCGTTAAACAAGATGATTGTCTTGTACATACACCTGTCACTGAGGTAGAGTATATGAACTTCTTACAAGAAGACCTTAAGTCCTTGGAATTATGGCAAAACATATGGAAGATGAGCTTCAACCCAACCAAATGCTCAATTATGGTAATTTCAAACAAGAAGACACCACCTACTAGAGACTATGTCTTTGTGGACAAATACTTCATTGTACAAGTTCACAACCATACTTTGGAGTTCATCTTGATAGCAAGCTTTCGTGGGGGGAACACGTGGACAACATGGTCACTAAAGTCAACTGGACACTAGGATTGTTAAAGAAGGAACTGCAGATGCTGGAGAATCGAGGGTTACACAAAAAGCTGGAGAAACTCAGCGGGTGCAGCAGCATCTAAGGAGCGAAGGAGATAGGCGACGTTTCGGGTTGAGACCCTTCTTCAGACTGGTCAGGGATCAGGGAAGCGAGAGATATAAACAGTGATGTGGAGAGATAAGGAACAATGAGTGAAAGATATGCAAAAAAGTATTGGTGATAAAGGAAGCAGGCCATTGTAAGCTGTTTGTGGTGTGAAAATGAGAAGCTAGTGTGACTGGGGGGGGGGGGGGGTGGGGGAGATGGAGAAGGAATGTCAGGGCCAGAGGGCTGAGGGAGAGGTGGGGGGGAGGCAGTCTGGGTTAACAGAATTGAGAAAATTCAATGTTTAAGCCCAGAGGATGCAGACTCCCCAAGCGGAATATGAGGTGCTGTTCCTCAAACTTGCGGTGTTGATCACTCTGGCCGTGGAGGAGGCCCAGGACCAAGAGGTCGGATACGCAGTGGGAGGGGGAGTTGAAGTGCTGAGCCACCGGGAGGTCGGGTTGGTTATTGCGGACCGAGCGGAGGTGTTCGGCGAAACGATCGCCCAGCCTCCGCTTGGTCTCACCGATGTAGATCAGCTGGCATCTGGAGCAACGGATGCAGTAGATGAGGTTGGAGGAGGTGCAGGTGAACCTCTGTCGGACTTGGAATGACTGCTTGGGTCCCTGAAAGGAGTGGATGGGGGAGGTGAAGGGACAAGTGTAGCATCTCTTGGACACTAGGATTCCTTAGATGAAACCTCTGGTTCTGCCCAAAGGAAATGAAAACCACAGCATATACAACATTGGTTAGACCCTTACTGGAATACGGTTCATGCACCTGGGACCCATACAAAACTGTTCAAATCAACAAACTACAAGGGGTACAGAGGAAAGCAGCACGCTTTTGCATCGAGAACTACAATAGAGGTAGCAGTGTCACCAAGATGCTGTCTGACCTGGAGTGGGAAACGCTAGTCACAAGAAAGGCAAGGAACAGCCTAGCCATGTTGTACAAGATTCGTGGGCATAACTGCAGATAGAAACATAACGTACTCAACAGAAAGGAGAAGAAAGAGAAATGATATGCAAGTAGAAACCCCATTTGCCAGGACAGATATTTATAAGAACTCATTCTTTGTAAGAACCTTAAGTGAATGGAATAAACTAGACAACAATATAGTCAAATCACCTTCACTAGACAGTTTTAAGGGGGCATTAACAGCACGTTAGTATGCACAACACATCCAAGTTGGCGATATGCAGAGTACTGCCCTGCTGACTACAAGTTCAGAAGGTTCAGAAGAAGGTTCATTGTTATGACTGGAGAAGGCAGAGTCACGGAGTCATAGGGCATGGAATATGTCCATCGGCCCAACTCGTCCATGTTGAGATGCCCCATCTAAGCTGATCCCATTTGCCCACATCCCACTAAACCTGTCTCATCCTGTACCCGTCCAAATGTCTTTTAAATGCTGTTATTGAACCTGCCTCATCCACTTCCTGTGGCAACTCTTTCCATGTACCCATCTTAAAAACCTGGTAGTAACATGGCACAAATTATTTCCATGTAAAACCCAAAATCAACATTCAGTGTGTAATTTGGTATGTAAATGTATGTGTCATCACATTTCTTCCAGAAATCCTCGAAGGTCAATGAGAACTCACTTCAGGTGCAGATTCCATTAGCCACATCCTGCATTCTATCTCTAGCCATCAACTTTATGAAAAAGCACTTTTGAAAAGTTTTGAGTGTTGATGTCAACTCATGCACAAATGTGTCAGCAGGTGTGCAGTATTGAGGCACTAGTCATCATGAATCATACACTGAACAAGGATATAAAGCACTGCACACTCAAAGGCACAAGCATTTTCAGCTGAAGACAACTGAATTGCATAACCAAGCTGCATGAAAAGGTGCTTCTGTATCATAAAGAACAAGCTAAAAATATAGACAGAAAGAATCGAGAAATATTTTTTGTTTACATCATTATTAACGTGCAAAGCAGTCAGCAAACATGAGTGTTAAGAGACATACCATAAAATGCACCTTTGGAGAACATACACAACTCTGCTATTACTTCACACAAGCAGTATCTCAGTCTATTTTTGAAATGTTTGGCTGGAAGCCGAGGATCGAACAATTGGCTAATTAAGAATTGCTTACTTTCCAATATGCATGGAAGCTTGTGCTACATTGGATGGCCAATAGCAAAAAGTAGACCTGCAGCAGATGGAAATAGGAGACCATCATAAAATGGGCAGGATTACATCCAGCTTATGAGCAAACTAATTACAGTGGGGAATAACATTTTGGAAGAAATTTCATATTTGCACATTTGTTCCCCTCAATGATATACCGACGATCAAAGTGTAAAGTGCAATACAACAGCAAATCCTCAAAAAACTGCAGCTGTCAGTGTTCTGACCCAACAGGCAGGCCAGATGGGGCTTTGATGAAATTATAAGAGGTTCCCATAATGCTGGAACAGAATGCTGTGCCATCACCTACGTCTCAGCTCTCACAAAGAGTTGCAGTGGTCTGGAAATGCTTTTTTGACAAAACCCTGACCTTCAAATAGAGACTGGCAATGTGCTGTCTGATGCCAATAAACCTGGGCTTCTTTCTCTATTTTTTTTAAGGTGCATTTATTTTTCGATCTGTGCTGGTGGAGTTTTGATCGTCGGGGTGAACATCATGTTGGCATTCGGTAACTGCGATGGACATGGAGTCACATAGGAGTTACAGCAAAAAGTAAGACATTGAACATGATGCAGGATCTCGATCGTAAACATTCATCTTTGCATCTACAGGTGCTGTTTGACTCACTGAGTTCTTCCAGCAGTTTGTTTCTCGCACTCCCGGTTCCAGATTCCATTTGCCTCGTCTCAAAGTCATTCAGGCCATTGTTTAATCTTCATGCGAGTCTCTACCTACTCATTTTTCACCTCCATTTACAACATACGCTCCTTTCTCTTTCTGCCTAATGTACTTATCTGTGATTATCTTTAAAAACCCAAATATTTCATCTCAGCTACAATACGTGACGCATTCCATCAATCCTCTGGAAAAATGAGATTTCCCTGTATTCTGTATTGCATTATTTCATAGCTGTCCATCTCAATCACCCCAAACATTGGTACATCATGCAAGTGGTTGCTGTTGAGCATCTTGGAGGACAACATTTGTACCTCCTCATTTGAGGACAATAGGTTAAAGTGGAAGCTAATAACTGTAGGAACTGATTTACAGAATGAATCCAACTGTTGAACACCAATTACTCTTTACTTCGGAAATTAATGAAACTCATTGCTACCTTTTCCTTTTATGTTAACGGATTCAAGCTAGCCTGTGAACTTTCGAGGATAGCGTTGCACATTAATAAAAAATAAGATGACTGTTCACTGGAAATGTGTGTGATTTCCAACACCTTAACTATTCCTGCCTGATCATTAATTAGTGTCAATAGGAAAAATCACCTACAATGAGATAAACCTCATATATGATCTTATAATGAACATGATGAACAGGTAATTGCTGCAAAAGTATATTCTTAATGTACAATTCCGAGTTGACTGTGCCTGAACTCTTCTGTCAGTGGATCACCAACTTCCTGACAGACAGGAAGCAGCATGTGAGGCTGGGAAGCACATCTCGGACCGGCAAACGCTCAGCATAGGAGCACCGCAAGGCTGCATACTCTCCCCTCTCCTGCACCTCCACAGACACCTCTGTCAAGCTTCTCAAGTTTGCAGACGACACAACCTGGATTGGACTGATCCAGGATGGGGAGGAATCTGCCGACAGACAGGAAGTGTCACAGCTGGTGCCGTAGCAACAACCTACAGCTCAATGCTCTTAAGACGGTGGAATTGATTGTAGACTTTAGGAGTGCTCCCCCTCCCATCACCCCACTCACCATCAACAACACCACACTCACATCTGTGGAGTCCTTTAAGTTCTTGGGAACCATCATCTCCAAGGACCTTAAGTGGGGGGCTACCATCCACTCCACAGTCAAAAAGGCACAACAGAGGATGTACTTCCTGCGGCAGCTGAGGAAGCACAATCTGCCACAGGCAATGATGGCCCAATTCTACACAGCCATCGTAGAGTCTGTTCTCACCTTCTCCATCATGGTCTGGTTTGGCTCAGCCACCAAGCACGACACCCGGAGGCTGCAGCGAATCGTCCGACCAGCAGAGAAGATTATTGGCTGCAACCTTCCCTCCATTGATGAACTGTACACTGCAAGGGCCAGGAAGTGAGCAGGCAAGATCATCTCTGACCCCTCTCACCCTGGCCACAAACTCTTTGAATCACTTCCCTCTGGAAGGCGATTGTCAAAGCTGCACAGCCAGACATAAAAACAGTTTTTATCCACGAGTAGTTGCTCTACTCAACAGCCAAAAATCTGTAGCCTCCCTTTGATCTGGTATTTTGTTGGTTCACATGCTTGATCAATGATGTTTTATAATTAATGTCTTATTATTATTAATGTTTAGTATTTTCTGAGTCATTCGTAACTGTAACTATGTCATGTTGTTACTTGTGGGCGGAGCACCAAGGTAAATTCCTCGTATATGTGAATACTTGGCCAATAAACTTACTTACACATAAATATACAGTGTAATATTAATACTGACAGACCAACAATGACAGTTGGAAGTAAATATTTGTAAGTGGGAACGACATGATAAAGGTAAAACATCACCATGAAAAATAAATCTGTGAAGATGCACCAAGGGCCAATTTATAATAATTTATAATGTAAATAACTTAAGAATTCAAAACTGAAAAAAAGTATCTAACCTAGGTCAGTAGAATGCAATATTTGTTTGGAAGACTCCCATTGAAAGTAAGAATATATTTTATCTATCACCAAACACTCTGCTGGGAATCTGGATTAATACCGGGACAGAACAATTAGGCACAAGGTTCCAATTCATTTTTCCAGTATAAAAATGAGAGATCTTATAGAAATATGCAAGATTCCATGGGAGCATGTCTGGGCAGAAGCTGTGAGGATGTTTCTCCTGGTGAAGGAATCAAAAACTTGGGATGTAGTCAGAAAATACATGGTGAACAATTTAAGGATGTGATGAAGAAGAATTTCTTCTCCAAAAGCATTCTGAATATTTTAAGTTTTCTACTGTGGGTAGTGTGAATGCTGAGTCATTAAAGTATATTAAAAGTTGTCAGGCAGAATATTGGACTATAGGGGAGTTAATAGTTTTAGAATTGGGCAGGAAAATGATATTGAGCCCATGGATCAGATCAGCCATAATTTTATGAGCAAGCTTGATTGGCACAACTCTTTGTCATTTGTTCTTCGATGACACACTGTATATCTTGTACAATATCAAAGGGCAAAGGATGATGAGAAATATATCCATCTGAATATGGTAGCTTTGTAATCTGGTACGCTACAATATTACCACCGTTTTAGACTATAAAGAATAATGTTTCCTCATTGCTGAATTTTGTGCAAATTTACTGAAGCAATGCGTTACATGAAAGCTTAATCCAAATGGTACAGTACAAAATAGATCCTTGGTGAAAATAGCTGATTTTCAATATCTTGGAACAAATACTCACCGAATTGAAATTACATTTCACATATCTATTTTAGTTCAGGCTTAATGAAATGTAGGAGGCAAGTATATTTTTTAAATTCTATTTCATCACAAAAACAGTCTGTTGCTTAGTTTCTGCAAATTACATGCTTTTGTCAAAGTCACAAGTATATATATGCATAAATACAATCCTTTTCCATTCTTTAATCTTTTAGAACACTTATTTTGGCAGCCATTTATTCAAAAAAGTGGATTGGAACTTTCTTTTGCTGAATTATATTGAACGCAAATTTTAGTTTCTAAATGTTTGTTCTCTAGTTAATTAGAAAAATATCTCCCAATGTGCAGATATGTCTTGATCATCTTTAGCATGCCTTTTGCCTTTGATTCTCTTGTGGTCAATTTTATCCAGATTATCCAATCCATCATTTTTCATCTACAATCGAATTAATAATTCATTCTTTTCAATCATTTACCTAATTCCTTCTAACAAAATGTTGAACCTGATTCTAATATGTTATAATTCTGAATCATCACAATTTTCCACACAAAAAAATGTTCTCCTCATTTCCCACAATGAGCTTCACCAATTATCTTAAATTCCCTGTTTAGCAATTATCTTGGTACTATTAGCATTTCCTTATTTCATGCTCTATCAAGCCTCCAGTTTGCCTGAGATTGTCAACAGTTTCTGTGCAAAACTTCACCCCACTTTGTTGATGCCGACAAGGGGGACTTTCAGGGCTAATCCAATGTTCCAATATTTGGTCCATCTATATAATTAAAAGTCTCATCTTGACCACTTCCTGTTTGCACTGTGCTTTGATTTTAGAAAAAACACAGCCACATGGCTGTGATTTTTGTGGTGATCTTACTTAGAGTCCTCCTCCGCTGTGCAGACCCCGAGGATTTTTCCAATCGATTAAAAATAAAAGACTTAGTGTTTACAAAATCTCTCTCCTGTCAATCACTGCCATGAAGGAAACACTCCTTCTGGTGGTAGGGGGGAGGGACTATAAAACCCGGAAGTGTGGGCGTGGCTCAGTCTGTCTGCAAGATGGCGAGGGAGATTGTGTCACGACTCTGACTGAGCTGGGAAACTACAGAACACTGTGAGTATGCAATGTACTTGAATAAATGTTAGCCCTTAAGGAAAATGAAATTAGTTGTTTGGCCTGCCCTGCGCGTGAAACTGCAATGGCAATGGAAATGAAGTGAAAATCCAATCAGCTGTTTGGCTTGAGCCTGCCCTGTGTTTGAAAGTGCAGTGGCAATGGAAATTAAAGTGAAAATGCAAACAGCTGTTTGGCTTGGCCTGCCCTGTGCTTGAAACTGCATTGGCAATGGAAGTGAAATGAAAATGCAATGAACTATTCGGCCTGCCCTGTGCTTGAACGTGCAATTGGAAATGAAATTAGTTGTTTGGCCTGCCTGAAACCACAAATTTCGGCCCACAAGGCCCCAATTAGCCGAGAAACCAGTCCTTTTGCCCAAAATGACCATATTAGCCCAGGAGGAGCACTTTGGCCCGAAAGGCCCGTGCCTGGCCTGGAAAAGTCCAGAAAAAGTGCCTTTCACTGAAATTTCACTCAGATTTTTATTTCTTTATTTTTTTTTTTTTTAAGGAGCCCTTTTGGCCCATCAGGCCTGTACTAGCCCAGGAGTCCCTTCAGCCTATCAGTAAGTAATCCACCTGCAAGTATTAAACCTCACCCCAGTATTTTTCTCCCTCCCTTTATTTGCTCCCTATGAGATCCAGGCCAGGATAGACTTTCCTCCTTCATTGCTATGATCTGCAGAAAAAGATGAAAAATGTCTAAAATTGATTCTCCACCCACTCCCCCATCTCTCTCACACAGAGTCTCTCACGTGTTTTGGGCAGAATTTCTGGCAGTTTCTGAACTGTCAGCCCACCAGGCCTGAGTGACTAAGCTGCCAGCCCACCAGGCCTGAGTGACTGAGCTGGCAGCCCAAGAATCCATTTAGCTCACAATATCCATACTAGCCTTCTGGAAACCAGTCCCTTTGGCCCACAACACCCATACTAGCGCACCAGACCCCCCCCCCCCCCCCCCCCTCCCTCCCCATTGGCCAGCAATATTGGAATTGGTGCAGAGGTGGAATATTGCGTTGGTGGACCAGTCCTCCCGTGTGAACATGGAACCCAATGGGTCCCACTTAATCTAGTATCCCTCTAAGTCTTTACAAGCAATGAAATTATTCAAATGTTTATTGAAAGCCATAATTATATCTGCTTCTATAACTTCCTCTGGCAACTGGTTCCAGATACGTACTAGTCTTTGAATGAAAAGGTAGCCCCTACAATCCCCCATACCTCTCCCCTCTCATCTTAAGCCTATGCCCTCTAGTTTAAGAATTCTTCACCGTGGGAAAAAGTCTGAGTGTTCACTTCATCAATGCCCCGCATATTTATTGTATATTTCAATAAGGTCACCTCTCAGCCTCCAACAGTCCAAAGAAAAATGTTCCAGCTTATCCAGCCTCTCCCTATAACTCAAACCCAAAAGTCCAAGTTGCATTCTGGTGAATCTCTTCTGCAGCTTTTCTAACTTAATGACATCCTTCCTATAGCTGGGCGACAGATGGACTGCAGAGGCCGCTGCAAGGTTGGTCATGCCGCCCACACTAGTAGGTCTTTCTAGCACCTAGTTTATTTTTTTTTCATTTTCCAGAATTTATGCAGTCCATTCTGTGCAATATACAGCACATGCTGCTGTCAAGAAGAGCACTATTGATCAAAAATTTGGCAAATGGGATAAAATATGAACAGTTACGCTTGACCTTAGACAAGCAGGGAGATTTTCTGGAACATTTTAAACAAAGAGCTGGTGACGTGGTAGACTAGGATAAATTCTATGAAAAAATGCAAACAGTTGCAAAAAGTAGAAGGATTGAAGTCAAGTATGAAAAGCAGTGGCTATCCATCCTTTCGGACATTTTAGTTTCTGACTAAACCAGACACTGATGACTGCCATGAGATTAAGCATTGTGCTGCCAGGGTAAGCAGCTAATGATCCAAATATAGCTGCTGATAGATGTAGACCATCTCCTGAGCAAAGGTTCTTTCTGTTCTCAGAGACCATTGCCTAATGAAAGAGCTGGGATTCATATCATTAATTAACTGCTGCACTTTAAGCAAAGTTGAATCACACCGAGAAGTGAAACACCCCACTGTGCTCCAATGAGAAATAATGTGCAAGTGTTGACCCAGCAGAGTACAGCTACCACCACCTTCTTGATATGTTGTTTCCACAATACACTGGGCCACACAGAGCTCCACTATTCCTGCCAAACAAAATGCAATGACGAGGCAATTGCAAGTGCAAATTACGTCCAAATGAGCCCATGCGATTTCATGCTGGTTTTATTTTCTCCACTAAATACCACTGAGTTCCAAATTTCCATGTGAATACGGAATTGTACTGCATTTTCACCGGGGGATCTCATAAATAATCCTAAAACAGGACTCCCCGAATGGAGAGTGACCATTGCAAGAAGGCAAAATGGATGCTGGGAAATTGATAGCGGTTTAAATTGACTTTAGTTAAATATTTGTAATTACTTTAAAAAGTGCTATGCTTTAACAAGGGAAATCAGGGATAGTATAAAAACAAAAGATGAGGCATACAAATTTGCCAGAAAAAGCAGCCTACCGGAGGACTGGGAGAAATTCAGAATCCAGCAGAGGAGGACAAAGGGCTTAATTAGGAAAGGGAAAATAGATTATGAAAGGAAACTGGCAGGGAACATAAAAACTGACTGCAAAAGTTTTTATAGATATGTAAAGAGAAAGAGACTAGTTAAAACAAATGTTGGTCCCTTGCAGTCAGAAACAGGTGAATTGATCATGGGGAACAAGGACATGGCAGACCAATTGAATAACTACTTTGGTTCTGTCTTCACTAAGGAAGACATAAATAATCTGCCGGAAATAGCAGTGGAACGGGGGTCAAATAAGATGGAGGAACTGAGTGAAATCCAGGTTAGCCGGGAGGTGGTGTTGGGTAAATTGAACGGATTGAAGGCCGATAAATCCCCAGGGCCAGATAGTCTGCATCCCAGAGTACTCAAGGAGGTAGCCACAGAAATAGTGGATGCATTAGTGATAATTTTTCAAAATTCCTTAGATTCTGGAGTAGTTCCTGAGGATTGGAGGGTAGCTAATGTAACCCCACTTTTTAAAAAAGGAGGGAGAGAGAAAGCGGGGAATTACAGACCAGTTAGTCTAACATCGGTAGTGGGGAAACTGCTAGAGTCAGTTATTAAAGATGGGATAGCAGCGCATTTGGAAAGTGGTGAAATCATTGGACAAAGTCAGCATGGATTTACGAAAGGTAAATCATGTCTGACAAACCTGATAGAATTTTTTGAGGATGTAACTAGTAGAGTGGATAAGGGAGAACCAGTGGATGTGTTATATCTAGACTTTCAGAAGGCTTTCGACAAGGTCCCGCATAAGAGATTAGCATACAAACTTAAAGCACACGGTATTGGGGGTTCAGTATTGATGTGGATAGAGAACTGGCTAGCAGACAGGAGGCAAAGGGTAGGAGTAAACGGGTCCTTTTCAGAATGGCAGGCAGTGACTAGTGGGGTGCCGCAAGGCTCAGTGCTGGGACCCCAGCTATTTACAATATATATTAATGATTTGGACGAGGGAATTCAATGCAACATCTCCAAATTTGCAGATGATACCAAGCTGGGGGGTATAGTTAGGTGTGAGGAGGATGCTTGGAGGCTGCAGGGTGATTTGGATAGGCTGAGTGAATGGGCAGATGCATGGCAGATGCAGTACAATGTGGATAAATGTGAGGTTATCCACTTTGGTGGCAAAAACATGAGGGTAGACTATTATCTGAATGGTGGCAGATTAGGTAAGGGGGAGATGCAACGAGACCTGGGTGTCATGGTACACTAGTCATTGAAAGTAGGCATGCAGGTGCAGCAGGCAGTGAAGAAAGCAAATGGTATGTTAGCATTCATAGCGAAAGGATTTGAGTATAGGAGCAGGGAGGTTCTACTGCAGTTGTACAGGGTTTTGGTGAGGCCACACCTGGAGTACTGCGTACAGTTTTGGTCTCCAAATCTGAGGAAAGACATCCTTGCCATAGAGGGGGTACAGAGAAGATTCACCAGACTGATTCCTGGGATGTCAGGACTTTCATATGAGGAAAGATTGGATAGACTCGGTTTGTACTCGATGGAATTTAGAAGATTGAGGGGGGATCTTATAGAAACCTACAAAATTCTTAAGGGGTTGGACAAGCTAGATGCTGGAAGATTGTTCCCGATGTTGGGGGAGTCCAGAACAAGGGGTCACAGTCTAAGGATAAGGGGGAATTCCTTTAGGACCGAAATGAGGAAAACATTCTTTACACAGAGAGTGGTGAGTCTCTGGAATTCTCTGCCACAGAAGGTAGTTGAGGCCAGTTCATTGGCTATATTTAAGAGGGCGTTAGATGTGGCACTTATGGCTAAAGGGATCAGGGGGTATGGAGAGAAGGCAGGTACGGGATACTGAGTTGGATGATCAGCCATGATCACATTGAATGGCGGTGCAGGCTCGAAGGGCCGAATGGCCTACTCCTGCACCTATTTTCTATGTTTCTATGTTTATATTCAATTTAAAAAGATCACAGGTTTAACCGATTAAACAAGCCGATTAAACAAGGTTGTGCAGGGTATGATGCCTGGTTTAACCAGCGGCCAATTTACTTTTCCGCTATTAAAAGCAAAACAAAAGGAAAAAACTCAGATGGCCGTGCTGAAAGATTTTCAACCAGAAACGCAATATTTCTTTTTCTAATGGGGCCGTCCCACTTGGGCGACCTAATCCGTGAGTTCTGCCGAGTTTGCCCTCGACTCATACTCGCAGCATGGTCGACACGAGGTCGTAAGAGGTCTTTGTAACTCTCCTTCATTCCTGAGATTAGTCCCTGTGGCCTCAGCTAGGTCGCGGCGCATTTTTCAACATGTTGGAAAATGCCTACGAGTAAAAAAAGGTCACCATGGAAAAAAATTGAAACTTTTTTTACTCGTAGGTTTAGTCGTAGTAGGTCATAGTAGGTCAGCATGTTAGTCATAGGTAATCGAGGGTAGTCGTAGTTAGTCTTCATCAAAGTCGAAGGGAGTCGAAGGAGATAGTCTTCACTCTCCACTATTCGGTGTCCAATTTTCCCAAAATTAGTCATAGCTAGTCTTCAACATAGTCGAAGGAGGTCTTCTACAGTCGAAGGTCTTCAACATGCCATTTTTTCAAACTCTCCTAAACTCACCAATTAGGTCGCCCAAGTGGGACAGCCCCTTAAAGATGTAGCCTGACCTCCTGAGTTTATCCAACATTTAGGTGTTTTATTTCAGATTTGCAGCATCTGCAATGAAAAAAAGGTTCCCAGTGTTTGAGGGGAGGGTTAGTTACGTTTTTTTAATGTGATTGCATTATGCCATGCACGGCCCTTCCACGGCTCAGGGACTCGCCACTGAGGATCAGCCAGCTTGGAACCATATGCTTATAATGACAATGGCAGTGCCACGAAAGGCGTTGCACTTGACCTGAGAGCAAACAGCTGGCAGGAAAATGTAGACAATTTATTTTGAAGCTCTTCTTTGAAATCTTTGAACTCTATCCTGAACTACAGGAGAGAGAAAACAATACATTAGTTTTCACACACAAAAAACACCTGGAGACTGAATATCAGTGCAGACAAAATCTGCTGTCATACCTTCTATATTTTAGGGGATTTTTATTGGTAACTTGCTCAAGCATTGATCTACAATTTCACATTTCTATAGAATAAGTCAAGGTGGTCAATTTACGACAAGTGGAAAGTAAAATGAGTTTACAAAATGTATCACCGTTCGCTTCAGAAAGCAATCTTACCTCACATCAGTTTGCTCAAAGAAACTTCCCAAAATTAGTGCTTAGATTGTCGCTCTGAGCCACTTTCCTCTGTTATCCTCTGAAAATAACACTTCCTTTGTCTCTTTTTCACCATTGTTCTTCCTTGTACCCCCACAACATTTTCCAGAGATGGCTATTGTCCCTTGGACAATCCAACCAGGCCAAAGCAAGAGGTTTGAGATATTATTTAAATTTGAAATTTATCAAATCAAATACGTTTATTTGTCATTGCACATCAACTGTACAATGAAATTTCATGTGCATCCCCTTCAATGGTAAACAATAAAAGACACAGGATAAAAAGATTAAAAAAAACAAAAAAACAATTCTGACACTCCAGTGCAGGAATACTGTATGGTCTAAATCAAAGTCCAATTATGCGCTCTCAGGCATATGATCTCTATTGCACTATTTCACCAAAGGACAAAATCCTGACATCCTGAACAATTTTTACCTCTCACATAATATGACCAAAATGAGTGACCTCCTTATAACTGCTTCATTATTTTGATCAGATTCCTCCCCATTAGGCTTTTAAAAGCATTTGTTAATTGGAGTCATACAGAATGGAAACATGCCAACAGGCCATTTGGCCCAGCACATGAACACTGCCCAGTCCATATTATGTCCATCTTTCAGCGTCTGACACAAACCTTTGCATGCATAGGTGATGTAAGAACTTATGGACACCTCTTAAATCCCATCAATGTATCTGTCTCCAGCACTCGCTCAAGCATTGCGTACCATATACTCACTACTCCCTGCATTAAAAAAAAGATATATATATATGTGTATGTAATGTGTGTATATATATATATTTTTTTTTTAATGCAGGGAGTAATATAGATATATAGATATCTATATCTATATCTATAAATATATATCTATATATATATCTATATATATATCTATATATCTATATATATATATCTCTATCTTACCACTTACCCTAAATCTATGCCCTCTAATTTTGGCCATCTCTCGTTTTGGGAAAGGTTTCCTGCAATCTACCATATCTATATTCCTCATAATTTGATTAACCTCAATTATGTTCTCTCAGCCTCCTCTACTCCAGGGAAAAGAGCCCTCACCTCTCCAGCCACTCCTCATTACAGAAATGCTCTAATCCAAACAACTTCCTGGTCAATGTCCGCTGAACCCTCTACCGTATTATCACATGCTTCCCTGTAGAATGGTGACCAGAAATGCCAGCAGTGCTCCACCTGAGGTTTCATCAATGATTTTAAATTTTGAGCATAATAGAAAAAGAGCCTGATATTGGTTGCGTGGATAGGATAACCACCCCTGAGATTGGGATATATGAACTGGAAAAGAGGATTACCAACTACTGCCTGGCGAGTTTATTTGAAGTTAATTTTCAATCAGCAGCGAATTTCACAGAACACGAGTCGTTGCTTGGTTCTTGTGGCCTGGATGTTCCCACTGCACCATCTATCCCAGTCAGTAAATGCTGATAAAATGACTGCAATTTTGGATCCAGCAGCATTGATTTTCTGGGGCAACAGATGCCGATTTGCTCCAAATCATGTTGTTTGCGCAACTAATGCTACTTGGCAGACTAAGCAGCCCGATGCTGGTTGTGTCATATGCAGACCCCAGAAAGTTTCAGGTTTGACAGCTGGTGAGGTTAATACTACCACGACAATGATTTGATGCTTGACCTGCCAAAGAAGGCCATTTTCATCCAGCGAACCCAGTGTGTTAACCGCACTAAGGAAATCTGAAATTAGCAGCAGAAAGAATCCTTCTGCCTGTGCTATTTAAAGAGATTGTCAGTAATGATGCAATCATAAATTAATCATCATTTTGCAGAGCTTTTGACCTTGCTCTTTACAATTGTACTGTGATGACTCCGTAGTTGTGACCAACCAGGTGGAAGGTTGCACAGCTGAGATGGAAGCCGCTGAAAGTTCCAAAGACTACATGCAGCAACTTCCATAAAGCAGAGAATGGTGGGCAAAGGAAGTGACAGAGTGGATTAAATATAAGCACGCCATCATCCTCTGATTTCAGCTTTACGGATGGCCATGGACTCTGTGAAAGCTGCTCCAATAATGGTCAGCGCCTTCTTCTGCGAGTCTGCTGTCACTGTCAGTGGCTGTGGGCCACATTGTCCATCAACAGATAGGGGTATGGTAGGGTATTGGTTTGTCACATTCACCGAGACAGTGAAACGCTGTTTTACATGCCGTCTTGATTTAAAAATGGGATCGATACATGATTACAATCAAAAATCATACACGAGTACAGCAGGTACTGCAAATTGAAATGACACCGAGTGGAGAATGTACTCTTACAGCTACAGAGAAAGAGCAGAATGACAAAATGTGCAAAAGCCACAATGAGGTGTATTGGGAGGGGTAGGGGAATACATCACTTTGCTTGTAAATGGTCTGTTCAAGAGTCTAATAAAAGTGGGGAAGAAGCTGTCCTTGAATCTGGTAGTACGTGCTTTCAAAATTCTGTCACAACCTTCTGCCTCATGATAGAGGAAGGAATGACTGGAGAGGCACGAGTGGTCTTTCATTATGTTGTAGGTATGTTACAAAGCTTACCTTTTGTGGCGCTGTAGTTCTGTCACTGGCCGTGTGCGCGGCTTTGGGGGGGGGGGGGGGGCGCGGGGTTAAAACACGGTTTTCCCTTGCCATCCGGAATTATATTTTCTCAGAGTGCGAGCTTTTGCTAAAGATTCGTTCCAACTGCTGGTAAGTGAATTAAACTTTTTTTTTTCTTATAAATCACCCGACTATTTCAGCGCTACAGTAAATAAAAATCAGCTCCTAATGCCATGAACGCCGACGGATTTCACGTAGGGGACAGGTAAGTGAAAGCTCTTTATTTTTTCATATAAACTTGCTTGTTTAGATTACCTTAATCAATATTTCATGTTGCGAAACGGTGATTTATTCCCCATATGAGCCGGCAGTGTTTTTCCTGCCGATATTGGGTTTAAATTCACTGCAACCACAACGTTCCAATCCATCGCGTTCCATAAAATCCCACTCGAAAGCTGATTAAAATGCCCATTAATTTACAGGCATTAAACACTAAATTCCTTCAATTTCACCTATAAATTCATAACAATGAGATTTAAAAATCATGTTATATTGTGAATTCTTCTGTGAATGTTATTTGGACATTTAGGCTTTAAAAAAATGTTAATATTTTCTTAAGAAATGGATAGATGTTTAGATCTAGTAATTAAATTTTGTAAATAGCTCCAATTGGATAACTAACTAATTATATGCTTTAATGCCAGGTCATCCAAGTAAGATTGTTTCATATTAGTTTCAGAATGCTTCAATCTATAATAACTGAAAATGTCTTTCAGTTCTCTTAATTTTTAAGAAAGTAATATATAGGCTTTTGACTGTCCTCGATCACAACTTTTGTGTTGTCAATGGAAAAGCAATAGGGAACAAGATGCTAATTTCAGAGTATGAAAATGACCATAACATTTTTAATACTGAAGATATGGAAGTGAATTAGGTGTCAAATTAAACTTCGTTTTATGCTTTATCTGATGGGATATCAATTGCAGACTTGATTTTTAAAATCTCAAAATTTTGTAACATTGCTACATGTTGGCTGCTTTTCCAAATCATTGTTAAATGTAGAACCAATGGGGTGGGGGGGAACTAGGTGCACAAGATCCCGAGGTCATGTGCAGCAAGTAGTCAAAAGCCATATCTTAAAATTGAGATGCTTCCTCCGTCTTCCCACACCAGGGAACTTTGGAATGATTTCCAGCAGAGCTTATGGCAATCAATGCAGCTCCTTTAAAAGGCACAAGGTGTCATCAGTTCACGTTAATTAACTTCAGCTGGGACATGCCATTCCTGAAATCAGAACCCAGCAATAAATTCTAAAACAGAGAGCAGTGCATTTGGTACCAGCTAGACCCTACAATCCCAATAATGAGGTGGGAGCACCAGTTATAAATACAACGCAGAAAGGCTCAAGTAACATTGAAGCTCTGGTCATGCATATCTAAATGTCAGGCCACTGCATGAAGTAGAGCAAAAAGGAAATAAATTGTAAATCTTGAAGTTACTGGGTGTTGACATCTTTGATGACCCGTCCTGGGTCTAGTACGCAGATGCAATCATGAAGGTGGTGTGCCAACACCTCTACTCCCTTGGGAATTTAAAGAGATTCACCACGTCATCAAATGGTCCAAGTAATGTCTGCAGATGTACTGGAGAATGTATCCATTGTTGCATCATGGTGGTGCGGCAATTACAGTACGGTCATTTCAATGCACGGAAATGCAAGAGGCTGACCGGAGTGGTGGACTCGGCCAAGTTCATCATGAGCACAGTTTTCCCCACCATTGAAAGCATCTATACGAGGTGAGGCTTCAAGATGGCAGTCCGAAGGCAGCCTCATGAAGGCAGCATATATCATGAAGGATCCCCACTATCCGAATAAGGCCCTCTTCTCACTGCTACCACCTAGCAGGAGACACTAAAGCATGAAATTGCACAGCAGGTTCAAGATCATCTACTTTCCTATAACTATCAGGTTCTTGAATTAATTCACACATCCTAATCCAACCTCGACAATGAACATTACAGACTACGATGGACTTGTTGATTTTCCAATTCAGTTTTGCACTAATGTATTGTGTATTTGCAATCTCTTTTCTTTTTGCTGATGCAAAGTTTGTGTACAGCATGTATAATTTCTGCTATTGTGTTTGAGTCTGTGCCAGTGATGCAGCTACAAGCATGAATATCATTGTACCTTTATCTCACCGTACTTGTGCATTTCACAATAAACCCAACTTGACTTGAAATAGGATGAGACCGAAGTATCTTGTAGAACATTGCAATGTCAGGTAGAACATTTACAAATTGTCATCCTTGTAGTTTGTTCAATCATCCTAAAAAGCCTTCAATTTCAGTGAAATGCCTGCAAATAATAATTGGAACTTGGAATTCAAAGCCTATGTAAATCAAGTAACAGTGAAAATCAGTTGTGGTGTAGATGCGTACAGACTTTTCTGGGTCCAATTCCAATTTCTGGATTAATCCGTTGTGTTAATGGGAGTCTTTACTTTGGCTACAGAAAGTGCTATGTGACACGAGGAGTCTTGATGATTATTCTGTTGTTTGTTGCTGTTTCTGCAGAAAAACTGAAGGATAGGAAGTGAATGCTTCTGTCAGAAGTAAAGTCAATTATTCATCTCCAAGAAGAGCAAACTAGAATAAAGGCAACTTCTAAAAATAAAGAACTGTACAAACTGATAGCTGAAGATCAAATGATCTGTATTCTGCCCAAAAGCCTAGACTAGGATAGTTATGCTGAAAGTAAAGAGAGACGTTTATTTGTCTATAATGAAGCTACCTCGGTTCCTGGGGAGATGTTGAAGAACATTGAGAAACTGCATTGATTAGTAAATCCAATTGGAGAATATGTTCAAGAAGATCTAACTCCATCACCAATAAAGGCAGCATGTGCCAGGCACTCATTACCCTCTGTAAAAAAATGTGTCCCACCAATCTCCTTTAAATTTTACCCCTCACCCCTTAAAGCAATATCTTCTGGGAAAACGGTTGTGACTGTCAACCCTAACTATGCCTCTCATATCTTTAAATGCTTCTGTTAGGTTTCCCCATAACCTCATAACCAGAGAAAATAATCCAAGTCTGTCCAACCTGTACCCTGTAGCTAATACCACCAATCCTGGCATCATTCTGGAAAACCTTCTCTTCACCCTTTCCATAGCCTCCAATCCTTCCTGTAATGGGGCAACCAGAAGTGCGCACAATACTCCAGATGCAGCCTAACCAAAATTCAATAAAACTTGGTTGCGATTTCCCGACTCTTGTACTCATTCAGAGGACCGATGAAAGCAAGCATCCCATTTTCCATCTTTACCACTCTATTTACTTGCGTTGCCACTTTCAGGTAGTTATTTAACCTAGACTTCAAGATCCCACTGTACATCAATGCTGTTATGGGTCATGCCATTAATTGTATATTTTCCCCTTACATTTGATCTCCAAAGTGCAACACCTCACACTTGCTTGGATTAAATTCCATCTGCCATTCCCTCACCCATTTCTATAGCCGATCTATATCCCTATATATTGGTAATAAGTTAGAGACAAAACCTGCCATGTACAAAAGCCATGCTGACAGTCCTTAATTAACCCATTCGCTGCCAAATCGGAGTAAATGCTATGCTGAAGAATCTTCTCCAATAGCTTCCCAAACACTGCAATGCAGCTCACCAGCCTAAAATTCCCTGGGTACTCTCAACTTCTTAAAAAAAGGAATAACATAAGATACTAGCCAGTCCCCTAGGACCTTGCCTACGGCTAGAGAAGACAAAGATCTTCATTAAGGCTCCCACAATATTTTTTCTATCTCTCTCAATAACCAAGGATAAATCCCATCGTCCTGTGGATTATCTACCTTTATGCACTTCAAGAGCCCCAACAACTGCTCCTTCTTAGACTCAAACTGCTTTTGTAGTGTTCTCTGCACTGATCTCACTGTCTTTGACCTGCTCCTTGGTGAAAATAGATGCAAAGTATTTATTTAGTATCTCGCCTACATCCCCAGGCTCCAAGCACAAATTCCCTTTATCCTTAAAGCACATGCATGACCAGACAGAATAATGTAGGGGTTGCTGCTCAGATTAAACCTGCTGTAGCACCAGTATAGGACTGCCTGTATGCTTCTCAAAAACACGTGGGGCCGGTTGAATGCAGACTGGGCTCCGACCCAGACAACTTTAATTTCTAGGTAGGAAAGTATAATTAAAAACAACTTCCTGAAGCATTGAAGCCATGAATTTAATAACATAGTCACAGTTGGGTTTATCCATAAATAAATATAAATAAATAAAAAAGTAAATAAACAGCTCATCTTTTAGTTGCACTCTTCTTTGTTTTGCTGCTTTTATTTGTTTTCTAGCTTGATATTCACGGGTAGAGCAACTGGTTTTACAGTGATGTGTGATGTGAAAATCACTCTTCCTATCCTTAGAGTCATGGAGTCACACAGTGTGCAAACAGGCTCTTTGGCCCAACATGTCCATGCCAACCAAGATGCCCTATTTATGAGAGTCCCACCTGCCTGTCTTTGGCCGATGTCTCTCTTAATCTTTCCCATCCAAATGTCTTTTAAATGTTTATAGTACCTGCCTCAACTTACTTCTCTGGCAGCTTGTTCCATCTACCCAAAAAGTTGCCCTTAAGTTCATTCTAAATATTTCCCCTTTCACCTTAAACCTATGTCCTCGGGTTACACAGAGGGTGGTGAGTGTCTGGAATGCACTGCCACATTGATGCTGATATGCTGGTGTATTTAAGAGGCTTATAGATAGGTAGAGAGATATGGATTATATGCAGGTAGGTAAGAGATAGTCTTGGCATCATGTTCTGCACAGAATCTGTGGGCCAAACAGCCTGTTCTGTGCTGTACTGTTCTATGCTCAATGGTACACAAAGATAAGTTAATTGTTACCAATATATTGATATCAGACTGTTAGCTAACTGATACATTTCTCAGGTGGGATCAGCTTCTGTAGAACACATGCAAGATGCATAAATGTATTTCCTTCTTCACACGTGCTTAGTTATCTAACACATTGAGCCTCACAAAAGTGGGGCTATTCAATGATTTTCAGGTGCTGCTCATAGATGCAAAGGGAGGAAGAATATGAAAATGAAATGTTATATGCTTCTGAAATGGAACAAAGTTGACAAGAGGGAAATGAATGCAAAGCAACAGTTGTTTAAACAAACGGTAAAAGATGTACTAAATCTGCACATTGTATAATAACGATTAATGGTTGCTGTGGTAATAACACATGATAATCATAAATTGACCAGTTGATTGCTGTCTCTGAAGTAATTATCATCATTACAGTCTGTTATACATAAGGAAGTTAACCAGTATATTATTGTTGCAAAATTAACTTTATTGTTGAAAGAAAAATAATTCAACAGCAAGCATTTCTTTCCTTGTTGGTTCCAATTCTGTGTCTACTTTGACTTCTGAGCTGATGCTCCAGGGCCGTGCAGAGGGCACTGGGATCTGCTGGCAAAGGGATCTGAAAGTGAAGATTGTTCTCTTAATTAGA
The DNA here is from genome assembly GCA_963514005.1 of Raja brachyura. The sequence continues at coordinate 103,779,171 of OY740785.1, forward strand.
AATTACAGATCCTGAGGCTTTGAAGAAAATGCAATGAGATTCTTTACCAATGTTCATGCCAATATTTATACCACTCATATAAACACGCACACACATTCCCACCCTGTTTCTATCAAATAGATTTTCTGTCTCCCCTCCTTGACAGTGTGGGATAGTTCTGATAAATTCCTGGACTATTGCAGAGTTTTGACCAGTATACATGTCTGAGTATTGAAATTTCAACAAGTAAGGAAATGGTACAAGTGATGCTGAGCGCTATTAAAAATTCCCAAATCTTTCACGTTCAATATAACTCATTTAGTAATTATAGTTGCTCTGTTAACCATTGGATATTAGCCTTATTCTTAAAACTTGATGCAATATTTCCATGAAAACTGAGCATAACCATCCAGGTTCCATGCTGGTGCAACAAAGTTGAACCAGATTTGTCACTGAAGTCACCTATTCACTGTGGAGACCGTACCAAAATACATTATGTGCATTGCAAGTGGATGAGGACAATCTGAATTTGGGATACCTTGTGTTCAATGTCATGAGTCATACATTATTCAAAAGCTGCTGAAGGAAAGCTTTCCCTAATATTCAAACACAGTCAAGTGAAGCAAACATTGGCGTATCCATCCATGGAAAACTGTCAGCTATATCTCCTCTTTGATCTCATCTGTGCTACAAACACGTACACTTCAATATAATGTTGCGCTGAGAACTTAGTCTTCATCCATATTTTGTTTTTAATCTTCAATCTCAATACAAGGGAGCTCCTAATTTGGAAGAGATCCATCTCATTGGGACCAATTGTTTTTGCTAGGGGTTTGTTCCAAAAATGCCCTGATCCGATAAGAACTTGTTGTTTTGTTGTCATTTTCTTAACCTCGCTTGAGGTTCACAAATGTTCTAATTGAGCGTGTTTTGGCTTGAACCAAATATTATGATGCAGCTAACTTAACCCAAAAGTTCTCAGCAGCGAGGAAAACTATATACTGCAAAATAAATCAAGGTTTCAAGGTCAGTTTATTGACACGTACAAATAAAGGTACAATGAAATTCGAATTATCATACAGCCACACTAAAAAAAAGACACACAACTACATAAAAGTTAACATAAACATCCACCACAGCGGATTCCCCACATTCCTCATTGTGATGGAAGGCTATAAAGTCTAATAGTCGTCCTCTTGATTCTCCCGCGGTCAGGGTAGTCGAATCATCCGTTAGGGCAATCGAAGCTCCTGCAGCCTGTGATCGAAGCTCCTGCAGCTTGGAAGTCTGTCTCTAACCAGAGATCCCGAGCTCCACGATGTTGACGTCCGCAGTTGGAGCTCAGAGGCCGATCCGACGGGGATCGCGAGCTCCACGATGGTAAGTCCGCAGGCTCCAACGGTTGGAGCTCCCGAAGTCGGTCTCCAACAAAGTCCGCCAAATCATTAAACCAGTCTGGAAAATGAATCAGATACGAATGCCCGAGTTTTGAAAAGCAAAGTCCTGATCAGAACACAGAATAAGAATGGGGCAGTCTGCCACGCACTGACTATGCCAAGCAGCCACAGTAGGAAATGTTGCTACTGACAGCAACTGCATTAATTTCACTGCTGTCCAACAGGAGCCTGCAAATCTACACCAATGTTCCAGAGAACAACACACAGCTTTGTATTGATATAGCACTTTCAATGGCAGCAGGCTATCCCATAGTTCTTCAGACAATGTCCAATTTCAATGCGAGTCATTGTTCTAATCTAGGAAATATCACAAATGGCTTCCACAGGCTTCACACACAGCAGCAATGGCAATCAGATAATTTGTCTGCCGGTGACGTTGGAAAAGGGATAAATATTGGACAGCACACTAAGAAGCTCCTTTCTTCACTTTCAAAGGGGACACTACAAATGGTCCTTAGTGGTGATTGATATCTATGACGTTAGCTCAAGATTTCAGTTCCAACCTCAAGGACGAGCCCAATATGCCCACTCAGCATGGATAAGGTGGGCCCAAGGGCATTATCCAGCGCTGTACAGCTCCTCCATCCAGCAATACTCCAAAACATCTGCAATCAGATTCTTTGCCCTCTCGTGCATCTCTCCAGGTTCTTTCACTCCACCTTCAGATCTTGCGGATTAAGCTCTGCAATTCCATATACTCATCTCCAACAATTTCTCCTCTTCTCCCTTTTCAAAAATGCACCTCAAAACAATTCTCTTCAGTTAACTCTTTGATCATCTGCATTCCTTTGGTAGAGTGTTATTTTTTTTGCCTGGTTACCCATCTGTGAAGCACCTCGAGGCATTTTATTCCATTGAGGATATTACAGTACATTCAAGTCGTTGATGCCATTTCTTAAAATGGCGAGTAAAGATTTAAATGAAAAGCAAAGAAAATAAAAATGTGCAATTCCAACAGAGAAGTTAGAAATAATTTTGACAATCAGCAGGCAGGTCAGCACAATGCAGAGCAAAAAATCATGAACTAATATATTGGACATTTTACCTTCCTGACGTACTCCCACAGGTGCTGACTGGCCTGCTGAGTGATTTGAGTTAAGTTGAGCTGTCTGATTTGCAGAACACAGCAAGCGTGACTTTGGAAGAAGACCATTATTGCTTCTAATTAGTCACCAGTAAAGAGATCTCCACAGGGATCTGTTCTGCTCTGTGGAGATGCACATTGACAAGATTTGAGGCTGCAATTAAGATGTAACCCAGGCAATGCTGGCCGTATTTGTGTCTGTGAGCCTCTCCAGCACAAACATTCTCCTCAATCAAGTACAATGTGAAAGATGTAATGTTTGAGCTATGTTAAAAAAAACATTTATTGTATTTCTATGCTTTGTGCATATTGGTTCATTGATTGATCAATGCCTGCTGTGTTAGAAAAGTATGTTATATGCTAACAGGGTGGAAATCAGTTGGGACTCCAACAGGCAGTTTATTTTTTACATGTACCTGTACATGAACAGACGCACTATACATGAAGCAACAGAAATGAAAGGTTGACTTTCTAGTGTTGATTTCCCAGATTATCTAAAACGACCCAGAATATTGTTACCGACACCCAGGCAATACTTCAACAACTGCCTGCCACCTGGGGAGCATCCCCCATCATGCTTCCCTCAGTCGACTTCAGGATGGACAAGGAGATCATAACCAGACAGCTTGGTGACGGGCAAGTACCTGGAAATGGGGTGTGGAAACAGATATTGAGATTTTGATGGTTCATAACATGGTGGGTGGAGATGGCATTGTATGTGGCTGAGTTCCGAGAAAGATCAAAAAGAGACACCCTTTAATAGACAGCGGTACAGGTTTCCCCCAGCTGTTATCAGGCAACTGAACCAATTAGAAAGCGATCTTGACCAACCATGTACATTATTGGAGACCCTTGGACTATCTTTAATCAGATTTCACCTTGCACTAAACGTTATTGTCTGCAGACTGTGGACAGCTTGATTGTAATCAGGTATAGTTTTTCCACTGACTGGATAGCACGCAACAAAAAATGCTATTCACCGTTTCTCGGTACACGTAGCAATAAACTAAACTAGAAATGAACTAAACTAGTTTAAAGATATCATGATTGACACAGAAATTGCGGGCTGAAGGGCCGTTCCTATGCTGTACTGCTCTATGTTCTTCAGAGAGTTCTCAATCCTGAAAAGAACGCAGGGATTTCTCATGGGTTGGTCACCTGTTTGGCCTTTCTTCCACTCGATAAATATGTCACCATCACCAATCCATCTTACTTCTCCCTCCCTGTCATTACTCACACTTCGCTACTTGGTGTAATATTACCTTGATTTGAAATGTTAAAGATTTCCTTGCCCTTGGATCAAGACTGTTCTGACAAGCTGACAATGAAGGGGGACCTCATTAAAACGTAACAAATAATGAAAGGCTTGGAAAGAGTGGATGTGGAGAGGTTGTTTCCACTGGTGGGAAAGGTTAGGACTGGAGGTCATAGCCTCAGAATTAATGGACGTTCTTTTAGGAAGGAGATGAGGTAGAATTTCTTTAGTCAGAGGGTGTTGAATCTATAGAATTCTTTGCCACAGAAGATTGTGGAGGCAAAGTCAGTGAACCATGGCAGGAGAATGGGGTTAGGAGGAAGAGATAGATGGGAACTTGGCCAGAGGCCTTTGTCGAGGCGCCGTGGTCTCAATGCCATGAATTTCATACATGGCATCTTCCATTCCTTAGAACAGCGTGAAGTGTAGATGGAGTCAATGGAAGAGTGATTGGTTTCCATGATGGTCTGGGCTGCATCCACAATTCTCTTGCGGTCTTGGATGGACTTGTTCTCAAACCAGGCTGTGATGCTATCAAGAAAATGCTTTCTACTGTGCATCTGAAAAGGTTGGTGAGAGTTGGTGGGGACCTCCTAAGCTTTCTAACAAAGTAAAGGTTCGTTGGAGTAAAGAAGGGGGCTGAGAACGCATCTTTACAGAGCACCAGTGTTGAGGATTATCGAAGAGGATGATTTGTCACCTAATTATCGTAGAGAATGATTTGACACCTCAACTACAATACAATTTAAATGAATCTCCTCTGTCTGCAGGCAATTCATATCCCTCCATTCCCTGCATATTAATATGCCGATCTAAAAGCTTCTCAAACTCTAGTATTGTGTCTGCCTCCACTACCGCCCCTGGCAGCACCTTGCAGGCAAAGATGTAAAAAAAAAGAAACAAGAGATTTTGTTGAAATTTCTGGCTCCGACTACAATAAAGTAGTTTGCTTGTCAACTACAGAATTTGTATCTGAAGCTTTTGCTTAATAAACAGCTCGAGTCACGGATGGCACAGAATGCAAGTCTTTGTGTTCTCCAAATCCTGGTATATCATCACATCTGAAATTAGCAGTATGAGCATGGACGTGCATCACTGGAGAATGAAAACGACTTAATATTTCAAATACAAGGTGTAGCTATGGGCATGCGCATGGGCCCAAGCTATGCTTGCCTCTTTGTAGGGTATGTCGAACAATCTTTGTTCGAGATGTACCAGGGCCCTATCCCCAAACTCTACCTCCGCTACATCGACGACTGCATTGGTGCCACTTCCTGCACCCATACACAACTCGCTGAGTTCATCCATTTCACCACTAACTTCCATCCAGCACTCAAATACACCTGGACAATTTCCCTACCATTTCTAGACCTCACTATCTCCATCGCAGATGATAGACTACTGACCAACATCCACTATTAACCCACTGACTCCCATGGCTATCTGGACTACACTTCATCCCACCCTGCTTCCTGCAAGGACTCCACCCCCTACTCCAAATTCCTCCGTCTATGCCGCATCTGCACCCAGGATGAGGTGTTCCACAAAAGGGCATCAGGGCTCATTCTTCAGGGAACGGGGTTCCCCTCTTCTACTATAGATGAGGCTCTCACCAGGGTTTCTTCTATACCTCGTAACTCTGCTTTCACTCCTCATCCTCCCCCACTCGTAACAAGGGCAGAGTCCCCCTTGTCCTCACCTTCTACCGTACCAGCCGTCACAGATAATCCTCTGACATTTTCACCACCCCCCAACGGGATACCACCACTGGCCACATCTTCCCATCTCTTCCCCCGTTTGTTTTTCGCAGAGACCGCTCCCTCCGTAACTCTCTGGTCAATTCGTCCCTTCCCACCCAAAACACCCGTTCTCCTGGCACTTCCCCTTGCAACCGCAGGAAACGCTACACTTGTCACTTTACCTCCCCCTGGACTCTATTCAAGGACCCAAGCAGCCTTTCCAGGTGCAGCAGAGGTTCACCTGCACCTCCTCCAACCTCATCTATTGCATCCGCTGCTCTAGGCGTCAGCTGCTCTACATTGGTGAGACCAAGCGTAGGCTTGGCGATCGCTTCACTCCAACACCTCCGCTCGGTTCGCAAAAACGAACCTGATCTCCCGGTGGCTCAGCACTTAAACTCCCTCTCCCATTCAGAATCCGACCTTTCTGTCCTGGGCCTCCTCCATGGCCAGAGTGAGGCCCACCGTAAATTGGAGGAGCAGCACCGCATATTTCGCTTGGGCAGTTTACACCCCAGCGGTCTGAACATTTACTTCTCTAATTTCAGGTAGCCCCTGCTTTCTCCTCTTTATAGCTCTCCCTCAGCCTATGGTCTCTTCCTTTCTTCTACCCTGCCCCCCACCCTCACATCAGTCCGAAGGGTCTCGACCCGAAAGGTTGCCCATTTCCTTCGCTCCATAGATGCTGCCTCCCCCGCTGAGTTTCTCCGGCATTTTTGTCTGCCTAATATTTCAGAGTGATTGCCCTTCAACAGAATTAGGAAAACAAATTATTGCACATTACATGAAGGGACAGGGGAAAATAAAGGCAACCTGTGTGCTACTGTTGAGACCCAAAGAGACCGAATGACACAAATGATAAAGGTGCTGGCTGAAGGACGGTGAAGGCCTCTTAATTGCTCTTTACAGGAAATAAAAGTAACAGAAGATGAATAAATACAGGAGGATATTGCAATTGTTGAACATTTGAAATAGGATAAAATGCTAGAAATATACTGCAGGTCAGGGAATATCTGCAGAGAGATATTTGAAGCTGTTATATCCAATGTTTCGATCCAAGGGTGGTAACACAACTAAGATGCTGCTCCTCAAGCTTATACTGGGTTTCATTGGATCAGTGGAATAGGCCAAAACAAAGTTCAGTGGAAGATTTGAAAATTACAGCAATTAGGCCACTCAGAACCTGGAGAAGTGTCCCGACCCGAAACATCGCCTATCCTTGTCCTCCATAGCTGCCGCCTGACCTGCTGAGTTACTCCAGCACATTGTTTTTTATAGAAGCTCAGGATCACTTTCATTCGTGCAAACAGAGGTGTTCTGCAAAGCACTCACTTAATCTGGATTTGCTTTCTCTAATGCAAAGGAACCATGCCATGAATAATAAACACTACACTAAATTGATGGTGGTGTCAGCGGAGAGAGGGTGCTTTTGATGTTAATATTATGCATTGTTTGAACCTTGGGGTGATATTATCATTTGTTCTCCAGAATTGGTCATGTTGAAACGGCACCTTACTGGACCTCAAATTCCTTTCTATAAACAACTAGATGTAATCACACATATATGTAGAGAACCTGAATGAGTCAATACTGACTAGATCAAATAGACATTTCAAACATTGGGGCTGCTACAGTCCTAATGCTAGTGGGTTTTCCATTTGTACCACAGTGGTGTCAGCAAATACAGCAAACTACTTAATGATTAGAAGATTTTTTCACCAAACCATATGGGAGGTAATTTAATTTAAACATCATGTTACCCTCTTGTTGGAATTTGAAATAGGACTGGGGTTGTTAAGAGGACATGCAACTCCTTATTTACGAAAGCAATTGCTTCTTGACTATTTCCCAGAGATTATAACTTTGCAATTACCCACCAGGCTAAATACAAACAGATGGCAATAACCACTGAAGTTAATTTAATGGACAAATTACCATTGTTCTTTGGGTGGTAATAGCATTCAGAAATATTTAGTTTTAGATGTCTACTCTGTATGAACAAGCTGTGTTTAGAGAGAATAAAACAATGAAGAACATTAACAGCTCATAAAGCCATTTGCCCAAAACCAGCTTGTTTTAAGGCAGCACAAAACTCCTAATTTCCATTACAAATGGAAATTTATGGCACTAGAAATTCTTGTGAATTATCTTGCTGCACCATTCAAACCTCTTTGGTTGTCTGTGTGTCTGCGCCCATGTTCCAAAGTATGTTCTGCCTTCTCTGTTTGACATGCATAAACACAGAGGCTGCCAGGCATGCATAGTTAGGTCAGATGGAGTGCCACGCCCGTTTTGATGATACTTGAAATTATCCGAGAATGGAGCCGACAAAAAGTTGGCAGACAGATCCAACAAGTTAAAAAGGACAATGGCATGTTGGTCTATACAGTGAAGTGGTTGGACTTTATGAATAGGGAGGGTTTGTTGCAGTTGTTCAGAGAGTTGATGAGGTTACACCTGGAATACAGCACACTGGCTTGGTCCCCTTACCTAAATGGGGAGATAACAGCATGGAGGCAGTCAAAGGAAGTTCACCAGGCTATTCCAGGGACGAGGGGCTTGTCCTATCAAGAAAGGATAGATTGTTTGGGTTTGTATTCCTTGAAGATTAGAAGAGTGAGGGATAACATTTTTTAAACTTATGAAGGATTTTGTCAGAATAGATGTTGAGATATTTTCACCCTTTTGAGAGTCTTGAAGTAGGAGACATAACTTTCAATTAAGAGGCTGGTCTTTTAAAACTGAAGTGGATGGAAATATCTTCTCTCATGATAATAGTTACAGGGCTATACATCAGAGAAATAGGCAACTCCTCCATATCAACCAAGTTGCTGACTGAGCTAGCCCACACGGGTGGTACAGAGACAAATCTGGTAGAACTGCTGCAACACAGCCCTGGGTTTAAAAAGATTAAGGGATTGAGAATGATGGGGACTTGGCTCTCAAGAGGAGTTGAGACTAGCATAGAATCACCATCATCATATTAAATGAAAAAGCAGGCTTGAGAGGCCTCGTGTTGTGGTCTTTATCTATTTTCTTGTATTTTTATTAATGCAGATTGAGAATCAGTCAATACCCAGTGAACATTAGATCTAGATGTTCAGTCATTTTTGAAAATGAAAAGGAGAATTGCAGATGCTGGAAACTTGAAAGAGAAACACCAAATGCTCCAAACACTGAACACGTCAGGCGGCATCTAAAATATAAACATAAAACCTCAGGTCTGCGACCTTCATCAGAACTTTTAAAATCTATTTATTAAACTTTCTTGGTGTTCACTCCCAACACCCATCTCCTGGTCCAATCTGTAATCTGATCCTTCACATACCCAACTGGGTAATTAACCACCCTCATTCATCACCTGACCACACATAAAACACCCTCACAGCATTCAACTGCACAAATGACCAACCCCATGCCTCACTTGCCAGTTCTCGCCCCACCCCTTCCCCTCACCATCATCTGTCCATGTCCCTCCAGTGATGCTACCTGCCTGAGGACTGCCAACATTGAGTGGGAGTGAGAAATTGTGAGAGACCAAGTCAGAGGGAGCGTAGTGACGGGGGGTGGGAGAAGGGTGTGCCCCCTCCCATTGGTACGGAAGTTTCGCATTTTTCAGCTTGAAATTGTGCAATATGGTACATACTGTAGCGAGTGTTTTAACTTACACTTGAATGCAATATATATGCTTTAAATTGGATTAGCTATGAATAAGGTTAGAGTAAACTACATTCCTAATTACATTCCACAGTAGAGCCCAGGCTCTGATCAACAGGTGCAGCACATGAATGATCTTAGTGTATTCATGTATGGAAATCAGATTATAATCAAGCACTTCGCCCATGTTGACCAACCTGGGTCTCACTGCACACCTGGTACTACTCCTGGCCCTGACTCCAGTTGCATACCTTCTCTCGTTCCTGTCCCCGAGTCCAGCCTCACACCTGGCCCCCTATTCTACGCTGATCATAGCTGCTTATCTGCTTGTGTTCCCAGTGCTGAACACACCCCTGGTGCCAGCTTTGACTGCACACCTAGTACTATTCCAGACCTTGACTCTGGATGCAAACTTGGCCTTGCTCTTTGCCCCTTTGCACTGACAATATATCTGGCCCACACATATAACCATATAACAATTACAGCACGGAAACAGGCCATCTCAGCCCTTCAAGTCCGTGCCGAACAACTTTTTTTCCCTAGTCCCACCTGCCTGCACTCATACCATAACCCTCCATACCCTTCTCATCCATATGCCTATCCAATTTATTTTTAAATGATACCAACGAACCTGCCGCCACCACTTCCACTGGAAGCTCATTCCACACCGCTACCACTCTCTGAGTAAAGAAGTTCCCCCTCATGTTACCCCTAAACCTCTGTCCCTTAATTCTAAAGTCATGTCCTTGTGTTTGAATCTTCCCTATTCTCAAAGGGAAAAGCTTGTCCACATTAACTCTGTCTATCCCTCTCATCATTTTAAAGACCTCTATCAAGTCCCCCCTTAACCTTCTGCGCTCCAGAGAATAAAGACCTAACTTATTTAACCTATCTCTGTAACTTAGCTGTTGAAACCCAGGCAACATTCTAGTAAATCTCCTCTGTACCCTCTCTATTTTGTTGACATCCTTCCTATAATTGGGCGACCGAAACTGCACACCATACTCCAGATTTGGTCTCACCAACGCCTTGTACAATTTTAACATTACATCCCAGCTTCTATACTCAATGCTCTGATTTATAAAGGCTAGCATACCAAAAGCTTTCTTTACCACCATATCTATATGAGATTCCACCTTCAAGGAACTATGCACGGTTATTCCCAGATCCCTCTGTTCAACTGTATTCTTCAATTCCCTACCGTTTACCATGTACGTCCTATTTTGATTTGTCCTGCCAAGGTGTAGCACCTCACATTTATCAGCATTAAACTCCATCTGCCATCTTTCAGCCCATTTTTCCAACTGGCCTAAATCACTCTGTAGACTTTGGAAATCCTCTTCATTATCCACAACACCCCCTATCTTGGTATCATCTGCATACTTACTAATCCAATTTACCACCCCTTCATCCAGATCATTGATGTACATGACAAACAACAAAGGACCCAACACAGATCCCTGAGGCACCCCACTAGTCACCTGCCTCCAACCCGACAAACAGCCATCCACCATTACTCTCTGGCTTCTCCCATTCAGCCACTGTTGAATCCATCTTGCTATTCCTGTATTTATACCCAACAGTTGAACCTTCTTAACCAACCTTCCATGAGGAACCTTGTCAAAGGCCTTACTGAAGTCCATATAGACAACATCCACTGCTTTACCCTCGTCAATTTCCCTAGTAACCTCTTCAAAAAATTCAAGAAGATTAGTCAAACATGACCTTCCAGGCATAAATCCATGTTGACTGTTCCTAATTAGACCCTCTTTATCCAGATACTTATATATATTATCTCTAAGTATCTTTTCCATTAATTTGCCCACCACTGAAGTCAAACTAACCGGTCTATAATTGCTAGGTTTACTTTTAGAGCCCTTTTTAAACAATGGAACAACATGCGCAGTACGCCAATCCTCGGGGACTATTCCCGTTTCTAATGACATTTGAAATATTTCTGTCATAGCCCCGACTATTTCTACACTAACTTCCCTCAATGTCCTAGGGAATATCCTGTCAGGACCTGGAGATTTATCCACTTTTATATTTTTCAAAAGTGCCAGTACTACTTTTACTTTGAAACTCATAGTATCCATAGCTACTCTACTAGTTTCCCTTACCTCACATAATTCAATATCCTTCTCCTTGGTGAATACCGAAGAAAAGAAATTGTTCAATATCTCCCCCATCTCTTTTGGCTCTGCAGATAGCTGTCCACTCGGTCTCTCCAATGGACCAATTTTATCCCTTGTTATCCTTTTGCTATTAATATAGCTGTAGAAACCCTTTGGATTTACTTTCACCTTACTTGCCAAAGCAACCTCATATCTTCTTTTAGCTTTTCTAATTTCTTTCTTAAGATTCTTTTTACATTCCTTATACTCCTCAAGCACCTCATTTACTTCATGCTGCCTATAATTATTGTAGATCTCCCTCTTTTTCCGAACAAGATGTCCAATTTCCCTTGAAAACCAGGGCTCTTTCCAATTTTTACTGGTTCCTTTCAACCGAACAGGAACATAAAGATTCTGTACTCTTAAAATTTCCCCTTTAAATGTCCTCCATTTCTCCTCTACATCTTTCCCATAAAACAAAATGTCCCAGTTCACTCCTTTTAAATCATCTCGCATCTCGTTAAAGTTAGCCTTTCTCCAATCAAAAATCTCAACCCTAGGCCCAGTTCTGTCCTTCTCCATAATTATATTGAAACTAATGGTATTGTGATCACTGGACCCGAAGTGCTCCCCTACGCATACCTCCGCCACCTGTCCCGTCTCATTTCCTAACAGGAGGTCCAGCACTGCCCCTCCTCTAGTAGGCACCTCTATGTATTGCTGCAAAAAACTATCCTGCACACATTTTACAAACTCCAAACCATCCAGCCCATTTACAGAATGTGTTTCCCAGTCTATGTGTGGAAAGTTGAAATCTCCCACAATCACTACCTTGTGCTTACTACTAATATCTGCTATCTCTTTACATAAAGCCCCGTATCTGACCCCCTAGACTTAACCTATTACATTCAAGTCCACAGGTGCTTATCTAATGCAGTAATCCTTTATGGGGCACTTCACAGACCAAATTATGGATAACAAAATTTGCTACATTCATTGGCTTCCTTGTTATCTAACATGCTAGGGTTACACAAAAAGCTGGAGAAACTCAGCGGGTGCAGCAGCATCTAAGGAGCAAAGGAGATAGGCGACGTTTCGGGTCGAGACCCTTCTTCAACTTTGTCAAATAAGTCATCAATTGGTTGAACACAATTCCCATCCATAAAATTAAACTCACTCAGCTGTATAAGTATTCCGATACAATTTCTTTCATTTTCATAACAAACTGTCCTGAAGTCATTTTCACCCCCAATATTTTCAGTATTTTGCTGTCTTTCTCTCAGCTGGAACTTTTCCGAAATGCAAAGTCCAATAACTATATATTTAAGCAATATGATTCTATTAACTGTGATCTTGAGAGTACATAATATTTTCTGTGGTATTCATAACAACAATGATAAAAAAGATCTTTGTTTTGATTGCACCTATCAACATGCATACATTATTACATTACATTTAATATGTACCGAGGGCAAATTTTTGTTCCAATGCTCCCCATTCCCAATTACTTTTACATTGAAGTGATTGAAATCCAAGAGAAGTTTAAATGGCATCATAAAAGTAAAACCTCCAGAATGGATGATATTCATTACGTGGTTGGTTGGGGTCAGTATCAGCACAATTACTACATTAAACTTTGAATCATCAGATGTCCTGGTTCAAGCTAAAAGTAAAGACAAATAATAAATTCCTCACACATTCCCCTGCAAGTATCTCTGTCACTCCTTTAAAATATGCCCTTTCTTTGACCAAGCTCGTAAATATCGCATCGGAATCAGTTTCCATCTGATTACACTCCTAGAGGATGTTCATCTACGTGTTCAATTAATAACACAACGAGATTGGGGACATTTATATTCAACTTGTTAAATGAATTGGGGGGGATTAGAAATAGTTAGTGAGGTAAACAAACATAATAATTGATTGGCAAATGACAATAGTGCTACCTTCCCAATATTTAACTGAAGGAAATAATGGGTTATCAGGGCTGTATGTTGTGACAGACAGCCTGACACCTTGCATGTCATTTTATATCACATTTATCCCATCCCCCTGGATATTCCGGATTAATAAATTAAGGTTTTGTCAACTAATTACAAATCGGGCTAATTACAAATCAATAACATTAGCCAACTCCGAAACTTGAAGCGCTGAGCATTGGGATCCAGACATCACGGACTCAGTTCCCCGCTCACATCTGGCAGTGTTCTCCATCTAAACCAGGGGCTGCGGAGTGTTTTCCAAAGTGGGGAGGCCGAGCGATTACTGATCACTGACCTTAGGGGTACCCGGTGAGGGAGTGGAGCAACCGAGTGGGAAAAGGGTATGGAAGAAGGATGTTTTCCCCCCCTCCCAGGGTAGGAACTTTTTGAAATTTAATTTATTAAAATCATGTTTTAGTTCATTGTAGAAGTATGATTTCAATGTTTTTTGTATGAAGTATTTTTAAGCAGTAACTTTTTAAGAGGTAACTTTATCCACACAAAGGGTGGTGGTGTATGGAACTAGCTGCCAGAAGAGGTAGCTGAGGCAGGGACCATCCCAACATTTAAGAAACAGTTTGACTGATACATAGATAGGACAGGTTTGGAGGTATGGACCAAAAGCAGGTAGTGTAGCTGGGACATGTTGGCGGGTGTGGGCAAGTTGCGCCGAAGGGCCTATTTTCACACTGTATCACTCTATGACTACATTATACCTCCACCATGCATGAATGCTTCAAAATCAAGTGATCGAGTTTTATTGCCATATACTCAAGCATAGAGACATGGAAAATAGGTGCAGGAATAGGCCATCAGCCCTTCGAGCCAGCACTGCCATTTAATATGATCATGGCAATTCATCTAAAATCAGTACCCCTTTCCAGTTTTTTCCCCCATATCAAAGAAACATAGAAAAATAGGTGCAGGAGTAGGCCATTCGGCCCTTCGAGCCTGCACCGCCATTCAATGTGATCATGGCTGATCATCCAACTCAGTGTCCCGTACCTGCCTTCTCTCCATACCCCCTGATCCCTTTAGCCACAAGTGCCACATCTAACGCCCTCTTAAATATAGCCAATGAACTGGCCTCAACTATCATCTGTGGCTGAGAATTCCAGAGACTCACCACTCTGTGTAAAGAATGTTTTCCTCATCTCGGTCCTAAAGGAATTCCCCCTTATCCTTGGACTGTGACCCCTTGTTCTGGACTCCCCCAACATCGGGAACAATCTTCCAGCATCTAGCTTGTCCAACCCCTTAAGAAGTTTGTAAGTTTCTATAAGATCCCCCCTCAATCTTCTAAATTCCAGCGAGTACAAGCCGAGTCTATCCAATCTTTCCTCATATGAAAGTCCTGACATCCCAGGAATCAGTCTGGTGAATCTTCTCTGTACCCCCTCTATGGCAAGGATGTATTTCCTCAGATTTGGAGACCAAAACTGTACGCAATACTCCAGGTGTGGCCTCACCAAAACCCTGTACAACTGCAGTAGAACCTCCCTGCTCCTATACTCAAATCCTTTCGCTATGAATGCTAACATACCATTTGCTTTCTTCACTGCCTGCTGCACCTGCATGCCTACTTTCAATGACTGGTGTACCATGACACCCAGGTCTCGTTGCAGCTCCCTTTTTCCTAATCTGCCACCATTCAGATAATAGTCTACCCTCATGTTTTTTGCCACCAAAGTGGATATCCCTTGATTTTGTTAGCCCCAAGAACTAAATGTAACACTCTCTTGAAAACATCCAGTGAATTGGTCTGCACTGCATTCTGTGGCAGAGATTTCAAGATTCACAACTGCGTGAAGAAAGTTTGTCCTCATCTAAATCCTAACTGGCCCCCCCCTTTATTCTTAAACTGTGACCCCTGGCTCTGAACTCCCCCAAAATTGGGAACATTTTTCCTGCAGTTACAGTAGGTGAAAAGCTAGCAGGCAAGCAGGATGCTTTCTCCAACCACCCCCATTTGAAGTCCACACTCTTCCACCGTTTCTACCCAGTGCTTGGTACTTACTTCCAGCAGCCACTGGTTGTCCTCCAGGATGCACCGAGCCGCATCCTGATCCATGCCGGTCACCTGGGCAAATTTGGCACAGAGACTATCACAGCACCGGCACAACGCTTCCGACGCTTTGCATTGAGGCTGCTCCATGGCTGGAGCTGCAGTGAACGACTCGCCAGCCCGGCAAACACTCGCCAGCTCCACTCCCCGTCTGTATCTGTCCCCGTCGCTGTTTCTGCTTCCAACACCCATGGCCCATGTAGTTGATATGAGTTTTTAAATATTCGTTGATTACAGGATTTCTCACAACAGAGCACGAGAAATTTGTGATCAATGTGAGAATTTGGCGAAATGCGTGATTCTCACGCTCAATGCATGGGAGTTGGCAGCCCTGCCTCTCTATCCCCCTTTCCCTTCTCTCTCCCCCCCCCACTATCTCTCCCCTCCCCCTCTCTTCCTCTGTCTCTCTCCCCCTCTCTCGTCCCCCTCCTCCCTCCTCTTTCTTCTCTCTCCACTCTCCCTCGCTTCTCCCTCCCTCCACACATTCTCTCCCCCCATTTCTCCCTTCCACCTCACGCTCCCCCTCTCTCTTTCTCCAGTCTGTATCTCCTCTGTCTCTTTCCCAGTTTCTCCCTTTTCCCCCCCACTCTCTCCTACCCTCTTTCCTCTCACCCCTCTCTCTTCCCCCCTCTCACTCTTCTCCCTCCCCATTCTCTCCTCCGTCTCTCTCTGCCTCCCGTTGAGAGTCTGTCTCTTCGGCACAGAAACTCTAACGGCAGCGGCGCAACGCTTCCGATGGCTCGGGACTCTTGCACTGCTCCATGGACGGAGCTGCAGCGAGCAACTCGCTAGCCCCGCAAACACTCACCAGCCCCGTTCCCGGCATCTGGCCCCGGCAAACACTCGCCAGCCCTGTCAAACTCAACAGCCCCGGCAAACACTCGCCAGCCCCGGATCCCCATCCGCATCTGTCTCCGCTGCTGCTTGTGCTTCCATCCCTCCCTCAGCCCCGGCTCGCCAACACCCGCAGACCATCCAGTTCATCTAAGTTTTGAAATTTTCATTGATCACAGAATTTCTCACCGCAGAGCGTGAGAGTTGGCAGCCCTGCTGTCCAAGTTACTCCTGCAGGTTGATTTTTGCATTTCTAGAACATTTTATATGAGGTCCCAAATTGTTTGGTGACTGAGGTTGGAGCATATATTATTGCAGGAAATGTACTAATGCAGATTGAGTCTACATGCAGAAAACAAAGGGCAGAAGTGAACAAGTCCTTGTCAGGGAAGCAGGCTTCAGTGTTTCAGCCTCAACTAATCACAATGTGTCGGAAGGAACTGCAGATGCTGGTTTAAACCAAAGATAGACACAAAATGCTGGAGTAACTCAGAGGGACAGGCTGTATCTCTGAAGAGAAGGAATGGGTGACGTTTCGGGTCGTGACTATTCTTAAGAGTCTAGACCCGAAACATCACCCATTCCTTCTCTGCAGAGATGCTGCCTGTCCCACCGAGTCACTCCAGCATTTTGCATCTATCTTCAACTTATCAGAGTCTATTTAATGATGAAGCGGAGGGGACCACACTTAATGCAATGACCATCCCTGGGTTGCGACACCCAACTTAAGGGCACCCCCAGATACGAACGAGCTCCCATAATATTATGTTCAAAAGTCCGATGTCTGTACAAACATTTATTTCTATGAACGGCAGGACCAGTTTCCTCTCTCTTTTATTTCTTATTTTATAGGCGGCACAGTGGTGCAACGGTTGAGTTGCTGCGTTAAGGCACCAGAGACCTGGGTTCAATCCGGACTGCGGGTGCTGTCTACAGAGTGTTTGTACATTCTCCCCATGAGCTGCGTGGATTTTCTCCAGGAGCTCTGGTTTCTTCCCACACACCAAAGACTTACAGATTTGAAGGCTAGGGTACACAAAAGGCTGGAGAAACTCAGCGAGTGCAGCAGCATCCAAGGAGCAAAGGAGATAGGCAACGTTTCGGGCCGAAACCCTTCTTCAGACTGATGGGAGGTGTGGGGGGGCAGGGAGAAGAAAGGAAAAGGGAGGATGAAGAGCCCGAGGGCTGGGGGAGAGGTGGGAAGGGGAG
This sequence comes from Raja brachyura, assembly GCA_963514005.1. Next base: position 103,796,546 of record OY740785.1, read on the forward strand.
GAGACAGCAAGGGTTAACAGAATTGAGAAAATTCAATGTTCAAGCCCAGAGGATGCAGACTCCCGAAGCGGAATATGAGTTGCTGTTCCTCCAATTTGCAGTGTTGCTCACTCTGGCCGTGGAGGAGGCCCAGGACCAAGAGGTCGGATACGGAATGAGAGGGGGAGTTGAAGTGCTGAGCCACCGGGAGGTCGGGTTGGTTATTGCGGACTGAGCGGGGGTGTTCAGCGAAACGATCGCCAAGCCTCCACTTGATCTCACCGATATAGATCAGCTGGCATCTAGAGCAGCAGATGCAGTAGATGAGGTTGGAGGAGGTGCAGGTGAACCTCTGTCTTGGCGGAGGCTTGGCGATTGTTTCACCGAACACCTCCGTTCGGTCCGCAATAACCAACCCAACCTCCCGGTGGCTCAGCACTTCAACTCCCCCTCTCATTCAGTATCCGACCTCTCTGTCCTGGGCCTCCTCCACGTCTTACACATGTCCCTATTGTGTATGCATCCTATATGTGGAGTTCATTTTGCTTTAAATCATTTTACAGATCACTGCAGCACAACCATCTTCAGCTGCTTCATCGGTAGTTTTGCAAACATCATTTTAAAATTTAGAAAGTTTGAATTCAGAGGAGGACAAAGGAGTTAATTAAGAGAGGGAAAATAGAGCATGAAAGAAAGCTTGTGGGGAATATTAAACACTGACTGTAAAAGCTTCTATAGAAATGTGAAGAGGAAAAGATTAGTGAAGACAAATGTAGGTCCCTTAGTCAGAATCAGGTGAATTTATACCAGGAAACGAGGAAATGGAGCAGTTAAACAAGTGCTTTGACTAAGGAAGACACAAACAATCTCCCAGAAATACTGGGGCAGGGCAGAACTGAAGGAAATCCACATTAGTCAGGAAATGGTGTTAGGTAAACAGTTGGGACTGAAGGCAGATAATAATAATATATTTTATTGTCAACGAGATTGACCAAACGAGATTTGGTTTGCAACTTCCAGATTTCGGTTTGCAACCTTCGAGAACAAGGTTTGTAAAAACGAACATTTGACCAGTAACATCAACATAGACTAAAGTGCGAGGCTGGGGGACACAGTCCATGGGGGTGTGGGCGGTGGGGAGGTACTCAGCAGGGCCGGTTCAGAGCCGCTATAGCTCTGGGAATGAAGCTGTTCCCGAGTCTGGTAGTGCAGGCGTAGAAGGCCTCGTAACGTCTGCCGGAAAGGAGTAGTTCAAACTGTACATTACAAGGGTGAGAGGAATCTTTATGTATGCTGACGGCCTTCCTGAGGCACCGTGTGTGGTAGATGCCCTCCAAGGCTGGTAGCTGTGTCCCAATAATCTGTTGCGCTCTGTGGACAACACGCTGAAGAGCTCTCCTCTCCGCCTCCGTGCAGCTGAGATACCACACAGAGATGCCATATGTTAGTATGCTCTCTGTGGTGCAGCGGTAGAAGGTAGTCAGCAGCTGTTGGGGCAGACCAGTCCATTTCAATGTTCTTAGGAAGAACAGTCGTTGCTGTGCCTTTTTGACCAGCGCAGCGGTGTTGGTTCACCATGTGAGGTCCTCTGAGATGTGAGCGCCTAGAAACTTGAAGCTGGACACTCTCTCCACACTGTCTCCGCAGATGGAGATTGGGGTGTATTCCCCATTCTGTGACCTCCTGAAGTCGATAATCAGCTCCTTGGTCTTGGAGGTGTTTGGCGACAAGTTGTTCCTGAGCACCAGTCCGCCAGGTTCTGTACCTCCGCTCTATAGTTTGTTACATCACCGTTGGTAATCAGCCCGATCACCATTGTGTCGTCTGCAAATTTGACAATGGTGTTGTTGTCAAATGCAGGGACACAGTCGTGGGTGAAGAGGGAGTAGAGCATGGGGCTCAGTACACAGCCCTGTGGTGTGCCGGTGCTCAGGGTGATAGTGGAGGACAGGTGAGGGCCTGATGGTTTGCATTCTAGAGTACTCAAGGAGGTGGCCATAGAAATCATGAAAGCATTGGGCATCATTTCCCAATGTCTGGATCAGTTCCTGTGGACTAGAGGGTAGTTGATGCCACCCCACTTTTTACCAAAGGAGGGAGAGAGAAAACGGATTTTTTAGACCAGTTGGCCAGAGATCAGAAGTGGGGAAGATGCTAGAGTCGATTATTAAAGATGTAATAGCAACACATTTGGAAAGCAGTGACAGGATCGGTCAAAGTCAGCATGGATTTATGAAGGGGAAATCAGGCTTGACGAATCTTCTGCAATTTTGTGGATGAAACAAGTAGAATGGATAAGGGAGAGCCAGTGGATGTGGTGTATGTTGTCTTTCAAAAAACCTTTGACAAGGTCCCACACAAGAAATTAGTGTGCAAAATTAGAGCACATGATATTGGGGGTAGGGTATTAACATGGATAAAGAACTGGTTGGCATCCAGGAAGCAAAGAGTAGGAATTAACTGCTCCTTTTCAGAATCGCAGGCAGTAACTAGTGGGGTGATGCAAGGCTGTGCTGGCACCCATTATCTACAATACACAGTATAATAACGATTTAGATGAAGGAATTAAAGGTACCAGTGAGTGCTGCTAGGAGGATGCTATGAGGCTGCAGGGTGACTTGGATAGGTTGGGTAGATGCAGTATAATGTGGATAATTGTTAGGTTATCCACTTTGGTGGCAAGAACAAGGAGGCAGATTATTATCTGAATTGTGTCAAATTAGGAAAAGGGGAGGTGCAGCGAGACCTGGGTGTCCTTGTACATCAGTTACTGAAAGTAAGCATTCAGTACAGCAGGCAGTGAAGAAAACAAATGACACGTTGGCCTTCATAGCGAGAGGTTTTGAATATAGGAACAAGGAGGTCCTACTGCAGTTATACAGGGACCTGGTGACCACACCTGGAGCATTGTGTGCAGCTTTGGTCTAATTTGAGGAAGGACATTCTTGCTATTGAGGAAGTGCAGTGTAGGTTCACCAGGTTAATTCCCAGGATGGCCAGACAGATTTATATTCACTGGAATTTAGAAGTCATCCTAAGGGCATCTTATAGAAACATAAAATTCTTAATGGATTGAACAGGCTAGATAGAGGAAAATTGATACTGATGTTGGGGGAGTCCAGAACCAGGGGTCACAGTTTAAGAATAAAGGGTAGGCCATTTAGGACTGAGATAAGAAAAATATTTTCACCCAGAAAGTTGTGAACCTTTGGAACTCTCTGCCACAGATGGTAGAGGAGGCCAATTCATTGGATATATTCAAGATAAAGTTAGATATAGCTCTTAGGGCTAATGAGATCAAGGGATTTGGGGCGAAAGCAAGAACGGGGTACTGATTTTGGATGGTCAGCCATGATCATATTGAATGGCGGTGCTGGCTCGAAGGGGCAAATGGCCTACTCCTGTACCTATTTTCTATGTTTCCATCATAATGTCAAGATTGAGGGTGCTCACTGATGATTGCACATTCACAACTCTACAGCAAATGTAGCTGTCCATGCCTGCATGCAGCAAGATACAGACCATATTCTAGTACAGACTGAAAAGTAGCAAGGAATATTTGGTGTGATATTTGACTCCACCTTAACGTTTGACAAGCAAGTCAACTGAGGTAAAAGCTAGTTTCCTCCAGCTTCGTACCATAGCTAAAATCAAACCATTCCTCCAATTCGACAACCTTGAAAAAAAACCATCCACGCATTCATCTCCTCCCGCCTTGACCACTGCAACGCCCGATACACCGGCATCAGCCAATCATTCCCGTCCCACCTGCAATTGGTTCAAAACACCGCAGCAAGACTTCTTTTTTATGTAATATTTTTTTATTTGAAGTAAACCGTTTACAATGTAAAGCTTACTTTATAAACTAACACCTTAATTCAATATTACTACAAATAACATATCAATACTTAATATCTTCTATTTTTTGGAAATAAAGAAAAAGATATATAAAAGAGAAAAGAAAAAAGAGTAAATAAAAAAGAATAAAAAAAATTCTTCCCACATACTTCAATCGTAAATAAAAAGAAAATAAAAAGGGAAAATTTGAAAAACAAAAATATTACATATATATAAACAAAAACTAAAGTCATTATACGAAATACTATTTCATTCAGAAATATCTCCAATAAATGCACAATAATATCAATTATAAGTAAGTTATTCGCATCGGATCCATAGGGTGTCCGTCGAGCCGTGATTCCAAGAATAGCTACTTTTCTAAATACTGTATATATGGAGACCATATCGATTCAAAAGAATTATACCTGTCCAAAAGGACAAATCTAATTCTTTCCAAATTCAACGTCTCCAACATCTCTGCTTTCCACATTTTAATTGTTGGAGATAATGTTCCCTTCCAAAATTTAAGTATCATTTTTTTCCCTATTATTAAACAGTAATCAAAAAAATTTCTTTGATTAACCGTGAGTACCAAATTTGGCTCCGGGATTCCGAATATTATTAATTTTGGGTCTGGGTCGAGTTCAACCTTAAGAACTTCCGAAATAACTTTAAAAATTTCAATCCAATAATAATTCAACCGTGGACACGTTACCAAACTATGTATTAAATTTGCTTCAAGATTCTTACATTTATCACAAATAGAGGAGAGACTAGGAAAAATACTTTTTAATTTGGTTTTCGAGTAGTGTAATCTATATATAACTTTAAATTGTATCAGTGTATGTCTGGCATTCAAAGAACACCAATGTATTCTTTGTAAGCATTCTTCCCAAGTTTCTTTTGTTATAGGTAATCCGATTTCATTTTCCCATGCTTGACGATATGTTTCAGTTATTGGGTTCTCTTTATCTAAAATAATATTGTATATATAAGCTATAAGCTTATCCGTATTTGGATGTAAATTAAACAGCTCATCTAATAAGCCTGGTTCTTTTTTTTTTATAGTCTTGTGTGTTACATTTAATAAAATCTCTAATTTGTAAATACCTAAAATGGTGTTGTGAAGGTAATCCAAAAATATCTTGTAACTCTTCAAATAATAAAAATTTTCCATTTCTATAAAGGTGTCCTATCGTTTTAATTCCTGAATCCTCCCACAGTCTAAACCCCGCATCTAAGATTGAGGGTTTAAACAGTGGGTTATTCCTAATTGGTAACCTAAAAGAAAGATTATCCAGATATAGGGTCTTAACTATCTGTTTCCAAATACGCCTATTATTATGAATTATAGGGTTGTCCCTATGTCTTTTTTTGTACTTCCTTTGGTGCGAAAATAATCGACTCTATATTGAAAGGTAAACAGTCTTCCTTTTCCATTTTTAACCACATTGGTTCAACATCCATATTTACCCACCAAAAATTCATATTCTTAATCTGGACTGCCCAAAAGTAATATAGAAAATTTGGAAGTGCCAGCCCTCCATTTATCTTAGACTTACATAAGTGTTTTTTACTTATTCTATGACTTTTGTAATCCCAGACAAAATTATTAACTATAGTATCAATTTTTTTTAAAAAACTTTTTGGGAGAAAAAAAGGAATTGCCTGAAATAAATATAACAATTGTGGTAAAAAAATCATCTTTATAGCATTAATCCTACCGATCATAGATATAGGGAGTGTTTTCCAATATGAAATGTTTTTTTTAAGTTTCTCTAATAATTGATAATAATTAGCTTTAATTAATAATTTATAGGATTTAGACACATTGATTCCTAAATATTTAAATTTATCTGTAACTATTTTTAGTGGGTATTTTTGTAATATATTTACATTTATACCAGTTATAGGCATAATGTCACTTTTATTCCAATTAATCCTATATCCTGAAAATACGCTAAATTCATTTATAACATTAAATAACTTGGGAATACTACATTCCGGCTTAGTAATATAAATCAGAATATCATCTGCATATAAAGATATCTTATTATTTGTTGTGTCAGTATTATACCCATATATTTCGGGTTCTGATCTGATTCTTTCGGCCAGAGGTTCTATCACCAAAGCAAATAATAAAGGGGATAACGGACATCCCTGTCTGCATCCCCTAAAAAGTCTAAATTTAGGTGATAGTATTTGATTGGTTAAAATTCTTGCTGTAGGGTTAGAATATAATATTCTTACCCATTTACAAAATCCATCCCCCAATTGATACTTTTCCATTATATTAAATAAATATGACCATTCCACCTGGTCGAATGCTTTTTCAGCATCCAACGATATAACTGCTAATTCAATATCTCTCCTTCTTCTCGAGTATATAATGTTAAACAAGCGTCTAAGATTATGTGATGAATAACGTTTTGGAATAAAACCTGTTTGATCATAATGTATTATTTTGGAAATCACTAAGCTTAGCCTCCGAGACAGTACTTTAGTTAATATTTTTTGATCAGTATTTAAAAGGGCAATCGCTCGATATGATCCAGGATCTTCCAGATCCTTATCTAATTTAGGAATTAATGTAATTGTAGATTCATTTAAAGACTCTGGTAACTTTCCTAACTCATAGGTGTGTCTATACACTGTTTGTAATCTTGATGAAAGTAGATCATGAAATTTTTTATAAAATTCTGCACTCAGGCCATCGGGGCCCGCTGTTTTACCATTTTTTAACGATCCAATTGATTCTTCGATATCTATTACCGATATTTCAGCATTTAATAATTGCCTACTCTCAAAATCTAGCTTATTAAAATGACATTTTTCTAAAAATGTTTCCATTTCATCTGTTTGCCCTGTTAATTTAGATGAATAAAGATTTTGATAATATTGTAAAAATGTGTCATTAATGTCTTTTGGTATAGTCAACGTATTTCCCTGTACCGATCTAATACTATGTATAGTTTTTTCATCGTCTAATCTTCTGAGTTGTCGTGCTAATAATTTTTGAGGTTTATCACCAAATTCAAAATGAACTTGTTTAGTTTGTTGATATAGTTTTATCACTTGATCAGAGTAAATTTTATTTAATCTATATTTTAATATAGCAATTTTATTACTCAACTCTTTAGAAGGATGTATTATATTTTCACTATCTAATTGTTTTATCTCTTTTTCTAACTTTTGCTCCATTTTTCGATTTACTTTGTTAAAATGAGCTTGTGCTGATATTATTGCACCGCGCATAAATGCTTTAAATGTATCCCATAATAATAATGGGGAAGTCTCAGATTTATCGTTAGTTTCAAAAAATAATTTAATCTGTTTCTCCACATAGTTACAGCAATCTTTATCCTTTAATATCTGTGTGTTGAATCTCCAAATATTAGTTTTATTAACTATATCTTTTAATTTTATCTTAAATGTTAATGGAGCATGATCTGAGATAATAATATTATGATACTTTGCATCATACGTAAAGGGGAGTAGTTTTGAGTCGACTAAGAAATAATCTATCCTCGAGTAGGTTCCGAATACCGGCGAGAAAAATGAATATTCCCGTCCGGTTGGATTATCCAATCTCCAAATATCTTTAACATTCGATGTCTTAATAAAAGAATTTATAAGCTTACTTGATTTAGAAAGAGCCTTACTTTTTGTAGAAGATCTGTCCAAATAATTATCTAAAGTACAGTTTAAATCACCTCCAATTATTAAATTATATTGGGTGGATATAGGAATACTATTAAATATTTTCTTAAAAAATAGTGGATTATCAAAATTAGGTGCGTATATATTCATAAGAATTACTTTTTTTAAAATATAGTTCCCCTGTAATTATTAAATATCTACCCTCCTTATCCTCTATTATCGAATTAAGTTTAAAAGGTATACCTTTACGAATAATTATTGCAACCCCTCTAGATTTGTGTATAAACGAAGAATGATATACTTTTGAAATCCATTTAGCTGTTAATCTATATTGAGCATCTTTTTTAAGATGTGTTTCCTGAAGAAACGTAACTCCAGATTTCAATCTATTCAGCTGAGCTAATACCTTTCCCCTTTTAATTGGTTCATTGATTCCTTTAATGAGACTTCTGACGGGTACCCGTAAAAGGGACCACATCACCCAGATTCTGGCCTCTCTCCACTGGCTCCCAGTATGGTACAGAATCAACTTCAAGCTCCTCTTATTACTATACAAAGCCCTTAACGGCTTGCCCTCCCCATATAAATAACTCTTCTAACCCACCATTCAGGTCGGCCAACTTGGGGCTACTGATTATCCCGCGGTCTAGGTTTAAGCTCAGGGGTGACCGCGCTTTTGTGGTTGCAGCACAGACTGTGGAACAGCATCCCTCTCCGCATCAGAAATGCCCCCTCCATCAACTCCTTTAAGTCGAGGCTCAAAATCCATTTCTACTCCCTAGTCTTTGAGTCCCTCTGAGGAGGCACTGTAAACAGTTTATGTATAGAAACATAGAAAATAGGTGCAGGAGTAGGCCATTCGGCCCTTCGAGCCTGCACCGCCATTCAATGTGATCATGGCTGATCATCCAACTCAGTATCCCGTACCTGCCTTCTCTCCATACCCCCTGATCCCTTTAGCCACAAGTGCCACATCTAACGCCCTCTTAAATATAGCCAATGAACTGGCCTCAACTACCTTCTGTGGCAGAGAATTCCAGAGACTCACCACTCTCTGTGTAAAGAATGTTTTCCTCATTTCGGTCCTAAAGGAATTCCCCCTTATCCTTAGACTGTGACCCCTTGTTCTGGACTCCCCCAACATCGGGAACAATCTTCCAGCATCTAGCTTGTCCAACCCCTTAAGAATTTTGTAAGTTTCTATAAGATCCCCCCTCAATCTTCTAAATTCTAGCGAGTACAAGCCGAGTCTATCCAATCTTTCATCATATGAAAGTCCTGACATCCCAGGAATCAGTCTGGTGAATCTTCTCTGCACCCCCCTCTATGGCAAGGATGTCTTTCCTCAGATTTGGAGACCAAAACTGTACGCAATACTCCAGGTGTGGCCTCACCAAAACCCTGTACAACTGCAGTAGAACCTCCCTGCTCCTATACTCAAATCCTTTCGCTATGAATACTAACATACCATTTGCTTTCTTCACTGCCTGCTGCACCTGCATGCCTACTTTCAATGACTGGTGTACCATGACACCCAGGTCTCGTTGCATCTCCCCCTTTCCTAATCTGCCACCATTCAGATAATAGTCTACCCTCATGTTTTTGCCACCAAAGTGGATAACCTCACATTTATCCACATTATACTGCATCTGCCATGCATCTGCCCATTCATTCAGCCTATCCAAATCACCCTGCAGCCTCCAAGCATCCTCCTCACACCTAACTATACCCCCCAGCTTGGTATCATCTGCAAATTTGGAGATGTTGCATTGAATTCCCTCGTCCAAATCATTATTATATATTGTAAATAGCTGGGGTCCCAGCACTGAGCCTTGCGGCACCCCACTAGTCACTGCCTGCCATTCTGAAAAGGACCAGTTTACTCCTACCCTTTGCCTCCTGTCTGCTAGCCAGTTCTCTATCCATTCAATACTGAACCCCCAATACCGTGTGCTTTAAGTTTGTATGCTAATCTCTTATGCGGGACCTTGTCGAAAGCCTTCTGAAAGTCTAGATATAACACATCCACTGGTTCTCCCTTATCCACTCTACTAGTTACATCCTCGAAAAATTCTATCAGATTTGTCAGACATGATTTACCTTTCATAAATCCATGCTGACTTTGTCCAATGATTTCACCACTTTCCAAATGCGCTGCTATCCCATCTTTAATAACTGACTCTAGCAGTTTCCCCACTACCGATGTTAGACTAACTGGTCTGTAATTCCCCGCTTTCTCTCTCCCTCCTTTTTTAAAAAGTGGGGTTACATTAGCTACCCTCCAATCCTCAGGAACTACTCCAGAATCTAAGGAATTTTGAAAAATTATCACTAATGCATCCACTATTTCTGTGGCTACCTCCTTGAGTACTCTGGGATGCAGACTATCTGGCCCTGGGGATTTATCGGCCTTCAATCCGTTCAATTTACCCAACACCACCTCCCGGCTAACGTGGATTTCACTCAGTTCCTCCATCTTATTTGACCCCCGTTCCACTGCTATTTCCGGCAGATTATTTATGTCTTCCTTAGTGAAGACAGAACCAAAGTAGCTATTCAATTGGTCTGCCATGTCCTTGTTCCCCATGATCAATTCACCCGTTTCTGACTGCAAGGGACCAACATTTGTTTTAACTAGTCTTTCTCTTCACATATCTATAAAAACTTTTGCAGTCAGTTTTTATGTTCCCTGCCAGTTTCCTTTCATAATCTATTTTCCCTTTCCTAATTAAGCCCTTTGTCCTCCTCTGCTGCATTCTGAATTTCTCCCAGTCCTCCGGTAGGCTGCTTTTTCTGGCAAATTTGTATGCCTCATCTTTTGTTTTTATACTATCCCTGATTTCCCTTGTTATCCATGGATGCACCACCTTCCCCGATTTATTCTTTTGCCAAACTGGTATGAACAACTTTTGTACTTCATCCATGCAGTCTTTAAATACCTTCCATTGCACATCCACTGTCAACCCTTTAAGAATCACCTGCCAGTCTATCTTGGCCAATTCACATCTCATACCTTCAAAGTTACCTTTGTTCAAGTTCAGAACCCTTGTTTCTGACTTAATTTTGTCACTCTCCATCCTAATGAAGAACTCGACCATATTATGGTCACTCTTGCCCAAGGGGCCACGCACAACAAGACTGCTAACTAACCCTTCCTCATTACTCAATACCCAGTCTAGAATAGCCTGCTCTCTCGTTGGTTCCTCCACATGTTGGTTGAGAAAACTATCCCGCATACATTCCAGGAAATCCTCTTCCTCAGCACCCCTGCCAATTTGATTCACCCAATCTACATGCAGATTGAAGTCCCCCATTATAACCGTGTTACCCTTGTTGCACGCATTTCTAATTTCCTGTTTGATGCCATCCCCAACTCCAATACTACTGTTAGGTGGCCTGTACACAGCTCCCACTAGCGTTTTCTGCCCCTTAGAGTTTCGCAGCTCTACCCATATCGATTCCACATCCTCCACGCTAATGTCCTTCCTTTCTATTGCATTAATCTCCTCTCTCACCAGCAACGCTACCCCACCTCCTTTTCCTTTTCGTCTATCCCTCCTGAATATTAAATATCCCTGGATGTTCAGCTCCCAGCCTTGGTCATCCTGGAGCCATGTGTCCGTGATCCCAACTATAGCATAGTCATTAATCGCTATCTGCACCTTCAACTCATCCACCTTATTACGAATGCTCCTCGCATTGAGACACAAAGCCATGCACGACCACTTCCGGCTGTTCACCTTCGCCCTTGAGGATTGTCTGCACTCTGTCCGTAACATCCTGGATCCTGGCACCAGGAAGGCAGCACACCATCCTGTACCATTATGTACCTGTATGTACCATTATGTCTGTGTCCCATTGTATGTAGCACATTAGTACCTTCATTGATGTACAGCATTTTGGTCAACGAGAGTTGTTTTTAAATGTGCTATACAAATTGATTGATAATATTTGTGCCACAAAATGTACCAGGCAAAGAGTTTAACCTCCTATCTTCGACATTGAATGACATTGCCAAGTCTCCCACCCGTCAACAAGCTGAGGATTACCATTAACCGGAGCTCATTAAGACATGGGAGCTATCAATGTATCTCATGGCTTGAAAGATCCAGGCATGATCATGACCAAAGTTCATTCTGCATGGAATTTGTGTATTCACCCTGGATCACATGGGTGTTTCCCACATCCCTAAGACATGCTATTAGGTTAATTGGCCACTGTAACTTATCCCTGGTGTTTGTGGTTGGTAGAAGAAATGTGATGGGGGGGGAAATCAACAGTCATGTTAGAGTGAATGGGATTAATGAGATCACTCCAAGATTCAGCATAGAGTGAATTGGCCTAATGACCTCCTTCTCACAAAGTAGTAACAAAAAGAAATTTAACTGTACAAGCCAGTGGTTCCATTACCAAAAAACAATATAACATGGAGGCAGTCAAATGAGAGGGCAAGCCTCGGTCGCTACAGTGACGGCAGCTACCCGCCTCTTGATGTGTCAAATCCTTTGCGCAATCTACAAGTGCAAATGAGAAATATGATGAAATTCCCTCCAATTGATCAGATGAGTGTACCTATACACCACCCATAGAATATGGCACATGCATCCCAAGCTTATTGCAATAGCACCGCTAAAACATGCGAGTTTACACACCAAGAAAGATATGGGCTTGATTTGTCTGGGAGCTTCACAACTTTCAATCCATACACCATCCTGACTTGGAAATGCATCATCATTCCTTCGGTGTTGCTGACTGAATCCATGGAATTCCCCCCTGAAAACACTCTGGGAGTATCACATGCGAAGGACTGCAACTGATCACAAAGGTAATACATCACCATCTTCTCACTGTGAGAAATAGGCAGTAAATACTGGTCTCACCATCATCTGGAGTAATACAACATCAAAATAAATGAGGAATTCCAACAAGCATGGGTGAGTGGCATGCCGCTTTCATCAAAGGCTGTGCTTTATTTATCTGTCTGAATGTAAAATGATGTGCAAACAGTGCACGCACTCATGGTTCTCATTCTTTGTATCATGCTGTTCAATGACACTCTCAAGAAGCATATTCCATATTCAGACCAATCAACTCTTAAGAAAAAACAGGTCTCAAATTAAAATCCTAGAGCAAACATTACAGTCTGTTCCCATTCCACAAAATAGCCTGAAATATTCATTATATGAGAAACAAAAAAATGAATAAGAAAATAAACCACTTGAAGTATAATCTTAACTCCTTCCATATTTAGAGTGCTCAAGAGGAACACTTTAGATTCTGCTGGATGGCAGGAGTACCCTATCAACAACTTCCATGGACTACCCACATTGGAGCAACATCCAAGAAAGCACTTCAACACCTTTACTTCCTTAGAAGGCTTAGGAAGTTTGGCATATCCTCTACAACTCCCACCAACCTCTACAGGTGCACCATAGAAAGCATTTTATCAGGATGGATTACACCTTGATTTGGGAACAGTTCCATCCAAGACCAAAAAAAAATTGCAGCAAATTGTGGACGCAGCCCAGACCATCACACAAACCAACCTTCCTTCCATTGACTCCAGTTATACCTCATGCTGCCTCGGCAAGGCCAGTTGCATAATCAATTAAGGACGCCCAATCATTGGTGACCCTCAGACTATTCTTAATCGGACTTTGCTGGCTTTACCTTGCACTAAATGTTATTCCCTTATCATGGATCAATACACTTTAAATGGCTAGATTGTAATTATATACTGTCTTTCCGCTGATTGGATAGCACCCAATAAAAGCTTTTCACTGTACCTCAATGCATGTAACAATAAACTAAACTAGAAACTCATGCAAGTCCCACCTTTTCTCCACAGTTATTTGGGTGATTTAATTGTCCAATGTGAAGAACATATGCACACAGTTATTTGTCTATTATTAACCTTGATTAATCCATATGTTCAATCAGGACCTGGCATACCAAATTACATGAGGATGAACAAGAAAAACAACTGTTTCCTGCACAATATTCAGCTGTTGCCACTTCACTGAACCCAACTTAGCTAAATTTGGAAGTAGCACCATGAGCATCCTATGATAAAATTACAATCTGTGGCATCAGATTTAGTCTCCAAATCTGAGGAAAGACATTCTTGCCATAGAGGGGGTACAGAGAAGGTTCACCAGACTGATTCCTGGGATGTCAGGACTTTCATATGAGGAAAGAGTGGATTGACACGGCTTGTACTCACTAGAATTTTGAAGATTGAGGGGGGATCTTATAGAAAAGCACAAAATTCTTAAGGTGTTGGACAGGCTAGATGCAGGACGATTTTTCCCAATGTTGGAAAGGTCCAGAACAAGGGGTCACAGTTTACGGATAAGGGGGAATTCCTTTAGGACCAAGATGAGGAAAACATTTCCCACACAGAGAATGATGAGTCTCTGGAATTCTCTGCCACAGAAGGTAGTTGAGACCAGTTCATTGGCTATATTTAAGAGGGAGTTAGATGTGGCCCTCGTGGCTAAAGGGATCAGGGGGTATGGAGAGAAGGCAGGTACAGGGTACTGAGTTGAATGATTAGCCATGATCATATTGAATGGTAGTGCAGGCTCAAAGGGCCGAATGGCCTACTCCTGCACCTTTTTTCTATGTTTCTATGAGGATATCACCGGGTTCGGCAGTGATCACATCAACACCCGCATTATGGTGAGCTTACCTGATAAGTTTTATTTACAGTGAATAGGAAGTCCAGGACCACATGAGAGTGCTGTACCTCACCAGAAGGGCACTTGTGCATTCGCGTTCTCAGGGTGGTCCCAGCAGCTCAGTCCTGCTCTTGAAGAAAAAGGGGAGGCTATCTCAGGCTTCTTCCTGCAGTTCACCTATGTCTGAAGAGACAGAGCTGGCAGTGTCTACATTTTTCTGGTGGCTCATTCTTTGCGTCTGTGTGTGGACACAGTTCCTCATCATCCATGGGCAGGATGAGGCACTGCCATCTCAGGCTTGCCCTGGCCACTCATTATTAGCATCAGTAAAGCGGCTGGCTGTCAAGGACTTGTGGCCAGCAAATCAGTCTTGACCACATGGTGGTACTGGTGGTCCCAGTGGCTCAGTCTTCCTGCAACACATAAACACAGCTCACAGGCTTGAATGCCTGGGGTTTTAAAGGAGAAGGCTGATGAGGTTAAGGTGGGCCAACTGATGAGCTAATTGAAGGCAGCTGTTATCAGTGATGCTGGGGACTGGTCTCTCCCTGATTTGGTAGAAGGGCTACAACCGGTTGGCGGGGAGGGAGGTGCCTGTCCCTTTATTGAGGAAAACTAATTGTGAATTCTGAACTGTGGAAGGCAGTAATACGCTTAGCAGCGTCTACACTGCCAGAACCCGAAATAAAAGAAAAAAAAGGAAAGGTCTCTCCCTGGCCTGTCAGCCAGTGACAGCGACCCACCCCGCCCAGGGACTTGTCACAATATGTAGAATGTACAGCTCTATTATCAAATCCCTGTTGACACAGCATTAGTAAAGTATTAATACAACTTCGAAAATCACTCCAAAATATCTCTGCTTTCTAGTTCTGGCTCCCTATTATGATTGTCCTACCACTGAAGGCTTTACCTTCATTTATCTGAACTTGGAATATTCTTGCTGAATTTTACTGCCTTGTTTTCCTGCTTTATGCAACACTTTAAAGTCATTTTTTGCTCCTCATGATATATTCCCTTGAATTATTATGGTTGCCTAGCATAGAAACAGGCCCCTTGGCATCATCCACGTTGATCATCAAGCACACATTTTTCCTTTTGCATCCCAATCATCTCCCCCGTCTCATTTATCACTTTGTCTCCTGCCACCCACCAGGAACAATTAACAACATTGTTACCTAATCCATCCACCAACCAGTGCATCTTTGCCATTTAGGAAGAACCAGAGCGATCCTGATGGAAACCCATGCAGTCCCACCGAGGACATAACATTTCCACACAGATAGCTGCCAGGTTAAGGATAAAACCACGCATCTTTGGAGCTGTGAGGCAGCATAAAGTCATAGTCAGACAGCTCAGAAATAGTCCCTTCAGTCCAGCTTGTCCATGCCGACCAAGATGCCCATTTAAACAATGAATAAGAAAGGTTTAGAGGGATGTATCCAACAAATGAGACTAGCTTAGATGGAGCACCTTGGTTTGCATGGATGAATTGGGTCAAAGGACCTGTTTCCATGTTGTAAGATTCTGTCTCTAAACGTGTCCAATTAATCTGTGTTCAGCCCATATTCCTCCAAATCTTTCCTGTCCATACTTGTCCAAATGTCTTTTACATCTTGGTATATCACCTGCCTTGGTATATTCATCTTGGTATATTCTCAGGCCACTTGTTCCATTTAGCCGTCATCCTCTGTGTGAAACAATAGCCCCTCAGTTTCCTATTAAATCATTCCCCTCTCTGCTTAAGATTAAGCACTAGTTCGTGATTCCGCAAACTTAGCAAAAAGACTCTACATTCACTATATCCATTCCCTTTAAGATTTTATACACCTCCAAAAGGTTTCCCCTCAGTCTCCTGAGCTCCAAGGATGAAAGTTCTAGCCTGCCAAATCTCTCCCTATTGTTCAGGTCCTTGAGTCTTGGCAACATCCTTGCAAATATTCCCTGCACTCTTTCCAGTTTTATGGTATCAAAACTGAACACAATACTCAAAGTATGGTCTCACCAACGTCCTCTGCAACTGTAACATAATGTTCCGACTTCTATACTCAATTCCCTAACCGATGAATGCCAATGTGCCAAAAACCTTCTTCACCACCCTATCTACCTATTACGCCATTTTCAGGAAATGGTGTACCTACTCAATTCCTCTGCTCTGCAACATTCCCCCCAGGACCTTCTATTCACAGTGAAGGTCTTACCCTGCATTGACTTTCCAAAATGCAACATCTCACACTTACCTGAATTAAACTCCATTAGCTATTTCTTTGTCTGTCTGTCTGTCTGTCTGTCTGTCTGTCTGTCTGTCTGTCTGTCTGTCTGTCTGTCTGTCTGTCTGTCTGTCTGTCTGTCTGTCTGTCTGTCTGTCTCTAAAATACTGATCTTGTTATCTTCTGGTTTGTATGGTTTTTCTATTTGCGCAAAAATGGTTCGCCATCTCACTCACTGTTCTCCTGTGCACCAAGTTTCATTCCGATCGTGGCTTATTAAAAGTTAGCGAGATTTAAAAATCTTGAAAACTGCACGTGCGTAGATCAATCTCATCTCCTCCCAGTCAGCGCCGCGTGGATTAGTCTCTTCTCCTGTCACTCCCTGGGATGGTCCGCCCCTTCCTGTGCTATCACGTTTTTACTGGAGCTGCGGGTGACCGGCGGAGGTCTCCAACTGGACACAATTTTCAGAGGGACCAGAAGCAGCCCAGCCCGGCCCGGAGTTGGAGATGTCGCAAATGTCGCCAAATGGAGAGCAGAGACTCTGATCCCATCAGAGGAGAACGACCAGCGCCCGCATTGAGTCACCATCGCACTGCCAGCTCCAGCCCCTTCCCCTCTGGTCCCCCTCGCTGGCTCCTGCCCCTGTCACCCATGGCTCTTCCCCGTCTTTTTGCCGCGCTCTCTACCCCCCTCTCCCAAATCCCCCTACGGCCCATACCCCCCTCTCCCCCCAACCCACCCCACCCACACACCCCCCCTCCCCCCACAACCAGGCCTCCCATGTGAATGGGACCCAACGGGACCCACTTAGTCTAGTAATCTTTGATAACCACTGTCTATGATACACATTTAGTTTCACCTACAAATTTATCATTTATGCCTTGAACATTCTCAACATTGAGAAGGCTAACCATTTTGCCACCCTTAAGTCCAGTCAAATTCTATTTAAAGATATTACTATGGAGTGCCTTGGGATGTTTTATTGTGTTCTAGTCACCAAATGGAAGTTGCAATGTTTGCCTCCATCGTATCTGACATAAGAGGTGACACAATTCCACTTCCACACTACCCACATTTTCTCAGAATACCCAATACAGAATACTTTATATCAGAATGGAATAGGAGCAGCATCATTAGCAATGTCACTAAAGGTGCTCTTCCCGTGTAGCTATATTATATATAAGACTAAGTTCACACAGGCGTGCTGGTCCCCCAACACAATATCCCACCTCCCACCAATTCCAATATTGGTGGCCAGTGGCGGGGGAGGGCGGGGGGGTTGTGGGCCAAAGGGACTAGGGCTAGTTTCCTGAGGGCTAGTATGGACATTGTGGCTGGGCTGGCAGTTCAGTCACTCAGGCCTGGTGGGCTGGCAGTTCAGTCACTCAGGCCTGGTGGGTTGGCAGCTCAGTCACTCGGGGCTGGTGGGCTGGCAGCTCAGTCACTCAGGGCTGGTGGGCTGGCAGCTCAGTCACTCAGGGCCGGTGGGCTGGCAGCTCAGTCACTCAGGGCCGGTGGGCTGGCAGCTCAGTCACTCAGGGCTGGTGGGCTGGCAGATCAGTCACTCAGGGCTGGTGGGCTGGCAATTCACTCACGGCTATTCCTCGAAATTCCATTTCAAGCAGAATGCAGGCCACCACATTCAATTTCATAGCATTTCAAGCAGAGTGCAGGCCACCACATTCAATTTCATAGCATTTCAAGCAGAGTGCAGGCCACCACATTCAATGTCATAGCATTTCAAGCAGAGTGCAGGCCACCACATTCAATTTCATAGCATTTCAAGCAGAGTTCTGCCCCCACCCCCACCCCGGAAGGGGCGTTACCTTCATCGTGGTGATTGACAGGCGAGAGGACCAATCTGCTGATCTCAAGATTTAAAAAAAACTCATAACTTTTTTATTTTTCATTGACCGGAAAAATCCTCAGGGCTGCCTCAGTGGAGGAGGACTGTGAGTAATATGGCCACAAATCATAGCGATATATGGGAGCGTTTTATCTAAAATCAATATACAGTGCAGACAGGAAGTGGTCAAGTTGAGACTTTTAGTTATATAGATAGATAGATGTATGCACTCTCTGCAATTAAAATGTGTTTCTTCTACTGAGTATTAGTCAATTTAAAGTACTTGAAATTTCCCTGTAACACATGCAAGGACTGGATTGAGGCTGTGTCCAACTCCATGTGAACTCTGGGTGATCTACAGGCAATTGGACAATTTCAAAAAGAAAATTGCCTCCAACTTCATCTCTGGTCAACAGAGCTGCATCAGTGCATTATACCCTGACTGAACACAGTGTGCAATGCACTAACATGACTGTTCAGCACATTCTGCATGATCAGTTGGGGATGAACGTCAAAGCATTTGTTTTTTTTTCCATTTAGTTTTCCTTGGCAGTACAATATCCAACATACAGTTCTTAACCATTGGCACTGCCATACAGTGACAAATGTATAGCCAGGGCAATACATTATTAGTAGGTTCATTGCTTCTTAGTTACATTTAACTTCAGGAAAATAGTTATTTATCACACCTTGCTGTTAATTATGATTATTTTGGACGCAGTGTTGTAATATAACAGATGCTTTTCGGTCTGAAGAAGCGTCCCAACCCAAAATGTAATCTTTTCGTTTTTCCCCGCAGATGCTGCCTGTTCCACAAAGTTGCTCTAGCACTTTGGATTTTGTTTTTATGCCAGTGGAAATGTTGAGATGTGGAATCCTGGGGAATATGTGTATTTAATGAACATGGGGAATCTGAGCAGTAACAGGTAGAGTAAAAAGTAAAATGATGTACCATTGACATGCAGAAGTAGGCAAGGAAGTAAGTTAGGTAAGATAAGTTAAGGTATTTATTTTAGAGATTTGTAGTTGTTAAATTGCTTCAGGTTATCCATCAACTGTATGCTGAAAACATCTGTCAGGGAGATTATTAAGTATTACTTTATTAATGACAGTGACACATTAATATTCAGCAAATTTTCCAATTCATAGGCAACTGCAAAAAATGCTAAATAATTACAACAGATAAGTAGTCGCTAAATCACTAGTACACAGCATAGTAAAAATCCTTATTGCTATAGCAACTGTGCTGTTATAGAATGCCCCTGGTTGGTGTTTCAATTTAAACAGTCATTCCACTGAGGAAAAATATAATTCACAGACATTGTTTTTTCATTGTGTCTTCACAAATAAGTTTTTGGGGAAATGTATACATGTACATGCAATAAACAATGCTTTATACATTAAAGATTTGTTGCAAATTGTTGTCATGACTAATTTTTTTAACTCAAAAATATTATTTCTGTCAATTAACACCCTGCCTTTTGCTAGCTGTTTCTCCATGGTGATACCACAGGATAGGAATGAAAGCTGCCCTAATGCAGTGTGTTGTAAGGCTGTAGTCCTGTCTGTCAAAATGCCATACTGCTCAAGGCGTAATGCCCTGCAAAAGATTATGATTTGAAAGAAAGTGGCTGCAGCAAAATAATTTGATTTCTAGAAAAGCATTAGGAGGGATTAAATTACACAACTAATCACCCCCCTGAAGCAATATATATATTTAAATTGACAATAATACTGAGAATGAACAGAGAATGAAAACCTATGTCAAACAAGCAGATATAAGTGTGCAAGTTGATATTATGATTTTTATATACACTTTATTTCCAAAATGTTACAATATTAGTTGCTTCAATTACCTTCAAATACTGAATACAAATTCCAATCTAATTCCAAGAGCAGTATTCTGAATTGTTCTACCATGATTAGAGGAATGGCCATAGAGTGAGCTTTATTTAATTTACGTTTTCCGTACTTCATGCGACATTTAGAATAGTGTGGATTAGTGGGCAAACTCAAAGTCCCCGCGTTGAATTCACCCCAAGGTCCCTCTGTTTCTCCACATGTATTAGCATCTCAGGTGTTCCTTTGCCTTACATACACTCCTTATATACATCAGCTCACACCTCTCCAACTGAATTCCATCTGCTGCTTTTTTGCAACCCCCCTCATCTCCCTGTAGCCCAGAACCTCCCTCCTCAGCATCAACCACACTGTAATGTTGGTATCATTAGTAAGCATCTTCAATGCAGAGACTAAAGGTGGCATATAACGATGCCATGAGAACACTGCTAAGGCAACCAAGATGGTGTAGTGCCAGTAATATGTTTGTGGCTGCAGGAGTCAGTACTTTAGAAGCTATCCTAAGACACCACATGTATAAATTAATTTGCAGGATAAGTGACTCTAAAAATGTGCTTATTGTGGCCTTGACAAACATAAGGGTTAGCACTACTGGCAAAGAATCCCAGCTGTGGAGACACTGGTATCGTTGTCTCGTTGTACGACATTGATCATCTTTTACTCTGTATTTTTAACTTAAGTATTGTGGGTTTTTTAAATATATAAATTATGATGTTTTTATGTGATTTACCATGATTTTATATATATTTATGATATTTGATATGCAATGCATTTTTAATGTAACGTTGCCCCCATGTCTGGACCCTGAGTTTGTAATAAAGTTATTATTATTATTATTATTATAATGTAGACCTGAATCATTCAGAGAAGGTGAGTCAAGGACCAGAGGACATAGGTTTAAGATGAAGGGGAAAGGATTTAATAGGAATTTGAGGGATATAATTTTCACACAAAGAGTGCCGAGTGTATGGAACAAGCTGCCAGAGCAGGTAGTTGAGGCTGGGGCCATCCCAACGTTTAAGAAACAGTTAAGAAACAGTTAGACACGTTTTATACTCTCTAGAATTTAGGAGATTGAGAGGGGATCTTATAGAAACTTACAAAGTACTTAAGGGGTTGGACAGGCTAGATGCAGGAAGATTGTTCCCGATGTTGGGGATGTCCAGGACAAGGGGTCACAGCTTAAGGATAAGGGGGAAATCCTTTAAGACTGAGATAAGAAATACTTTTTTCACACAGAGAGTGGTGAGTCTCTGGAACTCTCTGCCACAGAGGGTAGTTGAGGCCAGTTCATTGGCTATATTTAAGAGGGAGTTAGATGTGGCCCTTATGGCTAAGGGGATCAGAGGGTTTGGAGAGAAGGCAGGTACGGGATACTGAGTTGGATGATCAGCCATGATCATATTGAATGGCGGTGCAGGCTCGAAGGGCTGAATGGCCTACTCCTGCACCTAATTTCTATGTCTATGTTTAGTACATGGATAGGACAGATTTGGTGGGATATGGACCAAATGCGGACAGGTGGGACTCGTATACCTGGGTGATGTTGGTTGGTGTGGGCAAGTTGGGTTGAGGGGCCTGTTTCCACACTGTATCACTCTATGACACAATAACATTAGTTTGCCAGGCAAATAGGTACCCAGTCTACCCATTCTGCCATATTAATTCCCAATTGTGCTAAGTTTTTGCTTGCATTTGGCCAAATCGTCGCATCGGTTTTTTTTGGTTACATCAGCATTTTCAGTTTGGGAACAGTTAGATATTAATAGTTGCTGACAACACAAAACTAGGGGGGACAGTTGACCATGTTGAGGACACAAAAAGACCACTGATACAGAAACATTCACGGACTCCATTAGGTCCTGAATTGGATTCCTGCCAGCGGGCTACCCATTCTCCAATTCCTGGTCCTGGGCAAAACACTGCATGAAGCAGCTTGCAACAGCAGTGCAGAAGTACCCTGATGCTTGGTAACATTGTTTGCAAAGGCAGGCTCACAATAAAGAGGATCACTGCAACTCTGCACATTGAACCTTTTTGCCTGTTTTCGAGAGTGCACGTTAATTTCTAAGCCTTCACTGTCTCAATTTCACAAGCTACATCAATTGATACAATTTGCTGCAGAATTCAATAGCACTGCAATGGTATAATAGTATAAACATTTCAGCAATGTGTAAAACAAAAACATTCTGAATCCTATCCCCTGACTGAATAACCACTTTTAGACTGAAATAAATCATAGAAAGTGCAGAAAAGACTGGATCTAACATATTGACATATTCACTGTAAAGAGGTTGGGATGACCAGCATTTTATTGGTAAATGAGCATGCGATTATCAATGAATGAGTTGCATGCATGGTTTGAACCACTGTGGCCCATGTCCAAATTGTGTGCTTGGACCTCATTATAATTGTTTGGACCTCATTATTGTGTGCTTGGACCTCATTATTGCAGCATTTGGCTAGCGCCAACCAGAACTTTTATCACATTCGAGCATGTCCAGCGGGTGCAACTTTTGGAATTGCTGACATCGGCTGAAGTGATTTGATTCAATCTGAATTGCATGTAGGCATGTTATTTGCCTGATGAGAACAAACAGACAAATGGGCCTTTTGTATCAACTGTCACCTTGACTCTCTTTTTCCGCTTCCTCATACTTCACTCTCTTCTCCACTCCATCATCTTCATCTGCAATGGAAATAATGGATCAGGTGCCTTATCTTATGATGTAACTTTCTGTGCAACTAAGATTTATTCTCCTCCTCTGGCTGTGATGTGGCAGGGTATGACTGCATCCACTTTGATGCAGGTTTCTGCAGGATGTAGGCAATGCATGGGCAAAAGCATTACTAGAGAATTTTCTCAGTGTAGTAGAGTGCAGTCAACCTGGGCATTAGAACTTCTCTTCAGGACCCATGTGATGATCTCTACTCTGTCCATGGTTCACAGTCAAGGATTGCCCAGATCTGTTTATTGGAATCGTGATCAGAGTCAAGCTCAATAGACTAAAGAAAAACATATTAATCTCCAATAACTTGCCGTATGTCCAACAAAAGATGGCTGAGAAAAGGCAGGCATATTAATTGAATGTAAATAAAAGAATCTTGCAACCTCTCCAGGTCAATATCATTGATAATATGGTCGGCTCCACAGGTCTCGATGTTTTTGATTATTCAGAGAGCAAAATTCCTTTCAGTTCTTGACTGGCTTGGAGTTCTGATAAGGAGACCAAAATAAGATACATACCCTTTTCTTTGAATGGTTGGCATCTCCCAGAGTTCCTGGGAAAGATGCAGAAACCATGAAATTGAGTTCCACTGACATATTTTGTATTTCTGAAACTGGTGGATTCTCTTAGTGTTAACCCTCTTGATAAAACAACATCCAGCCACATTGCCTGATCTATTTAGGTATGATTTAAACACTCTGTTGGGATGGGCCTCATTTCCTTCTCTTGTCACAAGGGAACCTTGCTTCAGGTCATTTCTTCAAACTCTTCATGGTGCTGCAGCCAAGGGCTTAGACAGGGCTTCCTTGGCCTTGCCTATTGTGCCTTCCTTGAAAGAAGTCACTCAGTATACACATCCAAACAGTGTCAATACACAAAACCATATTTGTGCAGCTGAGACTGTGGTTCACAAGTAATATATCGCCCTTCCCACCCAATTTGACAGTTTGGTTGTCAAATTTGTATTGTGATTGATGTCACCAAACACTTTGTATTTGTCCAGCTGGTATTAACATTCATACATATACCCAACTATCTAATGTATTAAGAATGCCTCAGTCAGGTTAGAAATTATAGATTTTTTAATAGAAACATATAAAATTATAAAAGGACTGGACAAGCTAGATGCAGGAAAAATGTTCCCAATGCTGGGCGAGTCCAGAACCAAGGGGCACAGTCTTAGAATAAAGGGGAGGCCATTTAAGACTGAGGTGAGAAAAAAACTTTTTCACCCAGAGAGTTGTGAATTTGTGGAATTCCATACCACAGAGGGCAGTGGAGGCCAAATTACTGAATGGATTTAAGAGAGAGTTAGATAGAGCTCTAGGGGCTAGTGGAATCAAGGGATATGGGGAGAAGGCAGGCACGGGTTATTGATTGGGGACGATCAGCCATGATCACAATGAATGGCGGTGCTGGCTCGAAGGGCCGAAATGCCTTCTCCGGCACCTATTTTAATGTTTCTAAACGTGTACTGATGGTTCACACATGAAAGTCTGAGCAAATCAGCACACATAATGCCCTATAACAGCATCCCATATGCCTCAATTGTGTGACTAGGGATTGTCACAGATTACTGAATGCAACCATTTGGCCAATCAACACCAAAAATGCCTCAACAGTTCCTTAATGGAGAGTAAAGTATGAGCTACCATAAGTGGACGTTTTATTGAAAGTAAAGTTAGTGGCTGCCAGCCAGAACATTCTATGAAGTGATTATAATGAGAAAAGGACAGAAAGTGCTTTTGCTACAAAAAGCATATCAAAGGATTTTCAATCAATTCAGTATTTTTTGAAGTTCAGTGACTGCTGTGGGGATTGCCAACCAATTCATATGCAGCAAGCTCCAATAAAAGATGATTAAATAATGACCAATATTTTTTAATGATTTGTAATGTAAATACTTATCAGTGAGTCTTTTGTTCTTGTTATTAAATTGGAACCTTTGCAATCAAATTGGAACCTTTCATTTAACTTGAAAGAAATACTGTATCATGCTGCTGAAGGAACTCACAAAACAGACATTGTTCCTCTTGTTTTTTTGCTCAGAATTCCAGCATCTGCAGTATTTTGCATCTTTGACAACTGAAACACACTTCAGAATTACTGCTGAAGGTTGGCATATCCAGCTGTGTAAATGACTCAGTTCCATGGTGGAATATCAAGCCAGGTGACATGTCTTTGATGAAGGACTTGAAACTGCAACCTTGTGGTTGAAAGATAAAAGCAACACCCGATAGAACACCTGACACCCATCACCATGGTTGATATCAAAATCAATATCAGGGCCTGAAATCATAGATTCTGGACAATTATCCAATTATCCATCACAGTACATTTATGACTGTCATGTCACCTTTAAAATTAAATGTCTTGCTTTAACACATGACTTCAAAGCCTCTGATCCAACTCCAAAACTGTTGCATTTTGCTATGTGGCTTCCCTCTTTATCCATGGTCACCCCTCCACTGGGAATTAAAGCATTCACTCAGATTAGATAAATATTGATCAAGTTCCACATTTCTTCAATGGGATGAAAGACCAGTTATCTACGACTGTTTTCATTTTCTTAAAAACAAAGCAAGCGTGGACAGGTAATTCCAGGTAAGTATTCTATCCAGGGATGTTTCATCAAGGTAGAAAATATTACAGAAAGGTGAACCTTAAACTGAGCCTAAGGCAGGGTTAAAGATAGGAATATATTTTATACACAAATATCCAATTGTAGACCAAGCTTAAAAGCCAAAGGCAGCCAACAAATTGCTCCTGTTTTGGAGATTTGCTTCAGACTCCAAATGAAGATGCCTGAAGAAATAAGTATATTCATATAATTATGATACATGTACAGTCACAGCACCACACAACTAAACATTCTGTGCAATTGGGAATTAACCCCTATCCACACACAATGAATGACAACCATGGTTGACTACCATGAATGACTACCATGGTTGACCAATCCAAACTTGGAGAATAGGGAGTTACATTATGAAGTTTTTTTAAAACAGCAATATTACAAGTCCTTACAAGCACACTAAAAAATCTGATCAATGTTTAATTGCTGTTTATGGGAGATTACTGTGAGCACATTGGCTTCTCCACAGAAGCTATTTAACTCCCAGAGTACTACATTGGTTGAATATCACTCAGTCATGGGCAGTATTGTACATGATTTGTCATGAAACCAATTGCCTGTTAATTTTTGTTTCATCAGATAATTCAACTGAAAATCCAATAATTTTGAATGAAACATTGCATTTAAATAGTTGCAACTAAGGCTATACTTGAAATAGATTTTAGACATGATATGACTGGCAATGAGGGGAACATTAGATGCATTGGTATTTTCAACAATGCAATATTCAGATTATTTTTAACTTCATTTAAATATACTGGTAAATTTCTATGTAAATATTCTATGTTTAGTGCAAACTACCAACTTGCGGAAAATCCATACTTTGTGGCTAATGGGCCTGTCCCACTTAGGTGAATTTTTTGGCGACTGTCAAGTTGCCGGCAGTTGCGTGAAAAACCGGCAACTGGAACGGCGACTGTCAGAGTGGAACACACACACAAACACATCGCTTCCTTCACCAGCCCATTGTGCAGGTGGGGGACAGGGCAAGCGGGGGAACGCTGACTGAGTGAAATTCACACGGTGCAAAGCCAAGATGACACCGCGATGAACAGGAAGGTTGGCGCTGTAATTAAGATGGCTAAAGCACAGCGTACGGTAAGTTCTTTAAAAGAGGGGGGAGAAGAGGAGGGGGGGGGGAGGGGGGGGAGAAGGAGTGGAGACAACTTTATACAAGCCAGAGATGCATGGCTGTGAAGCTCGGTGGACATTAACATTACCGGTCGGTTAACCTTGGTTCTGAAAGATGCTGCTTATGTTTTTTTTCCCCAATGAAACTCACCGGCCAGCACCGGTTACAGCCCAAGAGAACCTTCGACCTCCTGGCAACCCGCTACAATACAATACAATTAATTTTATTTTTCCGCTTGGACCTCTTGGCGACGCACCTACGGCAAGAGATTTCTTGCTATTCTCCATGGCGGCTTCATTCTGGTCGCCGCTAATCTGTCAACATGTTGAAAAATTTGCGGTGACCATAATGAGGCCGCAACTAGTTCCCAGAATGCGGGAACTCCTCACGAACATGAAGGCGACTCCCCGGCAACCACCCGCGAACATGTGGCGACTGCATAGTCTCCTGCAATCGCCTAAAAAGTCGCCTAAGTGGGACAGGAACATAAGTCTTCCTAATCTAGATGGGTACTCAATTAAAAGGCCATTTTGCAGGACTTCCATTAATAAGTAATGGAGGAGACAAATATTTAATTACAACTTACTGAGCTTTTTATGTGGCTCCTTTATGGTTCTCAAGTAATTTAGTTTGAAATGTTAACATGTATTTGCAGCAGAACTGTATTCCGTGATGGCAATTAAAATATGGAATAAAAGAGGAACTATCTTCCAGGATTGCTGACTGAAACAAAATTACAGAATGGTGGCACAATTTAAAAACTAATAATAGTAATTTGAATAATGATCAGGATGAAATGAAACAAATAGCAGGGTAAACATCCGAGGTAGTTGTTATTAATTTGTTGCCAATTCTCATTGTGAATTCATCCACTGCAGTTGGTCTCGCTTGATTTCAAAGGGACAGTGCATGTACATTGTCCATCTTTGTAAATCTTGTAAATCTTTGAAAAGCAATTAAAAATAAAAAAATGTGCTTGTCTGTAGTTGAATCAAAATCTAGAATGTTACAAGATTTATTCAACATCTTCATCCAGTATCCCAACCACAAGCCGTCCCAAATAATGAACCCAGGGAAAATTAAAACCTAAAAGCCAATAAGAAATTAAAGTCACAGATGACCAAATTAATGACCACAGAAGGACCCATGTATATACAGGACATTCCTTCTTGCAATCAAAAAAATATTTCTCCTTTGAGGAAGGGAGGAAAAATATACCCCATCCTTCTGGTATAAAGTTCTGAGAAAACAAGGTAAATACTTCAGGGACTCAAAGCTCCTCATTTTGGGAAAATACCCTTTCTCAAAGTACCAAGGATCAAAGTAACAGAGGATCAAAATAATTCTATTCACTTCAGAAATGTGGCTATTATTGGCAAGCTAGCATTTATTGCACATTCCCTGTTATCATTGTGCTGAATTGGCTTCATGAACTACGTGGTCACCCTGGTGACACATAAACAGAACTTAGACCCAGCACGGATGGAGAAGCGACAAAACACAGTCAGCTCAGAATGGTGCTTCACTTGAATTCAAACCTCCACTTTAAGAAATATATGGCACATATGTTTCAGTAGTGGTGGAAGAACTGAAGCCTAAAAAATAACAAAGAAAAAAATACATTTGACCACCTTTTTAAATGCATCAAGAGGGCATGATACACAATTTCGGGCATGTTTTGCCACATTTCCTGGTGAAATTAGACTGGGCACATTGCAAATCACCCTCAGGCTGATGTCAATGTTATGTCATATCTTGTACACATAATGTGATCCACATGCCCACCACGTATTATTTACTTAATGTCAGAAATTGGATCAATTGGCTCTGATTTATGAACTGTGTTATTAACACATTGTTCAACAAGGATCACATCGTGTCGAAAGCAGTGAAATCTACAGGATTTCAAGTGGTGCCATTTTATCACTTTTATACATAGAAAGTCATCCTTGCAATTTTCCCTTCATTAGTAGTAGTCTTCATTTCTTTCTATATTTGTTTCTGTCAGCTATCTTTTCATGTTCAGGTAACCTGATCTCACTCAAAAGGTGTTACATGAACAGCAGCGTATTTTAGCATCCTCTGTTTTTACTTCAATATTTCATCACGTCCAGTATTTTGTTTTTTGAGCTGGAAAAGCAGAAGCAGCAGATTACAGATTGGCTGCTTTGTCAAGCACAAGTCTCATGTGGAAAGAATATAATGGGCGAAGATATGCAAATAGCTAACCTGCTCTTTCAGAAGTTTTCTCTGCTCATCGTCTAAAAACTTTTGCCTCTATCAATTTACAGGGCTAATTTGTGCTCCATTTGACTCTACCTACATTTCACTCTGCCTCTGCAAGGCCACCAGCATAATCAAGGACAAGTCTCACTCCCTCTTCTCCCATCGGGCAAAAGTTATAGAAGTGTGAAAACATATGCCTCCAGATTCAGCGACAGATTCCTCCCAGCTGTTATCAGATATCTGAACCATCCTAGCGCCAACGAGGGAGCAGTCCTGACCTACCATTTACCTTTTTGGAGACCCTTGGACAATATTTAATCAGACGACTGTACTTTATCTTATGATATGATAGAACTTTATTTATCTCAGGACAGAAATTGATCTGGCAACATTCATAAAACACAAGATACATTAAACATGAAATTAAAGTGTTGAGTGGAAGGAATTGGGGATGTGCAAATATTTGGGAAGGGGTGGAGGGTGGGGGTGGGGAAGGGGAGTCAGTCTACCCCAAGACAGAAGGGGGAGGTGTTGTACAGTTTGATAGCCACAAAGGATCTCCTGTGATGTTCTGTAGTGCATCTTGATGGAACCAGTCTGTTGCTAAAGGTACTCCTCAGGTTGACCAGTGTGACATGGAGGGGGTGGGCTATATTGTCCAAGATGCTCCGCAGTTTGAGGAGCATCCTCCCCTCCTAGATCACCTCCCATGAATCCAACTCCACCCTCAGGACAGAGTCAGCCTTCCTGACGAGCCTTGTCACTGCTGCCCCAGCAGACAAAATGAAGAAGATCCCACCAATTGGTAGAACATCTGCAGCACCTGACTTATGCCTTATAGATTGTGGAAAAGCTTTTTCATTGGCATTTATGAGGACTGTCAGGAACTCCATCCTTTTACCATCACCAAAAGCCTTTGGTACCAGCTTGACATACGAACTAGCATTTAGAGCATGATTGCAACATGTGAAGTTCTCTGTCTGATGTGCAAATTTTGTAAATTCATCTTGCAGCACAACTGAACAAATATATCATATGTTTAATGCGGCAAACGGGTATTTGTCGGGGCCTTGGAAACAGAAATGGATTGTACTTAAAATTGTTATCACATTATTCAAATCTCTCCATGGCAATGATCAATCCTCTCATAATGATCTCCTCCAAAATCTCCCACTCCTCCATTGGCCTCTGCAATCTTGACCCTAAACGTTCGAGCTCTTCTCCTTTAGGTTACTCCCTCAAAGCAAACCCCTCACAAAACGTTTGGCCCCCTGCACCCATGTTTAATTCTGCGGCCCAGTGCATTTTGCTACATTAAATATTCCATATAAAGTCAATTGTTTTAATAGCAGAGGCCTGATAGGAAGAAAAGTCAGGCCAATGAAGCATGAAGTGTCTGTGGAAGCTCCATGCCAGCAGAAAGGATGGTGTAAAACATTTAGTCCAGACATAATTGCATGATAATATCACTCACATATTCTGCTGTAAAGAGCTAACCCACATTTTATTTGTGGGCAGCACTCCAAAGATGTTCCATTAAATTCAATTTAGGAAAGCACAATCTGTTTATTGCAGCTGGAGGTTTGAGAATAATGGATACACAGAAACTGGTGACCAGGATAACAAAACGTTTAAAATACATTTTGTTGGGAAAAAGGAATCATTGTACCAAAAAGCTCATACAAAGATGCTTGCTCAAGATGTTCTCTTTCAGTGTGGTCCAATTAGGAAATACAGAGAAGTTTAGCAATAAGGAGAAAACATTGGCGAGAAATTGGATAAGCCTCAAAAACAATAGGAAGTGCAGTGTGTAATTAACCTTTCCCCTCTTTATCACTGCAAGCAGCACATTAATTCAGGTTGCCTTCTCTTTCTGTTGTGTGCAGAGGACACTCCGCATCCTATTCACTGTCTGCATCCATCAGCTCTCTGGGTCCTGTGAATTATTAGATCTCTGGACCATGGGACATAAATTCCATGCCCATTGTGAGTAGGTACATTTATGCCTCAGCCAAATTAAAGCATTTGCACATAAAACAGGGGGACCGCACAAATATGACTAATGTACAATTGGACATTTAGAGAATGGCGACAGATCCATCCATTGAAGCCTGTAGTCTGCTGAATGAAACCAAAACCAAGCTCACCAACCTCACCTATTAAATAACAAATACATATTTCGAGAAATGATCAAATATATAAAAGAGTAAGCAGCAAGCTATCAAGATAATGTACAACACTTCTTGGTAAAGAGACCAGCAGGAAGTGGAAAACAGAAAGATTCTGATTAACAAAAGAACAGGAGACACGAGATGAAAGCCAGAGATGAAATGGATTTATCGGAATGCATCACAGCTTGGTTTAGGAACAGCTCCTTCCAAGAAATTGCAGAAAATTGTGGATGCAGACCATCACACAAATGAAACTCCCTTCCATTGATTCCATTTATACTTTATGTTGCCTTGCCAAGGCCAGTAGCATAATCAAGGAAGAGTCGCACCCTGGCCATTCCCTCTTCTCCCATCGAGCAAGAGAGAAAGAAGTGTGAGAAGGCACACCTCCAGATTCAGGGACATTTTCTTCCCAGCTATTATCTGGCAACTGAATTATCCTACCACAACTAGAGAGCAGCCCTGAAAATTTGATCTGAGTTTACTGGCCTTATCTTGCACTAAACGTCATTCCCTTATCATGGATCTGTACACCATGAATTACTGGATTGTATTTAAGAGAGAACTGCAGATGCGGGAAAAATCGAAGGTAGACAAAAATGCTGGAGAAACTCAGCTGGTGAGACAGCATCCATCGAGCGAAGGAATTGGTGATGTTTCGAGTCAAGACCCTTTTCGACCCAAAACGTTACCTATTCCTTCGCTCCATAGATGCTGCCTCACCCGCTGAGTTTCTCCAGCATTTTTGTCTACTCGATTTTATTGGTCGATTGATTGCATCATGTATTGTCTTTCCGCTGCCTGGTTAGCATGCGCCAAAAGCTTTTCACTGTACCTCGGTACATGTGATAATAAACTAAACTGAAAGGGAAAGGTGAGATATGGGATTAAAGAATTCCAAATTGCGAAGCGAGAGAAAGGAATGTAGGAATAGGGGGGGGAGAAAGGGAAAAAAAGGGTGGGAGTCCAGATGGAGCACAGTGGAAGGGAAGGGTGGGGGAGAAATGGGGGGAGGGGTGTGGAGGAGAAAAGAAGGGGAGAGGCGGTATTTAAAAGTTACCTAAAATGGAAGAATTCCATGTCCATACTGTTGGGTTATAAGCTACCCAAGCGGAATATTCCAGAGATCCTGGGTAAGAAAGAACTGCAAATGATTTGTGTTGGCTCGAAGGGCCGAATGACCTACTCTTGGATCTATTTTCTAGGTTTTTTCTATAATGGTTTACACCGAAGATGCTGGAGAAACTCAGTGGGACAGGCAACTTCTCTGGATAGAAGGAATGGGTGACGTTTCAGGTTGAGACCCTTCTTCAGACTGAGAGTCAGGGAAGAGGGAGACACAGAGATAAGGTAGGGTAAGAGATTAGCTAGAATAAGGTGACTGAAGCATAGAGAGATAAAATGTAATTTAATCAGGGGACAGTCCGTTATCGTCATGATTAAATGATCTACATTTTCCTTCATCCACTTCCCCTTTGATGTCTTGTTTTCATAATTACCCTTCCTTGTCTGTGTCTCCCACTCCCTGACGCTGTCTAAAGAAGGGTTTCGACCCAAAAACGTCATTCATTCCTTCTATCCAGAAATGCTGCCTGTCCCACTGAGTTATTCCAGCATTTTGTGTATATTCCAGAGATACTGCCTGCTCATTACTTAGATACAAAAGACACTTACAAAATCAACTTAGATACAAAAGATTAACAAGAGGATCCGGATGGAGCATGGTATAGATAAAGGCTTAAAGATGTCCAAATGAAAATGCCTATTGCAAAAAGCTCCTGGTTACGATCAAGGAGCATGAAGGACACAGCATCAGCAGCAAGATGGCAGAATACTTGCGGCTCATCATTTGCAACAAGCAAAGCCCTAAGGTCACTTCAACCCATACTGTTGTGCATCATGATGCAGTATCTGATAGATGAAAAATATGGCTTCCACAGCAGACTAAATTGCTTCCATAAAAGTGACAAGAGAACCCAAAAGAAACAGAAGCAGGAATAAGTGATTCAGCCCCTCGTGCCTGCTCTGCCATTTAATAAGATCATTGCTGAGTGCTACTTTCCTGCACTAACCCTATATCTCTTGAAGGCAGGTACGGGATACTGAGTTGGATGATCAGCCATGATTATATTGAATGACGGTGCAGGCTCGAAGGGCCGAATGGCCTACTCCTGCACCTATTTTCTATGTTTCTATGTTTGATACACCGATTACTAAAAATCTATCAATTCCCATTTGAATATTCTCAAAAGCGGAGCTCTCTCCAATTGGGGATTCTGAAGATTTACTCTGCTGAAGAAATATTTTGTCATGCCTGCAGTGAATAGACAACTTATTAACTTGAGACTATAGCCCTCAGTTTTGGATTAAGACTTTAGAGATACAGCATGGAACCAGGCCATTCGGCCCACCGTGTCCATGCTGACCAGCAATCACCCCATACAACAGCATTATCCTACAAACTAGTAACAATTTACAGAAGCCAATTAACCTACAAACCATGTGTGTACTTAGAGTGTGGGAAAAAATCACTGCACCCGGGGAAATTCCAGCAGTCACGAGAAGAATGTACAGACTCCGTACAGACAGCACCTCTAGTCAGGATCAAACAGGGGTCGCTGGCACTGTAAAGCAGCATCTTTACCGCTGT
The DNA here is from genome assembly GCA_963514005.1 of Raja brachyura. Next base: position 103,830,164 of record OY740785.1, read on the forward strand.
GCCACTGTGCCATGCTATCATCTCATCCAGGAATAAAATCATCTTATTTGTCAAGCATTGTTAGAATTTTGTATATTTCAATGAGATCCTCTCTCATTCTTCCGAACTGGAGGGCTCAGATCCAGTCTGTTCAATCTCATCTCAGTAGACCAAGTCCCCATCCCAGGAATCAATCAGATGAACTTTACTGCACCTCTTTTATCAGAACTGTATAATCACGTGAGAAGGGGGACCAAACCTGTACATAATATTTCAGACAGAATCTCACAACAGGCCCATATGGTTGCAGTACAATGTCTTTACTCTTGGACTTAAACTCTCTTATAATAAGGGCAAATGTACAAATTGTCTACCATATTTTCAACTAACCAGCACATCAACTTTTAGTACTACAAGGAACTGCAGATGCAGGTTTACAAAGACAAAGGCTAGTGCTAGAGTAGCTCAGCAGGTCAGGCAGCATCCCTGGAAACATGGATAGGTGACGTTTTGGGTCAGTATCTTCTTCAGTTGGAACCTCTTTCAGCCACAGCAGAAGTTCAGTCTGTCACTATTATGGTGCTGAGTACAATTTCTGTCTTTTTGTTGGATGATAACATTCATGTCCCTGCCAAACAAGAGCTGTTGCTGTTGTATGTCAATTGGCCAGCTCTAGGCCAAGATTACATGTGATGAAGTTCAGCAACACGACTATTGGAGTGAGGTATATGCAGTCATTGAAGTCTATATACCCCATTCCAATGTTGCCTGTAGTCTCAACTGAAAGGCAGCAATCTCTCAGCAACCACTATTGAACGACTCGTGAAGTACCTTTAACAAACACCAAGGCAAGAAAAGGCATGTTTAGAGGTGGTTGTGAAGGGAATTCTGCAAGTTGATTATTATTGTGTCAATGTATTAATTATCACATGACTGAATCCATAAAATCATGTTGCATTATGCATTTTCTGGTAGATTGTACTTTTGAGTTGTCAGTGGCAGAGGAAAGAATACCTTGTATGCTTCAGTGCATCAGTACATTCTTTAGTTATCTGAACAAAAGCATGTTCACAATTCAAGACCTGGCACCATGCTCATGGTCTACAGGGCAGCAGTAATCCGTGCCCTACTGTATGTTTCAAGCACAGACATCTGAAAACATTGGGAAAACACCACCAATGCCATGTCTACATAATCCGCTAAATCTTTTTAGGACCAGAGAAACTACTTATTCTGCCAATCCTTTATCCCCTAGCACCGAGGTTCTGATTACAGCCTGGTCCGCCAGTTTCAATAGGTGGGCCACATTATCCATCAATCCAAAACCAGGATCATGAGTAAGCATGCCAATGTACATCATATCCAGGGTAATTAAGTCAGAAACAAGGGTTCTGAACTTAAACAAAGGTAACTTTGAAGGTATGAGCCGTGAATTGGCCAAGATAGACTGACAGGTGAGTCGTAAAGGGTTGACAGTGGATGTGCAATGAACGGTATTTAATGCATGGATGAAGTACAAAAATTGTTCATACCAGTTTGGCAAAAGAATAAATCAGGGAAGGTGGTGCATCCGTGGATAACGAGCGAAATCAGGCATAGTATAAAAACTAAAGATGAGGCATACAAATTGGCCAAAAAAAGCAGCCTACCAGAGGACTGGAAGAAATTCAGAATCCAGCAGGGGAGGACAAAGGGCTTAATTAGGAAAGGGAAAATAGATTATAAAAGGAAACTGGCAGGGAACATAAAAACTGACTGCAAAAGTTTTTAAAAATATGTGAAGCGAAAGAGACTAGTTAGAACAAATGTTGGTCCCTTGCAGTCAGAAGCAGGTGAATTGATCATGGGGAACAAGGATATGGCAGACCAATAGAATAACTACTTTGGTTCTGTCTTCACTAAGGAAGACATAAATAATCTGCCGGAAATAGCAGTGGACCGGAGGTCAAATAAGATGGCGGAACTGAGTGAAATCCAGGTTAGCCGGGAAGTGGTATTGGGTAAATTGAACGGATTAAAGGCCGATAAATCCCCAGGGCCAGATGGTCTGCACCCCAGAGTGCTCAAGGAGGTAGCCACGGAAATAGTGGATGCATAATTTTTCAAAACTCCTTTGATTCTGGAGTAGTTCCTGAGGATTGGAGGATAGCTAATGTAACCCCACTTTTTAAAAAAGGAGGGAGAGAGAAAGTGGGGAATTACAGACCAGTTAGTCTAACATTGGTAATGGGGAAACTGCTAGAGTCAGTTATTAAAGATGGGATAGCAGCGCATTTGGAAAGTGGTGAAATCATTGGACAAAGTCAGCATGGATTTACAAAAGGTAAATCATGTCTGACGAATCTTATAGAATTTTTCGAGGATGTAACTAGTAGAGTGGATAAGGGAGAACCAGTGGATGTGTTATATTTGGACTTTCAGAAGGCTTTCGACACGGTCCCACATAAGAGATTAGTATATAAACTTAAAGCACACGGTATTCGTGGTTCAATATTGATGTGGATAGAGAACTGGCTGGCAGACAGGAAGCAAAGGGTAGGAGTAAATGGGTCCTTTTCAGAATGGCAGGCAGTGAGTAGTGGGGTACTGCAAGGCTCAGTGCTGGGACCCCAGCTATTTACAATATACATTAATGATTTGGACAAGGGAATTGAGTGCAACATCTCCAAAAATTGCAGATGACACCAAGCTGGGGGGTATAGTTAGTGTGAGGAGGATGCTAGGAGGCTGCAGGATGATTTGGATAGGCTGAGTGAATGGGCAGATGCATGGCAGATGCAGTATAATGTGGATAAATGTGAGGTTGTCCACCTTTGTGGCAAAAACATGAGGGTAGACTATTATCTGAATCGTGGCACATTAAGAAAAGGGGAGATGCAACGAGACCAGGGTGTCATGGTACACCAGTCATTGAAAGTAGGCATGCAGGTGCAGCAGGCAGTGAAGAAAGCAAATGGTATGTTAGCATTCATAGCGAAAGGATTTGAGTATAGGAGCAGGGAGGTTCTACTGCAGTTGTACAGGGTTTTGGTGAGACCACACCTGGAGTATTGCATACAGTTTTGGTCTCCAAATCTGAGGAAAGACATTCTTGTCATAGAGGGGGTTCAGAAAAGGTTCACCAGACTGATTCCTGGGATGTCGGGACTTTCATATGAAGAAAGACAGGATAGAATCGACTTGTACTCACTGGAATTTAGAAGATTGAGGGAGGATCTTATAGAAACTTACAAAATTCTTAAGGGGTTGGACAAGCTAGATGCAGGAAGATTGTTCCCGATGCTGGGGGAGTCCAGTACAAGGGGTCACAGTCTAAGGATAAGGAGGAATTCCTTTAGGACCGAGATGAGGAAAACATTCTTTACACAGAGAGTGGTGAGTCTCTGGAATTCTCTGCCACAGAAGGTCGTTGAGGCTAGTTGACTGGCTATATTCAAGAGGGAGTTCGATGTGGCTCTTGTGGCTCAGGGGGTATGGAGAGAAGGCAGGTACCGGACACCGAGTTGGATGATCAGCCATGATCATATTGAATGGCGGTGCAGGCTCGAAGGGCCGAATGGCCTACTCCTGCACCTATTTTTCTATGTTTCTATGTTTCTAGCAGTGAGGTTCTGATTACAGCCTGGTCCGCCAATTCAATAGGTGGGCCACATTATCCATGTATCCAAAACCAGGATCATGAGTAAGCATGCCAATGTACATCATATCCAGGGTTTTCCTGCAGGAATGAAAAAATGCATGGAGGGCGTTTTGAAAGGCTCCTTGAAAAACATTCAATATCCTCACTGACTCAATTGATTCTCTGCTTCAAAAGACAATAGACAAAAGACAATAGACTACAGTTGCAGGAGCAGTCCATTTCAATGTGATCATGGCTGATCATCCACAATCAGTACCCTGTTCCTGCCTTCTCCCCATATCCCTTGACTCCGCTATCTTTAAGAGCACAATCTAACTCTCTCTTGAAAGCATCCAGAGAATTGGTCTCCACTGCCTTCTGAGGCAGGGAATTCCACAGATTCACAACTCTCTGGGTGAAAATGTTTTTCCTCATCTCAGTTCTAAATGGCCTACCACTTATTCTGAAACTGTGGCCCCTGGTTCTCGACTTCCCCAACATAGGGAAAATGTTTCCTGCCTCTAGCGTGTCCAATCTCTTGATAATCTAATATCTTTCAATAAGATCCCTTAAATTCCCAGTGTCTACAAGCCCAGTCACTCCAGGTGTGGTCTCACTAGGGCCCTGTACAACTGTAGAAGGACCTCTTTACTCCTATCCTCAACCCCCTGTTGTTATGAAGGCCAAATTGCCATCACCTTTCTTCACTGCCTACTGTACCTGCATGCTTACTTTCATTGACTGATGAACAAGGACACCAAAATCTCTTTGTACTTCCCCGTTTCCGAACTTGACACCATTCAGATAATAATCTGCCTTCCTGTTCTTGCCACAAAAGTTGATAACTTCACATTTATCCGTTAATCCCTACTCTTTTTTTCTGTCTGCCAACCAATTTTCTATCCATGTCAGTACCCTTCCCCCAATATGCATGTGGTCTAATTTTGCCCACTAATCTCCTATATGGGACCTTATCAAAAGCTTTCTGAAAGTCCAGATACACTACATCGACTGTATCTCCCTTGTCCAATTTCCTAGTTAAATCCTCAAAAAACTCCAGAATTTTAGTCAAGCAAGATTTCCCCTTCGTAAATCCATGGTGACTCGGACCGAGCCACTATTTCATCTTTTATAATATCCAGCATCTTCCCCACCACTGTTGTCAAACTAACTGCTCCATAATTCCCTGTTTTCTCTCTCTCTCCTTTCTTAAAGAGTGGGATAACATTAACTACCCTCCAATCCACAGGACAAACAATAAAATCTAATCTAATCTAATCTAAAGCTGATCATGAATCTATTTAATATTGGAAAATGATCACCAATGCGTCCACAATTTCTAGACCCGCTTCCTAAGCACCCTGGATGCAGACCATCAGGCCTTGGGGATTAATCAGCCTTCAGTCCCATCATTAGGTGTGTTACAAAACTTACCTTTAGCGGTGCTGCAGTTCTGTCACTGGCCGTGTGCACGACTTTGGCTCCTTTAAGGGGGGGGGGGGGGGGGCGGTTTTCCCCTTGCCATCCGGAGCTGTTGTCGGAGTGCGATCTATTTCTGGAGATGCGTTCCAACTGCCGGTAAGTCCTTTTTTTAAAAATAAATAGCCCGACTACTTCATCACTGCAGTAAAATAAAAATTAGCTGCTAATGCCGTGAACCCTGATAACGGGGACCGAATTTACGTAGGGGACAGGTAAGTGAAAGCTGTTTATTTTTACATATAAACTTGCTTGTTTAGATGACTTTAATCAATATTTCATGTTGCGAAACGGTGATTTAGTCCCCATACGAACCGGCAGAATTTTTCCTGTCAATATTGGGTTTAAATTCACCGCAACCACAACGCTCCAATACATCGCGTTCCAGAAAATCCCACTCGCAAGTTGTTTAAAATGCCCATTAATTTACAGGCATTAAACACTGAATTCCTTCAATTTGGCCTATAAATTAATGACAGTTAGATTTAAAAATCATGTTATATTGTGACATTTTTGTGTGACTGTTAATTGGAAACTTAGGCTTTAAATTTGTTTTAAATTTTTTCTTAAGAAATGGATAGATGTTTAGATCTAGTAATTGAATTTTGTAATTGGCTACTATTGGGTAACTAACTAATTATATGCTTTAATTTCAGGTCATCCAAGTAAGATTGTTTCACATTTGTTTCAGAATACTTCAATCTATAATAACTGAAAATTTATTTCAGTTCTCTTAATTTTTAAGGAAGTTATGAGCTTTTGACTGTCCTCGATCACAACTTTTGTGTTAAGTCAATAGAAAAGCAATAGGAAGCAAGTTGCTAATTACCGAGTATGAAAATGGCCCTAACTTTTTTAATACTGAAGATATGAAAGTGAATTAGGTGTCAAATTAAACTTATTTTTATGCTTTATCTGATGGAATAAATTGCAGACTTGATTTTTTAAATCTCAAAATTTTGTAACATTTTTACCATCAGTCTACCCAACACCATTTCCTGCCTAATGTGAATTTCCTTCAATTCCTCCATCACCCTAGGTCTTCTGGGCAATAGTACATCTGGGAGATTGTTTGTGCCTTCCTTAGTGAAGGCCGATCCAAAGTACCTATACAACTCATCTGCTATTTCCTTGTTCCCCATAATAAATTCACCTGTTTCTGTCTTCAAGGGACCCACATTTGTCTTAACTATTTTTTTCCCCTTCACATAGCTAAAGAAGCTTTGACTATCCTTCTTTATGTTCTTGGCTCGCTTATCTTCGTACCTCATCTTTTCTCCCCGTATTGCCTTTTTAGTTATCTTCTGTTGCTTTTTTAATGTTTCCCAATCCTCTGGCTTCCCGCTCATCTGTGCTATATTATATTCTTCTCTTTTATTTTTATACAGTCCTTGACTTCCCTTGTCAGCCATGGTCGCCTCTTACTCCCCTTAGAATCTTTCCTCCTCTTTGGAATGAACAGATCCTGGACCTTCTGTATTATTCCCAGAAGGTGCAGGATCTGCTAGGGTCTCTTTCCAGCTCCTCCCTCATGCCTCCACAGTCCCTTTTGCTCAACTGTAATGCTGACACTTCCAATTTTCCCTTCTCCCTCTCAAATTGCAGATTAAAACATCATATTATGTTCACTACCTCCTAATGGCTCACGACTGTTCAAAATCAGCATTTGCAAAAATACTGACCCTCTAATCTCCTTCGGGGGCATTCAGAGTCCAAGTAACAACAGCAGAAGGAGCACAGAACCTCCCAAGCATTACACCATTAGCCTGTCAAGCTCCAGGTGTTCCATATGTAGTAAGGTCTGTGAAACCCATCTGGGCCATATGAGCCATCTCAGAACCAACAGATTTGGAGTCTAAACAATTATTCCTAATGTTGAAGACGAGGCATACCAGTCCACTAGTGAATAGGAAGGCTGGATGAGAATGCTGGTTTCACTCATGAATCATTTCACCATGAAGAGCTCAGGCCAGAAGAAGTTTCTATGATATTTACTTCCTGATTCTTTGTCCTGTAAATCTTAACAATAGACAAGAGGTGCAGGAGTAGGCCATTTGGCCCTTCGAGTCAGCACCGCCATTCAATGTGATCATGGCTGATCATTCCCAATCAGTATCCTGTTCCTGCCTTTTCCACATATCCCCTGAATCAGCTATCTCTAAGAGTCCTATCTAGCTCTCTCTTGAAAGTAACCAGAGAACCGGCCTCCACCACCCTCTGAGGCAGAGAATTCCACACTCACAACTCTCTGTGAGAAAAAGTGTTTCCTCGTCTCTGTTCTAAATGGCTTACCCCTTATTCTTAAACTGTGGACTTCCCCATCATCGGGAACATGTGTCCTGCCTCAAGCATACCCAAACCCCTTAATAATCTTACATGTTTCAGTAAGATCCCCTCTCATCCTTTTAAACTCCAGAGTATACCAACCCAGCTGCTCCATTCTTTCGGCATATGACAGTCCTGCCATCCTGGGAATTAACCTTGTAAACCTACACTGCACTCCCTCAATAGACAGAATGTCCTTCCTCAATTGATGGGACCAAAACTGCACACAATACTCCAGGTGTGGTCTCACTAGGGTCCTATACAATTGCAGAAGGATCTCCTTGCTTCAATACTCAACTGCTCCTGTTATTAGGCCAACATGCCATTCGCTTTCTTCACTGCCCGCTGTGTAGAACCTCCACTTCTTGCAACTCCTCTATTTGTGTCCCTGTGTACTATCCAGTGTGTCTGTCTGTTTGTGCAAGTGCTTGTATTTGTGATTACATTGCGTGCGTTTATTTGTGTTTGTGTGTGTGTGTTTCTGTATGTGTGTATGCATGTTTGTATGCGGGTATACCACTGGAAACACCAAATGCACACCTCTACACGTGCCCAACTTATGTGTAGGTATTAATGCCCCATGCAGCAGAGCCCCATCTCCAGTGACTGGACCCTTGCCACCAGGTTAAGACCTCAAGACGTAGCATTGTGATCCATTATTGCTGGTCTGCAACGGCTATCTTATACTGAAATTCTAAACTTGGAGCTTCAGTATATCCACACTCTCATCACCAAAATCTGCAAATGGAGAGATACAGCAGGAGCTCTCAGAGATGTTCTAATCATGACTACCGTCAAGAAAGAAGACAAGTCCATAGAAGGGTCTCGCTGCCACCAGAGACTGGAGCTGCTATCTGATCTTTCCATCTCGTGGCACAGCAAACATGATTCTCACTGTATGACAACTCCAAGAAAATTGCACAGAGCAGCACCAGCCACTAAATTCATCCTTCTCTGACTTTAGTAAGCCTTTGACTCTTTTGAGAGGGACTGTGGAAGACATTCACAGATTCAGTTGCCAACAGAAATTCATTTCCCATCTAATGTTTCTCCATGATGGCATGTAAGCCAAGATACTAACTAACAGGTCTACTGCAGAGCCCATCTCAGCAATAAGCAGCCTCAACAAGGATGCAATGTTGCCAAATTTTTCTCAGTCTTTCTTGCCACAAAGTTGCATCACGTTCAAACAACAAATATATTGCGCAAGTAAACCCATATTAAAAACTGGCAGGAACCTGTTGTTTCAACATTTGTTATTGGGATGTGATGCAACATTCTCTACACTTCAGAACCAGGATTACTTGACCTCAGTTGTCAAGTCTCTGAATAATGTATTCTCACAGTATACAGAGAATCATGATCCATGCAATGCACTCAGAGGTCAAGCACCAAGTTTCATTGGAGGACAGGACCACACTGTCCTCCAAAAGTTTAGAAACATAGAAACATAGAAAAACGTAGGCCATTCAGCCCTTCAAGCTAGCACGTCCATTCAATATGATCATGGTTGATCATCCATAATCAGTACTCCGTTCCCATATTCCATATCCCTTGATTCCGTTAGCCCTAGGAGCTACATCTAACACTCTCTTGAAAGCATTCAGTGAATTGGCCTCCACTGCCTTCTGTGGCAGAGAATTCCACAGATTCACAAGTCTCTGGGTGAAAAAGTTTTTCCTCCTCTCAGTCCTAAATGGCTTATCCCTTATTCATAAAGTGCGACCCCTGGTTCTGGACTCCCCCAACATCTGGTAGATTTTTCCTGCCTGTCCAATAGTTTAAGAATTGTATATGTTTCTATAAGATCTCCGCTCATCCTTCTTAATGCTAGAGAATTCAAGCCCAGTTGACCCATTCTTTTATCATACATTACAAGGAAATCATGAAAAAGCATGGACCGCTTCCAATATCTTGGGTGGCTCCACTTGGCATAGGTAGACATTAACGATGAAATTTACCATCACCTTCAATGTGCCAGCAAAAGCCGTTAGTTGATTGCGGAAAAGGGTATTGAAAGATAAAGACCTCATACTTGGCACACAACTCATAGTTATACCACTTCTGGTCAGCAGTGATCCCTGCCTTCGTAGGTGCTTCTGACATCAGGCACCTCAATGCACTGGAAAAAGTACCACTGTGCTGTCTGAGCAAATCCCTTACAGCAAATCACAAGAATGATAAACAAATCAACATCAGCACCCTGTCCTAGACCAACACCTCCAGCACTGATGCCCTAGTTAAACTCATTCAGCACTGTTAGCCAGACTATGTTATTTGGTTCACCTGACAAACACCCTACTTTTAGCTCTGCCATGGGATAAGATTATCATGTGAAGTGAAAAACGATTCAAAGATTTGTACAGACCTTCCTAGAAGAACTAATATATTTTCTCTGGCCTCTGGGATCCTCTGGCCTCTGACCACGCAAAGTGAAAATCCTTTGGAATGGATATCGAGAACTTCGAGTGCTTGCATTAGACGCACACCAAAACCAATTGTAAGGTCGCAAGGTGAATGCCACCTCACAAACTACCCACCCATCTGCCCCATCAGGATATCTCCTGTCCCATCTTGTAAGAAACTGTGGCTTCCACATTTGCCTCACATTATCCTTCTTTGAAACCATGAAGCTAGAATGGAAGCAAGTCATCCCTGATACAAAGAAAGGACCAAAGAAAAAAAGATGAATACCACAAATGTGTACTTCCTCCACTGAGTTTAGTTGAGGCCAAAGCTATCTAAGCCAGTTAGTAGGACATTCCACAAGTTTATGGATAGCGTGCTCCATAATGTTCCTTGTGGAAACATGGTTCCCTGTAGTTCCCTGGCTTGTTCCAATGAACAGTGTTTGGTTTGCTACAGTTGATCTATAACAGCTGGAGTGAAGAAATGTTTCAGAATGATGGATTTGAGGTCACTGCCAGAAATGGTGGTCAGTGTTGTTGACCTACCTCCAGCGGTAGCACCCCAGTTCAGTGCGTCGAAGAGAGATTTATTTATTGGTTCGTGGACGTGGAGAAGTTTACATGGTATACTCTGGCAATTCAGCCACTGAAACCCACAGCATGGAGAGCTTGCGATTAGTTAAGACCACCATGCTCGCTCCTCCTGCTTTTCTCAGGCATGAGGAAATAGGATTATGATTTCTTTCTTTGAAAACACGGAAAAAATATTGGTTGTCCTGTAAAAACAGTATTTTGACCCAACCAGTCAAGTTAGGTAAAAATGGTTCCCTGCACTATTGCCTTTTGGATGACAAGTTCTAATATAAATGACAGGTTAGAATGTGTGGCTGCAAAATTACTCACTAATGTGAAAAATTGAGGGAAAAATAGGAGATTTTCATTGGAAATCTTCCATAATAAATCGGTTTTATAATAAAAAAGAATGGTGTGATTTCTGTAGGAAATGTCGACATATCTTTTACCTCTACACATGCCATTTGACCGGCTGAAATCTCCACCGTTCTATTTTTGTTTGTTCCAGATGCAAGCTTTTGTTGTATCTTTTGTCTTTGTACAATAGAACTGACATGTTTTTCCTTTTCCAGAAAAAATACCACAATGAAATAACCATCCTTCGGGAAGCAGTTTCTTATTTTACTTCGGAGTCACGTGAGTGACTTCGTGAAGACACCGCCAGCACGCATGCGCAACATATTGTCGCTCGCATATGCAGTCGACAGCTGGAGGGGTGAGTGCTCTTCCCCAACGGCACCTTCAAAAGAGGCTTCAAGGTAAGTTCAAACTAACCTTGAGCTGGTTAGTCCCTGTGAGGAAATTATTTCTTACAGGTATGATGGAGCCGAAAAAAGGGAAGGCGAAACAAGCCTCCAAGGGCCGCGGAGCTGCCCACAACAATGGCAGCACCCGCTTCACAGGCCGGGAGCAAATCGCGGAAGTCGGGGAGCCCTGTGCAGTTGACTGGGCCCGATTCTCCACCACAGCAGACTAAAGAGCTGCATGTTGGTCGGAGCACCGTGAAGGAGTAGGGTAGGAAAGACCCTGACTCCCTGCCGGTATCGCTCAAACAATTAAGGGCTAGCGGCAAACAGGTGCGTAAAACTGTGCCACGGTCAGCGGCATGCACTGTTTCCCCTGTGTTACAGGTCCCCAGAGGGCGGACCGGGGGAAAGCTGCATCCAGGTCGAGCCCCGCTGCAGCAGCCAGCATCGACAAGCCACCGGAGAAAGCTGCCAGATCGCAGACCGGTGATGTACATGCTGGGAAGTTGGGGAGCCCCGCAGGAGCGGGGGTGGGGGGGGGGTACCGGCACACCACCGGGTCAGGCTGCCAGAGTGCAGGCCGGTGGCAGCATATTTCGGTCGTGTGGCCCCGCTGAGGCGGCTGGCAGCGACCATGCGCTGTCTCAGACCCGTATATCGGGGACTGACGGTAAGCCCGCGCGGATGTCGGGGAGCCCCGCTGCGGCGGCCGGCACCGACTCGTCTCCGCTTCTGTCATACCAGACAGGCGGGCCGCTACAGTCCGGAAGACAGCGGACATGTCCGCGCGGGAGTCGTGTAGCCCCGCAGGAGCTGCAGGCAGCGACTACCTGCCAACGTACCCTAGACATCACCTCGACGAGGTGTGGTACGTTGGTAGAAGCCCCAGTAGTTCTGGAGAACCAGATAGCGGCGGCGGTCGCATGGCCCGGATGGAACGCTTAATAGAGCAACTGCTCGAGTGGGACCTGGAACATCAAGAACGGGGGTCCCTGCAATTTACGAGCCATACTGCAGTTTCACCAAGTATTTCTCCTTCATCCGTGGGCAGCGCTGGGAGTCAGCGGTTAACTGACTTTGAAGAGGGGTTGGCACAGGAACTAGCAGAGCCAGAAATCCCTGAGGAAGAATTACTGGAGGTAGTTTCCAAATTTGCCCAGCTAGGGCATTCAGGGCAGCCACTGCAGGCTAAACTAGCAGCGAGCATTAATTACCTCACAACCCACCAGCTGCAGGAACAGGTGTTGACGGAGGCTATGGAAAAATACAAAGCCCCAGGTAATTGTGTATCACTCAATGTCCCAACGGTCAACATGCCCATCTGGGGGAACATTAGTCCCGGGATCAGGGCCCAGAAACTGAAGATTCAAAAGATCCTTAAGCTGTTGACATCAGGCATCACGGTATTTGCCAGAACCCTGGATGGGACAGAGATGACGGAGGAGCAACAGGATGCTCTGGCTCTATTGTGTAATACACAATACGAGATCAACTCTTTCAAAAAAAAGCTCCATCCGGCCCACACTTAACCAAAAAATTTGCAGGGTTGTGCAAAGCCTCTGCTACTCCGCCGCCAAGACAGTTGTTTGGGGAGGACCTTTCTAAACAAGTCAAAGACTTGGATGAGGAGGCGAAGGCAGTTGGGTTAATGAAACCTCCGTCATCAACCAGGCCACAAGCGTATCGGAGGCACCATCCATACGCAAATACCAGGCCTCGGGGACAACCCGACAGGGCACAGAGAACATATCCACCGGCTGCACCCTATCAGCAGAAGCCTTTTTTAGGGCAGGGCCAACAGCGGCCAGCATGGAAGATGCGCCAACCCCCCACCCCAACAACACAACGTCCACCAAACGACCAGAACATCAAGCCCCGCCAATGACCATGGAGGTAAGGGGGTCTGGTTCTCTTGAGAGTGCTGCATGCATAACCTCACAAGTAGGAGGGAGGTTGCGTGTATTCTGGGACGCATGGGGTGCTATAACTTCGGATATCTTTATTTTACAAAGTATTCAGGGTTATGAGATTGAATTCATAAATGGGCATCTTCCCCCAACTCAACATGTACCTGACTGGAAATTTTCACTTTCTCAAAAGGAGAAAGAGGAAGGACATGTAGAAATATTAAGACCATATGCCAAGGGGGTAATAGAAAAAACGACACATGAACCTATTGAGTTTGTGTCTAACATCTTTACAAAAACCAAAAAAGATGGTGGATGTCGAATTATCATTGATTTAACCCATTTGAATACCTTTGTACAATATACCCATTTCAAATTGGAGACATTTGAAACGGCTAAACAGCTGATATCCCGAGGGTGCTTTATGGCCTGCATCGATTTAAAAGATGCATACTATTCAGTGCCTATAAAGGAACATCACCGGAAATTCTTAAAATTTGTCTGGACGGGGCAACTGTGGCAATATAAAGTGCTACCGAATGGCCTTACCACAGCCCCTAGGTTATTTACAAAAAAATTAAAACCAATATTGGCATCTCTTAGACACCGAAATCACATAGTCATGGCATATTTAGATGACATCTTAATTGTGGGGAAAACTCTGGAATTAGCTGAACTAGCGGTAACAGCTACCAAAATGTTATTCGAGAAACTAGGGTTTGTTATCCATCTAGACAAGTCTAAGTTCAGCCCATCTGTGGTTATGGACTATCTGGGTTTCATGATTAACACCAATCATATGATTGTCACTATCCCAGCCGGTAAGGCAACAGATATAATAGAGGCATGTAACAGCCTTGCTTGCGCCAGGAAACTGACTATCAGACACGCTGCTAAGGTAATTGGAAAGCTTGTAGCGACATTTCCAGCTGCGCAATTTGGCCCATTACATTATCAAAACTTGACAAAGAGCAAAAATCTTGGCATTAAAAGCAAATGCTGGACATTTTGACAGGCATATGGGACATTTTGGGAGTCAACCTCTCCGACGGCTTCTCTTGGACCCACAATACCTCAACTCTGATCAAGAAGGCTCACCAGCGTCTCTTCTTCCTGAGGAGACTGAAGAAGGTCCATCTGTCTCCTCAGATCCTGGTGAACTTCTACCGCTGCACCATCGAGAGCATCCTTACCAACTGCATCACAGTTTGGTATGGCAACTGCTCTGTCTCCGACCGGAAGGCATTGCAGAGGGTGGTGAAAATTGCCCAACGCATCACCGGTTCCTCGCTCCCCTCCATTGAGTCTGTCCAAAGCAAGCGTTGTCTGCGGAGGGCGCTCAGCATCGCCAAGGACCTCTCTCACCCCAACCATGGACTGTTTACCCTCCTACCATCCGGGAGGCGCTACAGGTCTCTCCGTTGCCGAACCAGCAGGTCCAGGAACAGCTTCTTTCCGGCGGCTGTCACGCTACTCAACAACGTACCTCGGTGACTGCCAATCACCCCCCCCCCCCGGACACTTATTGTTATTTATTCAAATCATTTGCTGTGTCGCTCTTCCAGGGAGATGCTAAATGCATTTCGTTGTCTCTGTACTGTACACTGACAATGACAATTAAAATTGAATCTGAATCTGAATCTGATTCTGAATCTTATGCAGCTGCCGATCAAGGCAAAAATTGAGCTACAATGGTGGGTTAGCAATATTAGTGATTGTTTTAATCCCATCATTATATCCAACCCATCAGTCGTGTTACAAACCGACGCAAGCAACCAAGGCTGGGGAGCTACCGACACCACTTCTAGTTGTGGCGGCAGATGGGATTCGCACGAATCAACACTTCTTTAGTCACAAGGTATAAACTATTTGCAAATGTTGGGAGCATTTCATGGGCTGCGGGCTTACTGCACGAATTTACATCATACGCATGTCTGTCTTCAAATAGATAATACCACTGTGGTGGCATATTTAAACCATATGGGTGGTATCAAGTCAATATCATGTGATGAATTGGCAAATACAATTTGGCTCTGGTGTATTGAAAGAAATATTTGGATATCAGCTACTTACCTTCCGGGTAAGCTCAATACAGTGGCAGACACCTGGTCAGGAGTATTCAATGACAACATCGAGTGGATGTTGAACCCCCAAATATTTGCTAAAATTATAGCTGAATTTGGAACCAGATATTGATCTTTTTGCGTCCAGGCTGAACCATCAGATACCAACATATGTATCTTGGGAACCAGATCCTGGGGCAGTGGCGATGGATGCATTCTCGCTCCATTGGGGAAAATGTTTTTCTATGCATTTCCCCCAGTCTGCCTCATCAGTCGGGTATAGCAGAAGATTCAACTGGATTCTGCAACAGGCATTCTGATAATACCTGACTGGCCTACACAACCATGGTACCCGGTGGTCCTCAATATGTTAAAAGTTCCATTTGGCACAAGTTACCAAATCCCCAAATTTGGTCACCAACCCCATCACTGGGGAGAGTCATCCGTGCCATGGTCATCTGAACCTGTTGGCTTGCAGGTTCTGAAGAGGCCACTGCTGGAGTTTGGATTGTCATGAAGGGCCATGGACATCATAACGGCATTGTGCAGAGAATCCACTAGGAAGCAGTACCTAACCCATATGAGAAAAGGGGAAGCCTACTGTAGTCGGACGAAGACCACCTGCAACTCTGCCACGATACCGAACGTGTTGGAATTCCTCGCGGGCCTCCATTTTGATGAGGAACTCAGCTACAGTGCCATAAATAGTGCCAGGAGTGCACTATCGTCCAACCTCAATATAGGAGTGGGATCGCACCAGCTGGTTTCAAAACTAATGAGGGGTATTTTCAATACTAACCCTCCATGACTAAGATACAACATTACCTGGGATGTAGGGGTGGTGTTGACCCTGCTCAGGAGTTGGTCACCCATGATGGGGTTACCGCTGGATAAACTCACCTACAAAGTGGTGATGTTGATGGCACTGACATCTGCACAACGGGTCCAGACTTTGCAGAAACTGAGATTGGACAGTATGGTCTCGACCCCTGGGAAAGTAACATTCTTTATAGAGGAGTTGCTCAAACAGCACAGACCTGGATCAAGGGCTGCAATTGGAATTCCGAGCGTATCCCGCTGATGCTACCCTCTGCATAGCCACCCATCTTCGGTATTACATCAAAGTCACACACACCATCAGGAAGGTGGAGAAGGGTCTGTTCATCAGCCGCAAGAACCCACATCACAGGGTGATGGTGCAGACTATCTCCAGGTGGCTCAGGGTGGTGTTGGGTGCAGCAGGTATCGATACTAACATTTTAAAATCTCATTCTACCAGGGCTGCATCCACATCAGCGGCGAGGACCATGGAGGTTCCCATGGATCATGTCCTCACAACCGTGGGCTGGGCCAGTGAGACAACCTTTCAGAGGTTTTATAACAAGCCTGTGGCCGCTCCCGCAAAGTTTGCGGAATCAGTTTTAAGTACTGTTCCATAAAAAAGTTTATCTCCGAGTTAGGGGTTTATTGTTTGTATTTTAATAAATACATTTTTATTTTTCAGCTTGTTCAAGTCTGAAATACATTAACATACTTCCTCCATCAGCAATTGTGGCAGTGTGGAGCATGAACGTTGTCCAGGGCATGGAATCACAGAGCTTTGAAATATTCATGAAGTCACTCACGTGACTCCGAAGTAAAATAGTAAGATTAAATGAGAACTTACCAGTTTGAAGTTTGATCCTTATTTTATGAGGAGTTACGGTGAGGGATTTCGTGCCCTCCGCTCCCAACCCTCTATCATAAGGCCAACTGGTATATCAGATTCTCTTAATCTTACTATCATCAGTCATTTTTGTTATCTGTGATTCCACACCGCTGCTTTCAAGAATGTCGCCCATGCGTGCCTGGCGGGGTCTTCACGTAAATCTCTCATCGCAACTCCTCATAAAATAAAGATCAAACTTCAAACTGGTAAGTTCTCATTTAATCTTACTATTTTATTTCATTGGGAGGTATAGCTTGAGGGCACTGCTTTGTCATCTGGGTAAAATCCTGCTGCAATATCTGGCCTGCATCATTATTGTCAATTATATTCAATTCTGTATTCTTTAAGATCTCCAACTTTCAGCACTCCATCATCAGTTAAAATGCCCTCAACTGCCTGTATCCCAGCCTCTTTAATTCCCTATGTATTCTACTTCTTTTATCTTCTCCTTGACGGTGTTACTCAAAATGAGACGCACCTGTCCGGATATCTCCTTATGAGGCTAGGTATCATTTGCAGTTGATAATGCTTGTCAAAATACGTTGGGGAATTTGACATTAAAGGTGCTATATAAATGCAAGTTACTTTGGTCAAAACTCTCCTTTCACAGCCGTATATGGAATGTATCTGTTAGAAGAGTTGGAAGAACCTTGCTACTTTGTACTTATGTTGTCACATTTTTCATCAAACCGCAATACTGTTATAACCAACAATTAATCTCATCTTTTTTTAAGACATTGTTCTTCACTGATTGCATCGCTGTAACATGTTTTTTCCCCCCTGGTTATGGTTCCTAATAGGAACAAAACAACCTTGTCAGGGCAGCAATAGTTTTATGAAGGAAATTGCCAAGAGAAATACATTGATCTTTTTTTCCCCCACAAATTGAAATTTCTGATAAACATGAAGAAGAATACATAAGTCACTGATCTCAAGACACTTTTATAATCAGGGACAGTTCAACGGAATCATTTTATGACTATAGCCTCAGGTGACAATAACATTTTTGAATTAGAATCAAAATGCAGCTGATATTTTTTTTTAATGTGGTTTTACTCAAGGATAATGTGAGTAAGGAAATGCTCACTAGCTCCATTACACACAGTTGTCCAAATCTACTTGATAACACTCTGCATTAAAAATAATCCAAGCAGATTCCCTAATTACAGACTGGATATAGCTGGCCTACAGTGAGCTGCGGGAACCATAATTTACCCCATGTATCAGAGTCAGTTAACAAAAAGGCGATGGTGGATCTGCACAGCTTTTAGGTGAAAATGAGCACGTTCCCCATCATGACGATTGTTAAATTAAACAGTTAAATTAAAAGCTTAAAACTGAAGCTAAAAGGAATTATGATTGCACTACTTATTTGGATACTTGATCGAGTTATCTTGCTCTAAAAGACTATTCTGTGGAACCTGCAGTAAATAAATGCTAATTTTTGGTACTTATTCATGATTCAGGATCTGATAATTGACAGTGAAGTCAGCATTAATTGCCCAACACTAATTGTGGGAGCACTGCTGCTCCTCAGACTGGGTTGTTCTCAGTGCTACTGGTGAGAACATTGCAGGCCTCAGACCGCAAGAGGTTTAATAAACAATGAAATATTGCCAAGTCAGGATGGTGTACAAATTGGAAGGCAATCTGAAGGTGGGAGACACAAAAAGTAGCCAGGTGAAGAGATCAGGTGTAATGGTGGTGAAAACAGGATAGAGAAAAATAACTGTCCTTCACACAACATGATAGCTACAAGCACAAGATAGCACAAGAGACTGCAAATTCTGGGCTCTGAGAATTAAACTAAAGTGCTGACTCGCTGAGTTCCTCCTACACTTTGCTCACCAACATGATTAACTGTAGCAGTTGCTCGATCAGCACCATCCTTCGAATTCACGTGTCAACACTGGTGTACCATGGTACAGGATTCCCACTATAGCTACTTTCACATCATCTCACAATGTGTGATCTCTACTGCCAAGCAAATCAAATACAGAAGGCTCTGGGGAATACTGCCACCTATGAGTTCCCAACCATGTCTTTCCAAGTAAATATATTTCCAAGTAACATATATTTCCAAGTAAAGACAGTGTAATTTCTCCATCAACATAGTATCTATATCTTGGAGCACCTTACTAACAACATAGTGGGAGTCACTTGACTGATTGCATTCATGCACAGATACCGCTCATCAATAACTTTTCAGGCAGCCAAGATGGGCAATAAATGCTGGATGAGTTACTGAGTTCCACATCCTTCAAACGAAATATAAAGATGAATTGAAAGACATTCCAACTAGTATCACAAAATTAATTTTGGGAGCTTGATGTGCAAAAATTACTTGTAGTGTTTATCTATAGTTCAGCAGTGCCTGTACTTCAAAAAGTACACAACTAGCTGTAAAGTGCTCAGAGATGTCTTGAGGCTTTGAAAAGAGCACATCATTTATTTTTTTCCCCAAATGCTTAGAATGCTTTAAATGGAAAATAAACCACGTGGCCTTGCCTCGTAAATAGAACATTGAGCAATTAGATTCTATACACAATATAGAGATCTTTAAGCTTCTGATGAGATTCAGCAAAGTTAAACTCAAGATGTGCACATTTGTATGGGAGGGCAAAGTTATGGATTATGAATCACTGAAAATCCAAGTGACTTTAGGAGAAACTTTCGTAGCTGGAGAGTGTCCAAGTTTGTGGAATTTGCTGCCACATGCAGCAGTTGTGACAATTGGTATAGAAGCTTTTAAGAGAAAGCCAGATAATTATATGGAGGACAAAGGATTACAACATCATGTTGATGCCGTGAAATGCAGCTAACAATCCGTAGGTTTGAGTGGAGACAGTAACATACTGTAGATCAGTTCAATCTGTCAGCTTGTATCTATTATGTGACTCCTGTGAGTTAAATGTTAATTGCATATGAAATGTACAAAACTGAATCAAAGATTTTCATAACAATTGCTTAAATAAATCTGCAATAGCATCACCATCTTCTGTCTCTTTAAAATCCATCTAACCACAGACTTGGGGTTACAACGCTAGTGGAAGTCAAATTTTATTGCACAGTAACATATCACACTGAACAAGTCCCAGAGGATGAAGTTACCACTTACTTTGTCAATCGGAATGTCACATCGGCTTTGCCAATTCTAGCTTGAATGGCTAGGCCTAAGCTAGTCTGTCAGACAGATGTCTTCTCAGTTCACAAGCATGAATGTGAAGAAGTACCTTCGGGATAAAAACACCATTCGTTCATTCATCATCGTTGAAAACATTAGCGACGTAGTGGTGCTGGTTTCCAACGGGAACGGTGATGGACGCACCACACATCTCTGTCCTCCAGTTCCTGCGGACTTCCACCGCTGGAAGTATAGTATTTTGGTGTGTGTGCTTTATCATTCCTTACAATGCTATGTACGACAGCGATCACAACTTCTACTGAAGTGTGGATGCCCGTTGGCTCGCTAGAAGCTCATCCGCCCTTAGACAGGTCTTGTTTTTGGTCCTGTTGGGGGTCCACAGCCCCCTCCTCACCTGGCAAACCAGGTGGGGGAGACTGTTTAGTCGCTGACTATCCGACCATGGAGCAGGTAGCATGGGATTACATGGTACATGGTACCCGTGTAAAACACCAACATCAGCAAAATGTCTGAAATCAGGTCCACGTTGTACATGCTTGATCACAGTATGCTACAAGCTAGACAATTAAGCAAATGTGAGCTCAGCATCCACTGAAAACAAGAGAATATTTTGTTTGCACGAAATAGCAATCCATTTGGATCTAAACCTGTTATACTTTTGCCAAGGATTTATGTTTGGCTTGGAGGAACAAAGCTGAACTGACACAGGTGCTCACAGCAGTCTCTTATGGGTTTCAAGTTGAGTGATGCTCGACAGGGATCACTTTCATTGGTCAATGCCCAAATATTGCACCATGCAATTACACAATCACAACGGTTACATAAATATCACGGTAAATTTTCCTCGTTACACGACTCAGGACTGGTTTATTAATTTGAAAAATCACTCATCCTGATGATTGGCTTGAGATAATGCTCCTCCTCCTTCTTGTATATGGCGTGCACAGCCTAAAGTTGCAGGACAACTTGTTCTATTTGATCTTACTTGATTGTGCATGCAGGTTGATTGCATTTGTCGAAACAGGGCGGACCACATGAAGGTTGCAATCTCCCACCTCATAGTGCTGCTGACTAACTGCAGCGAGAATCTGCTGTCTTTACTCAGGCGAACACTACTCACAATTCCACCACTGGCATTTGGATAGCACCTGTGTTATTGCCTCTGACCCAAAAGAGGTTTGCAAAACTTGGAATCCATATTGCAAACACCCAGGCAACAATTGGACATGGGACCATCTTCAATGGTGGAGCAGTTTGATGTTTCTAGTTAGAGGATACCTACCCCAAAATTCTGGCATCCGAAGATGGACACAAAAAGCTGGAATAACTCAGTGGGACAGGCAGCATCTCTGGAGAGAAAAAATGGGTGACATTTTGAGTCAAGACCCTTCTTCAGACTGGTTAGGGATAAGGGAAATGAGAGATGTAGACGATGATGTGGAGAGATAAAGAGCAATGAATAAAAGATATGCAAAAAAGTAATAATGACAAAGGAAATAGGCCATTGTTAGCTGTTTGTAGGGAGAAAACGAGAAGCTAGCGCGACTTGGGTGGGGGAGGGATACAGAGAGAGGGAATGCCGGAGTTACCTGAAGTGAGAGAAATCAATATTCATATCACTGGGCTGTAAGCTGCCCAAGCAAATTATGAGATGCTGTTCTTCCAATTTGCATTTAACCATATAACCATATAACAATTACAACATGGAAACAGGCCTTCTCGGCCCTTCCAGTCGGTGCCGACCATTTATTTTCCCCTAGTCCCATCTACCTGCACTCAGACCATACCCCTCAGTTCCCTTCCCATCCATATACCTATCCACTTTACATTTAAATGTTACAATCGATCCTGCCTCCACCACTTCTGCTGGAAGATCATTCCACACAGCCACCACTCTCTGAGTAAAGAAGTTCCCCCTCATTTTACCCTTAAACTTCTGTCCCTTAATTCTCATGTCATGCCCTCTTGTTTGAATCTTCCCTACCCTCAATGGGAAAAGCTTATCCACGTCAACTCTGTCTATCCCTTTCATCATTTTAAAGACCTCAATCAAGTCCCCCCTTAACGTTCTGCACTCACTCTCAGCCTCCTAGCCTCACTCTCAGGGCCGGCTTTAAGCCGATTGGTCCCGCAGCTAAGGGGGCCCCACACTTGAGTAATCAAAGGATCTGAGAGCTGCGCGTTAGGATCAATTGCAGCAAAGATCTTATAGCTCGCAAGATGGTCCACTCCTACGAAATACAATGGACTGACGTGTAGTACGCACCGGAGCGTAACTTCCGTCATTTCAGGAACCCCAACCCGACTTCAATTATGCCTCTCGCAGCGTTGCGTGGGAACAGTATATGTGTTTTTAAATGTTTTAAATGTTTTAAATATATATATTTTTAAACGGCACATACCTTGTACAGGGAGGAACTGCAGATGCTGGTTTAAACTGAAGACAGCCACAAAAGACTGGAGTAAATCAGCAAATCAGGCAGCCTCTCTGGAGAAGACTAGGTGATATTTTGGATCGACTTTTTCAATAGCTGCCATGAGGGCAGAAGCGCCGGCACCAAGAGCGAGCGAACGCGTGGACAGCCGGACGAAAGCAACAATCATAGAGTGGCATAGGTGGACATTTCGGGTCGACACCCTTCTGCCACAGAGGGTAATTGAGGCCAGTTCATCTGCCACAGAGGGTAGTTGAGGCCAGTTCATCTGCCACAGAGGGTAGTTGAGGCCAGTTCATTGGCTATATTTAAGAGGGAGTTAGATGTGGCCCTTGTGGCTAAGGGGATCAGAGGGTATGGAGAGAAGGCAGGTACAAGATACTGAGTTGGATGATCAGCCATGATCATATTGAATGGCGATGCAAGCTCGAAGGGCCGAATGGCCTACTCCTGCACCTAATTTCTATGTTTCTATGTTTGAGACTGACAGTCAAGGGAAATGGAAATGGGAGATATAGGCATATCTTCCATTCATTTGTCCTGAGTACCGTCTATATCTCCTGCTCCTCTTTCCCCTGACTCAGTCTGAAGAAGGATCTCAACCCAAAATACCACATACAAAGATCTTTGGTCAGACTCCGTCAAACAAACACGCACACAAACACACACAGTATGTCCAGCAGATCAGTGCGGGCCAAGACCAGGAGCAGCTATGAGGAGCGGGATGAAGGATGACATCAAACGGGTCATGACAGCTATTGATAAAGCATGGAAATGGTAAGGGGGAAATTTTAAAAAAACCCGAAGGAAATAGATGTTTACCAAAAAAAAGTGGGGCCAGTAATCGCTCCGTGTCCGTGTCAGACGGAAGGGGTGGGGGGGGGGGAGGGGTGAATGGTTTGAGTTCCTTTTTCCCCTGACGCAGTCTGAAGACGAGTCTCAACCCAACATGTTACCTATTCCTTTTGTTCAGACATGCCGCCCAACCCGCTGCATTTTTGTTTCTCCTTTAATCTCTCAGCTTTGCATTGGAGTAATCTACTCTCGGCTCGGGTAGATCTACCCCGGGCGGAGGGAGAAGAGAGAGTAGAGGGGTAGAGGGGGAAGAAAGGGGTAGACGGGGAGGGGGGTGTGAGGTGTAATGAAGAAGGGGAAGGTGCCCTCACGGTCCCGGGGCAGCGCTTCACGCCCCTCCAGTCGCCGTGCTTCGCGCACACAGCCCCGGCTCTTCCCCCCCCCCCCCCCTCCTCTCCCAGGGAAGACGCGGGGAACAATACAGGGAGGGCCGGGGGTTGGAGCAACATTTACAAACCTCAGCCTCAGCTCATGCCCGGACCCTGGCATCCGTTCCTGCCGCCTGCCCTTCTCTCCTTCCCTTCCCTCCCTCCCTCCCTTCTCTCCTTCCCTCCACCCTTCCTCTCTCTTTTCCTTTCTCTCCCTCCCTTCTTTCTCTCCTTCCCTCCCTCCCTTCTCTCTCTCTTTCCCTCCCTCCCTCCCTCCCTTCTCTCCTTCCCTCCCACACACACACATAACGCACAGACAACTAACACACACACGCATCACGCACACACAACTAAGACACACACACACAACTAAGACACACACACCTAACACCTAAGTTTAGATGGGGTAGAAACCCAATGGGTAGGATGTGGCTGAAGCCCAAAATGTGATGCCTGGACTGGTTTTTCGCCAATAGTTATTGGTTTTCCAGGCTCTAGTTAATTACTTTTTTTTTTCATTTAACAGTCACTAAGACAAGTGGTATTGTAACTATGTACTTTTCAGAGGTGATCCACGCATTTTGTTTGTTACTTCTAGGCTTACATGAATGCAATTTTATATTAAAATGTAGCTTAAATCAGTTTGGTATGTTAACTCACATTTTGATTACTTTCCATTCTACCATAGAGATATAAAGTCTGTAATAGATGTTATTTGTATTTCTATGATACTACAGACCTTGGCTAGGAACCTGGGGCTCAGCAAAATTGTTCCCAATTGGGCCCCGGAAGGCCTAAGGCTATTCCTGCTCACTCTGACAATGGAGGAGACCGAGGACAGAAAGGTCTGTGTAGGAATGGGAAAGAGAATTAAAATGTTCAGCCATCAGGAGATCAGGTGGGTTCAGGCAGGCTGAGAGAAGGTGTACCTCGAAACAATCGCCCTGTCTACGTTTGATCTCGTCGATGTATAAGACCCCACATCTTGAACAACGGATACAGTAGATGAGGTTGGAGGAGCTGCAGGTTGACCTCTGCCTAATCTGAAAGGACTGTCGGGGTACCTGGACAGAGTCAAGGTAGGAGGTATAGGGACAGGTGTTGCATCTTCTGCTGTTGTAGGGGAAGGTACCTGGGGAGGGGGTGGTTTGGGTGAGAAGGGATGAGTTTACCAGGGAGTTGCGGAGGGAACGGTCTCTCCGGAAGACAGTTGCCCTTCTGACATCTGAATTCCATACTGGCATTCAATGTTGCAGCCATGTCCCTGAGGGCTATGGGGACAGGGCAGGTCATCTCCTGACTGCAGGTGTGGTTGCCATCATATATAAATGCAGTTCATTGGGTAACGATCGCAGGTAACTTGATGTCCTTCCACTGGGTGTTCTGGTGAAAGGTCATTGATCATAAATATTAACTGTGTCTCTACCTTCTCATCTGTTGCCCGATTTGCTGAGTATTTCCAGCTTTTCTTCGATTCATTCTGTTGGAGGTCCTGTGTGTAGAGGCAAGGTAAGTACTTTTCTCAGCATAATGGCTTTAAAAATGTATTTTACATTGCGGACATCAGGCTTGGTGATAGAGAACAAGCTGTCAACTTAAGATCAAGTCAAGTCAAGAGAGTTTATGTCATGTGTCCCAGATAGGAAAATGAAATTCTTGCTTGCTGCAGCACAACAGAATATTGCAAGTGAAAATACAGAACAGTTCAGTTCAATATACGCATAAATAAGCAGATAAAGTGCAATAGGCTGTTACAGTTCAGAGTCTGTTTGTTGCCGTGTTTAATAGCCTGATGGCTGTGGTGAAGAAGCTGTTCCTGAACCTGGATGTAACAGATTTCAGGCTCCTGTACCTTCTGCCCGATGGTAGCGGAGAGATGAGTGCGTGGCCAGGATGGTGTGGGTCCTTGATGATGTTGGCTGCCTTTTTGAGGCAGCGACTGCGGTAGATCCCTGCGATGGTGGGGAGGTCAAAGCCGATGATGGACTGGGCAGTGGTCACAACTTTCTGCATCCTTTTCCACTCCTGGACGCTCAATTTTCCGAACCAAACCACGATGCAACCATGCAGCATGTTCTCTACTGTGCACCTGTAGAAGTTCGAGAGCGTCCTCTTTGACATATCGACTCTCCATAGTCTTCTCAGGAAGTACCTCCCACCACGTGCTATTAAACCATACATCATCGCATGCCCGGTTGACAGTTACACTCAGTGACATTTGATCTTCAATATGTTTGTTAATTGTAGAATGGCCAAGCTGCTGAATTTCAAATAGAACTGTTGTGCCTTCCACTTTAAGTGGATCATCTGTCAAAGTCTAGTATGTCACCACGGTAAGATGCAACAAGATATCAGACAATTCCTGGGCATGGAGGCAGTGGAGTAAGATCTCTAAGAGAACTTCTGGTCTAAGAGGTGCTGCAAATGAATGATCCATTTGAGCTCCCCAGACCCCTGGCATTTCATGTTATGGTGACAGAGCTGTTGCAGGATCCATAAGTGATAATTGCTGAATAAGCTTCCCAGCAAAGCTCCAAGCGAATGAGTATACTTTAAATAATACATGTGAAGGTTACTGTTTTGCTAATTCACAGTGTTGCCCCCTTCCTTGTTTCTGCATTGCCCCATGCAACATGCATCTTTATGCAATAAACATGGTAAGAATAGGCTCTGAACTGACATTACATTGGGCTTGCTGATATCCATGCATGTTTTCTGTGTTGCAGATGAAGACATGTCACATGCACAGTAGTATGTCAAATAATTTTCCATCACGAGTAACACCGGTGCTCGACAAAACTTCAATCTGAAGCTTTAATCAGTACCATATACACTACAATTTTATTTACTCAATACTTGCTATTCTCTTATTTTTAATCTCAGTTTTTGGAGATGTTTTGCTGAGATGCTTCAGGGCTTCGCAGAATCCTGTTTGGAGTAGAGTGCATAGCTTTTGCCTCTAATTACCTTGGTAGCAGTTTACATACATTGGAATTCCGAAGAGGAAAGATAGAACAAGATAGGTCTGTACTCTGTGGTGTTTGGAAGAATGAGAGGTGACTCCATTGAGAAGTACATTATTCAGAGAGATTGTTTCCTGCGACTGGTGAGCCTTGAATTAGGGTTTTCAGGACAAGGGGCCAGCTGAAAAACATTTTTGTTCAAGGAGTTTTAAATTTCTCCCTCAGAGAAATGTGGTTGCATAAATGTTGAATATATTGAAGGCTGAGATCGATAGACACGAAGGGAATAAAGAGATGTAGGGGTTGTGTAGAGAAGTGGACAATGCATAAGATCAGTTATGATCTCAATGAATGTCTTGGGGCCATAGCTCTGTGTAATGCTCTGCAATATTGAACAGTCAATGCCTTGGCAAAGAATGGAAGACTTCAAACCATATCGCTGTCAACTAAAACAGCAGGAAGAGCAAGTTCTCCGGGAACCTTGCCAACTGCAACAAATACCTGACCAAACCAATTTGTATGCACACGCTGAAGAAACATGAAGCATCTCACATAAATATCTGCAAGTCAACTGAAAAAAAGAAACAGCATTATGATCAAAATCACTGAGCGACATTTACAGTAAAAATAAAGAATCTTTATGTTAATTACCTGCAGAACATATTTATTGTATTAAATGGGGTCAACGAGGCAGGAAAAAACCCATCTGAGCAACAAATTCATCCCTCTCCACAGAGACAGCATGTTTCAGGTTTTTTCATAAGTGCAATTTAATTCACCGTTCAAGCAAAAGTGTAGGTTGCTTGCAGATTTATTAATTAAAGATGAAACACCCCGTCTCCTTTTCTCAAATTGCTGTCACTTCAACAGTCGGTAAATATATTTTTCATCTCTGACTAATGGGTGCTCATAACCACAAATATCAGATGTTTGCTCTAAATTAATGAAACATCACTTTAAAGATACTTCCTTGCTATTTTACAGTGCACGTCAATTTTTGTACACAAATAGGATGCATGTTATGTTTAGTTTAGAGTTACAGCGTGGAAATAAGCCTTTCGACCCACTGCCAATTGACCTACAAACCTGTACATGACGGGGGGAGCGTACAAACTCCGTAAGGCAGAACCCGTAGTCGTTATTGAACCAGGGTCTCTGGTGCTGTAAGGAAGTAACTATATCGCTGCACCTCCATGCCATCCCTTTTGATGATCTATTTTGATTATGTTTCCACAAATGGATTATGTCATAAATAAACATTTGTATATTTACCTTTGAAAACTACTTGGACATAAATTTCCAAAAATAAAATATGGAGATGTTAATTTTTATACAAATGGTTATTAAACTCAGGTCAGTGATTTTGTTTACTGGTTGCTTTTTTTTCAAAACGATATGGGTGCTTTCCAAGAATATTTGCATCAGGAATGGTTTAGGAGTCTCAGGGGATGCAGGCACATATTTTTCTAGTCGTTAGGATTTGGAAAAGTTTGGATTATGAAAGGTTGCAGGAGTTCACCAAATTAGTAGGAAGCACTCTAAAACTTAAATATTTTGCCAGTTGCATTTACATTCATGAACAAATGGTAATTATTCACAACTGCACAAGAGCCAGGAATGGCAACACAGTCCCCATATGACTAATTGCATATTTACAAATTATATGCCATCTGCTCTCTACATTGGGCAAGAATAATTCAGTCACCAGGATTTGAATAACATCACATATCAGACTGCCAAGAGCCAAACAAGTAAGGAGAGCCAGTACAAATTCACATACTTCCCAAGGACTGGAAAGAGGTTTGGAAGGAGAATGCAAGGATGAGCCAACATGCTCTGTTTTCCAAAGCGAGCACCACTGGCTGCCAGGAGGCAAATTGATACTCCTTTTGCAGTTAATAAATTTAGAGCATTATATAACACAGTAGGAGGATATTCAGCCCATTGTGACACTGACAGCTCTTGGAAATAATTCTATCGTTAGCTGAATTATGCTGCCATATCCTCACAGCCCCATAAGTTATTGAATATTTAAGCACCTGCAAATCTCTTTCCAAAGGTTCTGCTGTATCAGGTTTCATTGCATTTTCTGAGAGCAAATTCTTGGTCATATTAACCAGCAAAGTTTAAGAACGCTCCCTTTTGTCTCTGGTCCATTTTGACAATGATGTTGCTTCAGTGTCCTCTCATTGACAACTGTGGCCTCTGCCAATAGTTGCCTGAGGTTATAGACGTGAATGGATCTGAATAATATACTTTGGATTATTTTAAATCTTAAGCTTCCATTGCAATCAGAATAAAAACTAGTAAACCTGAACTGATCTGTCATTCATTGCAGTCTATTTCTTCAGTCAAATGACTGCTATAAATGAGGAGATTTCTGCATTCCCTCCCCTCCCACTCTCCTTCCCCACCCTAGTCGTCCTACAAGCTCCACTGGTCGCATCCTTGTATTCCTCTTGTTATCATACCAACAATGTTATCTCAATGTTATCATACCAACTTGATATCTCAGCCAACAATGGGCCATTGTTCCACCCTCCCGAGGTCATCTGTTGCCGGCCCTGATTTGTTCTGGCCTTTTTTCACCTCCAGTTTCACCCCCCCCCCCCCCCACACACCCCTCCTCCCCACCCCCCATCTCTAATTTCAGTCTGAAGAAGGGTCCAAAGCTGAAATGTCACATTTGTTTTCTCCAGAGATGCTGCCTGACCCGCTGAGTTACTCCAACATTTTCCTATTCCAGGGTGTGCAATATTTTGAATCTTTGGGTGCAATCCTAGTGCAGATGAGAACTGTTAGAATTTATCTTAACACCACAACTCCCATCAGAATCTGGAGCCTTTCCCTTTATTACTTTGGGCTAAAGGTGCATGTGTGGGACAGGTAGTTCATCAAGAAAGGAAAATCCACTCACTCACATCCAGCATCCTTTGCAGAAAATGAATAAGTAACTACAATACATAGACTTTAGGTTTGTAGGATACAATCAATATCAATCAATCAATATCAGTTTTATTCGTCACTTGCACATAACGTGCAAGTGAAATGAAATTGCCAGCAGCGGTACAATGAAGAAAGAACACACATAAACACAATAAAAATTTAACACAAACATCCACCCCAGCTTTCATCACTGTGGTGGAAGGCACACAATTTAGCCAGTCCTCCTCAACCCTCCGCAGCCACTGCTGCGGGCGTCTAGATGAGTAGACAAGGTAAAGTCCAGGAAAGTCCAGAATAGGTGCTTCCCCTCCGGAGACCGCGGCTTCAGGTTGGTGTAGGCAGCAGGCCGGCAGTCGAAGATCAAAAGACCCCGCCACGCTGCGGCCGGAAGCACCGCAGACTGCAGGGCCAGCAGTCAGAGCTCTTCTCCAGGGGTCCCCGGTGAGGGATCCTGCTCCTGATGGTAAGTCCCCGCCGCACCCACGGTAGAGTAGGCCGCGGGCCGGCGGTCGGAACTCTTCTCCTCCCGGGCCCCCAACGAGGGATCCCAGGCTGCAGACGCTGCGCTAGCTGGAGCTCCGTAGAACGCAGCTTCAGGCTGCCGCCAGCCAGCAAATGGAGCACTCCCCTCCGGCGACCCCCGGCGAGAGCTCGCCTGCTCCATGACGAGAGTCCGTGCTGTTCCCACTGCTGAAGCCCCGGGCACGTCTCCGGGAAAGGCCGCGCCGATCCTCGATGTTAGGCTATATGGGGGAGGCGACATGGAAAAAATCACCTCTCCGTGGAGGAGGTGACCAAAATGGTTTTCCCTTTCCCCCCCCACACCACCCCCCACACAGGACACACAGAGAGACACCAAAAACACACATTAGGACATACTAAAAAAAATAAAAAAATTAGGAAAAACTAACATGCTGCTGGCAGGGCTGCCGGCTTGCAGTGCCCCCCGCAAAGATACACAAGGGTCTTTGCAATGCTGAAGTAAACTTAGAAGATAAATTGAAATCTGGCAATACCTGAAAAACTGAACCAAATGCGTGGAAGCTACAAATAATTAATTTCATTTTGCAGATTAATTTCAAACAGTTAATGCTCTTGTCACAAAGCTCCACTGATCCACTTTAGATCCTGACTTCAAGTGCTGTTTTCACTATGACCCAACAGATTTCGACTGGTTGCTTCTCCTTTCTCCCAAATGCAAAAGATGTTGGTAGGTTAATTGGTTGCCCTGAATTGCCACTAATGCAGATGAGTTAAAGGAAAATCATGGGAAGCTTGATAGATATGAGAGAATTAAGGCAGAGGGGGAATGGAATTAATGACAGTGCACTGAAAGCTGGCATCAATTTGATGGACTGATTGTGCCCTTTATATTGTGGGAAATATCAAATACAAAGTGGCAGTATTGTAGATGTCAGGCATTCTTGCTTCTCCATACAATGAGACACCTCTGAAATGTGTCACAAAAGCAGAAAATGCAGTAAATGCTCAATGGGTCAGGCTACAATCGTAGGAGGAGAACCGGAATCAATGTTTCATGCCAAATACACTTCATCAGAGCTGTAGGCTATACAAAATAAATCTTGTGTAAACAGCACCTTCCAAACCCACAGTAGACAAACATTCTGGAGAAACTCAGCAGGTGAGACAGCATCTATGGAGTGGATATAGGCAGCGTTTCGGGTCGAAACCCTCCTTCAGACTCAGGTTTTGACCCGAAACGTTGCTCATTTCCTTCACTCCATAGATGCTGTCTCACCCGCTGAGTTTCGCCAGCATTTGTGTCTACCTTTGATTTTCCAGCATCTGCAGTTCCTTCTTTAACACCTTCCAAACCCACAACTTCTCCCAGCTGGAATGACAAGGGCAGCGAAAGCATTGGAGAAACACCAACTGGAAGTTATCATCCAAGCCACAACCATCCTGACGTAAATATATTGCCGTTCCCTCTCTGTTGCTATACTAAAATCCTGGAAATCTCTGCATAACATCACTGTCAACATACTAATGCCCATACCTCGAACTGTAGTGTTTCCAGAAGGCAGCTCCACCTTTTCAAGGGCAATTAGGAATGTAAAATTAAATGCTGGCTCAGCCTATGAAGCCCACATCCCTTCAAATAATATGAATATAAAGCTGCAGGATTGGTGGAGGTAAAGTCCATGGTGGAGTAAAATCAGGGTAACCATGAGGAGAAGCTGTAAACAAGGTGATCGGGTCAAAGAATGAATGGGAGCGGTCAGAGAGTGAGAACATCAATAAAAATCATTTGCAGAGAGGATGTTTCCACTAGTGGGAGAGTCCAGTACCAGAGGGTGCACGCTCTGAATAAAAGGATGTACCTTTAGAAAAGAGATGAGGAGGAATTTCTTTATGCAGAGGGTGGTGACTGTCGATCTCATTGCCACAGATGGATAAGGGGGAATTCTAAGGATAAGGGGGATTTCCTTTAGGACCGAGGTGAGGAAAACATTCTTTACACAGAGAGTGGCGAATCTCTGGAATTCTCTGCCACAGAAGGTCGTTGAGGCCAGTTAATTGGCTATATTCAAGAGGGAGTTGGATGTGGCTCTTGTGGCTAAAGGGATCAGGGGGTATGGAGAGAAGGCAGGTATAGGATACTGAGTTGGATGATCAGCCATGATCATATTGAATGGCGGTGCAGGCTCGAAGGGCCGAATGGCCTACTCCTGCACCTATTTTTCTATGTTTCTATGGCTGTGGGTGCCGTCATTGAGTATTTTTAGGTTGGAGATCGACAGATTCTTGAGTAGTACGGGTGTCAGGGATTATGCAGAGGAGGCAGGAGTATGGGCTTGAGAGGGATAGATAGATCAGCTATGATTGAATGGTAGTGTATATTTGATGGGCCAAATGGCTTACTTCTGCTCCTATGACTTATAAACTATTGTGAAAAAAAGAGAAAAAAGCATGTGGTAGTTCCAGAGTAGGAGATCAAGCACAGGAGGGCTCCCCCACGCCCAGAGGAAGAGAAAAGGAAGGAAAAAAAAAATCATGCTGATCTAATATTGCAGATGAATGGCTGATAGAGAAAAATAGTTGTCTACCATCACCTTCTTTCTCCTTTTGCCCAGTCAAAGTTCAATCCAAATCCAAAATAACTGCCAAATTACCCCAAATCCCATGAGGCCTGACACATCTAAAAAATTCCAATGCCCTTTATGCTCTAAGCTATATTAAAGCTCTAAGCCCTTTAATGCCGAGGCAACAGGTTAATATTCAGGATGTTAATATTCACTCACATTATAACCCTATTGTAGATTTTCACCATCTGCATTTTTACACATCTTTTAGCAGGCTTGAAAAGTTAGACCAGGCTAACTTTGGTTAGCTTTTGGCTGAAATCAAGGCATGTCATGTGAAATTTAAAGTGAGAATCAAAACCACTGCAGATGCTGGAAATCTATAATTCAAAGCAGAAAATGTCGAAAATGCTCAGCAGGTCAGGCCGCATCTGTGCGGGGAAAAAACAGTTTTTGGTGGAAACAACATGTCAGAAGTGGAGTTGCGGAGGCTGCACTTGCAAGGAAGAGTGCAGGAAGAAAGGTTAGTGAATCAAAAAACAGGGCCCATCACGGTACCCAGAACTACACTTTTGATCTGGAGAAAGTAAGTGAAGAAGTGAAATATAACCATTCCAATGAGTGTATTGGTGGAATGGAACTGGTTGGACCTCTGCTCATGGAAGAAGCAGGGTGCCCTCAGACCCTGATTTGGGATAGAGATGTAAAGAGGTTGGTTGTTCGTTAGCCTGGAACTTAGGAATTGGAAATAATCAAAGAGGTGAAGAGCATTGGAGGTCTCACACAGATGTGGGAAAGGACTGAACAAGAGGGAAAAGGATAGAATCAAGGTATGGAGAAATATATTCAGTGGATCCAAAAGCAGGAACAATGGGTCTGCCAGGGTTGCAATGCCTGTGGATTTTGGGCAGGAGAGAGTAGTGCTGGCACACCATTAGGCTGGAAGCTGGAGATATACAGTGCTGGCATACCATACCAGTAAATATACAGTGCTGGCATAGCATTAGGCTGGAAGCTGCGCAGGTAAGATCTCCCAAGAAAATGAAATTTGTTACCTTCTTGGTGACCTAATGTTCAATGGTGGGGTTTTGAAGGAGGTGTCTGAAAAAGGTAGATATCAGGGATGTGATATTCAGACTAGAAACAGGAGACAGAGTCATGCTCCTATCTGAATAAGCTCCGCACACACAATGTATATTTCCTTCTGATTTTTTTTTGGAGATAACTTCCAGTCAAAAGAAAACAAAGTTGCAATAGCAGTTCATGCAATTGGACTGAAAATGTAGTCATGATATGGTACAACACTTGAAAAATGGGAACTGCTATTACACTGATTTAATGCTGAACAGTAACCATTAGGTTGTTATTGGTTTGTCAAATAGAATAGTACCTTCAATGTTGTCTTCATCTTAGTTGCTGATAAACACACCATCAATTCAAGGATTATTCAAATAATCCAATTCCCTTCATTAATTTTACTCCTTAAAAATACAAAATAATTTTAAATTTAAATAATATTCAAATTAGATCTTAATTTAATGTGTACCAATTTCCTACCTTCCCATACCCTATATATATATATATATATATATATATATAAATAAATATACATCTAATTGTATCTTATTCAAGTCAAACTATGATCAAAATTAATAGCATATTTTGAGTTCATAACCTAGTTAGATAGTGTAGTGCAGTTGCAAAAGAATATTGGAGGTATCATCAATTTGTTTGATTATCCTTCAAATGAGATTGAAGTAGGGTACCCAGTCCACTTTTTCTGGTGGCTCAAATGGTTGTTGGGTATCATGACGCAAATGCATGAGAACAGGAAGAAGTGATTATGTCCCTCAAACCGCTGTTGGCATGCTGTGAGATAATGTCTGAACTGTAACACACATCCAATCCCCCACTTCATTTCTTTAACTCTTAATACTTGTCCCCCATAATAATCTAATAATCTTAGATAAGAAGGCACCAATAAACTCCCCTGGTGTGTTGGCCAATATTTTCCTCTCAAATATGATCCGGAAGATGCACAGAGAAACTCACCATTCATTCATATTGCTCTTTGTTGAAAATTGCCATATGCATATGTGCCTTTCATGAGTCAGATCTCTTTGATTATATTTCCATGGAATGAATCAAATCTAAATATGAGCTCAATCACAAAGGAGGTCCACAAAAGGAGCCTCCATATCACAGCCACAGAAGTCCTTCTGACTACTGATTATATGCCAATGTTCAAATAATTTTAATTTGCAAATAAACAACAATCAGGAATAAAAATAACCCGGCCCTTCAATCTTTATGCTGAATTTGTTTTTTATCTGCAGTTCAACTTTGAGTGCAATGGATTCTGCAGTACAGAAGGAGAACCTGGATTATCATCACCATTGTTGAAAAACAAATTCCTGTTCAGTAGCCCTTTATGTAAAATGCCATCAGTAATACCAATAACCACAAGTTCAATTTTTTCAATACAGATGTCAGGAACATCACAACTCATCACCCAAAATGACACTCAATAAAACGAAAATGTGGCAGTTAAATCTGATTTTTTGGTATTTATTTTGTGATATACAAGGAGTCATTTTCCC
This sequence comes from Raja brachyura, assembly GCA_963514005.1. The sequence continues at coordinate 103,865,327 of OY740785.1, forward strand.
TAAAGGCAGGTTTAATGGGCAGTGACCTTTCTCTTTAGTTTCAACCGGTAGCTGGAAAACAAATTACTGCTTAGAACTTGTACTCTAATGGAAATACCATTTACTTTTCGTAGCATAATGATAAACAAACATTGAAAATTTACAATGCGGGTGAAGGCCATATGCCAGTCAAAAAAGAGAGCTGTTCAGTCTAACCTCACCTTGGTTTGCAACCCCACAGGTCAGAGCTTTTATGTACTCCTCAGGTTCTCTTGAAAGATCATCAGGGTTTCTTGCTGATATCATATTTAATGGCAGTGTGTGAGTTCCAGACCTCTTGCTGGGCAAAACTGCTTTTCTGCATCTCCCCAATAACACCATTGATTAATTACTTTCAGTAATTGCCTCCTTCATACCTTTCTGCCATGAAACTCCCACTATTTAGTCCCACATATTTGTAAACACTTCAATAACCCTCTGTGCACCCTTGACAATGAACATAACCCTAACATCTAATCTTTCCTCCTGACTACATAGAAACATAGAATATAGGTGCAGGAGTAGGCCATTTGGCATTTCGAGCCAGCACTGCCATTCAATATGATCATGGTTGATCATCCAAAATTAGTACCTCATTCCGGCTTTTTCTCCATATCCCTTGATTCCCTTAGCCCCAAGAGCTAAATTTTTCTTGAACTCTTTCTTGAAATTGAATCCATCAGGTGGCGCCAGCAATGGCTGCCTCGCACAGTCTGTCTGTCCATTCCTTCGATAGTATGTGTTAAATGTATGTTTTAGTGTTCTTTAGGTTGTTTTATGAGGGGGGGTTTTGGAAGGTGGGGGTGGGTTGGGGGAATTAAAAAAAATCTCTTACCTTGACCGAGATGCGATTTGTTTCCATATCGTATCTCCGTCTGCATTGCGGCCTAACATCGAGGAGTTGGCGGCCTTTGCTGGAGACTGACCTCTGGAGCTCCAACCACGGGACCCTGCGGGACACCATCGTGGAACTCGCGATCACTGTCGCGGATCAACTTTGGAGCTCCACCAGCGGGAGCCTGTGAACTTTAACATCGTGGCGCTCGCGGTCTCTGGTTAGAGACAGACTTCGGGAGCTCCAAACTGCAGGAGCTTCAACCGCCCTGACGCGGGGGCTTCGATTGCCCTGACTGCGGACGGTTCAACTACCCCGACCACGGGAAACTAAAGAGGAAGAAGATGGGAATTTATTGCCCTCCATCACAGTGAGGAATCCGCTGTGGTCGATGTTTATATTTACTTTTATGTAGTTGTGTGTCTTGTTACTTTTTTTAAAGTATGGCTGTATGGTAAATGGAACTTCACTGTACCTTAATTGGTACATGTGGCAATAAACTGACCGTGAAACCTTGAACACAAAAAAGTTAAGTGGCCTATACTGCCTTCTGTGGCAGAGAATATCACAGGTTCACAACTCTCTGTGTGTCTCAAATGTCCCTGTGCTGGCATATCAGTTTAGCCAATGTCCTATATTTAAAATTTACAAAGTTGGAAATCTGTAGCCACCATAGACTAAAGACAGGAATATTGGCCTCTTCCAAAGGAAGAGGAACATCAGGTTATTTTTCATACAAAACGCAAGAGAAAGCTTAATCCATATCAATGTAACTCCTGGCTCTGTTTTTTTTTTTTTTAAACTGAAGCTCTTGCACTTCAGGCCACATTAGGAAATCAGCCTTTAAAATGCTGAACTTTTTTTTTCTCTCCATTGACGTTTTTTTTTTATAAATGAGAAAAGAATTGCCAGTTCTAATAAATCTAAGTACTGTATCTTCCGAGAAATCAAGGTTTGTTTTGTGTCACTGAGTAATCTATTGACTCTTGACAACCTTTGTGTTCTGCATTCCTCCTAGTTGGCCATCTTGGAATTTTGGGTTGTTCAGCATTGATTGCATTATGTAAAATCTGTAAACAATTCGCAACATATCAAGAGTGTATAGACCTTTAAAGACTTACTAACTCTAGTGGTATCTATTTCAACACAAAAACCTTATTTCATACATCCATCCATCCATCCATCTCTGTCTCATCTTGTATGTGTGTGTGTATATTTTGTATCTTCCTCAAAATGCTACGGGCTAGTGCTTAATTTTTTACATATTCTAACTCACTTTTTCCCGACCACGCCATACTCAGCTTCACAAGATTTCATCCTATATTTTATGTTATTCACGATTAAAGTTTATTAAAAAAAAGCCAAAAAGCCGTCTCACAGAGAGCCTTTTCCCAGCACCTTTCAATGATGATGTCACAATGCCATCTCACAGACGTCTAATCACAATGGATTTCATTTACAAACGACATCACAATGGGACGTTGCCAACGGTAACCGACAATTCTCACAGATAGCCTGTTTCCAGCAGCTTCCAGTGATGATGTCACAATGCCACTCACAGTGCACCAATGGAATGGGCTCTCAAGCTGCCGAATGCCACAATGACATCACAATGGGACGTTGCCAACCGTAAATGCAGCTTCTTACAGAGAGCCTTTTTCCAGCAGCTTCCAGTAATGATATCACAATGCCGCTCACAGTGCACCAATCATAATGGGCTCTCAATCTGCCGAGTGCCACAATGACATCACAATGGACGTTGCCAGCGGTAACCACAGCAGAAGGAGAGGTTGCCAAAGGCAGGCCCTATCAGGGGGGGGGGGCGGGGGGGGGGGAGGGGTGGCAATGAGTGCCATTCGGTATGGAGCTCATGCCTATCTGCTTCAAAGGGAGGAAGTGACTGAGGGTCGGGGAAAGGTGAGGGAGGGAGAGGTGGGGGAGGGTAGGAGGAGAAGGGAAAGAAGAGGGAGGGTGAAGAAGAGGGGGAGGGAGTGCTGGGGGAATGAGGGGGAATGGAGGATAGCGGAAGGAAGAGGGATGGCAAGGTAATGGAGAAGGGGAGGTGGAAGAGAGAGGAGGTGAGGGCAGGAAGCAGAGGAGGGTTGATGGAGGGAGGATAATGGAGGAGGTTCACATTTATCTTATATTTCACAAATGATTGTCATTTTAAACTTTAAAAACGACAGCCATGCCAGTGCAGTTGGGGCTATGGGTGAGTGGTGGAATATTGCGATGGGGGAATGAGACCCAACGGGGCTGCACGGTCTAGTTTAGTGTATATATATATATATATGGAGGGGTGAGATAGGGGACAGGTGAGGAGTGAGGGAGGAGTGGGATAGAGGGAGAGGAGGGGGGTAGGAAGGGGAGAGGGGTTATGGAGGGAGGGAGGGAGTGATTGTGTGTAGGGGAAAGGAAAGGGAGGGAGAAGTGAGGGAGGGAGTGGGGGAGTGGAGGAGGACAGAAAGAAGAGGGAGGGTGAAGAGGAGGGGGAGAGAGTGCTGCAGATTAGGGGGAATGGAGGTGGATGGGGAAGGAAGAGGAATGGCAAGGTAATGGAGGAGGGGAGGGAAGGGAGGGGTTGAGGGGAGGAAGCAGCTGAGGGTTGGTGGAGGGTGTAGAGAGGGAGGGTAATGGAGGATGGAAATAGGGGACTGAAGAGGTAGAGTGAAATGCATGCACCTTACTTAATCTTATATTTTATGTTATTGCCTTTAAAAACATCAGCCGCGCCTGCACACTTTGGGCTAGGGATGAGTGGTGGAATATTGCGTTGGGGAAATGGGACCCAACGGGTCCGCACTTGGTCTAGTGTAATAAAAAGCTCATATTTTTACTCACTCATTAAGACACAGATGGACTAACAACATCAGTGCTTTCACAAAACCGTTACCAATGAAACATCCCAACATATTTCACAGGAGCATTGTTAAACACAAAAATACAATTAAAAAAAGGAAGAGTAGTAAGTTGTGTATAGAAATAAGTTATTTGACCCCTCATGCCTGGTCTGCCAATCAGAAGATCATAGACACAAAAAGCTGGAGTAACTCGGCAGGACGGGCAGCATCTCTGCAGAGAAGGAATGGGTGACGTTTCGGGTTGAGACCCTTCTTCAGACTGGTTAGGGATAAGGGAAATGTAATATAGTGATGATGTAGCGAGATAAAGAAGAATGAATAAACAATAAGCAAAAATGTAACAATGATAAAGGAAACAAGCCATTGTTAGATGTCTGTTGGATGAAAATGTGAAGCTATCTTCAGCTCAAACCACCATCTGCAACTCCATCCTGCACATTCAGAAGATCATGGTTCATCCCATCTTTGACCACATCTCCACAATCCAGCTGGTCCTCATAATGCTCGATTCCACAAAGACTAAACATCCAACTCAGCATTGGATGGATTTAAAATCAAGAACATAAGGACACTAAGCCAGAAAAGGACACGAGGAGAGTAGTGATTGATCAAATGAAGATACGCCTGGCTGAATTGCAAAGTGTGCAACTGTGGAAGTTCAGATCAATGGTTATAGATTGAATGCTTTCTCAAAAGGTTCCTTTGTTTCTGCAGCCATGGAAAGAAGTCATGTTCATACATCTCCAAAGCCTACTGCTTGGTGTTGAAGATGTGGAAATATTGTTTTCTGTTTGACAAAACAAATCAAAGAGAAGCCCACCACAGTAAAGAAACCAGAAATGCACAAGATTTGTGTTTTTTTAATCATATGCATCAGGTCACAGTTAGTTCTCAAATTCTAGAATTCATAACAACACATTTTGAGCAGGCAGTGGATACATGATAGTGTGTTATATGGTATGGAGTCCTATGCCATGGGCAATCGTACTGATGTACGGACAGGTTATCATTTTACCCGATCTCTCATGAGAAGTAATAAAATCCATAAACTTGTAGATTTTGCCAAGAGCAATGGGACATGACCCAAATACCAACCATGATTTGCATACGCACAATTGAAAACCACGTTGGCAAAGAGTAAAACAATTTGGTATACGTCGTTGGATTTCTTAGTGGAAGTTTGTAACATGGTGCCATCATTTACAGCATCATTTACAGCATCATTATTTGCAACAAATGTCATGCAAAATATATCAATGTTATTCCTATGCCCAAAATTTCTTAGAGATCTGAAAAATAATACTTGCCATTTATTCATTGAAGAAATAACTTTTACACTGATTGAGGGCTCAGACACAATGTTATTTAAAGGGTCAAACACAACAATACTGCAGTCAGTCTGTCAGTCATAGTCTGTCTAATGTCATTCTCTGTTTATTGCTCACAGTCAAAACCAGCTGCTCCTTCACCCCTTAAACAAGCTGCTGCAACCTTAACAAACTTGACGTGCCACTTGTCCAGACCAAATTATGCTCTTGAGAAAGCAGGTGTTGAGGGCCCAGTGTGGAAACAAGACAGGATGTATAGAGACAGGTGATGCAGTTTGTGTGGATGCAGGGAAAATTCCTGGGGAGGGGATAAGTTGGGTGGGAAGGATGAGTGAACCAGAGAGCTGCAGATACACTGGTCTCCACATGAGTAATCCTTTATCCACCTATCACTTGCCAGGCGCTGCTCCACCCCATCTCTCTTTTACATCTTCCTTGCCATCTGCATCAGTCTGATGAGGGTTCTGACCAGAAATGGTGTCTGTCCATTTCCCTGCAGCGAGGCTTCCAGCCTTGCTGAATTCCTCCAACATCTTCTTTTTGCTCAAGGTTCCAGAATTTGTTGTTTGTTGTGTCTACACTTCATGGATGGATGAATGTATAAAAGGCATTCCTGCAGGAACCATGTCCTGGGGCACACATAAATGCTTGGCGTCCTCATCTTATCCACCCATGCTTTTTACAACACTTGTCAAAGAAGCATTATTTATGCAGGTTGTGCTTCACTCACAGCTTGACCTTGTAAAACCTCAAGCACAAATTCACATACATTCCTATGCTATTCTTTTAGTAGAAGTCAAGTTCTATCTTAGCCTTGGGATCACTTTGGTGAGATAATATCATATATTACAGTTTGCGGGTCATGGCTGTCTCAGGAAGCTCTTTAACAGTCCCTACTCCACAAAACAAGGATGTAACCACTTCTCCATCAGGCCATAAGAACAGAGTGCAATTCTCCTGCAGTCTTTCAAAGTTAATAGTTCTTGAAAATCCTGGGATCATGCTCTCAGGAATCTCTGGGGCTACCATGATGAAGGAATTGTAAGAATACAGGTGGTGGTGCGTAATGTGCCTTTAGAAACTGTTCGAAGCACTGAGCACACAGTGGTGAGGTCTCAGTTACAAGTCTCAATGCTGGCAGCTGTAAGGAATCCAAACTTTTCAGTAATAGCTGCTGATTCTTAAACTGCTCAAGGCTTGATTCTATTTACAGAAGCCCAATACATTTATTTAAAAACATCAAAGCCTTGAACGCAAGAATCTGCAAAATCAACGTTGAGAATGTAGAATCGAAGAACAGCACGTTTGATTATATATTTGAGATCTAAAAAGGATAATATTTCAAAGGACCATTGAACATTCCAGTGGTTATAAAATCAAGGCCATAAATGTCGCATTGCCAAACGATTAAAGACATATTTTTGTGTGTGTGCGTGTGCGTGTGTGAGAGAGAGAGAACCTATCAGACAATAGTGACTTTACAGATAGATACAAGGTGAGAAAGGGATAATGCATGTTTTTCATGCAAGAAGAGACCAAAGTTAACAGAAGAGTAGTGTGAACAATGGAGAACGGTGTATACTTGAATGTCAACAGATACAGGAGGAATGAAGACACAAGGAACTGCAGATGCTGACATCTTGACAAAAATACCAAGTGCTGGAGTAACTCAGCGGGTCAGGAAGCATTTGTGAAGGCAATGAAGAAGAGTTCAGACCAAAAACATTGCCTATCCATTCCCTCCACAGATGCTGTAGGACCTGTCCCACTTAAGTGATTTTTTTAGGCAAATGTAGCGACAGTCACTGTCGCAGTGTGACACTTGGAATGCACCCACCCCACGACAACGTCCACGACAAGCTACCACCTAGTCAACGTCAAGCGAGGACAAGCTACGTCAACCGGCGACACAATTCCTTGCAACTCGGGACTTCCACCTATGTCAACCTTCGAACACACAGGCAATAACCTACGACACCCAAAGTCAATGTACCTCCACCAGCGACAAGCTATGACAAGCTACGACCTTGTCGGCGACAAATGAAGACAACTGAATACTTCTCTTGACGCCGGAACTGTCGTCAGTTGACGTAGGATGACTTAGGTTGTCGCTAACGGAATTCACTGAGGTCATGACCCGGCGACAACCAACATCACCTGGCATCATCCTGGCATCATACCTTACGACAGGAGAAGACAGGCAACGTCAAGCCCACTGTCGCCGAGAGGTTTTGAACATTTCAAAATCCAGCGGCGACAAGAAATAAGTAATGGTACTTGAGGAGACCGCTCACGACAATACAAGCGCCACCCCGCGACCATGTGGTGACAGCCTATTTTTCGGCTATCGCCGACGAAATCGTCTCAGTGGGACTGGCCCTTAAGTTACTCCAGCAGTTTGTTTGCTGAAGGAGGAATGAGAACAGTGGAGGCATGAGGGGAATGTAGCCAGAAATAATCTGCAAGTAAATCCAATTCATATGAAAGTTCTCACCTGTCCTTTTGGTGATTATTGCCTATTTCTTGAGTACTATTCCAATAAATGTAGCACCTTTCACTCGCATTTGTTTCATGACATTTATTATCTGATAATTGGTCTCTCACTTACACACTCGCTCTCTCTCTTAGCCTTTCAAATCTGTATATCAGAAATTTTACAGCATACTCCTCTGAAATGTTATTTATTCAAAGGTTCCTACTTATCCTACATCTGCATTGTGTTGAAACAGTATCTTAAAATGAAGCACAGGAATTTATGAAAAATGTGTTGCACATAGAATCACACATCACAGAAATAGACCCTTTTAGACCAGCACGATGCTCATCTGTACTAGTGTCACATGCCTGCATTAGATCAGTATCTCTCTGTACCATTCTTGTCCAAGTATCTCTCTGAGTGCATTTTAAGGCATGCACTCCCCAAATGCCATCTGCTTGTCTCTTACCCCACTTGCAGCAAAAGCACTCTTGACTACAGCTACACTAACATTACATATGGTGTGCAGTTGTACAGAGCCCTAGTGAGACCACACCTTGTATTGTGTGCAGTTTTGGTCCCCTAATTTGAGGAAGGACATTCTTGCTATTGAGAGAGTTTACAAGGATAATTCCCGGGATGGCGGGACTGACATATGCTGAGAGAATGGAGCAGCTGGGCTTGTACACTCTGGAGTTTAGAAGGATGAGAGGGGATCTCATTGAAACATATACGATTGTTAAAGGCTTGAGGTAGGAAACATGTTCCCGATGTTCGGGGACTCCAGAATCAGGGGCCACAGTTTAAAAATAAGGAATAAGCCATTTGGAACGGAGACGAGGAAACGCTTTTTCTCACAGAGAGTGGTGAGTCTGTGGAATTCTCTGCCTCAGAGGGCGGTAGAGGCAGGTTCTCTGCATGCTTTCAAGAAAGAGCGAGATAGGGCTCTAGAAGGTAGAAGGTAGGAAGAAGGTAGTAACGGGGTACTGATTGTGGATAATCAGCCATGATCACATTGAATGGCGGTGCTGGCACGAAGGGCCAAATGGCCTACTCCTGCACCTATTTTCTATGTTTCTAGGTTTCTATGTTCAGGGAGAAGATACAGGAGTTTGAAAGTTTGGACATCCAGTCTTAAGAACAACTACTTCATACTGCTCTCTGACTCCTGAACCAATCACTTCTTTCACACCCCATTTCTGGAGGTGTTGCCATGGATTCTTACTCTTAACTCGACTTCTTTTGGTTATTCCATTATTGTACCTACATTCTTTGCATTACTCGGATTTTGCAGTACAGTCGTGCACAATTCTGCTGTTTTCTATTCGCCAATGTATTTATTCTTGTATTTCCCATTACAGTACGAGTTAAATAAACAAGGATTTTTATTACACATTAGTGCATATTAGACTAATCTGAATGTGAATAGACTAATCTGCATCTGAACCCAAATGTGTTAATTGTATCTGCCGCTGCCACATCCTCTGGCAGCTAGTTCCATGTAACCAATACCCTCCATGTTAAAAACCTGCTCCTCCTTTGATCACTTTTGAATGTCAGCATTGTAAACTGTTGCATCTTTATCTTTCAATAAAATGTATCATTGGCAGCAAGAGATTAAAATTGAGCTCATCGTCTTCCACCATTGTGTTGTCAGCTTTTGAAAGATACTCATTTTATATCCTACTGCTCTGCAATTTTAAGGACTAAGTTTACTTTTAAGCAGCATAACCTAAATTACACGTAAATAAACATGAACAGTAATCAGATAATTGGTTATATTTCAATAACTGATAAATTACAAAATGGTTACAACTTTTCAGTCAATAAGACTTAACAGCTTGCTATTACAAAAACTTTCACTGCGTTATTGGACTAATCAATAAGTATCAATAATGACTGTTTCACATCCTCTGGCAGCTTGTTCCAGGTAACCACTACCCTCCATGTTAAAAACCTACTCCTCTTTGGCCTCTTTAGAATGTCACGCCTATCACATTAAACTGCCGCCTGCAGCCCTCTAGTTCTAGGTTCCTCTGTTCTGGGTAAAATATTCTGTCTACTGTATGTCCCTCACTATTTCATAACCTCTATTAGAATAACATATAAACCACTATAAGTATAATATATAAACTTCTATAAGTGCATAAGCAATAACATTCACATACATTTTTTTTAAGAGATGTTCCTGGAGTTGCAAGATTCCAAACTGGCTGATAGATTGTGAACAATAAACAAGTAATTGGTTACATTTCAATAACAGTTAAATTGCTAAATGGTTAAATAAGACTTAACAGATTGCTATTACCAAAACTTTTCACTGAGTTAATTGAATAATCAATAAGAATCAATGATCTATGTTTTTGAAATAAATTAATGTCCTCTGCCATATTTACATTTTAAACAATGAACAATTGTAATCAAGAATAAACCATAACATACTTACTCTAAAATGTGAGGGTTTTAAACTGTTTGTTATAGATTACATGTTTATCTGTTTATGTTAAAGATTATCTGGTTTATTTTACAGGCTTTTGACTAAAGAGTATATTAGAGGGGGAAAAAAATTAAAGGGTATATTAAATCTCTTAGGGCTTGCTTTGTGTTTTCTTACAAAATTGGATAAACAACTCCAACTTCTACTACCAAAAGTAAAACAACACTGTTGAGACAAGCAAAACCTGTAATTCAAAATTAAATTTGGATTCAGAAACATAACAACTGATGAGGAGTTTTATCCAATTAGGTTTTGAATTTTCAGAGGAGATTTCAAAGAATAGAAACATAGAAAATAGGTGCAGGAGGAGGCCATTCAGCCCTTCGAGCCAGCACCACCATTCATTGTGATCATGGCTGATCATCCCCTATCAATAACCGGTGCCTGCCTTCTCCCCATATCGCTTGACCCCACTAGCCCCTAGAACCCTATCTAACTCTCGCTTAAATCCATCCAGTGAGTTGGCCTCCACTGCCCTCTGTGGCGGGTAATTCCATAAATTCACAATTCTCTGGGTGAAAAAGTTTTTTCTCACCTCAGTCTTAAATGACCTCCCTGTTATTCTAAAACTGTGGTTAGAATGAACTACGAAGTTTTAAGAATGAACTATGACGTTTTATATCTTTCTCACTTATTCTCCTTTAGTCTCTTGCTTTCTTAGTATAATCGTTTTACTTCTCTTTTGAAATTTTTAAAAAATTGAAAAATCTGATTTGAAAGATCTATAATGAAACCCGCCAACCCCAATTTCTCAGTCCTTCCATTGTAATTTTAATTGATTACCAAGATAGCCCTCAGGTTGATGAATCTATTGAGGTTGTACAAAAACAGCTTTGCACACCATAACATTTACAGCTTGCATGTTTTCAGCAGCTTAGTAATCAAAACGTTTTACAAGTTGAAGGATGCATTGCAACTTGAAAGAAAGGGTAGATCAGGAGGAATATTTTTCTCCGTTGGCAAAATCCCAAGAAAGGAGACATAACCTTGAAACTAGAGTTATGTTTCTTTGCAAAGTTGAGGAAAACAGAGAACTCTACTCCCGTTTAGCCACTGATGCTATTGGTCTGCAGAAAATTCAAAACATAAATTACTTATTAAGAGTTGAGAAGCAAGGTAAGCAGGTGGAGGCAATTCACAGATCAGCTGTGATATAATTGAAAACAAAACATGCTCAAAGTTCATGTTATGAGCAGAATTAGATCATTCAGCCCATGGAATCTACTTTTCAATCATGGCTGATCTATCTTTCCTTCTCAACTCCATTCTCTTGCCATCTCTACAAAATCCCTGACACCCATACTAATCGAGAATATGTCAATCTCCACCTTAAAAACACCCATTTACTTGGTTTCTACAGCCTCAAAGGGGTGAATGGAGAAAGAGTTTGACCAAGGTAACCTGACGAACATAAGAGATACTCATGGGAAGATACTGAGCTATAAAAATAAATGGAGGACTAATAGCAGGGAACATATTTCAGATGAGAATGGCTATGATAGAAATCTTGACCTGCATGCAGTGGGCTTTGTTTCACATTGATGAAATAAATCCCTCAAACTGACTAACAAATCAACCTCGTTCGGTTACCGCCTGTAGATGAAGAACCAGCAGTGAAGCACACAATGAAGCATGTTGTGTTCTTTGTGCTTTATCCCTAATTTATCAAGTGAATCCATAAAAGTTAAAAATGAAACCAAATATGAAAACTAAATCTTAAATGATTTTTTGCTGAAGTGTAATATGTGTACTTAAAGTAATGCAATGTAGTAGCTGCACTTTCAACTCATTGGGGAAATCTGACAGTAACTTCTGGATACTGACAAAGTGTATACATTTTAGAAAGTGAAATAAAGCTCCATCAAAAAACTCACCACACCACATCACTTTCAGCAAGGTCACATTCATAGGTCACTAACTCAAAGAATGTAACGAATATATGAAAGATTTAAAGTTAGCAGAGCTAGCTTAAGCTAGCTAAAGATTTAAAGTTAGCAGAGCTAAATGTACCACATTGTATCACCAAAGCATTGCATTTTCCTTCGAAAATTCAATTTGTTTTAATGGAAAGAATATTGAAGGCAAATACAATGTGCTGACACTACTGTTCAGTAAGTTAAATGCTCCAGATGGGGGATGAAGTTCTAATACTTTAAGCATCAGATCCCACATTCCATGGAGTTTTTCTCTAAATATTCATTTTTCAGGTATAAATGTCACTGGCATGGCCAGCATTTATTGTCCATCTATTTTTAGTGAAAGTGTTGATGAGCAATCTTCTTAAACTGTTGCATTCATGTGTGGACGTGGCGTCGAAAGACGAGAAGCCGGACAAAGATGTGGAAGCCAAATTACCGAATGGAAATGAAGCCAAAACGCCAAATAACCAAAAGCGTACGGTGCCGAAACGCCAACTAACCGAAAGGCTGGCGTCCCCCCTCCCCCCACCCTTCAGTTAGTTTACATTTAGGCATCCCACGCTTTTGGTTAGTTGGCGTTTCGGCTTTGTACGCTTTCGGTTATTTGATGTTTCGACTTTGTTTCTGTTCGGTTATTTGGCTTCCACTTCTTTCCTTCGGCTTCTCGTCCTTCAAAGCCATGTTCAGGTACCGTTGCATTACTGGTGAAGGTACTCACACAATTGTCTTGGGGAGGTAGTTCCAGGTTTTAGACCTTGCAATGATGAAAGACCAGTAATGTGTCTCAAAGAAAGGACAGTACCTAACTATGGAAGGGAATCTGTACGCAGTGAGCCAATTAACCTAATGCTCTGTTTTTTCTTGGTCGCAGAGGTCGTGAATTTGAAAGATGCTGTTGGAGTAGCCTGAACAATTAACTTTGGTTCATTTTGTGAGCGGTTCACTCTGCAGGCGCTGAACGTGAATGGTGAATTGAATCGATGATTAGGGTAGTTTAGGGTAGGGCTGCTGTGTCCCAGATGGTGTTATTTTCTTTGAGAGCTGTTTGTGTTGTACTCTTCTAGATAAGTGAAAAGTATACTGTCGCCCTGCTGACTTGTGCCTGATAAATGATGGAGCATGGAAAATGTGAGTATATGATATACTTGTGCAAGAAGTTGGTGAGGTCACATTTGGAGCACTGTGTTCAGTTTCGGTTACCTTGCCATAGGAAGGATATTGTTAAGCTTGAAAGAGTGCACAGAAGATTTATGAGGATGTTGCCAAGACTCAAGAGTCTGAGCTATACAAGAAGGTTTGGCAGGCTAGGACTTTATTCCATGGAGCACAGAAGGCCGAGGGGTGATTTTATAGAATTGCATAACATCATGAAATGAATAGATAGGGTGAATGTACAGTCTTTTACCAAGGATATCAGCATCAAGAACAAGAGTTTAATAAGTTTAATGTGAGAGGGACAAGGTCTAATAGTAACCTTTTTCACTCAGTGGGTGTTGGGTCGATGGAATGAGCTGTAAGGGGAGGTAGTTGAGGCAGGTAATGCCACAGCATTTATGTGACATTTGGACAGTTACATGCATAAAATAGTTTCATTGGGATATGGGCAAACACAGGCAAATGGGACTAGCTTAGACCGGCATCTTGGTCTGCATGGATGAGGTGGGTGGAAGGGCCTGTTTCCGTGCTCTATGAATCTATGACTAAGCTTTATTTTCAAGCAGGATGCTATGAATTAACAGGTATGATCACAATAGACAATAGACAATTGATGTAGGAGTAGGCCATTCGGCCTTTCGAGCCAGCACCGCCATTCAATGTGATCATGGCTGATCATCCACAATCAGTACCCTGTTCCTGCCTACTCCCCATATCCCCTGACTCAGCTATCTTTAAGAGCCCTATCAAGCGCTCTCTTGAACGTATCCAGAGAACCTACCTCCACCGCCCTCTGAGGCAGAGAATTCCACAGACTCACAACCCTCTGTGTGAAAAAGTGTTTCCTCATCTCCGTTCTAAATGCCTTACTCCTTATTCTTAAACTGTAGCCTCTGGTTCTGGACTCCCCCAACAACGTGAACATGTTTCCTGCCTCTAGCGTTTCCAAACCCTTAATAATCTTATATGTTTCAATAAGAACCCCTCACATCCTTCTAAATTCCAGAGTGTACAAGCCCAGCCACTCCATTCTCGCAGCACATGACAGTACAGGAATTAACCTTGTGAACCTACGCTGCACTCCCTCAGTAGCAAGAATGTCCTTCCTCAAATTAGGGGACCAAATCTGCACACAATACTCCAGGTGTGGTCTTAGGGCCCTGTACAACAGCAGAAGGACCTCTTTGCTCTCATACTCGACTCCTCTTTATATGAAGGCCAACATGCCATTCGCTTTCTTCACTGCCTGCTGTACCTGCATGCTTACTTTCATTGACCGATGAACAAGGACTCCCAGATACCGTTGTACTTCCCCTTTCCCAACTTGACACCATTTAGATAATAATCTGCCTCCCTGTTTTTGCTACCAAAGTGGATAATCTCACATTTATTCACATTAAACTGCAGCTGCCATGCATCTGCCCACTCACCCAACCTGTCCAAGTCACCCTGCATTTTCATAGCATCCTCCTCACAGTTCACACTGCCACCCAGCTTTATGTAACCTGCAACATTTGTGAATGTTACTGAATATTACTAAATCATTGATGTGTATTATAAAGAGCTGCAGTCCCAGCACCGAGCCTTGTGGTACCCCCACTAGTCACTGCCTGCCATTCTGAAAGGGACCCTACTCTTTGTTTCCTGTCTGCCAACCAATTTTCTATCCATGTCAGCACTCTAACCCCAATACCATGTGTCCTAATTTTGCCCACTAATCTCCTGTGTGGGACCTTATCAAATGCTTTCTGAAAGTCCAGGTACACTACATCCACTGGCTCCCCCTTGTCCATTTTCCTGGTTACATCCTCAAAAAATTCCAGAAGATTAGTCAAGCATGATTTCCCCTTCGCAAATCCATGCTGATTTGGACCGATCCTGTTACTGCTATCATCTGTTATGATTGACTCACCTTACGCATCTTACCCACCACCAATGTCAGGCTAACTGGTCTATAATTTCCTGTTTTCTCTCTATCACCTTTCTTAAACAGTGGGATAACATTAGCTACCCCCCATTCCACAGGAACTGATCCTGAATCTATAGAACAATGGAAAATGATCACCAATGCATCCCCGATTTCTAGAACCGCTTCCTTAAGAACCCTGGGATACAGACCATCAGGCCCTGAAGATTTATCTGCCTTCTGTCCCATCAGTCTACCCAACACCATTTCCTGCCTAATCACCATTTCTTTCATTCATTTGTTATCTCTGCTGCTGAATGAATGGCTGCTCAGTAATGTCTAAGTTTGAATTATGTATCCTCTCTGTCTTGAGAAATAACAATTCTTTCAGTCAGATATTTGTAGCCTGTAATGCAAACCCAATACTCTGACGTGTGCAATGTACTGGAGAGTTGCACGTGTGAAATAGAACATTTTGGAAAATGGGAACAGATTGGCAAAAAAAATGTGGCTGTCACTGAAATCTTTTCCACTTTGGCAAGGATAACAAGTTTTGCTCGCAGTTGGCCACAATAGAAATATTGCCCTGGTAGATAAAGACACTTACACTTACTGCTACATAATATAGACACATAGTGTCATAATATATGACACTAATCATAGGCACAAATCCAAGATGATGCAGAGTTAGCCAAGATCAGTTGGCAACAATCAAATAACATGAGGAAAGAAAGGAACTGTTAACAATATGCAATGAGTTCCTTTGAAAGAATTAATCATGTGCATAGGAGCTGTGAACACAATCATGCTTCATCCTGTGATGTTCATTGACCCTTTCAGTCCACAATCATCAATATGTGCACCATCATGAGGATGACTTCAGCATGATTCAGAGAAGCAACTACAATCACTGTCTAAACAGACTCTGACCTGATGTCTATATACAGATACATAAATAACCAGAAATATAGTTATGACTAGATCAAACAGTATTGCTGATTTGATCGGTGTCAGGTTTTGCTGCTGCCTTTGTTGCCTTGGAAACGGAGCTAGAACAGAGAGTATCAACTCCTACACTGGAATGTATACAACCAACTTCCGCATTGGAATGTTGTGCCCGAGTGCGCATTCGGGCATTACAAATCGACTAAGTCTCACAAACTGCGATAGCTCTATCCAGAGTTATTGCAGGATCGTGGACAAGCTTCCTTCACAGCTTGTCCTTAACAATACCACATACCAACCAAGCTACGGGGCGCCATCCTGTATGGGTATGGCTGCCCAGCCTGCAGCTGTCCATTTTTTCATCTCTATTTTTTATGTTTAGTTTTTGTTTTTCGGAGTTCTAGTCTTTTTTATGTGGGGGTGGAGGGGGAAACTGCTTGTCAGGGTCCCTACCTGGTCGGAGTGGCGGCTTTTCTCCGGGCAGCACCTTCGACCCGTCACAGCGTACCAGCGGGCCTGGAGCAGCGTTTCCGCAGCTTCGGCGGCGGCACAGCGCTGGAGCCATTCGCGGGACCGCTGAGCAAACATCGCAGAGCTGCGGGTCAAGTGGAGCGGCCAGCAGCGCTGACTTTAACATCGGGAGCCTGTGGTCTCTCGCCTGTTGGTTTCGGAAGCCGCGGTCTCCAGAAAGGAAGCGACCGTTCCAGGTTTCCCATGCCGCCTAGAGGATTCTCCCGATGCCGGAGCACCATCATCCGGCGAGAAGGGCCTGGAACATCGGGCCTCCGTAAAGGCGACTGCGGAGGCCTCAATAGGCCCGACAATGGGTGGACATGGGGATGGGGACTGGACGATGTGCCTTCCCTCATAATAGGAACCATTGTGGGGGGATGTTTTATATGTTTAAATGTCTTTATTATTGTTGTGTTGTATTCTTTTTTTATGTGCTACAATGGCAATACGCATTTCACTACACCAATTGGTGTATGTGACTAATAAAGAACCTTTGAAACCTTAATAAATTTGTCTTTAAGATTGCCAAATCTTCAATTTCCTGCAGCCTTATTGAAAGCACAAACAAAAAATTCAATAGTTTTGTTCAATGAGTGGGTTAGCTTTAGGGTCACACAACTGTCATAACTTTCTGTTGAGACACACCGGGTTGTCCGGCAACTCAACGAGGGTGACGATCGACGCTCCACCATCGACAGGTTGATGAGTTATTTCCCCAGCATACACAAACTGTTGTGCTCCTTCATAAGCTTTATCTCCTGCGAGTAGAAAGAGCATACTTGCACGGACCACTGCAGGCTTGTCATGAGAAGTTGCAGCAATGAACAAATCATACTGTCGCTCAAAGGTACGCCACCGCTGTCCGATTCTGCAACCCCCAAAACGAGTGGGTCAGGTTTTCTGAAACCTTCAGCCATGTCTGAGACTATGAAAAACCTTGTAAATAACAGCCAAAGTCAAACCGAAATCCCACCTCCGACACCATGTTATCACATATTATCACACAACATGTGCAGAATAGTAAGCCAATGGCCACCATAACAGTGAACAATAAAGTAATCAAGATGAAAATCGACACTGGAGCAAACTGCAATGTTCTGTCTCGGGAACAGTTCAATCATCTAAGGAACGCAGAGCAATTAAAACCCACCAATGTTACTCTTATCGCATGTGGGGGAAGTGAGCTCAATATGGTCGGTATTGTGAAGCTGCTGTGCCTCTTAGGGGCCATAATGGTTGTTATTCTATGTCATTGACCACAATATTATTCCACTTTTAGGCTATGCTGTCTGCAAAGATATGGAACTGGTTACCTTCAGCAAGGCTGTGCATCAACTAACTCCAGTTCTGGATTCTACATAGCATATTCTCATGGATTACCATGATCTTTTCACTGAAAAACTTGGCAAGCTAGCAATAATTTACTCTATGTCTTTAGACCCGGAGGTGCATCCTGTGGTTCGTCCTACTCAGCATGTACCTATTCCCATGAGAGACCGGGTCAAACCCAAACTGGCAAGATGGTGGCATTGAGAGTTATCAAGCATGTGTCAGAATGCACGGACTGGGTGTCCTCAATGGTGGCTGCTATAAAGAAGAATAAACAGGAGATTCGTATATGTATTAATCTGAGGGATCTGAACACCGCACTCAAAAGGCCCCAACATCCCATGTGCACTGTGGAGGAGGTAGCTGCCCACATGGGTAAGCCAATGGTATTCTCTATATTAGACGCCAAGGGCTCCTTCTGGCAGATTCCCCTGGATGATGCATTTTCTATGCGTACCACCTTCAGCGCTGCTTTCGGCCATTACAGATTTTTGCGCATGCCATTTGGCATCAGTTCAGCCAGTGAGGTATTTCAGCGCTCCATGGAGCAATACTGCTTGATCAAAGAATTGGATTCATTCCTTCAGAGGGTTAGATCTGAAAACGACAGGTATTTTGCTCAATGTATTGAACCACAGTATTTTTTTTAAATCATATTTTTATTAGTGGTCATATGCAATAGAGTACATTAAGAATAATATAATACACTTCATATACAACTTCTTGTTTTTTAATTTAATAATACAAAAGTAATTTAAGCAAAAAGAGAGAAAAATAAAGCTAGGTAAAGTGGTGAAAGTGATAGTTTGTGAAAAGTACAAGAAAAAGAGAGAAAGGAGGAGAGATATAAAAATAAAATAAATAAAAAAATTTAACAGGAAAGTAAAGCAAAAAAGATAATAAAAGGAAAATAAAATGAAGGGATATACCTACTTCATATCTTTGCGCACCCCTCACCCGGTTCTGAAACCGTTTATTTTCAGGATTATGTTGCACCATATGCTTGTAATAAATTGATAAAGGGAGACCAAATCTTTAAGAATTTGTCTGATTTACCTGCTGGGACGAATCTCATATTTTCTAGGTGTAATAATTCAGACATGTTTGAAATCCACATTCTAAGCATTGGTGTTGGTGCATTTTCCCAGCATTTTAATATAGGTTTAACTGCCGTTATTAAGCCATAATTAAGGAAACTCTCTTGGAACGAAGTCAGCTCAGAGCAGGACTCCATTGTTCCAAAGATAATCAATTCTGCATTGGGGTTCATTTCTGTATTAAACACTTTTTAAAAAATTTCAAAAATGTCATTCCAAAAGACAAAAGCATTTATCACAGATGGGTGAGACTTTTGGAAATATTTTATTCAATTTAGTTTTTGAGTGATATAATCTATGTAAAAATTTTAATTGAATTAAGGTATGTCTTACATTCATCGAGCATTTATGTACATATAGCAAATATTTATCCCCTCCGTCTTTCGAGATATTTATAGATAATTCTTGTTCCCAGTCTCTTCTGATTGCATCAGATGGTGGTATCTCTATGTTTAAAATGACATTATACAAATATGATATTAAATTAGTAGAATCCGCCTTTCTGTTCATAGCTTCATCTACTATGTCTGAAGTTTTATGTTCTTTTGTATGTTTTTTCAAGTAGTCACGGATTTTAAGATATATAAAGTACTTACTTTTCAGGTTATATTTTTTGTAGTTGTTGGAATGATAAAAGATTTCCCAATTCATACATTTCTCCAAAGGTTTTAATTCCTATTCTTTCCCAGTGTGTAAACGTTTTATCAATAATAGATGGTTTAAACGACGGATTATTAACAATAGGAGAGAGACGCGATAGGTTTCTTAATTTGAAAATTAATTTTCTTTGTTTCCACGTTTGTATTGTACTATAAATAATTGGATTTTTCTTGTATATTGTATTATTCAGTTTTATCGGTGAGAGAAGAATCGCTCCTATATTGAAAGGAGAGCAGTCCTCTCTCTCCATTGTTATCCAATCTACCCGTTGGGCAGAATTGTCCAACAAGTAAATTATATTTTTAGTATTCGTTGCCCAGTGATAGTACAGAAGGTTGGGTAGTGTCAGTCTGCCAAATTCCTTGGGTTTACACAGGTGTCTGCTTTGAATTCTATGGGACTTATAGTCCCATATGAAATTTGTGATAGCAGAGTCAAGTTTAAAAAAAAAAAAATGTAGGTAAATATATTAGTATTGATTTAAATGAATATAAGATTTGTGGCAGAAAAATCATTTTTATGGCATTTATTCTGCCTATTAAAGACATCGGTAGTGTTTTCCAAAATTTTAGCAGAGCATTTAATTTAGTAAGTAAGGACATATCGTTTGCATTGAATAAAGATATTTACATTTTTCTGTAGCAATTCTAAAGGGGAATTTTAAAAGGTGTGTCGGTTCTTGAGCTTTTAATTGTCATAATTTCACTTTTATTCCAATTTATTCTATATCCTGAAAAGGATCCAAATTCCTCTATTAAATTTAATATATTTGGTATGCTGATTTGCGATTTTGTAATATATACGTAATAATATGATATGTAACAATACGTCCTCTGCATATAGTGATATGTTATTAGTTGAATGTTTTGTATTATAACCATGGATGTTCGGATGCATTCTTATACTTTCTGCTAGGGGTTCTATCACAAGAGCAAATAGCAGGGGTGATAGTGCACATCCCTGTCTATTGCCCCTGGATAGTTGAAATTTCAAAGAGAGTATATTATTAGTCAGTAATCTAGCAGTCGGCTTGTCATATAATACTTTTACCCATAAGATAAGATTCTCTCCCATTTGAAATTTTCGCAATACTTTGAAGAGATATTCCTGTTTAGTATTATGTGAATACATTATATTAAACAGACATCTCAGATTGTTAAATGAGTATGTCTAAGGCAAAAACCCCGTTTGATCCACATTCACTAATTTACTAACATATTTGCTCAATCTTCTTGCTAGAATTTTTGCTAGAATTTTCTGATCTGTGTTTAACAATGCAATGGCTCTATATGAACTGGGATCTTCTAGATCTTTATCTTTTTCGGTATGAGTGTAATAGTTTATTCCGCTAGTGTTACTGGTAGTATTTGTTCTTTAAAAGCGTATGTGTACATTTTTTGTAGATGTGGTGAAATTGTCTCGTAGAATCTTTTATAAAATTCATCACTAAATCCATCTGGTCCTGGCGTTTTACCGTTCTTCAATGAGTTTATTGTCTCCTATTTCCTTAATCGAGATCTGAGCTCCTAATTCCTCTTGTTCCAGCAGATTTAGTTTTGGGAGGTTACAATTATCCAAGAAATTATCCAATAAGGTAAATGTTATCTGTTAATGTTTTTGATGTATATATATTTTTATAAAATTGAGCAAATCTTTTATTCGGCTTGTACTCGCTGGAATTCGGCTTGTACTCGCTGGAATTTAGAAGATTGAGGGGGGATCTTATAGAAACTTACAAAATTCTTAAGGGGTTGGACAAGCTAGATGCTGGAAGATTGTTCCCGATGCTGGGGGAGTCCAGAACAAGGGGTCACAGTCTAAGGATAAGGGGGAATTCCTTTAGGACCGAAATGAGGAAAACATTCTTTACACAGAGAGTCGTGAGTCTCTGGAATTCTCTGCCACAGAAGGTAATTGAGGCCAGTTCATTGGCTATATTTAAGAGGGCGTTAGATGTGGCACTTGTGGCTAAAGGGATCAGGGGGTATGGAGAGAAGGCAGGTACGGGATACTGAGTTGGATGATCAGCCATGATCACATTGAATGGCGGTGCAGGCTCGAAGGGCTGAATGGCCTACTCCTGCACCTATTTTCTATGTTTCTATGTTTCTATTAATGTCTTTAGGTATTGTTAACAATTCGCCTTTATCTGATTTGATTTTTGAAATCGTATGGTCCTTTTTGCATTTTTTCAGTTGACGTGCCAAGAGTTAATGTGGTTTATCACCGAATTCAAAGTTTTCCTGTTTTGTAATTTGAAATAATCTTATAACTCTTGTGGATAAGATTCTGTTTAATTTAAATTTCAATATTATTATTTTATTATGTTTGTCTATGGTTGGTTCTTTATCGTTATCTAAGTCTAATTGTCTAATTTGTTCTTCTAACTACAATTGTTCTTCCTTATTTTTTTTATTTTGAAATGCTTGATATGAAATTAGATATCTCCCCTCTTTATCTATTATGATATTCTTGGATTTAAATGGTATACCTTTACGAATGATAATTGCCGTGCCTCTAGATTTAGAGATTCATGAAGAGTAATATGTTTGGGCAAATCAATTTGCCTTGAGTCAGGTCTGAGCTTGAAGTTTCAGGTGTGTTTCCTGTAGGAAAATTATGTCTGTATTGAGTGATTTTAATTGTGCAAAAATCTTACCCTTTTGAATTGGCTCGTTGGCACCCCTTATATTCCAGCTACAAAACATGATTCCTCCTAGTTTCTTTTGTCTATTGTCTTGCATTATGAATTACTTTAATACCTTTAAGTCATATGGTGCAACACAATATCTCAGGCCTCTAGGTGTTGGGTGGGCACTCACGGTTGCCAAGTTCTGTTTGTATATCCCCTATAAACTTGAAAAAAAAACAGAGAAGTGTAAAGTGATATAAAAATAAAAAAGATGATATAGTATCTAAAAATAACGATACTATACGTTAAAAAAATAACCACCTGGTGGTGGTAGCCAAATTCTTAAGAACTTCCGTAGAAGTTAATTTACATTAAGCTCCGCTCCATTGACCAAATATTGTAAAAAGGAAGAAAGGCCAGGTCAAAACCGAGTGATATATATATAAAAAGTAAAAAGAGAAAAAAGAAACTTTGAGCTTGTATATCTAAATGTATCTTCAAGTAATCTAGCATTGCATATATACTACCAATTATTACATATTACTTCCTAGTTAGGCCCCAGTCTCTTATATTATATAGCAAAATGATAATGAGGGATATAATTGGACCATTAGAGAGCCAGAATGGACAGCTATCTGCAGAGCCAAAAGAGATGGGGGAGATATTGAACAATTTCTTTTCTTTGGTATTCACCAAGGAGAAGGATATTGAACTCTGTGAGGTAAGGGAAAAAAGTAGAATAGCTATGGAAACTATGAGATTCAAAGAGGAGGAAGTACTGACACTTTTGAAAAATATAAAAGTGGATAAGTCTCCAGGTCCTGACAGGATATTCCCTAGGACATTGAGGGAAGTTAGTGTAGAAATAGAAGGAGCAATGACAGAAATATTTCAAATGTCATTAGAAATGGGAATAGTGCCGGAGGATTGGCGTTCTGTGCATGTTGTTCCATTGTTTAAATAGGGTTCAAACCTAGCAATTATAGACCTGTTAGTTTGACATCAGTGGTGGGCAAATTAATGGAAAGGATACTTAGAGATAATATATATAAACATTTGGATAAACAGGGTCTGATCAGGAACAGTCAACATGGATTTGTGCCTGGAAGGTCATGTTTGACAAACCTTCTTGAATTTTTTGAAGAGGTTACTAGGGAAATTGATGAGGTAAAGCGGTGTCTATATTGTTTCTATTGAATATGTTGTCTATATGGATTTCAGTAAGGCCTTTGACAAGGTTCCCCATGGAAGGTTGGTTAAGAAGGTTCAATCTTTGGGTGTTAATGGTGTAGCAAGATGGATTCAACAGTGGGTGAATGGGAGATGTCAGAGAGTAATGGTGGATGGCTGTTTGTCAGGTTGGAAGCCGGTGACTAGTGGGGTGCCTCAGGGATCTGTGTTGGGTCCACTGTTGTTTGTCATGTACATCAATGATCTGGATGATGGGGTGAAAAATTGGATAAGTAAGTATACAGATGATACTAAGATAGGTGGTGTTGTGGATAATGAAGTAGATTTTCAAAGTCTACAGAGAGATTTGGGCCACTTGGAAAAGCGTGCTGAAAGATGGCAGATGGAGTTTCATGCTGATAACTGTGAAATGCTACATCTTAGCAGGACAAATCAAAATAGGATGTACATGGTAAATGGTAGGGAATTGAGGAATGCTGTGGAACAGAGGGATCTAGGAATAACTGTGCATAGTTCCCTGAAAGTGGAATCGCATGTAGATAGGGTGGTAAAGAAAGCTTTTGGTGTGCTGGCCTTTATAAATCAGAGAATTGAATATAGGAGTAGGGAAGTAATGTTAAAATTGTACAAGGCATTGGTGAGACCAATTCTGGAGTATGGTGTACAATTTTGGTTGCCTAATTATAGGAAGGATGTCAACAAAATAGAGAGAGTACAGAAGAGATTTACTAGAATGTTGCCTGGGTTCCAGCAACTAAGTTACAGAGAAAGGTTGAACAAGTTAGGTCTTTATTCTTTGGAGCGCAGAAGGTTAAGGGGGGGACTTGATTGAGGTCTTTAAAAGGATGAAAGGGATAGACAGAGCTGACGTGGATAAGCTTTTCCCATTGAGTGTAGGGAAGATTCAAACAAGAGGGCATGACATGAGAATTAAGGGACAGAAGTTTAGGGGTAACATAAGGGGGAACTTCTTTACTCAGAGAGTGGTGGCTGTGTGGAATGAGCTTCCAGCAGAAGTGGTGGAGGCAGGATCGATTTTAACATTTAAAAGTAAAGTGGATAGGTATATGGACGGGAAGGGAATGGAGGGGTATGGTCTAAGTGCAGGTAGATGGGACTAGGGGAAAATAAATGGTCGGCACGGACTGGAAGGGCCGAGAAGGCCTGTTTCCGTGCTGTAATTGTTATATGGTTATTAGACAACAGCAGGTTGCAAGGGGTTAACCAGAGTCAAATTCCTGGCTATCTGCCAAGTGTCTGAGTCTCCTCCCCTCATCTTACACACCACTGGGGCCGAATCTGTTATATCTGTTGTAGTTTATTGGTACAATATAATATATATCTATATCGATATATTTAGCTCAATATTCTAGCTCTAAAAATTAATTAATACTATGAAGTTAACCCCCGCCTCCCCCCCGGAGGAGTTAATCATTATTACATTATACTATTCATATTTGGTTTCTATTGCTATTGCTAAGTTGATTCAATTACTTGATTACTTATATGTTATTATTAGATTATAAAACATTTTTTAAATTCATCAGTTTTTATTTTAAAGTCCCTTTGTATTAGTTTTCCATGTTCCATGGCTCCTCTTTGTTTTGTCCTTCATTCCAAGTAAAAAATAAAGTTCAGCCTTGAATTAACATTCCATAGAGATAAAATGTCTAGCCATCGCCTCGTGTAAAATTCCGCCATCTTAACGAGAGCATTGTCTTTTATTAAAAAGTCATATCTTCAGCGCTTCCCCTCTTCCCCTACAGGACCAGCTCCTGAAATTTATTTTGCATATTTGACTGCCTCTTCTGGATCAATGAAGGCACGTTCCACATTGTTATGTGATCCTCATTTTTGCAGGGTACATTATGCCATATCTTAGGTTTTGGATTCCTTTCAGAATCTGTCTTGTCTTTGTGAACATGTCTCATTTTTTAGCTATTTATACTGGGTAATCTCTGAAGAATCTCAGATTGTCCTCTTCAAACATCAGATTATTTCCGTAAGGAATTTGTTTCATAATATCTTCACTATGATGTGTCTTGGAGGGGCTCCTGGCCTTGTTTGAACTCTTCAAACCTGATGAGCCACATCTATTTTCGGTTTGTCAGACAGTTTAAATACTTGTTGAAGTAAGTTGGCAGCGAATCCCGAGGGTTCTTTCCAGCTTCCCTTCCCTCTCTCACTCCAACTATTCTTAAATTCTGCCTTCTTGATCGTGCTTCCAAATCCAGGCATTTGGCAGTCATTTTGGCCAGTTGCCCCAAGACACAATCTTGCTCCTTCCTCAGTCTTTTCATCTCTTCAGACATATCCTTCATTGCATTTTCCATATCTTCCATAACCGGGGGGAATGCTTTAGTGGTCTTGAGAACAGAATCAAACTTCTCGTTGCAATCTTTTTCAACCCGTTTAATTTCTATATTTAAGTCATCCTCAATTTCTTCAATACGTTTCCTTAGAGTAGCTATTTCCTCAATGACTTCCTCATTACCACGTTTAATTTTTTTAGACAGATTTTTCTCCAGTGCAGAATTCCCGTCTAGTCTCATTTTAGCAAAGTCACTCATTAATGAGGTTCTTACCGACTGCTCCAGTTGCTCCATTTCTCCTTTGAAGCCATTACAGTAGGTAATCTTTGAGATTCTTCTTCGGAACTTTCTGCTGCTGTTTGCAGAGTTTTATCCAGCTCTAGGGTCCGTTGTTTTACTTGGGATCTTGTAGCAGGTCTCTTGGGATTCTTCTTGTGCATTTAAAAGTATCAGAAAACCCCATTATCAGCAGGATTTCTAATAACTCCTTTCACACAATTAAAATAACAGCTCCGGCAGTTATTTTTAGAACTCCCCGTCTTCCAACTCGTATTTTTAGCACATTAAAGCTTTCTTCGGGAGCGGAGCTAATTGCAGCACTTCCCAGCACCCCATGACGCCACCAGAAGTCTATTGAGACTTTAAATTAGGTAAAATTAATAAAAAGTTGTGGAGTAGGTTAAAGTAGGTGGGAGAAATCTTGTGTATTGTTATAAATACTGAATGCATGGACCCGATGGGATGAAAGGCCTGTTTCTATACTGTATGTTGTTAGTAAGTTAGTGATGTACTTGCATCTAATAGGATGCATTATGTATTATGGCCAGAAAAGTTATGAATTTTCTTCAGAGACTAATAGGCCTGGGGGGCACCGTTGAGTATGGCTGCCCTGCCAGCAGCTGTTAGTATTTTCACCCTTTAAAAACATTTTTAGTTAGTTAAAAGTGTTTGTTTTGGAGGTCTTTTATGTTGGGGGTTGGGGGGGGGGGGGGGTGGAAGCGGGAAACTATTCTTCTCAGTACCTACCTGGTCAGAGATGCAGCTTTTCTCTGAGCCGTGTTTTTGCCGCTGCCTTGCGGCCTACCGGCTGTCTGGAGCGGCGTTTCCTGCCAGGACTGGCTGGGACTTCAGCTTGAGCGGCGGCACAGCACTGGAGTGCCATCGTGGAGCGGGCGATATCTTGCCCGGGTCGCCGTGCGGTGGACTCCGGAGGGCTGGGACCGCCGACTCCAACATCACGGAGCTGCGGTCTGTGGAGTTTCCAGCCAGGTGCGGCACTGAGCTTTAAACACCGCAGAGCCTGGGATCTCATGACGAGGTCGCCAGAGTCGGAGCTCCGACAAGCGCGGCCCGTGGACTTCAGAAGCTGCGATCTCCGGGGAGGAGGCGGACGCTCCAGACATTCCAAGTTGCTGAGGAGTGTTCACTCGACGCCAGAGCTTCATCATCCGGCAAGTGGGCCTGAATCATCGGGCTGCCGTAGCGGCCCTCAATAGGCCCGACTATGGGTGACCTGGGGATGGGACTGGACTTTGCTGGCTTCCCCCACAGTGGGAACCATTGTGGGGCGATGTTTTTATGTTTACTGTTAAATTCTTTGATGTTGTGTCTTATCTTTATCTGTGTGCTGCAATGGCAAGTCAAATTTCACTACACCAATTGGTGTATGTGATAATAAATGTCCTTTGTCCTTTTGTCCTTTGTCTTAAAAAAAACATTGGACTTAGTTTTTAAATTTGCCAAAAAAATGTGCTGATGATAGTGCTTTTCTATCTCATTGTGTTTTCTTGTTTAATTCATAAGATCATAATTGATAGTAGAAGAATTAGGCCAGTCAGCCCATCAAGTCTACTATGCCAATCAAGTATGGCTGATCTGTATCTCCCTCATAACTCCATTCTCCTGCCTTCTCCCCGAAACCTTTGACACCCGTACTAATTAAGAATCTATGTCTGCCTTATATACTGACTTTGCCTCCACAGCATTCTGTAACAAAGAATTCCACAGATTCACCAACAATAGAAATAATAATAGAAATAATAATAATGAAAGGCCATTGTGCTTGATAGGGTATGTGCTGTACACCAAGTTCCAACCATTGAACGATAATAGGACTGCATGCCACTTGGCATGTGATTTTCCAATTGCCCTTCATGCAGGCAGCAGACACGCCCTTCAGAGTTGAAAACCCAGAAATAATGCCATTACATTTAGAAAGATAATATATTAAAAAACTTCCAACTTTCCTTTCCTTCTAAATGTAAAATCTACAAGAGCCTGAGATTCTATGGAATAAATTGTTCATTTTACTTTAGTCATATTGCTCAAATCTGTTGCCTTACCCGATATCTACTGATTGCATTCATGCGATTTGGTTTGTTACTTGTCATGACAGAAAAAATAATGCTATTAAATCAATAAAATGTCAGTCCTCTAAAGGGCCTGTCCCACTTGGGCGCCATTTGCGCATCATTTACGCGACATAATTTACGCGTCACGACACACGACGCGCGTGTTGTGATGCGCACGTGATGTGCGCATGGCGTGCATTATGCGCCCATGCCGTGCATTATGCACGCATGGTGCGTGGTGACATAGACAGTGATGCACGGTCACTCATGGCACCCGAGGATTTTGGGATTCACAAAATCTTTGCACGCCACCTGCGTGGCGCGGAAATGACACAGAAGTGGGACAGGCCCTTTAGACTACACATGTCCATGAATTTGCGCTTCAATGACTCAGTAAAAAAAAAAACTGGTAGTTGTCTGGTGAATAATTATGTAAATCATTAGTTATCATCATTCTTTGACAATCACAGACAATCATAATGAAATAAATTATTTAACCCTGCAAATTGGACATTGGGTTGCGAAGGTGAGCAACAAAAAATAATTTCTTACTATTTCTTTATACGAATCAAAGGTTTGCAGATCACAAGGTTTAATAAAAGATTTAGAATTTCCTCCAATATTTTGACAATGGTAATGGTACATCAACAACATAGATCACTATTGTAGATGCAACATTTCAGGAACTGAGTGAATGACAGGTGCCACTACATTATACCATAAATTCCAGTGACCTTTACACCATTTTGTTGAGCACTGTAATGAAACAATTAATAAAACTCAATGCTGCTTCACAATCAAGGGCGAAAGAAAATTATAATTAAGACAGCTTCTATCTGCTCTGACAATTAGACCTTTATTGAAATAGTGCTGGAGGGATCAGAATCAATAAATTTGTCAGAAGGTTGCCTATGCCTAACATGAGTAACTTAACAGCAGAATATGACTTTGGAAAGATAAGCAGAAGGAGAAGTACTGTTAGTCGATCAAAATTGCTCTTTCCAGCCTCTTGTACACACCTTTCTAATCTCCTGAGGGTCATTGCTAAACTCATCAAAGCAATTCCACAGTTCCTCAAAGGGAACTAAAATCATCAGATTTAAAACAATGCCAGGTCTTGATTGTTCAGCCTTGGCTTGCTTCTCCTTGCAGACACACCAATGAAGCTATCATTGGCTCTTGGGATGTTGGATCGCCTTTGATCATCCCGAGCCATGCATCTGGTTCCTAACCAAACATTTGCTCAGTTCCTCTCCAAAGACATAAGCTAAACTAATATTGGCTGCTGGGATTACAATCTAGTTTGTACTTTGAAAGATAAAAATCACAACATTTACCATAATTAGGAGTTTACAATTTGAATCGTTGCACAGCACCAGCTCTTGAATGACCTGCCAACTTATTCCAAAACCATCTCACCCAAATAGGTGCGCTTTCTTCAATGCTAACAACTTATTTTAAAGCTCAACTTTGACTTTGCTCTCATTACACCTTCTGGTAGGACAATACAGCTTTTTTTTTTTTTTAAGTAATCTCTCAGTCTGTCAGTGATACTCAGTTAAAAATACTGGCAAGTGATGTTCTGAACAGTTTTACTCTTAAATTTATCTCATCCAAGATCATTTCGTCCACGAGGGAGAGAAAGGTGGAGAAGGAAAGGCATGAATTAGGTCAGCTAAGGAGAGCTAATGATTGGTGAGTAGGTGGATATGTGGTGGGGAAGAAAGAGTTTCAGTTGGGGGCAGAAAGGAAATGCGTAATGTACGGTAAATGTATTCCTCCTGGTTTTATATGCGAGGTTGATATTTGTGGCACTATTTAATGGCACTTGCTTAATGGAGAGTTAAGATAAGTGTAAGAGAGGATTTTTTGAATGTGGAATCAATTGTCTGTGGTTTCTGTTACTTAGTAGATATTTACATAGTTAGTTGCCTAGCAGTGCAAACCATGTATTGAGGGGGGTGGTTCCAGGATGCCAAAACTAACTGTTGAGTCTTCCTGAGAACTTAACGAAGCACCAGTGAAGGGAGGTGCCCACTTGATAATCCCAATAATGCACAGGTATCTACACACTAGTTTTGTTGTCCTATAGTTTAACTGAGAAAAGGCATTGTAGATTCTCATGTGGCATTGGGATTGGGTTCCATGGTTAAATATTTAGCTCGTGTCATCGTCAACATGTAGAAAGCTTATTACTGAATATGAAGTTAGTTATTGCCCTACAGCATGCGTGTGTACAGATAGTTTAGATACTACTTGAGCATCGGGCATGGTTTTCTTTGTTAAGTGCTTATCCTAGTATTATAGCACGCACTCTGTGTTTTAATAGTAATTCAAGTCACTCTATTGAATATTTCTATCATTTATTATCTTAACCTATACTTTCCTGGAAAGAGCTTTGGCTCTTAATTATATAATCCTCTCTTATCCTTGATATAGATCACTCTCTATGTCTGGATATCCTGACCAAAGAAATATATCCTAAAATGGCAATGGTGTTAACTGTAACCTAACAAATAGATTGTATGGATTCCAAATTATTTATTGCTTTTGCCTCACATCAAATAACCTGGGATTCTCTCTGCAATTTTTATTTACCCACATTTAACAATCTGTCTTCTCATTTTGATGATACACATTTCCTCTACTTCATTGCAATTTTCTCAATATTGTCAGATGTCAAGGCAGATCATTGAAGATTTCAGCATGTCGATGGATCATTGAACTGTTTGGTTTCTCAGGTAGACAATACAAGATCATGCTGGGTGATTACGAAGAGGATTATGGAATTTCTACCTACCTTCCTATGCAAGGTCCTCGAGAGTGACATTTCAGTTTACAGTTTTGTGTATTGTCATGTGTGCCGAAGCGCAAAGAAAAGCTTTTGTTGCTTGCTATCCAGTCAGCAGAAAGACAATACATGATTACAATCAAGCCATTTACAGTGTGCAGCAATGCAATAAGGGAATAACGTTTAGTGCAAAATAAAGCCAGCAAAGTCCAATCAATGATGGTCTGAAGGTCACCAAAGAGGTATATAGTAGTTCAGCACTGCTCTCTGGTTGTGGTAGGATGATTCCATTGCAAGATAACTGCTGTGAAGAAACTGTCCCTGAACATGCTTGATCAATGGTGTTTTATCATTAATGTTTTATTATTATTAATGTTTAGTGTTTTCTGAGTCATTCGTAACTGTCACTGTATGTCATGTTGTTACTTGTGGGTGGAGCACCAAGGCAAATTTCTTGTACATGAATACTTGGCCAATAAACTTACTTATATAGAGGTGTGAGTTTTCACACTTCTATACCTTTTGCGTGAGGGGAGGGGAGAGTTCTCTTATAGTTCCAATGACCCGTGTCCCCATCCCCACAATAACACTCTTTCATGTAACAACTGAATTGGTCCAGGTTTCCAATCCAACATTCCCTCACACATCTTGATGGAGGTCTTAATCTTAAATACCATTCACCCACTTACTTTATTTTTACAATGACTCAACATCACAATCATTTTTGAATATTCTGCTCCGGGTTTTGGCTCCCACTAAAGAGTCTCAGGTTGAGGCACTGATCCGCAGTGAAGCCTTATTTACATTTAACAAAATTCTCCTTGACCATATTGTTTATCAAAGCCATTTCTCCACAACTTTATTCAGTACTTCATCCAAGACAATCAATTCCTTTTGTAACATCAATACGTCTTGGATATAGCCATCCCCCTCCACCAACCCATGCCACCACCATCAACTACCCGGCCAAAGTTACTCCAGCCAAAATCCTGCTCACCCCTTCACCCCGAGCACCTGTCATCTAAATTGCCCGATCGAAAAGTGCAATGATCTTGAACAGCAGGAAAAGTTCAAGGTCCAAATGGCATACCTCAGCTCCTATTTTCTTATGTTCTTAGGTCTAGCCTTTGGAATATTTAAATTTATTGTGGAGACTCAAAGGTCACTTTTACCCAGCTCAACTACTATGCACAACTTTTGAGATGCTGAAATATCTGGACAACAGTGCTTATTGTACCTGCTTCAAATCCCGTACTGGCAAGACAATAATTGTGGAATGTAGCAAACATATGGAATGTAGCAAACATAAATAAATGAATAGATATTTCCTGGTGTGACTCCATATGAGATCAATTGTACTTAACTGATCATTAGAGGCTTAATTTATTTCTCAATTGCTCGGATTTGTGTTTTTTTGCAGTGTTATTAGCTTGAGACAAGAGTTTGTTATAGTTCAATACATGCATTTTGTTATGTTTGAATCATTTCCTTTTCCCGAACCCAGGCACTTTCTTAGCTCATCATTTTCTCGACCGGCTGACGTTTTCTCACTCAGTAGTTTTGACCTGCAGCTCAACAAGCCAACATCCAACAGAAAAGCTGTACCAAAGGTCAAGGTTTTGCCCTGTATGGCTTGCAGAAAAAGGACAGGAAATAGCTCATGTTAACATTTAAATCAGAAAGGAAAATACTTTATTTTCCTCATGGTTACTTCCAGCAAGTGTAGCGAATACTAACTTGTAGAAGTGAAGATTGGCCTAAAAGTTAAAAGGTTACATATCAACAATTCATTTGTTTTGAAATTATGCAAAGATAGTAAAATAGATTGAATCACATTAAAAAATCGACTCCTTTTCATCAGGTACTAGGTGTAAAAGAAATAGTTTGCTGGTTTGCACTTGGCCTTCCCTTCACGGAATACCTATTAGTCTACTCTTTCAAAAGCAGTACAAAAGCTTGAGGAATATTCAAAATCATAAAATCCACTCCAGGAGTCATATTGCTTCTGCCCCAAGTCAATGGCAGCAGAATGTATATGGAAATATCAGCTATGAATTTTGACTACGCTATCCACTTACTGGAAGGTTCAACAGCACAGAAAATCCTGATGCAATCTGATATTTTTAACAGGCAGTTATCTCTTTATCAAATTGGAGCCACATAATTCCTCACAGAGATAGTCCATTCTTGAAACACTCATTTGTTTTGTTTGTAGCAGCAAGAAAGATCACATTTGCATTCTGTCCATGGAATGTAATCCTAAAATGGTTGTGTTATAATTTACAATTGTTCATGGGGGCTAAGATTAAATTTGCATCATTGCAACAGTATTACAAGATTGTCAACAGTATTTGTCAACACAACCTAAACTGCGCTCAAATTGTTGTCCGTGAATTCACTGTGGAAAGGTGATCAATACAGTCTTAACTTTAAGATGACTGATTGCAATACCATCTAGTCTGTTGTGAATTTTGTTTTGGTTGAGTTCCATACAAAAATTTAGAACAATTATGCCAACAAGCTTACAGTCCTAATTGGGAGCCTCAGTGTAAACCACAGTAGCATCTGAGTAATGCCTCTGTTTAAAGCCCTCAAATTCAAGGCTGAATCCATGTCTAACTCCAGAAGCACTTCCAGGCCTATAACCAAGATTTCCAGGAGATTACAGCACACAATTCCTCTGTGCTTGGTGTCCTGTAAAACCAAGAAGGTAGAACAGGAAGAGTACATCAGTTCATGGTCACACCAGTCCACAATTGGCTGCCTCGAGTTCAGCTGCCAGGTCTCCTGAGCTCTAAAATATCTATCACCCCCTCCACAACTATCCTCCACTTTTGAGACATTTCTCTATACTTTTTGGTTAAAGGATAGGTCATATGCCTTAATATTTTTTTATTCAAGTTGGTGTTTTACCTGGATAAGCTGTCCCTTGTTGTTAGGGTGTGTGTGAGGTGATCTCAGGCTTGTTGCGGCAGCTCAGTCCTGACCTCAAAGGACAAGGCGTGGCAATCACAGACTTTGCCCTGTAGTTCACTCTTGCCTCGAGAGCAGATGCTGGGTGGTCTCAGGATTATCCTGGTGGTTCAGTTTTGAAGATTGAATGGACTGCACTAGCAGTCTCTAGATTATCCTGACAGCTCAGTCTTTGCCTCCATGTGTGGATGCAGTCACTCGTTGTCCATGGGCTGGAAGAGGCAGTGGTGTCTTATGGCCCTGTCCCACAGTACAAGTTCATTCCAAGAGCTCTCCCGAGTTTGCCCCGATTCGAACTCGGAGATTTACGGCAATGGCCGCTTGTCAGTACTCAGGGCTTTCGTGGACATTTTTCAACATGTTGAAAAATCTTCACAAGTCTTCCTGAGCATACATGCCATTAGCAAGTCTTCCCGAGTACCTGCCGTTAGCATTACAAGCCGGTAAGAAACGTCCCCGAGCACCGTCGCACCCGCTACGTTCATGCTCCGTGCTTACAACGAGGTTGATTTTTTTTTCAAATTCAGGAGAGCTCCTGGAATGAACTCATACCATGGGACAGGGCCATTAGGCTTTCCCTGGCCACCAATCTTAGCCTCAGTAGAGGCACTGGCTGTCTAAGGTGTCTTCCTGGCAACCCAGTCTTCAGCACATGGTGGCATTGGTGATCCTTTTCCTTTCCTTTTATTTCGGGTTCTGGCAGTGTAGACGCTGCTAAGCGTATTACTGCCTTCCACAGTTCAGAATTCACAATTAGTTTTCCTCAATAAAGGGACAGGCACCACCCTCCCTCCCCGCCAATCGGTTGTAGCCCTTCTACCCCGAATCTGCCTTCCCTCCAGCGATCGATTGAATGAATCAGCATTGGTGATCTCAGATCCTCTTACTTTATAAAGAATAGGTTAATGAGGTTCAGGTGGCCAATCTAATGTCAGCTAATTGAACCCAGCTGTTACCAATGATGCTGGGGATCAGCCTTATCCATCCATCAATCCATCCATGTCATTCTGTTCGCAGAAAATGGTATGGGATAGCGCAAGAAATCTTTCGCCAGCTTACTCACCATTCTCCTGCATTGCAATTGCACCAAGTTTTGTTCCTATCAGTGGAAGCTGATAAGAATTATTGAGGTTTAAACATGTTAAAAACCTGTGCGTGTCGCCCCCCCCCCCCCCCCTGGCCCTGACAGCCCCCTCCTGCAGCCATCCCCATCCCCTGTCTGCAGGATGCCCCTCCCCTAGTGGCAGTTTGCTGCCAGGCCGCCCCCCCCCCCCCCCCCAACGGCCCCTGACAGCCCTCGCCTGATGCCGTCTCCCTCCCCGGCTGCAGGCGCTCCCCTCACGGGCCCCCAACAGCCCCCGTCTGAAGCCATCCCCCTCCCCCGGCTGCAGGATGCTCCCCCCTCCCCACCGGCTCTGAAAGCCCCCGCCTGATGCAGTCCCCCTCCACCGGCTTTTATAAATCAAAGCATTGAATATAGTAGGGAAGTAATGTTAAAATTGTACAAGGCATTGGTGAGACCAATTCTGGAGTATGGTGTGCAATTTTGGTCGCCTAATTATAGGAAGGATGTCAACAAAATAGAGAGAGTACAGAGGAGATTTACTAGAATGTTGCCTGGGTTCCAGCAACTAAGTTACAGAGAAAGGTTGAACAAGTTAGGTCTTTA
Source organism: Raja brachyura (assembly GCA_963514005.1). Next base: position 103,900,785 of record OY740785.1, read on the forward strand.
TTCTTTGGAGCGCAGAAGGTTAAGGGGGGGACTTGATTGAGGTCTTTAAAATGATGAAAGGGATAGACAGAGTTGACATTGATAAGCTTTTCCCATTGATGGTAGGGAAGATTCAAACAAGAGGGCATGACATGAGAATAAGGGACAGAAGTTTAGGGGTAACATGAGGGGGAACTTCTTTGCTCAGAGAGTGGTGGCTGTGTGGAATGATCTTCCTGCAGAAGTGGTGGAGGCAGGATCGATTTTAACATTTAAAAGTAAAGTGGATAGGTATATGGACGGGAAGGGAATGGAGGGGTATGGTCTAAGTGCAGGTAGATGGGACTAGGGGAAAATGAATGGTCGGCACGAACTGGAAGGGCCGAGAAGGCCTGTTTCCGTGCTGTAATTGTTATATGGTTATATGGCTGCGGGACTCTATCCCCACCAGCCCCCAACAGCCCCCGCATGAAGCCATGCCCCTCCCCCGGCTGCAGCACACTTCCTCCCGACACCCCATGCTTGAAACCGTCCCTTTCCCCCAGCTGCACGACGCTCGCTCCCCCCCAGGCCTGATGCCATCCCCCTGCACCAGCTGCAGGACACTACCCCCACTTGCCCCCGACAGCCGCCGCCATATGCCGTCCCTGTCCCCGGCTACAGGACAATCCTGCCGACCCTCGCCTGAAGCCGCCCCCCTCCCCCGGCTGCAGGATGTCCCCACCGGTCCCCATCTGAAGCCGTCCTCGTGGGGAAGCGTCCTGCATTGGGGACGGGAACGGCTTCAAGTCAGGGGCCAGAGGGGGAACGTCCTACAGCGGCAGGCCACGACAGCGCACCCCCCTCCCCACTGGCTCCCAACAGGCCCCGCCTGAAGCCGTCCCCCTCCCCTGGGTGCAGAACCCTCCGCCCTCCCCCACTGGCCCCCAACAGCCCCCGCCGAAGCTGTCCTCCTCCACCGGCTGCAGAACGCAACAAGAGATGCAACACTTACAAACCTCCCTTCCCACCCCACTCCACACCCTCGCACCACACACCCCCTCACCCACATCCCCCCTCCCTCCACACCACAGTCTTCCCCCCTCCTACACCCCCCTGCCCACACACACCCACACTTCCGTCCTCCCCTCCCACCCCACACCCCCTTCCCTCCCCTCCCACACATGAAGAGGAGGGGGATGGATTATAATAATCATAAATAAATCCTTTATTTCGAACAGACTAAAAAATAAAAAGCAAGTATGAAACAGCATACAAAAAGACAAAAAACAAAAAACCGAAAAAGCAAGAATATTTATAAATAATAAATTTATAATATTATATTTATATTTATTTATAATATTATAAATAAATGAGTCGTTTGTGTCCGAAAAGGAGCAGGAAGATGCCAACGCTTATTAATTCCCACCCCTTATTTAACTGCTTATAATTATCTTATACAAATTTAGCAGCTATAAACACCTATTTCCACCAAATTATTTACATTTATACACTAATCAAATATTTGCAAAGCCATACAAAAAAAAGAGTGAAAAAAAAAGTAAAAACCCTCCTTTGCTATACAGTATCTCTTAGTCATATAATTAACCTATCACTCTATAATCACCATTCCCAATACAATTAATATAACAAATATCCCACTCAAAATCACCTATCCTCATCACAATATCTTTTAATAAAAGTGTTTTTGTACATCTTTTTAAACTGAATTATGTTTGTGCTAAGTTTTATCTCCTGTTCCAAACCATTCCACAAATTCACCCCGCAGATTGCTATGCACATACTTTTAAGAGTTGTTCTGACATTGAGCTTTTTTTAAATTAAGTTCCCCTCTCAAATTATACCCACCCTGTCTTTCCATAAACAGTTTTTGTATATTTCCTGGAAGTAAATTATTTCTTGCTTTGTACATGATTTGTGCAGTCTTAAATTTAACCAGATCGGTGAACTTCAGTGTATGTGACTTTAAGAATAATAAATAGGTATGTTCAACAAATCCAACGTTATTGTTGATTCCTATTGCTCTTTTTTGTAATGTACATAATGGCTGTAGGTAGGTTTTGTAGCCGTTTCCCCCATATCTCCACACAGTAACTCAGATATGGCAATATGAGTGTATTATACAGAGTAATGATTTGTGGTCCAGAATATGTCTTGGTTTGCCCAATATTGTTATAGACTTTGCCAGTTTTGTTTTGACGTGATCTATATGTGGTTTCCAGTAGATTTTGTGGTCTAAAATCACACCAAGAAATTTAATTTCATATACTCTTTCTATACTTATGTTATCTATTATCAATTGTACTTGAGAGTTTGTTTTATGTTTTCCAAATAGCATAATCTTTGTTTTGCTTAAATTTCGAGACAATTTGTTGACATCAAACCACTGTTTTAATTTATTCATTTCTGAAGTGATGACCTCCAAAAGCTGCTTCAAATTGTCACCAGAACAAATAATATTCGTATCATCAGCAAATATAATCAGGAGGGGGAGGGATTGCTGGGGGATGAGGGGAAATGAGCCGCACCTTCGCAGTTAGCGGCTATGGATGAGTGGTGGAATATTGCGTTAGGGGAATGGATTGCAATGGGGGAATGGGTGAGTGGTGGAATATTGCATTGGGGAATGGGTTGCGATGGAGGACCAGGCCTCCTGTGTGACAGGGACCCAACGGGTCCAATTTAGACTATTTTTCCGAGAGAATGCCACCACTTCCAGCCATTATTTTTGGCCACCTTGCTCAGAGCCCCGCTCCCCCTTCCTGGACCGGAGGATTTTTCCCATTGATGAAAAATCAGAGATATATTAATGTTTTTAAAAGATTTTCCATTCTCTCTGCTGCCCCTGCTGGTGGGAGGGGGGAGGGACTACAAAAACCTGGAAGTGGTTTGCCTCACTTAGTCGTTGCAAGATGAAGGAAGCCTGAGGGTCACGTCTCTCTGAATAACACAAAACACATGTCTACTCAACTGAGAGTGCCCATAATGTGGTTTGAAAATGAAAACATGGTTGGTTTGAAGTAGAAATGCACTGCAAATGGCTGTTTGGGTGGGGTTTTGGGTTGAAGTAGAAATGCACTGCAAATGGCTGTTTGGGTGGGGATTTGGGTTGATGTATAAATGCACTGCAAATGGCTGTTTAGGTGGGGTTTTGGGTTGAACTTGAAATGCACTTCTAATGGCTGTTTCAGTAGGGTTTTGGGTTGAAGTAGAAATGCATTGCTAATGGCTGTTTCAGTGGGGTTTTAGGTCGAAGTAGAAATGCACTGCAAATGGCTGTTTGGGTGGGGTGTTGGGTTGAAGTAGAAATGCACTGCAAATGGCTGTTTGGGTGGGTTTTTGGGTTGAAGTAGAAATGCGCAGCCAATTGCATGTTTGGGTGGGGTTTTGGGTTGAAGTAGAAATGCACTGCAAATTGCTGTTTGGGAGGGGGGTGGGTTGAAGTAGAAAAGCACTGTAAATTGCTGTTTTTTTGGGGGTGGGTGGGTTGAAGTAGAAAAGCACTGCAAATGGCTGTTGGGTGGGGGGTTTGGGTTGAAGTAGAAACGGGTCCCACTTAGTCTAGTATATTACTAAAACTCTCATCTTGTTTGTTTCTATCTATCTATCTATGCATGTGCGCATATCCATGTGATCCTGGAACTATGCCAAAACGGTACAGGATAGCGTTAACATGTTTACACCACCTTACTGACAATTGTCCTGTGGTCGTTTGTGTCAAGCTTCGTTCAGATTGATGTAATATTTCACAAGTTATTGACATTAAAACAATTACAAAATCCCACTTTGAGAAGGATTTCTGAAAATCTGAACTGGCAGTTTATCAGCTATGATGTCACAATGTCCTAACTACAATGTTGCTATCCCAGGACACTGAGTCCTTGACAGCAAATGTTCATCAGGGGAAGAATCTGCTAGCCTCACCCAGCACATTTATGATTGCAAAGCCACAGCAAAGTTTAATGGCCTTGTTGGTGGCACCTACATCACAATAAAGATTAAAACAATGTTAGTGCAATTGCATTTTTTTTTAATTTAATTGAGGGAGGGTGTGAAAATGAGCCGACCTGCACAGTTGGAGGCTATGGGTGAGTGGTGGAATATTGGATTTGGGGAATGGGTTGTGTTGGGGGAACGGGTGAGCTATAGAATCTTACGTTGGGGAATAGAAACATAGAAACTAGGTGCAGGAGTAGGCCATTCGGCCCTTCGAGCCTGCACTGCCATTCAATATGATCATGGCTGATCATCCAACTCAGTATCCCGGACCTACCCTCTCTCCATACCCTCTGATCCCCTTAGCCAGAAGGGCCACATCTAACTCCCTCTTAAATATAGCCAATGAACTGGCCTCAACTACCCTCTGTGGCAGAGAGTTCCAGAGACCCACTACTCTCTGTGTGAAAACATTGGCTTACATTGGGGGACCAGGCCTCCTGTGTGACTGCCTTGGTCTAGTGTATATATTAGATCATGTTTGTTTGTTTATTTGTTTGCATGTGAATGATTACTCAAAACACAGCAAAACGGTACACGATAGCACTACTATTTTTTGGCCCATCTTAATCACCAATTACCTTGGGTGTGCAACAGCCACGTTTCATTCAGATTGATGGTATATTTTACATTATTAACATTTTAAACTTTACAAAAACTACTTTACAACACCTCTTTTCCACATGCCCTGCCCGTCAGCCACTTTTGACGTCACAATGGGACATTACATTGAAAAATTGCATGAAATTATTTTTAAAAAACCTCTGTTTTAATCAAATTCTTCAATTTTCATTAATAGCCAACATTGTGTTTAGGTTATTTCAAAGCAAAAATGTGATTTTCATTGAGAATTACATTAAAAAAAAACACATTGTGATTTTCATTGTTGGGCGGGGGAGGGGGGGGGGTTGGGATAGAGGGAAGCTTTAAATTTTTTTTAAACACCGCAATTTTCATTGTGTGGCGGGGGGGGGGGGGGGGGGGGGATATGGGGGAGGTGAGGAGTGGGGGAGCAGGGGGATAGAGCGAGACAAGGGGGGTAGGAAGGGAGGGGTAGGTAAGGAGGGAGAGTGGGGGAGTAAAGGGGATTGGGGAGAAGAAGGGGGAGGTAGGGAGTGGGGGATAGAGGGAGAGGAGAGCAGTGGGGGTGGGATATGGGGCTGAGGAGTGGGGGAGCTGGGGGATAGAGGGAGAGGAGGGGGCAGGATTGGGAGAGGGTTTATGGGGGGAGAGAGAGAGTGACTGAGGGTAGGGGAAAGGAGAGGGAGAGAGAGGTGAGGGAGGGAGTTGGGGAGGGGAGGAGGAGAGGGGAAAGAAGAGGGTAAAGAGAAGGGGGAGAAAGAGGGATGGCTAGGTAATGAAGGGGTGGGGAAAGAGGAAGAGAGAGGATGGGAGGGAGGGGGTGAGGGGAGGATGGTTGGTGGAGGATGGGGAGTGATAGGATAATGGAGGAGGGAAATAGAGGACCAAAGAGGGAGAGTGAGATGTGTTCACATGTTATTGCCATTTAAAACTTTAAAAAAGTCAGCCGCACCTGCGCAGTTCGGGGCTGTGGGTGAGTGGTGGAATGTTGCGTTGGGGGAACGGGGCCTAATGGGTCCCATGGTCTAGTATATTACGAAAACTCATCTTATTTGTTTCTATGTGTGTGATTCTGTCTGTGTGTATTTGTGTGTGGATGTCTGCGTATGTTATCCTGAAAGTACGCCAAAACGGTAGAGTATAATGCTAAAACTTCTGAACCACCATAGTCACAATTGTCCCATCGTGTGGTCTGTCTGGTTTTGTTCAGATTGATAGTATATTTTACAAGTTATTCACATTTTTAACTTTACAAAATCCAGTTTGTGAAGTTGCAGTGGCAGTTAGCAGATATGACATCACAATGGGGTTTTATTTACATAAACTGCCAACTTGACGGTCCTGCCCATTACAATGTTGCAAATCACAGGTCACGGAGTCCTGGGAGCAAGTGCAATTGGATTTTTTAAAGTGAAAAGTCAATGTTTTAAAGTTTAAGAAGAGGGAGGGTGAAGAGGAGGGGAGGGAGTGCTGGGGGATAAGGGAAAATGAGCCGCCTCTGCGCAGTTGGGGGTTATGGGTAAGTGGTGGAATATTGCATTGGGGAACGGGTAAGTAGTGGAATATTGCATTGGGGTACGGGTTGCATTGGGGGACCAGGCCTCCCGTGTGACAGGGACCCAACAGGTCCCACTTGGACGAGTATAATATAAAATTATTCAATGATTGAAAATGTGCTTATCACAAATTGCAATAATGATGATGACCACTTCCATGTAATTTTATGCAATCCCAGAAATATGACCAGAACCTTTTCAAGATGCCTCTCATTGCACATCTGGTACCAGTTCCTCTCAAGACATCTATCAAATTATATCCCAACCTGTTTTATGGGGAATATAGGCCAACCTGTTCTTGTAATGACCATAGTCAGCACTCTTGGAAACCATATTTACATGGTGGGAGACCAGACAGGGGATCTCAGTTAGTTAAGTCCATTACTTTAAAACCTCCATCACAGCAGTCACTGCCCTACCCTCTGTTATCCCATCACAGTCCCCCTCGTGGACCAGAACTCTCAATCTTATTCACCAATTACTTTGCGCTGTGCTTTGTTGTTTATTGTATGTTTTATTGTTAATTTCTTAAATTACTGGTGCTTTGTTGCTTATTGTATGTTTATTACTGATATTACGTGATGAGGTGACCTTGAGTGTCTTGAAAGGTGCCATTAAATAAAATGTATTATTATTATTATAATTATGAAGATTCCCTTCACATTTTGAAAAGGAAATGTCAACACGTGTTAGTGATGATAAACGTTGATTATATTCAAGGAAAAGATCAGTTCTGAGAAAAATAGCTCCTCCTCACTGAAAAATACCAACAAGAGAACAAAACTTATGATTAGCATAAGTTACTGAGCTTAATTAATTTTATACAAAATGTTAATTGCTTTCCCCAGTGGCTGTAAAAGGCATGGACTGAAAAGTGAAATTTAATTCTCTCCACCTGGCAGAAACAGGAGGAATGTAATTAAAACCAAGCAGCCTGATTTACTGCTGCAGTTTTGTCCAGAAGGTTTAATTCTTCAATAATGACCATGACAATGCTTGGAGTACCTCTTTGTCAACAATAATACTGGAGCCATGAATTGCACAAGACCTTGGTAATATATTAATAGTGCTGGGGCGCATCTGGGAAGAGACAGAGACTGGAAATAGTGTATTTAACGTTTATTCTATATCCAGAAGGAGCAGCAGTCATCCTCTGAAATCCTAGAGGAAGATCAGAGTTCAGAATGTCTTTGAGGCACCTGTTTGATGTCGAGTTCAGGCAGACATAATTAACCAAGCAAGTTACTTAGCCTGGACGTGTTAGAGCAAGTCATAAGGCTGCCTGTTGAAAGACCAATGGCTGTCACTGCCAGAAACCTCAAAGGATGTTTATTTCCAAACTCCTGTAAAACTTTGCAAAATGTGAAGATGACACAACCTGCAACTTTGATCTGAATTACTTCGCCCTGGATATCAGCCAATGGCAGAAGAAGAGAAAGAACCGAGATACAATGCCAAAGCGAGGCCAGTGTCCACAGGGAGGTTTGGAGAAAGCAGATGATAAATGGGTTGCTTTTGGTGCCAAACTCTGAACAGGACAGTGTCCCACTGCTTTATTCACACTAATGAAAGCCTATCCATGGAAATAATGAACCTAATGAAACTTGAAAATCGCCTTAAAGAAAAAAGATTTCAAGAAATGCCTATCTTTGCAGGTCTTTTAGGATAGTGGATATGTCACTGTGTCTTGGAAGATTAAATAATATGGTTGGATAAGATAATGCACGGAGACCCGCATATCAATGGAGTTGTGTTATTTTCCGTATGTTATCTCTGTCCGTACTGCGGACATCAAGGAGTTGGCGGCCTATGCTGGAGATTGACTGGGAGCTCCATTGCGAGAGCCTGCTGGACTTTAACATTGCAGAGCTCACGATCCCTGTTGAGCATCATCTCTGGAGCTCCAACCATGAGTGCCAGCAGACTTTAACATCGCGGAGCCCGGGGTATCTGGTTGGAGACCCGCATCGGGGATTCCAAGCCGCAGGAGCTTTGATCTCCCCGACTGTGGATGGTTCAACTGCCCCGACCGCGAGAGAATAAACAGGAAGGAGATTAGACTTTAGTGCTTTTTGCTTTTTTTCATTATGGCTGCATGGTAATTCGAATTTCACTGTACTCTAATTGGTATATGTGACAATAAACTGACCTTGGAACCATGAAACAATAGGATTTAAAATCTCAGAAAGCACTGACCACGCATGGTTGCCACAGAATTGTAAACTTTTTTAGACAAAACGTAGAATAATCTTTAGCTACTGTGTACTGCAAGTCAACTTAGTTCTTTTGAGACTCAGTACTGAAATAATTGAGACCAACTAAACACATGTTTTTGAATTCTTCAAAGACTCCTTGAAGTTGCATTGTGATATTGTCAACCAATACAAACATATCACAAGATTGATTTTTTAGGCTTTCAAACTGGCATATTTTTGTTTCATTAATACTATATAAAGTCATAAATAAATGCAATAGGCAATATTTTAAAATACAATAGAATGCAGTCTCACAATTATTTCCATATAGTGGCACCACTATTGCTTTACAGAATGAAGATGACTGGGTAAATCCTCTATCAATCATGTCTGGAGACTATGCTCTTTAAGTTAAAATGCTTCATTTTATGCACATGCCTTGCATAACTATCCACCCATCACTGTTTCTCACATCCTACTTTTATGAGAAATCTGCATCCTTTAAGGCATGAACATTACGTTGTGGTTAATGGGGCCAACTGAAGTGCATTGTCTAAACAGGCTCCTGCCATAAATGAACTGATTTCAAAGCATTTGGCCAGGTACATGGATAGGAAAGGTTTATATGACCCAAATCTTTGGTTTTCCCTTTTTAAAGTCAACAATCTGTTCATGGTCTTGTTGATGTTGAGAGCAAGATTGTTGTTCTGGTACCATTCAAACAGATTTTCAATCTCCACTTTATACTCTGACTCATCAATACCCATTATTTGTTCAACATCAATGGTATCATCAGCAAATTTGAACATGGCTTGGAACTGGCAAATTTGAACATGCCTTGGAACAGCTCGTTTGGACCGGAAGTGGCGGCACTACCTGGCAGCTGCGGCTCGTCTGCAGTCTGTCTGTTTTTTCATTTTGTTGGTGTTTTGTTTATGTCTGTTTTAGTTTAGTTTAGTTCATTTATTAGATTGTGTAAGTGTGTGGGGGGGTGGGGGGGGGCGAGTGGGAGAAACAGGGTTTAGTCTCTTCCTTCGGGGGGATACTACCGTTTCTTGTCATGTCCCCTGTCTCCGTCTGCGCTGAGGCCTAATGGCGGAGCTGACGGCCTCGGGCAGCGTTCGCGGCAGTTGCCCGACTGGCCCGACCTGGCAGCAGCAGCGGCCCGACTTGGAGCTATGGCGGCACTCCGGCGTTCCGGAAGCGGCAGCAGCCCGAGCTGTGGCGGTGTTCTGGTGTTTCGGCGGCGGTGGTGGCGCGGCTTCCGAGACCCAGCCACGGGCCCAGTGGACGACATCGTCGGGAGCTCACAGGTCACAGGTTGGTGACCTGTTTTCTGGAGCTCCCGCAACAACAGCTGCGTCCGCTGGACTGGAGGGCGGCAGCTTTGACCGCCCCGGGCCGTGGAGTTTGAATCGGCCCGTTCGCGGAGCTGGATTCAGCCGCGGGAATGACTCACTTGCCAACACCTGGCGGGGTCACAACATCGGAGGCCTGGATCGCCTCAGTGCAGAGGGAGAACAAGGAGGGAAGAGACAAAGCCTAAGACTTTTGCCTTCCATCACAGTGAGGAGGTGTTTGGTGAACACACTGTGGTGGATGTTAAATTTGTGTTTATTGTGTGTTTTTGTTACTTTTAATATATGTATGACTGCAGGCACGAAATTTCGTTCAGACCGAAAGGTCTGAATGACTATAAAGGTAATCTGAATCTGAACTGCATCTGGCTACACAGTCATGAGTATAAAGTGATTAGAGCAGGGACTCAGCACACTGCCCTGAGGTGCTCCTGTACTGATGGTTATTGAGGAAGAAGTTTATTGCCAACTCCGACTGATTGTTTGTCTGCTGATGAGGATGTCAAGGATCCAGTTGTTTAACGATGGACAGAGATCCAGTGCTCTGAGTTTGATAAGAAGTTTGGAGAGGATGATGGTGTTAAACATTGAGCTGTAATCAGAGTCTATGCTCTTATTGTCCAAATCGTTCAGTACAGATTAGAGAGCCAATGCGATCATACCCTCCATTGATCTATGGTATGGGGAGTCAAATTGTAGTGGATCCACCTTTTGCTGAGGTAGGTGTTGGGAGGTAGGTATATGTTTCAAAACCAGCTCTCAAAGCACTCTCATAACCAACTCTCAGCATGGATGTTATGAAATGCTGAAATGAAATGCTACCTTTATTGTCATTCAGACCTTTCGGTCTGAACGAAATTTCGTGCCTTCAGTCGTACCTATAATAAAAATAACAAAAACACACAATAAACACAAATTTAACATCCACCACAGTGAGTTCACCAGGCACCTCCTCACTGTGATGGAAGGCAAAAGTCTTTTGTATCTACCCTCCTTGTTCTCCCTCTGCGATGAGGCGATCCAGGCCTCCGATGTTGTGATCCCGCCGGGTGATGGCAAGTAAGTCAGTCCCACGGCTGAATCCAGCTCTGGGAACGGGCCGATTCAAACTCCGCGGCCCGGGGTGGTCAAAGCTGCCGAAGCTGCCGCCCTCCAGTCCAGCAGACGCAGCTGTTGTTGCGGGAGTTCAAGAAAGCAGGTCACCAACCTGTACCTGTGAGCTCCCGACAATGTCATCCACTGGGCCCACAGCCGGGCCTTCGGAAGCTGCGCCGCCACCGCCGCCGAAACGCCAGAACACCGCCACAGCTCCAAAGTCAGGCCACAGTTCCAAGTCGGGCCGCTGCCGGAATGCCGCCACAGGTTCAAGTCGGACCGCTGCTGCTGCCAGGTTGAGCCAGTCGGGCCATTGCCGCTGCCGGAACGCCGCCACAGCCCCTAGGCCGTCAGGTCCACCATTAGGCCTTAGCACAGATGGAGACAGGGGACACGACAAGAAAAGGTCGCATCCCCCCGTAGGAAGAGACTAAAACCAGGTTTCTCCCCCTCCCCCCTACACAACCTACTAAACTAAAACAGACAAAAGAGAGAAAAAAAAACAGACGGAATGCAGGTGAGCCGCAGCTGCCAGGCAGCGCCGCCACTTCCGGGTTTGTGTCACCAGTTGGTCATCACTGAGGCATGTCACTTTTTTGTTCTTGGGCATTTAAGTCCTTTAAAAGCAGATGGAAATCTGGGGCCTTGGTAAAGAGAGGCTGCAACTATCTACAAAAATTCAGCCAGTTGAGCTGCACTTATTTTAAGAACATGGCCAGGTAAAACAACAGGGCCGCACGCTTTCCGTGGATTCACCCTCATGAAGGATCTTCCGACATCAGCCTCGGTGATTGAGATTACAATTTCATCGGAAGGTATGCAGATCCGAGAAGGCCCATCAGTGTTCTCCCTTTTGAAGCGTGCGTAGACAATATTGAGCACTTCAGGAAATGGGGCTGTTATATTGGAGGACAGTATTTAGTGTTTGTAGTATTGATCCACATATAACCTGAGAAATATAAAGACACTAATGGCAATCTAGATTCTTAATACTTGGATCAGAATGATATATTATTCCAGTGGTATGGACAAGCAGGAAAAGAAATTAAATAAATTGCAAAGAAGGGATTTATATAAGAAAATAAGATGTGAATACATCGCCATGGGATATGTGCTTATCAACTGTAGAATTTATAAGTAGTGTATTGTCTTCATTTATTTTTTCCATGGCAACCAGTATGCTTTATTCAAAACTGGTTCCCCAAATTAAAACCTAAAATTTAGAAACAGTTGGGATTCAAGGAACTATAAAAAGAAACAAGAATGCTGCTTATATTTATAGACACCATAGCTTCAAAGGAGGAAGGAAAGGAGCAGAATGTATGGCAAAAAGTAAACACTTGCAAATTGCAATGACCCCGAGACATTTCAGACAAAGACGTTTCAAAGAATATCCATTTGCAAAATGTAAAACACGTAAAGGGCCTGTCCCACCAGCATGCAACTCGATGCGATTAGCGCGACCTAACGTGGTCGCTTGAGCCGTCCGGCGTCGCGGGGCCGGTCCCACTTCGATCGCCGGAGCCGTGCGGAATTGTGCGGAGTTCGTCCCGAGTTCATCCCGACGCCGCGCGGGGCTCCGACAATGTCCAAAAATCCCGCGCGGCAACGGTTTGTCGGCTCGCAGTCGCCGCGACATTTACACACCGCCCGGACATCGTGCCTCCGTGAAACTATTTGTAAGTGCCTCCGTGACCCTCTATGTGTGTGGCTCCGTGGCCCTGTATGTGTGTGTGTCTCGGTGCCCCTCTCTGTGTGCCCCTCTAAGTCCTGGTGAGCTTACCTTGGACTTGCTTCAAGTTCGCCTCGCTTTGCGCCGCGTTGCGCCACTCACCCAACCTCCGCGCGGCCCCTACTGCCGGTTTAGTTGCGCTTGCCGCATGCAGGCGCATGCTGGTGGGACCGGCCCTGTACAGGGGATCACTCGACCTCCGCGTGGCCCCCGCTGCCGGTTTGATCGCGTTCATCGCATATAGTTGCGTGCTGATGGGACAGGCCCTTAACTAACAGTAGAAAATGATAAGACAACCAATATAAACAATGGCCAGGATTTCTGTACTCTCCTTCATCATAGTTCCAGCAGATCCTTTTCTTTTTCTTCAAAGATGGGCCTCAGCCGAATGACTGATGCAAAAGTTGGCACCTCCAACAGCAGAGCTCTCTGGTAGAAAACTAGGTTTGATTAAGTTTTCACTTCTCTCAGGTGACATTTAAACGCAAAATCTTCTGACTCATTGATGCGAGTCAAGGCAAGCATTCTAGCTTAATAACAACAATGATTAAATCCAAAAGGAATCAAATACATTTTGGGAAAATAAATGGTCGGCACGGACTGGAAGGGCCGAGAAGGCCTGTTTCCGTGCTGTAATTGTTATATGGTTATATGGTTATAAATATTAAATGATTGATTACATGAAGTCTTACCACAGCTTTAAAGTTGATGTAATGTTTTGGGATTTTATGGGATTTTCCAAAATGTTTGTTGTTTGAAGAAGGGATTGTTAGTAATTTTCCATCTTCCAGAAAGTACAGCATCATTTTATCCCATATTCCAAAGATTTGCAGTTGGTATATTAATTGGAAACTATAAATTGTTCCTGGCATGTAGAAAAGTGGTAGAATCAGGGGAAGTTGATGAGAAAGAGGGAAGAATAAAAATGGAAATGGTTCATGTCTGATGGTTGCAGTGGACTCGATAAGCTGAAGGGCCTATTTCCGTGCTACATCTCTCTATAACTCTCTGATTCAAATATATTTTCTCAGTATGTGCTGTACCTGCAAGCTAACGTTCATAACATTCTCAGTCGTTCAGATCCCCTTGCATTGTAATATTGTGTAGCCTCACTCCGTTTAAATAAGTGCGATGATATTCACAGCATTGACGAGTCAAGGAGATAAACCACATGTCATGCCAAGTGTCAGACATTAACAGAGTATGGTCAAAATTGCATCTTAATGAATTGTTCAAAAAGGAAGCTTTTTCCAGAGCACAAAAATGGCATATCCAGGAAGACCCACCAGAGGCTAATATTTTTGCAACTCCAAAAAAAACACACTAAGCAGAGCATAGCATATTTTTTCTTATCACTGATTCTGTTGTCATCAGCAACCTTCGTGCCCAGTCTCTCTGTCAGTCTTTGGATGTCATAGAAGAGAGACACCTGAAGGACCTAATGCAGGTAAGAGATCATAAGGAATAGGTACTGAGGTACGAATGGAAGCCTCCGTCCGACACTGAGGTGTACAGTTTTGTTCAAAGACCATTGCTTTTATCAGACTGCACACATTTGCAGTGTATAAATAAATGATAAGGGAATAACATTTAGTGCGAGATAAAGCCAGCAAAGTCCGATCAAGGATAGTCCGAGGGACACCAATGAGGTAGATAGTAGTTCAGCACTGCTCCCTGATTGTGGTAGAATTATTTAGTTGCCTGATAACAGCTGGGAAGAAACTCCCTGAATCTGGAGGTGTGCATTTTCACACCTATTCCATTTGCCTGATGGGAGAAGAGGGAGTGGCCAATGTGCGCATCATCCTTGATTATGCTGCTGGCCTTGCCAAGGCAAAGTGAGGTATAAATGGAGTCAATAGAAGGAAGGTTGGTTTGTGTGATGGCCTGGGCTGCGTCCATTTGCTGCAATTTCTTGTGGTCTTGGATGGAGCTGTTCCCAAACCAAGCGGTGATGCATCCTGATAAAATGCCTTCTCTGGTGCATCTGTGGACGTTGGTGAGAGTTGTAGGGGACATGCTAAACGTCCTAAGCCTAAGGAAATAAATTAAGAGAACTCAATGAAATTTCCAGTTATTATAGATTGAAGCATTCGGAAACAAATATGAAACAAGAGTGACCATAATATGGTTGAGTTCTTCATTAGGATGGAGAGTGACAAAATTAAGTCAGAAACAAGGGTTCTGAACTTGAACAAAGGTAACTTTGAAGGTATGAGATGTGAATTGGCCAAGATAGACTGGCAGGTGATTCTTAAAGGGTTGACAGTGGATGTGCAATGGAAGGTATTTAAAGACTGCATGGATGAAGTACAAAAGTTGTTCATACCAGTTTGGCAAAAGAATAAATCGGGGAAGGTGGTGCATCCATGGATAACAAGGGAAATCAGGGATAGTATAAAAACAAAAGATGAGGCATACAAATTTGCCAGAAAAAGCAGCCTACCGGAGGACTGGGAGAAATTCAGAATGCAGCAGAGGAGGACAAAGGGCTTAATTAGGAAAGAGAAAATAGATTATGAAAGGAAACTGGCAGGGAACGTTAAAGCACACGGTATTGGGGGTTCAGTATTGATGTGGATAGAGAACTGGCTAGCAGACAGGAGGCAAAGGGTAGGAGTAAACGGGTCCTTTTCAGAATGGCAGGCAGTGACTAGTGGGGTGCTGCAAGGCTCAATGCTGGGACCCCAGCTATTTACAATATATATTAATGATTTGGACGAGGGAATTCAATGCAACATCTCCAAATTTGCAGATGATACCAAGCTGGGGGGTATAGTTAGGTGTGAGGAGGATGCTTGGAGGCTGCAGGGTGATTTGGATAGGCTGAGTGAATGGGCAGATGCATGGCAGATGCAGTATAATGTGGATAAATGTGAGGTTATCCACTTTGGTGGCAAAAACATGAGGGTAGACTATTATCTGAATGGTGGCAGATTAGGAAAGGGGGACATGCAACGAGACCTGGGTGTCATGGTACACCAGTCATTGAAAGTAGGCATGCAGGTGCAGCAGGCAGTGAAGAAAGCAAATGGTATGTTAGCATTCATAGCGAAAGGATTTGAGTATAGGAGCAGGGAGGTTCTACTGCAGTTGTATAGGGTTTTGGTGAGGCCACACCTGGAGTATTGCGTACAGTTTTGGTCTCCAAATCTGAGGAAAGACATCCTTGCCATAGAGGGGGTACAGAGAAGATTCACTAGACTGATTCCTGGGATGTCAGGACTTTCATATGAGGAAAGATTGGATAGACTCGGCTTGTACTCGCTGGAATTTAGAAGATTGAGGGGGGATCTTATAGAAACTTACAAAATTCTTAAGGGGTTGGACAAGCTAGATGCTGGAAGATTGTTCCCGATGTTGGGGGAGTCCAGAACAAGGGGTCACAGTCTAAGGATAAGGGGCAATTCCTTTAGGACCGAAATGAGGAAAACATTCTTTACACAGAGAGTGGTGAGTCTCTGGAATTCTCTGCCACAGAAGGTAGTTGAGGCCAGTTCATTGGCTATATTTAAGAGGGCGTTAGATGTGGCACTTGTGGCTAAAGGGATCAGGGGGTATGGAGAGAAGGCAGGTACAGGATACTGAGTTGGATGATCAGCCATGATCACATTGAATGGCGGTGCAGGCTCGAAGGGCCGAATGGCCTACTCCTGCACCTATTTTCTATGTTTCTATGTAATTTAAAAATACCTTCATTCATGAAATGTCGGAGCGATTTTTCTTCCGCAACGAAATCGCCCGACATTGATCGATTTGCCTTGTCTGAAGAAAATCGGCACTTTAAGCCTGCCCCCCTCTGAAAGGCGCCAAAGTCGCACACACGGGGAGCGGCAGAACTGCAGTGCTGCTTAAGGTAAGTTTTGTAACATACCTAAATATAGCCAATGAACTGGCCTCAACTACCTTCTGTGGCAGAGAATTCCAGAGACTCACCACTCTCTGTGTAAAGAATGTAAACAAATTAATATCTGGTACCCCATATCGGAGAACAATTTCCTTAAATACATCATGATTCAACATCCACTCAGTGTTGTTGTTGAATTTGTGTGACCTGGTGTCTGCCACCATATTGAATCTGCCTGGCAAGTAGATAGCTGAAATCCAAATATTATTTTAATGCACCAGTGCCAAATAAGGTTAGCCAAGTCGTCACAAGATTTCGATTTGATTCCACCCATGTGATTGACATACGCCACTGCCTTGGTGTTGTCAATCTGAAGCTGAACATGTAAGTGATGCTTAGTGGTACAGTAAGCTTTGAGCCCATAAAATGCTCCTAAAAGCTCTAAATAATTAATTCCATGTGATTGGAGACTAAACGCCTCATGCATATTCCATCTGCCTCCACAGCTAGACCTGGTGTCAGTAGTACCCCAACCTAGGGCACTAACATCAGTCTGAAAAACAACTAAAGGTGTTTCGATCAAAATTTTGCTAGAACAATTTGAAATGTATCTAATCCACCACTGTACTTCAGTAATGGCTGCAGATGGTAAGTGCATGGGCCAATTGAAATGACCTGCATGTATTCTCTGTGCCTGTGCCTGTGCCTGTACCTTTGCCCTCTGTAAATGTTGGTAATGCAAAGGTCCATATTGCACAACTGGAAAGGCAGCTACCAATTTACCAATTAGCTTAACAAAGTTATGGGCTTTTAACAATTCTAGATCACAGCATTTGAGTTAAGTCAATTGAAAGGCAATGGGGAACAAGATGCTAATTTCCGAGTATGAAAATGGTCATAACTTTCTTAATACTGAAGATATGAAAGTGAATTAGGTGTCAAATTAAACTTCTTTTTATGCTTTATCTGATGGGATAAATTGCAGACTTGATTTTTGAAATCTCAAAATTTTGTAACATTGCTACTATATTTAAGAGGGCACTTGTGCCTCTATTTCCTGAGAAGGCTTAGGACGTTTAGCATGTCCCCTACAACTCTCACCAACATCCACAGATGCACCAGAGAAGGCATTTTATCAGGATGCATCACCGCTTGGTTTGGGAACCGCTCCATCCAAGACCACAAGAAATTGCAGCAAATGGACGCAGCCCAGGCCATCACACAAACCAACCTTCCTTCTATTGACTCCATTTATACCTCACTTTGCCTTGGCAAGGCCAGCAGCATAATCAAGGATAATGCGCACATTGGCCACTCCCTCTTCTCCCATCAGGCAAACGGAATAGGTGTGAAAATGCACACCTCCAGATTCAGGGAGTTTCTTCCCAGCTGTTATCAGGCAAAAAAATAATTCTACCACAATCAGGGAGCAGTGCTGAACTACTATCTACCTCATTGGTGACCCTCGGACTATCCTTGATCGGACTTTGCTGGCTTTATCTTGCACTAAATGTTATTCCCTTATCATTTATCTATACACTGCAAATGGCTCGATTGTAATTATGTTTTGTCTTTCTGCTCACTGGTTAGCATGCAACAAAAGCTTTTCACTGTACCTCGGTACATGTGACAATAAACTAAGCTAAACTACTTTGTTGGTTGCAAACAAAACTGCGACGTTTACTGAATGAAAAGACCATTATTCAAAAAATGTAGAAACATTTACTGAGAGTGCATGAGCAGTTCTTAAATGAACAGTTAAATAACTTTCATAGCTTTGCTTCCTGAGGCAATCAGTTGTACGACAAAATGAATAGGGTTACTACTGTTCTGCTGGGGATGGAAGGAACATAATGAAATTCATGATCTGAGCAACATATTTGACCAAGGTGAGAGATTTACACAGCTGTTTACAGGAAACTGGCTGATGCTGGACAGGTCTCCTGTGATAGTCCCGGAAAGAGCCGAGAGCAAACAATTGGAACCTCAAAGTCACCATCAGATGAATGTCACTCAAGCTACTGTGATTCACATACTTTGTCCCAAGGGCTTTTATGCAATGTGCAACCTCTTTGCATAACTTTCTTTGCTTAAAATCTGGACGGACTGAATGAGTCCAATGCAGGAGGATTTCATATTTCTCTGGTGACACCTCTCACCTAAATTGTCCTCCAAATTGACCCAAGAAATTTGCTTCTGAAATTCCCTCAGAAAACAGTTTTGAATGCAAGCCAGCAAATGTGGTGGCAGATATTGATGGGAACAATTGGTAAGCAACAGTGCTCAAAGTAATCTTTGCAAACTGTCATGAAAATAAGAGGTATTATTCCTACTGTGAATTTTCTGTTCCTGGCAAGAGGATTTGATATGATCTTGCCAACAGTCCAGCATTCAATAAGAATCGTCCCTCAGACTGGTGACTCCTTCATATTGATGGGGAATGCTATCCATGCCCAAATGCAACTAAAATATAAGGTGAAGGTAAAAGTCTGTAATGTTTTACATCTGCAGATGTGAACTTTCAGGGTTAAGAACAAGGGTCCCAAAATAGAATCAAGGGGTGGGTATCCTTGTGATCTTATAAGCCACAGCCAGAGGTGCATACACAGATAGTGATATAATCATAGACAGTCATAGAGTTTTATAGCAGCCCAACTTGCCCACACCGGCCAACATGTCCCATCTACACCAGTACTGCCTGCCTGCATTTGGTCCTTATCTCTCTAAACCTGTCCTATCTATCTACCTGTCTTAACATTTCTTAAACGTTGCGATATTACCTGCTTCAACTACCTCCTCCGACAGCTCGTTCCAGCTGGTAAAGGTTTAATAAACATTGCTGTTATGTAATTGTTATGTAATTCTTTTCAATCATGAATGCAGCACTGCATCAAGAGTGACAACAAGTGGAAGAATAATAGTGGTTAGACTCGTACTTTGCACAAATGTATATGGTTATGGTTGTTGGAGGTTAATCAGCACAACCAGAGGACATTAATGCAGAGGTTCCTTGGAGAAGTGTCCTAAACCCAACATCTTCAGCTGCTTCCTCAAGACATTCCTACCGTCATTACATCTGAAGTGAAGATGTTTGCTGCTAATTACACAATGTTCAGTTCCATTTGCCCATGCATTTGACCTCCTATCAGTTATGGTCATCTCAAAATTACATTCACGCAAAACATGTCAGATGTGTACAATTGATATACAAATGAAAATTAAGGACTTCGCCAATTTATCACAGCAGTGATCAAAAGCAGATTGTGGAACATTTAACAACTCGGTGTGCAATTCCTAAATGTGTAGAAAAGAACTGCAGATGCTGGTTTAAATTGAAGGTAGGAACAAAATGCTGGAGTGACTCAGTGGGACAGGCAGCATCTGTGGAGAGAAGGAATGGGCAACGTTTCGGGTCGAGATCCTTCTTCAGACTCCCACTGAGTTACTCCAGCATTTTGTGTCTACCTCCGTGCAATTACTAAATATGTAGATACCATCACAGCAATGCTCTGTCATCCCAGATACAACTATCTGGATTCAAAATGTAATTAAAATTACAGTTACTGGCTTACAGTTGCACCAGAGAGCAGTAAGAAAAAGAGAGAACTACTTTTGCAACCACTCAGCACATGACGCAGTACAAGCATGCACAAGGCAAACCCTGAACAATATATTGTGTCACACAAGTGCCTCGGAAAAGCCATCTCCCACAAAAGTGTGTCCAACTATCAATCCATGGCAGTTATGGCATTATCATCACCAAGCCTCTTGGCATCACAATCCAGGATGTCATTATAAATGCCATGGCATTTATCACCTATAAGAGTAGGTCAGAAAAATGGGTATCCTGTGAAGAGTGGATCAGCTCTTGATACCTCAAAGACTTTCCATTATCTTCAAGACCCTACCCACAAGTATGATGGAATACTCCTGACATGCCTGTATCAGTGTGGCTATAACCATGAGAAAACTTGACATGAATAGGTTGAAATAGCCAAATTGATATGCACTTCAACCACCACCCTTAATTTTCTCAAGCTCTCACACTAACGCGCAATGGCTACTGTTTGTACCGTCTACAGAATGAAATAATCTGTGATCATTGCAAGGTTTACACCCTGGAACTGTTACCCAACAAGACAACAGCAGCACCACAAGATCAACTGAATCAGTTCAAGGCAGTGGATCACCATCACCTGCATTTTGTCCAAGCTCGCAATAATAGCTACAACCCCCCAAATTACTGTCATCTGCAAACCTGTTACTGTAAATCCATTTTGCGAATGAATGGTGAATAACAGAGCTTTCTGTACAAATCCCTATTAAAAATACCATTTACTGCCACTCTGATTAACAAAGTGAAACAGGTCTGAAGGAAAATAACAGAACAAGTACTGAAATTTAAAACAAGGCAGAAAAAGATTGAAAATTCTGCCAGAGGGTCTCCAACCTGAGATATTATTTATGTTTCTCTTACCACAGGTGCAGCCCGACCTGCTGTATTTCCAGCATTATCTGGCTTTGTTTTAGATTTCCGGCTTCTGCCGCTTATTTTTTTATTTCAAGTACTACTATTTCATAGTCTGGGCCATCAATTCTATGCTGGTTCTCAAAGTATTCCCATCACTCCCATTTCCCCACTTATTTCTCCTGTAAAATGTCCTCTTTCAAAAGACCTTTAGCTCCTTTTGGATTCTTTTGCTACCCATCTAAACTAGGGGTAACTAACAGGAGCTAACTGAAGCACCTAGAGGAAACCCATATGATCATTTGGTGAATGTGCAAACTCTACACAGAGCTCAGAAACAAAGTTAGTTGCTGGAACTAAATGTGGCCAAGAATCAAGGCAAAAAAAGCAACACCACGTACTTCTGATGATAAAAAAGTGAATAGAAAAGGAACGAGATGGGGCATAAGAAAGCTATAAAGGAATATAGATAGGTTTAAAGAGTGGACAATGATCTGGAAAATGGAATATAATCTGGGTAAGTATGATTTTTTTTCCACTTTGGCAAGCAAACAAGGAGAAACATATTATCAAAATCGTGAGAGATTGCAGAGCTGTGAAATATAGAAGGATCTGAACGTTCTAGTGCATGATTTGCAAATGCCTAGCGTGCAGGTTCAGCAAATAAAACTGAATGTTAGTATCTATTGTTAGGAGAAACAGGTATTTAGAAAGTTTTGCAAAGTAATTAAAAATAAATAACTGAAATATCACGTTTACATAAGTATTCAGACCCTTAATGCCCCTGTCCCACCTAGGAAACCTCTGGAAACTTTGCGCCCCACCCAAGGTTTCCGTGCGGTTCCCGGAGGTTTTTGTCAGTCTTCCTAATGGTCGAGTGGTTTCCACTTCTTCTATGTTCCGGCGATTATTTAAAAAAATTAAAAAACGGCCGCGTCTAAAAATAGGTAGCCGTTTTAAAAATCGGTACATTTTTTAGTCACAGCCGGTTGCGATGCTAGTTGAAGGTGGTTGCCGAAGGTTGCAGGTAGTGGAAGGTAAGACCTCCCTGGTGGAATATAACGATGAAAAAAAGGTCTTACCTGCAACCACCTTCAACTAGCATCGCTAGTTGTGGAAAAAGTGAAGGGGTCTGAATACTTTCTGAATGCACTGTATACAGTGTTGAGCTCCTTATTAAAGAAACATTGTTAATGAATAGAGAGTAGATCAGAGAAGGTTTACTGGACCACTGCCTGAGTTATCTCATGAAAAAAGGTTGCACAAGCTGGGTTTGTATCCAGTGGAATTTGGAAAAGTGAATGGGAAATTGATTGAAACATATACAATCCTGAAGAATCCTGACATGAGGGATGTGGAAAGTTTGTTTCTCTTATGGGAGAATCGAGAGTGAGGGGTCACCATTTAAAAATAAGGAGCAGATGATTTTGAATGGAGATGAGATGATTTTCTTTCTCTCAGTCATTGGACCTCTGTTCCTGAAACAGAACCTTATTAAATAGTGCAGCAGCCTTGATGTGACGAGTGGTCTGCTCCTGATCGTAGGTTGTGTGTTAAAATCAGATTTGCATTACATGCTGAACATTTAGAACATAAATGGAAGAGGCAACAGCAAGAGGCATTGACAGAAAATGGCCAATTAAAACATCATAAGGATGACCGAGACAAATCATTCATCCAGCATCGTGCAGATGACAGGAATAATTCTTGGAAGAATTCAGACAAGAAAGATAGAAGGTTCGCTTTGGACAGGGTACATCTAGGAAGCTCAAGCCAGCAAAATTACATAAGATGTGGATGACAAGAAACAACATTAGGGCTCCGGGGCCTTCTCCAACTTAATTTTGTGTTGTGGCACAATATGTTTTTCAAGCGGACACTGTGCATTGATTAAGGATAGTCAGCATGGTTTTGTATGTGGGAGATCATGTGTCACGAATCTAAGTTTTTGATGATGTGACCAAAAAGGTTGATGAGGGCCTAGCTGTAGACGTTGTCCATATGGATTTCAGTAAGATATTTTACAAGGTTCAGTATGGCAGGCTGCTCTGGAAGGTTAGGCCGCATAGAGCCAGCGGATTGGATAGAAAATTGGTTTCACGGAAGGAAGTAGAGGGTGTTGGTGGAAGTTTGCTTTTCGGACTGGTGGCATGTGAATAGTAATGTGCTTCATGGATCGGTAGAGGGCTCATTGCTGCTTCTGGTTTATATCAACGATTTGGATGAGAATATACAAGGCATGATTAGTAGGATTGCAGATTACACTAAAGTGACTGGTATTGTAGATAGCAAAGATGTGTATCAAAGGTTGCAACACGATCTTGATCAGTTGAGCAAGTGGGCAGAGCAATGGTTAATGGTTAATGCAGATAAACGTGAGGGGTTGTGTTCCAGGAAGTCTTACCAGGGCATTCACAGTAATTGGCAGGGCTCTGGATAGTATTGTGGAGCTGAGGGATCTAGGAGTGCAGGTATATAGTTCCTTGAAAGTGGTGTCACAGGTAGATAAGGTGGTCAAGAAGGCTTTTGACACATTGGCAATCGTCAGTCAGGATTTTGAGTACAGAAGTTGGGATGTTATGTTACAGTTGTACAAGGCCTTGGTGAGGCCATGGAGTATTGTGTTTAGCTTTGATCAGCCTGCTACAGAATAGATGTTGTTAAACTGGAAAGAGTGCAGAGAAGATTTACGACAATGTTGCCAGGACTCGAGGGCCTGAGCTATATGGAGGTGTTGAGTAGGCTTGGGCTGTATTCATAGAAACATAGAAACATAGAAAAATAGGTGCAGGAAGAGGCCATTCGGCCCTTCGAGCCTGCACCGCCATTCAATGTGATCATGGCTGATCATCCAACTCAGTATCCCGTACCTGCCTTCTCTCCATACCCCCTGATCCCTTTAGCCACAAGTGCCACATCTAACTCCCTCTTAAATATAGCCAATGAACTGGCCTCAACTACCTTCAGTGGCAGAGAATTCCAGAGACTCACCACTCTCTGTGTAAAGAATGTTTTCCTCATCTCGGTCCTAAAGGAATTGCCCCTTATCCTTAGACTGTGACCCCTTGTTCTGGACTCCCCCAACATCGGGAACAATCTTCCTGCATCTAGCTTGTCCAACCCCTTAAGAATTTTCTAAGTTTCTATAAGATCCCCCCTCAATCTTCTAAATTCCAGTGAGTACAAGCCGAGTCTATCCAGTCTTTCCTTGGAGTGTAGGAAGATGAGGGGTGATGTTATACACCTCTCATGAGGGGAAGAGATAAGGCAGATGCATAGTGTTTTTTACCTAGAATAGAGGAACTGGGAACCAGATGTCACAGGTTTAAAGTGAGAGGCGAAAGATTTAATAGAAATCTGAGGGGCAACTTTTGCACACAGAGGGTAGTGGAATAAGCTGCCAGAGCGGGTGGTTGAGGCAGAAATTATACCAACATTTAAAATACATTTGGACAGTTACATGGAGAGGAAAGGTTTAGAGGGATATGGGCCAATGCAGGCAGGTGGATTAGTCTAAATAGGGCACCTTGGTCAGCATTGGCAAGCTGGCCGAAGGGCCTGTTTCTGTGCTGTATGACATTATGACTCTATTGCTCTCTGCTTTATCCATTCAGGGGATGCAGATGTCACGAACACTTTGATTGCTTAACTTGTTCAGAGTGCAATTTGCTAGACTCTTGGCCTTTTTAATGTGTTCTTATTTTTGGACCAAATCATTGGGTGTAATAACATCTGGGTCAGTCATCTTTTCAGCAGCAATCAGTAGTGATGTTACAATATTTACCTTCAGCGATGCTGCATTTCTGCCACTGACCGTGTGCTCGACTTTAGTGCCTTTTGGGGGGAGGGGGGGGGAGGCGGGATTAAAATGCTGTTTTCTCCTGCCTGTCGGAGTCGCACCTTCTCAGACTTTCAGCTGCTGCAGAACAATCGACTGGACTTCCATTCTTGGAAGTTTTTTAAAAAAAATCGAGCAACAATTTAATCGCTGGAGTAAAATAAAATGCTACTTCTAACGCCCTCAACGCCTACAACGGAACTGATCTCATGTAGGGGACAAAACATAATGTAAGTCGTTGTGAATTTTACACACAAACTTGCTTCTTAGGATGACTTTAATCCAAATTTAATTGGCGAAAATGTGATTTTGGCCTCATACGAATCGTTTTTCCTGCCGATATGGGGTTCAAATTCACCGCAATCGCAACGTTCCAATCGATTGCTTTCCACAAAAACCCACTCTCAATATGATTTGAATGCCCATTAATTTATGGGAATTAAGCATTAAATTCCTTCCATTTCAAAAGTCAAAGTCAAAGTCAAACAAACTTTATTGTCATTTAGAAATACATTGATATATGCAGTTCCAAACGAAATTACGTTGCATTTGGCTCCCTGTGCAACACAATAAATTAACCGAAGGATAGGTATGTATGAAAAGGATAAATACACAATAGTGGCAGCCCATTTACATGGCATTCAGGAGTCTGATGGCTCGTGGGAAGAAGCTGTTGCAGAACCTTGATGTTCTGCTCCTTATGCTGCGGTATCTTTTTCCCGAGGGCAGCAGAGTGAACAGTCCGTGATGGAGATGTGTGGGGTCCTTTATGATACTGCTGGCCTTAGACACACAGCGTTTGGTCGCAATATCCCCGATTGAGGGGAGATAGGTCCCGATGATTTTTTCCGCTGTCCTCACCACTCTCTGCACAGACTTCCAGTCGGAGGCTCTACAGTCCCCAAACCAGACAGAGATACAGCTGGTCAGAATACTCTCTATGGTGCCCCTGTAGAAAGTAGTGAGGATGGGATGGGGGAGATGAGCTCTTCTCATCCGGCGCAGAAAGTGCAACCGCTGCTGCGCTCTCTTAACAGTTGATGAGATGTTAGTCGACCAGGTCAGACTGTTAGTGATCTGCACCCCCAGGAACTTTGTGCTACTGACCACCTCCACATCGCTGTCATTGATGTGAAGTGGTGTGGGACTGTGGCCTATAAATTAATGACAATGACAATTTGGCCTATAAATTAATGACAATGAGATTTAAAAATCATGTTATATTGTGAATTATACTTCGGAGTCATGTGAGTGATTCTGTGAAGAACCCCGCCAGTCGGCATGCGCGTCATTACGTCTGATGCATGGCACAGAGACTGGCTGGGAGGAGCAGCGCTCCTCCAGTGGTAAGTTTTAAAAGCCTCAGGTAAGTGTCAAACTCGTTGGAGGTCGATTTTCTGCGCTTGTTAATTCTTGTTACAGGAGGGCAAGTTCAAGCATGAAGAAGTCGTTAGCAGCAAGGCGAGCCATAGCGAAAGTGTCTAATGCCCGCGGGAGTGTGGATAGTGGGCAGCCGCTTAGCTCATCTACGGAGTCGCTGGTAGTGAGAGCATACCGGGTCAGTAGGATTCTGACGCCGACTCTGAGGGCTTAGCGTTGGAGGCTGCCCCACGGGACGAAGGGCACCAGCCAGAGGTCCCATTCCTGGCGGCCAGGTTTGCCATCCCAATAGACTCTGGAGAGCCACTGGGGGAAGAGCTGGCTGTCAGTATAAATTACCTGGCTTTGAACCAGCTTCAGGAACTGGCCATGGATACAACGGCCCACAAATTGTATTCTGCTCAAAGTGCCGGCTGCCAACCATGCCATTTGGAGCCATATGGAATTAGGCATACGAGCGCAGGTGTTAAAACTGCAACGGGTGCTGAAACTGCTCGCAGCCTGCATTACGGCTTTTGGTAGGTCGGTGGATGGTGGGCTCCTAACTGAAGTCCAGCAGGATGCCCTGGCTCTTGTGTGCAATGTGCACTTTGAAATTAATTGTCTTAGAAAGAGCGCCATCCGCCCTACCATTAACCCAAGGTTCGCTGCCCTGTGCAAGCCTAGCAACATTCAGGACCTGAACTTATCGTTTGGGGAGGACCTCGCAAAGAGGGTAAAGGAACTACATGAAGAAACAAAAACCATCGGGCTCATCAAGGCGCCAGTGACCAGCAGACCCCTTCAGCGACAGTACCCTTACAACCAATTTGCTGAAACCGGGTCCGGACAAGGATCAAGCCGGCCATTCAATGTGCGCAGCTGCCGCACTCCAGCCGGGGTACGGACAAACATGCCTTTTTCATCCAGAGCCAGGGGACACAGAGCTCCACCGGTAACCATGGAGGTAGGTGGGTTTGATTCTGGTTGAAACATATTGAGTGAGAATTACCTACCAGTTGGGGGGAGGTTACACAGGTTTCTCAAAGAATGGTGTAAAATCACATCAAACGTGTTTATACTGCAGAGTATAGAAGGGTTTCAAATTGAATTTATTCCCAGCCTGTGTCCACCCACCCAGCACAAGCCAGAGCGGGCACTCATTTTCTCACAACGGGAGAATTTTGAGATTCAAGCTGAAATAGCAAAATTATGTTTTAAAGGTGTAATAGAGAAAATAGTTTATCAAACCCATCAATTCTTGTCTAATGTGTTTCCTAGACCAAATAAACATAGAAACATAGAAATTAGGTGCAGGAGTAGGCCATTTGGCCCTTCGAGCCTGCACCGCCATTCAATATCTTGGCTGATCATCCAACTCAGTATCCCGTACCTGCCTTCTCTCCATACCCTCTGATCCCCTTAGCCACAAGGGCCACATCTAACTCCCTCTTAAATATAGCCAATGAACTGGCCTCAACTACCCTCTGTGGCAGAGAGTTCCAGAGACCCACCACTCTCTGTGTGAAAAAAGTCCTTCTCATCTCGGTCCTAAAGGATTTCCCCCTTATCCTTAAGCTGTGACCCCTTGTCCTGGACCTCCCCAACATCGGGAACAATCTTCCTGCATCTAGCCTGTCCAACCCCTTAAGAATTTTGTAAGTTTCTGTAAGATCCCCTCTCAATCTCCTAAATTCTAGAGCATAAACCGAGTCTATCCAGTCTTTCTGCATAAGACAGTCCTGACATCCCAGGAATCAGTCTGGTGAACCTTCTGTGCACTCCCTCTATGGCAATAATGTCCTTCCTCAGATTTGGAGACCAGAACTGTACGCAATACTCCAGGTGTGGTCTCACCAAGACCCTATACAACTGAAGTAGAACCTCCCTGCTCCTATACTCAAATCCTTTTGCTATGAAAGCTAACATACCATTCGCTTTCTTCACTGCCTGCTGCACCTGCATGCCTACTTTCAATGACTGGTGTACCATGGCACCCAGGTTGCGCTGCATCTCCCCTTTTCCTAATCGGCCACCATTTAGATAATAGTCTGCTTTCCTGTTTTTGCCACCAAAGTGGATAACCTCACATTTATCCTCATTATACTGCATCTGCCAAACATTTGCCCACTCACCCAGCCTATCCAAGTCACCTTGCAGTCTCCTAGCATCCTCCTCAGCTAACACTGCCCCCCCAGCTTAGTGTCATCCGCAAAAGGTGGTGGGTGTCGAATTATTTTGGACCTGACAGGACTTAATCCATTTGTGCAGTATAATCATTTTAAGATGGAAATGTTCACTACTGCCAAGCAATTGTTTTCCAGAGGGTGTTATATGGCATGAATAGATCTTCAAGATGCATATTATTCAGTGCCTGTTCATAAAGAGTATTGGAGATATTTGAAATTTAGGTGGATGGGGCAATTATGGCAGTTTAGAGCACTGCCTAATGGGTTAACTTCAGCCCCTCATTTATTTACTATATTGCTAAAACCAGTACTAGGGTTATTATGTTCACAGCGCCATATTGTAAAGACCTATTTGGATTACATCTTAATAATTGGAAACACCTTTGTGGCAGCCGAATAATCAGTTTCAGCTGTTAAACTCATGGTTGAGAGGTTGGGGTTCATTATTCACCCAGCTAAATCCAAATTGGTGCCAGTTAGCACAATTGACTATTTTGGATTCACAATAGATTCAATGAGCATGTGTGTGACTCTGCCCAAGGGCAAGATATTAGATTAAATTGAAGGCTGTATCAAGCTCTTGGGGGAGCAATCACCTTCAATTAAACAGGTGGCCAGCTTAATTGGTAAATTGGTAGCTGCCTTTCCAGTTGTGCAATATGGACCTTTGCATTACCAACATTTACAGAGGGCAAAGGTACAGGCACAGAGAATACATGCAGGTCATTTCAATCAGCCCATGCACTTACCATCTGCAGCCATTACTGAAGTACAGTGGTGGATTAGAAACATTTCAAATTGTTCTACAAAATTTTGATCGAAACACCTTCAGTTGTTTTGCAGACTGAGGTTAGTGCCCTAGGTTGGGGTGCTACTGACACCAGGTCTAGCTGTGGAAGCAGATGGAATATGCATGAGGCGTTGATTCTCCAATCACATGGAATTAATTATTTAGAGCTTTTAGGATCATTTTATGGGCTCAAAGCTTACTGTACCACAAAGCATCACTTACATGTTCAGCTTTAGATTGACAACACCATGGCAGTGGCGTATGTCAGTCACATGGGTGGAATCAAATCGAAATCTTGTGACGACTTGGCTAACCTTATTTGGCACTGGTGCATTAAAAATAATATTTGGATTTCAGCTGTCTACTTGCCAGGCAGATTCAATATGGTGGCAGACACCTGGCAAGCTGTCTACTTGCCAGGTGTCACGCAAATTCAACGACACCACTGAGTGGATGTTGAATCATGATGTATTTAAGGAAATTGTTCTCCGATATGGGGTACCAGATATCGACTTGTTTGCATCCAGTCTTAATCACCAGGTACTGGAATATGTTTCATGGGGGCAGTTCTCGCTGCAGTGGGGCGGAATGTTTTTATATGCATTTCCCCCCTTCGGCCTCATCAGTCGGTGCTTGACTAAGATCAAACACGACTCCGCTTCAGGGGTTTTGGTGGTACCCGACTGGCCGACACAGTCAGGGTTCCCTCTGATTTCGGGTATTAGTCTACACAGCCTATTATGGTGGTTCCAAAATGTCATAATCTGTTAGTGCACCCTGTGACTGGAGGTCAACACCCATTGTATGATCCTCTAAATTTGTTGATTTGCAGATTTTAACAAGGCATTTGTTGATTTGCAGATTTTAACATATCTGGGTCTGGGACTATCCAATCGGACTGTGGATGTCATCACAGCGTCCTGGAGGGATAGTACGAAAAGGCAGTACATCCCTCATGTCAGGAAATGGGAGGAATTTTGTTTACAGGGGGACATTACATACCACACAGCCTCCATCCCAGATGTGCTCGAATTTCTGTCCAACTTACATTTCGATGAAGGGTTGAGCTATAGTGCCATCAACAGTGCCAGGAGCACTTTGTCCTCGTACCTATGCTGGGGGTCAGACCTTCCGTCTAAAGGATCTAACCCGTTAATTTCCAGATTTATGAAGATTAATTCTAATCCTCCCAGGCCTAGGTATTCTGAAATCTGGGATGTAAGCATGGTACTGACGCTGCTTCGTCAATGGGGTACAGCCACATCTTTGCTCTTAACAAAGATTACCCTTAAGTTGGTTATGCTCATGGCGCTCGTATCAGCATAAAGGGTTCAGACCTTGCATAAACTGCACCTGGACAGGATGGTGTCCTCACAGAATTATGTTAAATTTTACATCTATGACCTAATTAAACAAAGCAGACCAGGGGTGTCCGAGTTCAAGCTTGTACTGTCAGCTTATCCCATGGATTTACAGCTGTGTGTGGTGGCACACTTGCGGCATTTTATTGAAGTCACAAAGAGCCTTAGAGGCTCTGAGCAAGCATTGTTTATTAGCCACAGAAAGCCACATATGAAAGTGTCAGCTCAGACCATTTCACGATGGCTGAAGCAAGTGTTGGGGTGTGCAGGAGTTAATACTGACAATTTTAAATCTCACTCCACCAGGCTGGCATCAATGTCAGCGGCGAGGGCAATGGACGTCCCTCTAAACCATATCCTCGCGGCCGCAGGATGGTCAAATGAATTGACTTTTCAAAGGTTTTATAATAAATCGCTTGTTGAAACCGGGGTGTTCACCCATTCTATTTTAAGTTCTGTTTCATAGCTTCTCCCTGGGAGAGAGGAGTCACTATTGTATATTTGTTTATTTGTGAATTAAAGCTTTAACATGTTAATCAGTGTCATGTTTCGATGTTTTGCTAATATTCACTCCTCCTGAGTCAACTGATTACAGTGTGAGACGCCTGGATTTGAATCTGCGTGAAATCACAGATTATTGATGTACTGTCATCCCTACGTGATTGTTAAGTAGAACGTAGATTGACAGCCAGCCAAACTCAATTCAATATCATGACTCCGAAGTAAAATAGTAAGATTAAACGTGAACTTACCAGTTTGAAGTTTGACCTTTATTTTATGAGGAGTTACGATGAGCAATTACGTGCCCACCGCTCCCAACTCTCATATCACGACGCTCATCTGCTAGTTCTAGGTTTATAATCTTACTATAATACTTCAATTGTTGTTCTTCTGTGATTTCACACCGCTGCTTTGAAGATTGACTCGCATGCCGACTGGCGGGGTTCCTCACGTAATCGCTCATCTTAACTCCTCATAAAATAAAGATCAAACTTCAAACTGGTAAGTTCTCATTTAATCTTATTATGCCTGTGTGAATGTTATTTGGACACGTAGGCTATTTAAAAATGTTCACCTTTTCTTAAGAAATGGATAGATGTTTAGACCTAGTAATTGAATTTTGTAATTAGCTACAATTAGATAACTAACTAATTATATGCTTTAATTTCAGATCATCCAAGTAAGATTGTTTCATATTTGTTTCAGAATGCTTCAATCTATAATAACTGAAAATTTCATTCAGTTCTCTTAATTTTTAAAAAAAGTTATGGGCTTTTGACTGTCCGAGATCACAGCTTTTGAGAAGTCAATGGAAAAGCAATAGAGAACAAGTTGCTAATTTCAGAGTATGGAAATGTCCATAACATTTTTAAT
The DNA here is from genome assembly GCA_963514005.1 of Raja brachyura. The sequence continues at coordinate 103,932,504 of OY740785.1, forward strand.
ACTGAAGATATGAAAGTGAATTGGGTGTCAAATTAAACTTATTTTTATGCTTTATCTGATGGGATAAATTGCAGACTTGATTTTGAAAATCCCCAAATTTTGTAACATTGCCACAATCAGATGCTGATAGTTGGAAGTGGGGCCTGGTGCTCAGCATATGCTCCTACTCAAGCTTCGCTGAAATGAGTTTGTGCAAGGAGATCTTCTGTTCCATCCAGGGTAACTGATCGATTTTATCAGGTGGCCACAGATATAATGCAGCATCTTGGAAGTTTTACCCAACTTCTTTCTAAAGGGTTAAACAATTAAAATTGGGACCTCTGCTGATCAATTATAGTGGTGTACAAAACAGACCACTTTATGCCTTTTTTATTTTCGTTTATTGAACAGGAAGAACGGAAAAATGAGGACAACTTGATGAAAATATGTTCTGCAAGGCCACATCCACCAAATGATGGACCACACTCCAGGGACTAACAAAAACTGCCCTGCTTTTGCATTTATTTTTTTTTTTTTGAATAATTTTTTTATTAGCAATAAACAATTCTCAATGTTTAAAACTGAGTTATAAACATCAACTTAAATCAATATTTGTACTCTAATGATTATTATCTTATTTTTTTTTGAAAATAAAAGTGGGTAAAGAGAAATACCATTATTAATCAATAAAATTATAATTCCTTAATAATTATTTGGTATAAAAGAAAAAGAAAAAATGAAGAAAAAGAAAAAAGACATATTATGTATATATATCAATTAAAAGCCACACAATATATTGTAAATGAAACAACTACAAATAATAATATCAGTAAAGACATGCATATATCCTGGTATACCAATACATTATTTTCATCAAATCCCGCAGGGTGTCAGTCGAGCCGTGATGCCAAGAACAGCTACTTCTCTAAATACTGTATATATGGAGACCATATCTGTTGAAAAGAATTATACTCGTCCAAAAGGACAAATCTGATTCTTTCCAACTGCAACGTCTCCAACATCTCTGATGCCCACATTTTAATTGTTGGGGATAATGTTCCCTTCCAAAATTTCAATATTATTTTTTTCCCTAATATCAAACAATAATCAAGGAAATTTCTTTGATCTAGTGTAAATATCAAATTAGCCTCTGGAATTCCCAGTATTATTAGCTTTGGGTCGGGTTCTAATTTAACCTTAAGAACTTCAGAAATAACTTTAAAAATTTCTGTCCAATAATAATTCAATTTAGAACATGTAACAAAACTGTGTGTTAAATTTGCTTCTAAATTCTTACATTTATCACAAATAGAGGAGAGATTAGGAAATATACTATTTAATTTGGCTTTTGAATAATGTAATCTGTATAATACTTTAAATTGTATTAATATATGTCTAGCATTTAACGAGCACCTGTGTATTCGTTGTAGACTTTCTTCCCAATTTTCTTTGGTTATAGGTGATCCAATTTCATTTTCCCATGCTTGACGATATGTTTCAGTTATTGGATTCTCCTTATCCATAATGATGTTATATATATAAGCTATTAATTTTTCTGTGGTTGGATGCCAGTTAAACGATTCATCTAATAATCCTGGTTCCTTATTTTTAAAATCCTGTGTATTAGATTTAATATAATCTCTAATTTGGAAATACCTAAACAAATGCTGCGAAGACAATCCGTAGATATCTTGTAATTCCTGAAATGAAAGAAATTTTCCATTTCTATAAAGGTGCTCTACCCTTGTAATTCCTAAATTATCCCAATGTCTGAACCCTCCATCCAATGTGGAGGGCTTAAATAATGGGTTATTCATAATTGGTAATCTAAATGAAAGGTTGTCTAAATGTAAAGTCTTGACTATTTGTTTCCAAATACGTCTATTATTATAAATGATTGGATTGTCCCTATAAATTTTTTTTTGAACTTCCTTTGGGGCAAAAATAATTGAATCTACGTTGAAAGGCAAACAATCTTCCTTTTCTATCTTTAGCCACGTTGGTTCCAGGTCAGTATTTACCCACCAAAAATTCATATTCTTAATCTGTACTGCCCAGAAGTAGTATAGAAAATTTGGAAGTGCTAATCCTCCGTTTATCTTTGACTTACATAAATGTTTTTTACTTATTCTATGATTTTTATAATCCCAGATAAAACTATTAACAATATTATCAATTTTTTTAAAAAAGGTTTTCGGAAGGAAAAAAGGGATAGCTTGAAACAGATATAATAATTGTGGTAGAAAAACCATCTTTATAGCATTTATTCTACCAATCAAAGATATAGGAAGTGTTTTCCAATATAAAATATTTTTTTTAAGTTTATCTAATAATTGAGGATAATTCGATCTAATTAATGAGTTATGAGATTTAGATACATTAATTCCTAAATATTTAATTTTGTCAGTAACTATTGATAATGGATATTGTTGTAATATGTTTAAATTTATATTAGTTATTGGCATAATATCACTTTTATTCCAATTAATCCTATATCCAGAAAATGTACTAAATTTATTTATAACATCAAACAACATTGGAATACTAATTTCAGGTTTTGTGATGTAAATCAAAACATCATCTGCATATAAGGATATTTTATTAGTTGTTCTGTCAGTATTATAACCGTATATTTCAGGTTCTGACCTAATTCTTTCCGCCAAAGGCTCTATCGCCAAGGCAAATAATAAAGGCGATAACGGACATCCTTGTCTACATCCCCTAAAAAGTTTAAATTTAACTGATAGTATTTGATTAGTTAGAATTCTTGCAGTAGGATCTGAATATAGGATTCTTACCCATTTACAAAATTGATCCCCCAATTGAAACTTTTCCATTATATTAAATAGATATAACCATTCCACCTGATCAAATGCTTTTTCTGCGTCTAACGATATGACTGCTAATTCCGTATCTCGTATTCTTTTAGAATATATAATATTAAACAGGCGTCTTAAATTATGAGATGAATAGCATTTTGGAATAAAACCTGTTTGATCATAATGTATTAATTTAGAGATCACCAAACTTAGTCTCCTAGATAAAACTTTAGCTAATATTTTTTGGTCTGTATTTAGAAGGGCAATCGCTCTATATGAACCAGGATCTTCCAGATCTTTATCTACCTTAGGTATAAGTGTAATTGTGGATTCATTTAAAGAGTCTGGTAATTTTCCTTGTTCATATGCATGTCTATACACTGTATGTAGTCTTGGAGAGATCAGATCTTGAAATTTTTTATAAAATTCTGCACTCAGGCCGTCAGGTCCCGCAGCTTTTCCATTCTTTAATGAACCAATTGATTCTGCAATATCTTTCACTGATATTTCAGCATTTAACAAATGTCTCCCTTCCTGATCTAAACTCTTAATTTGACATTCTTGTAGAAATGTTTCCATTCCATCTGTTTGTCCTGTTAATTTTGATGAGTAAAGATTTTGGTAATATTGTAAAAATCTATCATTAATACCTTTTGGTATGGTCAGTATATTTCCTTGCATTGATCTGATTCCATGTATCGTTTTTTCATCGTCTAATTTTCTTAATTGTCGTGCTAGCAATTTATGCGGTTTATCTCCAAATTCAAAATGCACTTGTTTGGTTTGTTGATAAAGTTTGATGACTTGATTAGAGTATATTTCATTTAGTCTATACTTTGCTATTGCAATTTTATTACTTAACTCCTTAGAAGGGTGTTTTATATTCTCATTGTCTAGTTGTTTTATCTCCATTTCTAACTTCTGTTCCCTCTTTCGGTTTTCTTTATTAAAATATGCTTGTGCCGATATTATTGCACCACGCATGAATGCCTTAAATGTATCCCAAAGTAACAATGGTGAAATTTCAGGTGTGTCGTTTGTCTCAAAGAATAATTTAATCTGTTCTGTCACATGATTACAACAATCCTTGTCCTTCAGTATCTGAGGATTAAATCTCCAAGTCATAGTTTTATTAGATATATCTTTTAGTTTTATCTTAAATGTTAATGGTGCATGATCTGAAATAATAATATTGTGATATTTTGCATTGTACGCATAGGAAAGCAGTTTTGAGTCTATTAAAAAGTAATCTATCCTCGAGTAGGTTCCGAATACGGGCGAGAAAAAATAATATTCTCGTCCGGATGGGTTCTCTAATCTCCAAATATCCTTAACGTTAGTTGAGTTAATGAAAGAATTTATAAGTTTACTTGAATTAGAAATAGCTTTCCTTTTTGTTGAGGATCTGTCTAAGTAGTTATCCAAAGTGCAATTTAAATCACCCCCAATTATTAAATTATGTTGAGTGGATATAGGAATATTATTGAATATTTTCTTGAAAAATAATGGGTTATCGAAATTAGGAGCATATATATTCATAAGAATTACTTTTTTTGAGTATAATTCCCCTGTGATTATTACATATCTGCCCTCTTTATCTTCTATTATAGAACTTTGTTTAAAAGGTATACCTTTACGAATAATTATTGCAACTCCCCTAGATTTATGTATAAATGAAGAATGATATACCTTTGAAATCCATTTAGCTGTTAATCTATATTGATCATCTCTTTTGAGATGCGTCTCTTGGAGGAAAATAACGTCTGATTTCAATCTATTCAGCTGCGCTAACACCTTACCCCTTTTAATTGGTTCATTAATTCCCTTAACATTCCAACTACAGAAAGTGATTCCATCATCCCCAGTCTTCAAATTCATATCTTGCATTTTAGTATTAGGGTGGTTTTTTTTGGAGTAGCCCTCTCGGCCCCTCCAGCTCAACAAGGCACCCAAACGCCAATCCGACGAAAATTACCAATCTCAATAATCCATATCCATGTCTATCTAAAATAACTATACAGTATTGTTCATAATTACATTCATATAATATATAACATAAATTCAAATACTTAATATATAAAAAAAAATAGAAAATATAAGTGAAAAAAGGAAAAAGAGTGTTAAAAGGGTGCCCAAAGAAAAAAAAGACTACACTGATAGATTGTGTAGTGTGTGTTAGTGAACGCCACACTAACGTGGCGATTAATCTAATGACTTCCGTGTTTAAAAAAGATGTTAAATATTCCAGCTCCCAACTAGAATACTGTGTGTATTGGGGTGGGGTACTAACTTTAAGGATTTAGTAATTATTTCTATTATTCATGAAACTATTTATTAATTACTATTCTATTGTAATTAGTATTATAATAAATAATACTATATTAGGGGAATTATTGAAATTCTACAAATTGATACCAAACCACTACTACATTCCCATTATTTTCCCTCTTTCTCAATGAATAATTCATAACCGCAGGTTAATGATAAAAGTCCAAAATGTTCAGCCGTCGTCTTCTTCCTCCCGTGATTCATCGTCTGCTTCCTCCTCTTCTGCCTTCTTCTGTATGCCTTGAGCGAACTTCAATGCATCAGTATGCTTAACGAAGCGGTGTTCCTCGTTGTCATAGGTCACTCTCAGTGTTGCTGCTTTTGCATTTAGAATAGTTCAAATCCCACACGATCAGCAAATTGTGTTAGAGCAGACTACTGAATTCTAAACACCATCACTACAGATGGTGACCACAGCGTGAATCCATACAATTTATTATGCCTATTCACACTTGGTGTTTCCCAATACAAACCTTCAGATTGATGCCAGAAGAACAGGAGCTACTTTGCAATGTAACTTGCACTTTCAGTCTTGACATTCTGCACAGCATATCATTAGTAAAGTTATACATAATATTTTCCTGTGTGGCAAGGTCATCCCTGGATAATGTAGTGATCTGGAACTCTGCAACCTATATGCAGAAGTCCACGGGCAATATTAATCTCATTAAGTATATGATGCCTCCAATGCATATAGGAACTCTGATATTAATTGTCCTGTAATGTATGTTTGACATTCAGTTCTGATGAGAACTCATCGAGATAATGTGCCTTTTTTTCTCTCACCAAATGCTGCCTAGCCTGCTGTATATTTCCAGCATTTGCTGTTCTAACCACCGTATCTGCATCTTTTCTTTGTTGGGGGATCCATTGCAGAAAACTACCATTTTTTTTGGAAGAAGTTGTTTAGCATTCTATTGCTTTCTCTGGGTGTACACCTCATTTAATCTCCAATACATGTAGTGGACATGGGTGCTGTCTCTAATCTCCATCCCATCATTCTTCAAAATAGTTCAACCCAAAGCAAAAAACAATCTGCTGGAGGAACATAGTGGTTCGAGCAGTATCTGTGCATGAAAGAAATTGTCAATGTTTCAGCAGGAACCCCTGCATCAAGACTAAGACTGCAGACAGAAGACGGCCAGTATACAGAGAAGAGGGGGGATGATGAGACAAGGGCTGGTGGATGATGATGGAATAATGAGGGGTGAAGGATGACAAGCGGATTGTGCCAACTAGTGGAGGAGAGGGATGCAAATGGGAGACAAAGCCAGGTGGGTGATAGATGGAGAGAGAACAAAAAAGGTGGATGGAGCCAGGTAGGGGGAGGAGAGAATGAAGGCAGAAACAGCTTGATGGGTCATAGACAGGAAAATAAATTGGAATCGTATGATGGTTTTTGCCTTGTACTTTTTGTTCTTTTGAATTCAACTGAAATTTAGGTTAAGAGGTGAGTTGATGAACATTTTCAAGAGATTAAGGAAAATTAATTAATCAGATGGAGATGAATGGGCAGAAACTGGATAATTTAGTTTAGTTTAGTTTAGAGATACAGTGTGGAAACAGGCCCTTCGGCCCGCTGAGTCCGTGCTAACCAGCGATCGTCCATAAACTAGTTCTACGCTACATACTAGGGATAATTACAGAAACCAATTAACCTACACGTCTTTGGAGTGTGGGCGGCACCACAACACCCGGCACCTGCATGTTGTAAGGCAGCTGCTCTACCGCTGCACCACTGTGCCACTTCAATCGTGCAGTTTTTCTTTCCCAGAACTATTTAATCCAAACTTGCTTAAATTGGGATTCAATCATTTTAGATATCATCTCTATGTTGTATAAAGGAAGATGCTGTGGTGAATAGAGACATCACCTTGTCCACAGACATACTAGTGCAGGAGTTTCGGCAGGCTCGTGTTTTATTCTAATCATATTCCACACTACATTATGTCAGATGATGATTGCACATGAATAGTTCAATTTACAACTTCCTAGTTAATGAACCAGTAAGACCTGGAATATCAAACAGGCGCAAGTGGATTGGTAATTGTTGTGCAACATTAATTCCCAGGCATTTACCACCTCCAACAAAAGAGAGTCCAGGAGACACATAAATTGCAGATGATGGAAACTGGAGTCAAAAAAATGTTTATTTTATTTTATTATTGTCACATGTATCGAGATACGGTGAAAAGCGTTTTGGTGGCTTGCTATCCAGTCAGAGAGAAGACTATATATGATTACATTGAGCGGCCACAGTGTACAGATCCGGGTTAAAGGGTGTAATATTTAATGTAAGATGAAGTCCAGTAAATTTGTTTAAAGATAATTTAAAGATCTCCAGTGAGGTAGATGGGAGGCCAGGACCACACTCTAGTTGATGAGAGGACGGTTCAGTTGCCAAATAGCAGCTGGATAAAATGGAAGATCTCAATGGGTTAAGCAGCATTTATGAAAAGCAATAGTCGAGACTAACAAAAAATAAACTGCTGAAGGAACGATTAGACTCAGAGAGAGCCCAATCAGCTTTCTTGGTTATATGCAACATGACCATTGATAATCGATTACCATTGACTTTGATCAGAAACTCAATATCAACCATATAAATTCTGTATTTACAAGGGTAATTCAGGGTCTTGATTTCCTGTGCCACGTTACTCATCTCCAGACTCCCCATTGATTTTCCAACCTCTGCAAGCCACATTCAGGCATACAATGTAATGCTCTCCATTTGACTGCACGAGTGCAAAAAATAAAGCGAGAACATTTAAAATAATGCAGGATAAACCAGCCTGTCGAATTATCAATTGATGCACAGCCATAATCCTTTCTTCCATCCACCATCATCACATAATGATGGAATGTGCACTGTTTTGCCATTTCTTCAGTTATATTTCCCAAGTCTACAACCTTTACCACCTTGACAGAAAATGCAGTGGGGCCTTTCCATTTGCATGTCAAACATTACCTTGACTTGCTGATCCTTCATCGGCAGTGGTTCAAAGCTCCTTCACCACATTGGTCATTGGGAAGATGTTGTTCCTGAACCTGGAAATTACAATTTCCGGACTCGAATGCCTTCTTCCCGATGACAGGAGTGAAATGAGAGCATGGCCAGGGTGGTGCGGGTCCTTGATGGTGCTTGATGCCTTTTTGAGACAGCACCCCTTGTAGGTCCCCTCAATGGTGGGGAGGTCAGTACCAGTGATGGACCGGACAATGTTCACAACTTTTTGTAAATTCTTTCATTCCTGGGTGTTCGAGTTGTCAAACCAGGCCATGATGCAGCCAGTCCATATGCTCTATACCGTACACCTGTAGAAGTTCAGAGAGTATTTGATGACATACCGAATCTCCTAAATCCTCTAAGGAAGTAGAGGCATTGATGGGTTTTCTTTATGATTGCTTCAATGTTTAGGGCCCAGGACAGATCTTCAGAGATATGCATACCCATGAAATTAGAAACATAGAAAATAGGTGCAGGAGGAGGCCATTCGGCCCTTCGAGCCAGCACCGCCATTCATTGCGATCATGGCTGATCGTCCCCAATCAATGACCCCTGCCTGCCTTCTCCCCATATCCCTTGATTCTAGAGCTCTATTTAACTCTCTCTTAAATCCATCCAGTGATTTGGCTTCCACTGCCCTCTGTGGCAGGGAATTCCACAAATTCACAACTCTCTGGGTGAAAACGTTTTTTCTCACCTAAGTCTTAAATGGCCTTCCCTTTATTCTAAGACTGTGGTTCTGGACTTGCCCAAAGTTGGGAACATTTTTCCTGCATCTGCTTGTCCAGTCCTTTTATAATTTTATATATTTCTATAAGATATCCACTCATCCTTCTAAACTCTAGTGAATAAAAGCCTAGTCTTTTCAATCTTTCCTCATATGACAGTCCCGCCATCCAAGGGATTAATCTTGTGAACCTACGCTGCACTGCCTCAATCGCAAGGATGTCCTTCCTCAAATTAGGAGACCAAAACTGTACGCAATACTCCAGTTGTGGTCTTCCCAGAGCCCTATACAACTGCAGAAGAACCTATCTACACCTATACTGAAATCCTCTTGTTATGAAGGCCAACATTTCATTAGCTTTCTTCATTGCCTGCTGTACCTGCATGCCAACTTTGTGACCGTTGTACAAGGACACACAGGTCTCACTGTACCTCCCCCTTACCTAACCTAACCCCATTGAGATAATAATCTGTCCCCTTGTTTTTGCCCCCTTGAAGTTGTTGACTCTCTCCACTGCCAACCTTTTGATAAAGACAGTTCATCAGAAGCCTTCCTCTTCTAAAGACAAAAATCAGTTCTTTGGTTTTACTGACCTTTGCATCTTTCTCCGGACCATCTCAGCTGGATAACTTTTGAGACTCAGAAACCAAGCAAGGCAATCCATTCCCCACAGCACCTACAGTGCTTTTAGAAGGTATTCAGACCCCTTCACTTTTTCCACATTTTGTTACGTTACAGCCATATTCTAAAATGGATTAAATTCATTATTTTTATCATCAATTTACGCACAATGTCCCATAATAAAAAAAGCAAAAAAAGGAGTTTAGAAATTTTTGCAAAGTAATTCAAAATAAATAACTGAAATATCACATTTACATAAGTATTCAGACCCTTTGCTATGACACTCAAAATTGAGCTTAGGTACATGCTGTACCCATAGATGTTTCTACAACTTGATTGGAGTCCACCAGTGGTAAATTAAATTGATTGGACATGATTTGGAAAGGCACACTCCTGTCTATATAAGGTCCCACAGTTGAAAGTGCATGTCAGAGCAAAAACCAAGCCATGAAGACGAAGGAATTGTCCGTAGATCTCTGAGACAGGATTGTGTCGAGACACAGATCTGGGGAAGGGTATAAAACAATTTCTGCATTGCAGGTTCCAAAGAGACCAGTGGCCTCCGTCACTGCCTCCCCTCTGGGGGGCAGTGTTAGCTGTGAGGAGGATGCTAGGAGGCTGCAAGGTGACTTGGATAGGCTGGGTGAGTGGGCAAATGCATGGCAGATGGAGTATAATGTGGATAAATGTGAGGTTATCCACTTTGGTAGCAAAAACAGGAAAGTAGACTATTATTTGAATGGTGGCTGATTAGGAAAAGGGGAGGTGCAATGAGACCTGGGTGTCATGGTACACCAGTCATTGAAAGTAGGCATGCAGGTGCAGCAGGCAGTGAAGAAAGCATTCATGGCAAAAGGATTTGAGTATAGGAGTAGGGAGTACTGCAGTTGCACAGGGTCTTGGTGAGACCACACCTGGAGTATTGCGTACAGTTTTGGTCTCCAAATCTGAGGAAAGACATTCTTGCCATAGAGGGACTACAGAGAAGGTTCACCTGACTGATTCCTGGGATGTCAGGACTTTCATATGAAGAAAGAATGGATAGACTCGGCTTGTACTCGCTAGAATTTAGAAGATTGTGGGGGGATCTTATTGAAACTTACAAAATCCTTAAGGGGTTGGACAGGCTAGATGCAGGAAGATTGTTCCCGATGTTGGGGAAGTCCAGGACAAGGGGTCACAGTTTAAGGATAAGGGGGAAATCTTTTAAGACCGAGATGAGAAAAACATTTTTCACACAGAGAGTGGTGAATCTCTGGAATTCTCTGCCACAGAAGGTAGTTGATGCCAGTTTGTTGGCTATATTTAAGAGGAAGTTAGACATGGTCCTTGTGGCTAAAGGGATCAGGGGGTATGGAGAGAAGGCAGGTAAGGGATACTGGGTTGGATGATCAGCCATGATCATATTGAATGGCGGTACAGGCTCGAAGGGCCGAATGGCCTACTCCTGCACCTATTTTCTATGTTTCTATGTCATTCTTAAATGGAAGAAATTTGGAACCACCAGGATTCTTCATAAAGCTATCCGCCCGGCCAAACTGAGCAATCGAGGGAGAAGGGCCTTGGTCAGGGAGGTGACCAAGAACCCGATGGTCACTCTGACAGAGCTCCATAGTTCCTCTGTGGAGATGGTAGAACCTTTCAGGAGGATAATTATATCTGCAGCACTCCACCAATTGGGCCTTTATGGTTGAGTGGCCAGAAGGAAGCCCCTCCTCAGTAAAAGTCACATGACAGCCTGCTTGGAGTTTGCCAAAAGGCACCTAAACAAAATTCTCTGGTCTGATGAAACCAAGATTGAACTCTTTGGCCTGAATGCCAAGTGTCACGTCAGGAGGAAACCAGGCACCGCTCTCACCTGGCCAATGCCATACCTATGGTGAAGCATGCTGGTGGCAGCATCATGCTGTGGGGATGTTTTTCAGCGGCAGGAACTGGGAAACCAGTCTGATCAAGGGAAAGTTAAACAGAGCAAAGAATGGAGATCCTTAATGAAAACCAGCTTTAGAGCATTCAGGACCTCAGACTAGGGCGGAGGTTCACCTTCCAACAGGATAACAACCCTAAGCACACTGCCAAGACAATGCAGGAGTGGCTTCGGGACAAGCCTGTGAATGTCCTTGAGTAGCCTAGCCAGAGCCCAGACTTGAACCCGATCGAACATCTCTGGAGGGACCTGAAAATAGCTGTGCATCGACGCTCCCCATCCAACCTGACAGAGCTTGAGAGGATCTGCAGAGAAGAATCGAAGAAATTACCCAAATATAGGTGTGCCAAGCTTGTAGCATCATACCCAAGAAGACTTGAGGCTGTAATCGCTGCCAAAAGTGCCTCAACAAAGTACTAAAGGGTCTGAATACTTATGTAAATGTGATATTTCAGTTATTTCTTTTTAATTACTTAGCAAAAATTTCTAAACACCTATTTCCACTTTTTTATTATGGAGTATTGTGTGTAGATTGATGATGAAAAAAATGAATTGAATCCATTTGAGAATAAGGCTGTAACGTAACAAAATGGGGAAAAAGTGAAGGGGTCTAAATACTTTCTGAATGCGCTGTAAATGAGGTTATGCTGCAGGAGAGCTTAGTACTAGGGATTTGACTTAGTTGGAAAGGCTCAGTCCAAAAACATGGATTGTGTTTCCCCACATACTCAATAATTTAAACTGCTTGTCTATTATTTTCTCACAATATACAGACATGATTTAAATAATTTACCCAGCAGGACAAGAGTTCTTCAATTACTCCTGGCCATTAAAACACAAGAGATTTATTGATGCTTTGGGCAAACGTTCTGTTGTAACACTTGTAAAAATGTCATGTTAAACAGCCGGTGGCAATGGACATTAAACAATGCCAACTCAGTTATAGTTCACACATTTGGGGTCTGTACTTGCTTTCAAGTTTCAAAGAAAGCTGAATATTTATGTCTGTGCACCACCTTGCTTACTAAAGTATCTAAAGATATACCCAATGCCAATATGTTGCTCCAAGGTAAACAAGATAGTGGGATATTTGTTAGTTCCACCTGTTTGTCAACACCAACATATTCTTGCACTGCTACAATTACACCCATGAGGCTGGCACTCCAGCAATGATATTTGATTTAATGATTCGATACTGGGCTTTTTACAGCACAATAGCAAGACAGAAAAATATCTAATTGTAGCAACAGTAATAGATATTCGTAGCTAAGCAATTTTGATAATGAATTGAAAGGCACAGAAGGTGATTTTGACTTTGTGTGACATTGAAAATGGCTGCGAGCGTACTGGTAATATACATCACTTTGAACTGCTGAACAGAAATAATAACAACAAGAATTACCAATCTAGCTTCTAATTTGTTATGCCTACATAAGCAATATTAATGGATGATAATTTGTAACAATAACGCTGTCTGCCTCTGATCTTGGCAAAAGACCTCTGCAAATATCCAGTGATTTATGTGCAAGACTTTGCCTTTTCTGACATTTGTTGCCATCTGACCACAAGTAGATGTGATATCATCAAGCTGACGAAAAAGCCAATTGAGGATTTTTTGCAAACAGCAAATAATCCTTAATTGATTTATTTAATTATGTACAATGTGCTAAATAAAGACTGGCACACAACGTAGAAACCGAGGTGTCATAAACTTTCAATTAAGTAAAAAAGTCATTAAAATCTCTTATTCCCTGAAATATTCATTAAAGAAAATTATTATTCACATATAAAATTAGATTTCCAGACCAGACTTTGCAAAGCAGTAATGATGGCTAAAACCTTACTTCCAGTGAAAGTGAAAATTGAAAATTCCACATGATTAAGCCTCAAGCACAATTTTTATGCCCAAATTAGTAACGCAGAGTGCAGCCTCCTCAGACCCAAACATTGTATCTCTCACATCAACTCCCCCTCTCTCTCTCTCTCTCTCTCTCTCTCATCATTTGTTCTCTCCTTTATGCTCTGACTTTCCATCCTCCCTCTCTCTTTCTCCTACTCCATAATACACCTCCTTTCTTTCCCCTCTGAGAAAGAGAGAGAGAGAGAAAGAGAGAAAAAGAGAGAAAGAAAGAGAGAAAGAGAGAAGCAAAAAGAAAGAAGAGGCATAAAGAAAGAAAGATAAGAGGCAGAAAAAAATAGAAAGAGGGTGAGATGGGATTGTCGAATGCAGAAGCAGTATCGCACAGGGAAACATGTTGAGGGATCACTGCTCTCAAAATCTGGGTCAGGGTTCAGTGACTGTCAGAAAGTATAAAAAGTGGTGGGTGTGGTGTGTTTTACGCAGAGGTTCATGGAGCTCCAGTGGAATTTGCTCCTTTGGCCAACTTTAGAGGACCATTCTCCTCCACTGAGGGAGTGAAGGGGCCCTCATCCCCCAGGCCACCTGTGCCAAATCCTGTCCCACTCACCTCTGCTCCTCGTTGATGAATGATGCTGTGAAATACCAGCAGCTGGTTCTTAGCTGGAGCCACAAGACAGTACTATTATTAGCAGGTATAAAATGTTGTCTATAAAGTATGAAGCCTGTTTATGTTGTTAAAGCTGTTACTCTGAATCTGCCGGAAACAAGTATACCTACTGGCTTTTGCAAATTACAGCTTTTAATAAAGGATTGACAGTACTTTCCACAGTTCTATCAGTCTGCTCAACAACTCAGTGGAAGTCATTCTGCAGTTCAGCTAGGGCCTTAATTATGGCACTATGCATCACCCAAATCCCACACCGACAACATGCAGAGCAGTTTAGCGTGGGACCATTTTGTAAATAGTTTAAATTGTATGCCAGTTTAAGTTATTTCACCTTGATTGCGGAGAAGACTGAAAACAAGGTTGGCAGTGAAGCAGGCTGCGTCATTTATGATAAGCTAAGGGTTTAAAATACACGTGCAAAAATCCCACAGCACCTGTCAGTTTCATGGAACGATGACAGCATTCACTTGCAACTTCCACTCGGGCCATTAAGCAGAAAATCAGCTCAGTGGTGAGGAGATTTTTTTGTTAATTCACTACAGAATACCTTGACATAGAACAGAACATATTCAGGCACCAGACCAGAGAAAGGAATAAATTGTACAGACCAGCTTTATGCCCAAGAGCACATTAGCAGCCAGAATTGCAAGGTTACCCACAGATGAAGGGGAAGAAGAATTAGGCACAGAAGGCACACGAGTCACAAACAAAAGGATTACCTGAACAAATGAGCTGTAGATGGTTGATAATGGAGTAGAGTAAAACAAGACTCAGGCTTGGTCGAGAGGTTGTAACTGATGCGTACCGTTAGCTCAAAAACCTCAAAGACAGTCAATCTCCTGCCCTGCACAGGTAAAAAGTCAGTGATTGGTTCACTGTAGAAAATGTAGTTAAGCATCCTATCTGGATGTATCAAAGCCTGGTATGGCAACTGCTCGACCTAAGACCCCAATAAATTGCAAAGAGTTGTAAACACAGCAAGCTGAGCTCATGCAAACGGAGCTCCCACCTATCGACTCCATCTACACTTCATTATGCCTTGGGAAAGCAGCCAACATAATAAAGTAAGATTTTCATTGAAGGCCATTAAGTGCTGGAGTAACTCATCGGGCCAGGCAGCATCGCAGGAGTAACATGGATAGGTGACGTTTCAGGTTGGAACCCTTCTTCAGACGGCAAAGATTGTCATTGCACCTGCACTTCACCGTGCTTGTACAAATGTCAATAAACTGGACTTGACTCTACATGACTTGGCTTGCTGTATGTAAGTGTCAACTGCTTAATTTGCTGAGGAGTTGCAAATGGCATTGAATTTTGTGAAATCATAAGCAACCATCCACAATTCTGAACTTACAGTAGAAAGAAGGACACTATTGAAGCAGCTTAAGATATCTGAAACCACGGCACTGCTTTCAGGATTTGTTGCAATGATATCCAGGTGCTGAAGTGATTAATCTTCAACAACCATAACCATCGTCCTTTGTGCAAAGTTTGACTCCTACCATTTTTCTCATCTACACCCCTCGACCAGTTTTACCAACGTTCCTTTATGCTACACTCAATCAAATGATGCTTTGATATTAAGAGTAATTACTTATCCTCTGCAATTTTCTCTTTAAACAATATTTGGACCAAAGCTCTGATAAAATCTGGATGGACTTCTATTGATAGGTATATTTGGGGCAACTTATGCATGCTTCAGCATTTTCATTCTGACATAAGGATTCGCTGCTTAAATTGGTTGCGTTAATTATACATTCATTCTTAATCCATCTCCATTTTACATTATTTTTGACCAACTAGTGCAGTAGAGTTAACTTAATCGAGGAAAATGTCTGGATTAAGATTCATCACATCTCCAAAAAGGTCTGAGCTCTGCCTGATTTTCACATCTTGTTCAAGTTTACAAAGACTTTGTCCTTGTCCTTAAGGGGTTAGAAAACCTTTGGCATCTAACTTTAGTTTGAGATAGACGACCTCTGGTTGTACAAATCTCATTTATTTTAAGTTTCACAATCTGTCTCTGTTATAATAGGGCAACCTCTTCAAAAATACAATAATTCTCAGCATGAGAATCATCCAGCAGTGAAAGCAACAGGAAGCTCATCCTAGTCACATGAGTGAAGGTTTGTGCCTTGCTCCAACTTGTCTTTTCAATGCCAACTCCATATGACAGTTTGCATACTCATACAGACTTATGTGAAAACGGTGACCCAATGCAGGTTCAATTGAGTGTGTATATATGGCAAGAACTTCCTCCCACCAACTCTGCGTGAAGAATGGGCATCAGTCATCCTCTTTAATCGAATCACCTTATCATCCTTTGGTGTCACTGGTTTTGTCTGTTCACTTTGAATCACTTTCAAAGTTCAAAGTTCTATTCTTCTTTAGCTTGAGCAAAAAAAAAGTGCTGGAGGAACTCAGTGGACCAGCCAGCATCTATGGAGGGAATGAAGGGATGATGTTTCAGGTCAGTATCCTTCTTCAGATTCTATGAAGGTTCTTCTTTTGTTTGTTTAGCTCTTCTTTAACTTGAGTTTGTTTAGTAAATGTGGGACTGATCGAGATTCACAATAAATTGGTTTCACATCAAGCATGACGTGAATGCATGCCTTGTTGCCATAACAACCGTCACTGAAAATATATTCATCCTTATCTAATAGCCATAGCAGGGAGCATTTCAGTGTACCTGATGGGACGCTAATCACATCTTTCCAACTGATCTTTAGAACTCCGAGTCGATCATTGCATGGTAATGTAGGTAGCTCTGGGCAGTCAGATATGACAATTGGCAAATCTAATTTTACCCTTTATAACATAAAATGTATAATTTTTGACCTGTTACATTTAATAGCTTACCATTGTATGTCTTGAAATACAGTCAAAGGTTGATATATTTATTTCATACCATAGGTATCTCCACCTCTGGTAAAACAAATTACTGCTGTACCAATATCCCTCTCTAATGCCTGGACATTTATTTGAACTATGGTCTTGAAATCATGCCAGTTTGCACCAATTTTATTCAAGGCACAGGGGCCATAGGTCTAGTTCTGCTGTATCTAAATTGGGTTCTGTGTTGTATGGAGTCCCTTCCCTATGTTCTCCTGTGGGACAAATTTCTCAGTGATGGGTTTTACAATAGTGACACAAATGTGGGTTGTTGGTCGAGGCATGGATCTGCATGCCTGCAGTATTTGTTACTTCTTATGAAACACATAATACTTCACCTCTTTCAATGAACAGCAGGTATTAAGTGGCTGCCATTGCACCTGTTGCATGATTTCACGGCACCCACACCTTTCTACTTGAAGAGAATTATATGGGGATATAGTCAATGCCAGCACATTTACCGCAGGTAAAGAGTAGTGTGTGAGCCCTGAGAATACTGGACTTTTGGTCACAATTCTGCATGGCATTGAATGATATGACAAGACATTAAACTACTGCTTGGCATATGGTCTAGGTGAACATGGACAATTGCAAGAGGATCTGAATGTCCTGGCCAATAGGGCATTTATTCCAATATTTCCGACGTGAATATTAAATCGTTTTTTTTTGTGGAACTTTGCTTTTTGCACATTAGTTTTAGTGTTTCCTTCTCCAATCCAATATAATTCATTGAGTTTGATATGCTTGAAAGCTTCCTAAATAGTTGGAAAGATGTTGAAAATAAAGCTCTTCCCTTATAAAGCAAAATAGTTTATGTCTCAACCAGGAACATTCTGAAGAAGGGTCTCGACCCGAAACGTCACCCATTCCTTCTATCCATAGATGCTACCTTTCCCGCTGAGTTCCTCTAGCATTTTGTGTCTATCTTCAGGAACTGATGACCTTCACAGAGCATAGAGTATCAAATGGAACACTTTAAAGTGACCTGGATAATGTAATGCTTTGAAGGCTACAATTAAATAGATTCTAAATATATTTTTCCAAAACCGTTGGTGACATTTTGACTTCTGAAAGCTTACTCTGCTTTTCACCATTTTTTGTGTATTTGCAATTGAAATCCTTGTGAACCATTTTGAGAGGCGTGAAATCAATTGTAGGCCAGTGAGCCTAATGTCAGTGGTTGGGGAGCTATTGTCAAGGATTCTGCGGGATAGAATTTACTCCCATTTAGAAGAGAATGCGTTAGTAAGGGACAGTCAGCATAGCTTTGTACACGGAAGGTCATGTCTTACTAACTTGATTGAGTTTTTTGCGGAGGTGACAATGGTGATCAATGAGGGTAGGGTGGTGGATGTTGTCTACATGGATTTTAGAAAGGCATTTGATAAAATCCCCCATGGTAGGCTGATCCAGAAGATTAAGATGTATGGAATTAACTGCAACTTGGTCATATGGATTCAGAACTGGCTAACTGATATAAGTTGAGGTAGAAGGACAATATTCAATCTGAAAATAAATGAGTCTGTGGCCAATAGTGTCCGGCAAGGATCTGTGTTGGGACCTCTGCTTTTTGTCATATATATATGGCTTGAACATAAATGTAGACGGGTTGGTTAATAAGTTTGCAGATGACATAAAGATTACGGAGGTTGCAGAGTGTGAGGAAGGCTGTAAGGGTATACAGTAAGATATGTGTCAGCTACAGAAATACGTGGAGAAATGGCAGATGGGGTTAAATCCGAGCAAGTGAGGAGGTGTTGGACTTTGGGAGGTCAAACGTATGGGGAAACATATATAATTAATGGTATGACCCTCAACAACATTGATATATTGTGGGATAATGGAGTCCAAGAACACAGCTCCCAGAAAGTGGCAACACAAGTAGATAATGTTAAAGAAGGCATATGATACGCTTGGATTCATTGGTTGGAGCATTGACTATAAGAGTCAAGATGTCATGATGCAGCTTTATAAGACTTGGTTAGGCTGCATTTAGAATATTACATGCAGTTCTGGTCACCCTATTTTTTACAAGAGGATCTGCCGGCTTTGGAAAGAGTGCAGAGGTGGTTTAGTTTAGAGATACAGCGCGGAAACAGGCTCTTCGGCCCACTAAGTACGCACTGACCAGCGATCCCTCGCACACTAATACTATCCTACACACACGAGGGACAATTTACATTATTATACCAAGCCAATTAACCCTCAAACCTGTATGTCTTTGGAATGGGAGGAAACCAGAGATCTCGGAGAAAACCCACGCAGCCAGAGGGGTGAATGTACAAACTTCGTACAGACAGCACCCGTAGTCAGGATCGAACCCGGGTTTCTGGCGCAGTAAGGCAGCAATTCTACTGCTGCTCCGCCATTTACATGAATGCTGCTTGGATTAAGGGGTATTAGTTACAGTGAAAGATTGGATTGTTTTCTCTGGAATGCCGGAGGTTGCGGTAAACTTGATAGAAGTATATACAATTATGAGAGGAATAGAGGGTTAATAGAGAGGTTAATAGACTTTCCCAGGATCAAACAAAATGTGAGAGCGCATAGCTTTAAGGTGAGAGGGCCAAAGTTTAAACGAGATGTGCAGGGCAACTTTTCTTACACAGAGAGTAGTTAGTGCCTGGAACGAGATGCTAGGGTTGGTGGTTGGTGATATCATATCTGGTAGTTCAGATACGATAGTGGCATTTCGGAGGCTTTGGATAGGGATAGGATATGCTTAGAATGGAGGGATACGGATTATGCACAGGTAGACAAAAGATGGTCTTGATGTCATATTCGACTCAGACATTGTTCTCGTGCTGTACTCTTTATTCTCTGTTCAATGTTCCAACCACAGAATGATTAACTATGAAAAATAGTGTCCAAAAGGTGGGTAATTGATATTTTTATTGAAATTGACTGCAATGTGGACAGCAAATTCAAAAGCAGCATTGCAAAAATTAGGTGATGGTGCAGACCCATTTATCTTAACTAGTGTGTTAATGAGTTTGTTTTATACATTATTGAGAGGGGCAGAGTTAACACTTCTTTCACACTGGAAGTGTACAATAGAAACCCAAGAAACAGCAGATGCTGGAATCCTGAGCAAAAAACAATGTGCTGGATGAATTCAGCAGGTCAGGCAATATCTGTGGAGGGAATGCACAGATGATGTTTCAGGACTCATTTCTGATCCACTGCTTCAGCCTTTGGCATCCCTCCTACAAAACCATTAAAGGGAAGGCATGCAATAGATCAAAGACACCGACACAACAAAATGGCATGGTGACAGGAAAAACATGTAAACCCCACAGACAGCACCCAAGGTCAGGGTCAAACCCGGGTCAGTGGCGCTTTGAGGCAGCAGCTCTACGACTCAGTTCTGTCTACCCTATCTCTGCCTCTCATAATCTTTATATACTTATATCAAGTCACCCCTCAACCTCCCGCATTCCACGGAAAACAATCCCAACTATTTAACTTCTCCCTGTAGCTAATATCCTCTAATCTAGACAGCAGGGAGTTATGGACATGGACCCCAAGTTAGACAAAAAAGCTGGAGAAACTCAGCGGGTGAGGCAGCATCTATGGAGCGAAGGAATAGGTGACATTTTGGATCAAGACCCTTCTTCAGACTGAAGAAACCAGAGGTTACAATAGATCACAGACACAACAAAATGGCATGGATGTCATGGCACCCTTGTGATTCAGTATTTGCTCGAATAGATCATGAACATTTCTGGGGGCCTGAATGAAAATAAATGTTATTAAACTGAATTGAAAGATATAGCATAGAAATAGGCCCCACGCCACACAGAGTCCATGCCAACCATTGATTGCCCATTCCTTCGCTCCATAGATGCCTATTCCTTTGCTCCATAAATGCTGCCTCACCCGCTGAGTTTCTCCAGCTTTTTTGTCTACCTTCGATTTTACCAGCATCTGCAGTTCTTTCTTAGACATGGACCCCAAGATCCCTTTGTACATCAGTACTGTTAAGGGACTTGCTATTCATTAACTATAAACCTTCCTCTGAAATTCGACCCTCCCAAAATGCAAAACCTCATACTTGCTTGCATAAAACAGCATCTAAAGTTTCTCCACCTATTTCTGTAGCTACACACACTGGAAACATCTGTTGGGGGTTTTATGAGGGAAATTGGGCTCTGGCTCTTGGAAGCCACTTCATCAGAGAATAGCTAAAAATTAAATGGGGGGGGGGGGCGAGGGGGGGGATAGGAGTTGTTGTCTTAAAAAATGGTATAAATCTGGCAGAATGGAATTACTATTTGATGCAGAGCAAAGGCTCAATAATAACAACCGGTGCACGGGTTTCCTGCCACATCCCAAAGACGTGCAGGCTTCTAGGTTATTTTATCCCTTTAAATTGCCCCTTGAGTGCAGGGAGTGGATGACAAAGAATTAGAGTGGTCAGCGTGGATTTGGTTGGACAAAGGTTCTGTTTCCATGCTATGTCTCTATGCTAAACTAAACATCATGGGAAATGAGCAGGTAGACAAAAATGCTGGAGAAACTCAGCGGGTGAGGCAGCATCTATGGAGTGAAGGAAAGAGGCAACTTTTTGGGTCGAGACCCTTCTTCAGAAATGAACAAATATGTTTGAGAGATTCAAGACTTAAGGCAACTTTGTTTTAGCTCTGGGTCTGCAGGTTAAATCAAAAGTGGGCCGGTCTGAGAGCCAGCAGATCATTGTGAACCTCTCCACACAAGAGATCTTCTGCTGCTGCCATTTCACCTCTCAACGTATATCCAAAGTATGTGCCTCAGCCAGCCATCCCAGAGAGCTCCTTCAATTGACCCTGAGCTCCAATCTGAGGCTATACCATCTGGACCAAGCATTTCTTGTTGATTGTCAAGGGCATTTGGCTGAATGGCCTCCTCCTGCACCTATTTTCCATGTTTCTTTGACTCAATTGGACTGATTTAATTACTGTGCGAATGCAGAAAGGATAGTGAAATCACTCATGCGCAATACTCGTTGTATACTGACCTGCGCAGAGAGATATGAGGAGATATAATGCATCATCTTGGCTTCCAACTGATTAATGATATTCTACAAACCCCTGTTAAAGATTGTAGAGTGGAGCCTATTAGTTAGTTTGCTTTGGGGAATTCTACTCTGTAGACTCTTTACTATAATTGTCTCTATTAGAGCTTCATTTAAATCCTGTGTGGCCAATGTGTGCCTCCTCTCCTCAGCTGGGAGATAACACTGGAGGGTGTTGATAAGGACAACACTTTAAGACCTATTTCTGAACTCAAAGCATTGCTGGTTTGTCTGCCAGCACCGATGCACCTTTTGCTTCAGAATCCACATTCCACAGTCCCTAGCGTTCCATTTTACTGCTTCATTGCAAAATTTCTTCAAGGCTAGCTGACTTTGAAGTTTTTCTCCTTTGTTCAAGGGCAGTTCTTTGAGACCCTCTATCACTGCTGTCCACCTGTGGTTTCTATAGCTCCCTACATTCTGGCCATCTTCTTACTAAGACTCATTACTATAGCCACATGCTCTTCTACAATACTTGACTTGGGTGGGGGGGGAGAGGGGGCTACCGACACTCAGAGGAAGCCAGCAGTGTTGGGAAATCCCAATGCCCAATCCTAGCTCTGCATAATTGCCTCAGTGATATCAAATTACTATTGACAATCGATTACCCTAGGTAACGGAGGGGAATATTTCATGAATAATGCAAAGCAACCAAATCTGTTTCACTACATTGTTCATTAACATCTCAGTTGTGCCTTTGTTATTTTACAATAATTTCTTCTTCCATCTTCAAGAACTTCAAGTTCATTTTTAGGACACATCAAGGAAACAGGTCCTAGAGCCCACCATCTATACTGACCCTCAACCAACCAGTTTTACATGAATCCTCTGCTGACCCATTTTAATTTACTCACATTCCCAGTCAGGCTCATCTCATCTCCCTCAACTCAGCTGCACAATTGGGGCAATGTACAGTGGCCAATTAACTTACAAACCCACACGTCTTTGGGATGTGAGAGGAAAGCGGAACAGCGGGAGGAAATCCTCAGTCACAGGGAGAACATGTGAACTCCATACGGACAACGCCACAGTTCAGGATCAAACCCAGACCTGTGAGGCAGCAGCTCTATCAGCTGCAGCACAGTGCGGTCCCTAATCATAATCATCATAATCATAATCATAATCGTACTTTATTAGCCAAATATGTTTTGCAACATACGAGGAATTAATAGGCACTTAATAGGAAAATTAAATTTCCATTTGCTGGGGTTTTCAAATACATTTACAGACTGACTCCAGGACAATTTTGCAATTGAACTTTTAAAACCAATGCAATAAATAAGTTTTAAAAGTTCAATCAGTTTTAATCTACTCTTACAGAATTGCCTGGAGGGCCATTTAAGACTGGAAATGCTGGCCTTATGGACAGCAAGCAAAAAACCTGCTGGTCAATAAATAAGGTTAAATCAAAGGACCACTATGGATGAAATCAGTTCTCTGATTCCAGTGCATGAGCAACTTTGACTGCAGCAAAGAGCACCAAATTGGGTGATTGGCAGATTTCTTGAAGTTACTTGAGAAAAATCTCTAGCAAGAATATTGAGTGGCAAAGTGACCTTGGCCTCCTAGAGAGAGAGAAGGGCGGTAGAGTTGCTTTCTAACTGTGCCAGAGATCCGGGTTTGATCCTGATTAACGGTGCCGTGTGTATGGAGTATGTATATTCTCCCTGTGACCGTGTGGATTTTCTCCGGGTGCTCCAATTTTCTCCCACATTACAATGAAATGCAGGTTTGTACATTAATTATCTTCTGTAAATTGTCCCCACTATGCAGGAAAGAACTAGTGCATGGATGATTGCTGGCCAGTGTGGACTCAGAATGCTGAAGAGCCTGTTTCCATGCTATGTCACTAAACTAAACTAAGCTAAACTAAACTAAATAAAGAAGTCATTGCACAAGAGGGTGTCTTCTCACATTACTCAGTGATGACATCCATAGAAAATCCAAACTTGCAAATACAGTGCACATCAAGGAACTATAAGTAGGATCTGGAAGTAAAGTCTTAACCGAAGGGGTGATCATTGCCTCCTTGCTCAAGTTCCCAAACCCTTCCCAAGTTGGCAGCCAAGGCCTAAACGCCTCCAGTATTGCAGTGTTGCAGCAGTGTCACCACTGAGGAACCCATTGAATAAACAGCTAAATGCCGGAAAAACTGAAGTCTGCTCAAATCTTCCTCAAATTCATGGTGTGATAACTAATGTGGTATAACATGCTGGAGATTAGAAAGAGGTGAGCAGACTGCAGTCAGTTCTGAATTTGTTCAATAAGATTTCCATTTGCTGACAGAATATCCCATTTACTGTATGTGGAGGGAGAGCAGCAAACAGCATTCCCTGCTTCCCACTGTGACCATAGTACTTATTGATTCTCATTCCATCTGCACTCATGGCAGCTTTTGAATTTGAATGCATTTAATGTTCTGGAATAAGAAAAAACAGCAATAGATCCTATTAAAGATGACCACAAAGCTGCCAAATTGTTATAACATAATTTCTTGAGTTTAGTGATATCCATGAGAGAGAAAATTCACAATCCTTCACAGGTCTGGTCGATATAACTCCAGCCCTACATTGACTTCTGATTATCTTCTGAAATGGTCATTTGGGGCCCTCTGTCCAGGAAGATCGCTCATATCCCAGAAAGTGAAACATTTTAAAATTGTGTTGGTCCATTCCATTGTGTTATGACGTGATTGTTGGTGTGATAAAGTGGTTGTTCCAATTTTGCCAACAATGTCTTCCAATGTGAGCAATTTAAGTCAATGTCTGGCAAGTTTTATTTTGGACAAGATGTTATATTGGGCTTGTGTCCTCAGATCTTGCAAAAAGGTTCTATGTCACTGTTTTGATGTGAAGATGGTTTATTTGCTGTCTTGGCCGACATTGATCACTCAGACAGAAACTTTAAAAACCCTGTAATGTTTGTGAGGTATTGCCGTGCACATATTAATTGCCATACTTCCTGCATTATAATGGTAAGTGCTGTTGAAAAGTATTTTGATTGTAAAAAGGACATCCTAGTATCATAAGATACAACGTTGTCCTTGCTTCAACGGTGATTTTTTTTTTAACACAACTAAAAACAACGGGTATTATTGTCAAATTTGAGGAGTATATTGCGTACAATATATGTTGACCTGGATTTTTCAGCCAACAACCAAAGAAAAAGTAATGTAATTTATTATGTTTGCCAATGCCCAGATACTGTGGGGCTGAGTTAATATTTAGAGATCATTTCTATGCAGAACCTTCAACTAGAGATACATGCCTCTGCAACTAATCCTCACTGAACCATGGAGAGGAGAAACAGAGCAGTGTAATTGCCAGCTGTTTTGCAGGTACAGTTGGCCATCATAAAGTTGAAAATTAGTTTCTATATGCATCAACACCATCCTGGTGCAATAAGTTTGGAACATTATAAACAAAATTACGCAATATACAGAGACGGTATGTTATGGCATCAATCTGATTTAACACCAGTACTCTCATTTTCAAGTCACACACTTTAACTAGTGTCCCTGCTCTGTCTTGTACAGTTGTACTTATTTGTAGTAGAATGCAGGACTTGCAATAGAAGAGATCATGAACTACTGAACTTGTGGGCTAGCTGATGTGTTATGTCTTCTGCAGCAAAGGAAATGTTACACAATCTGAGCCAGATATCCTCCAGCTGCTGCTGATATAAACTTGTGATTTAAAAGCTCATGCTAAAACAAGGCTTTTCCAGAAATGTGTGGTCTGATGATTCCCTGAAATTGAACAAGACCAGGAGAATGAAGAGAAGCCACAGTGAAGAGGGAAAGCTACTGGAAGAAAGGAGAAGATCTCTCCAGAGTCAGCGTTTCACTGGATCTTCAAGGGAAATTTCCTATCTATTTCAGCAAGGACACATGCAGAGATGCCTTGGCTTCACTAATGTCTTGTGACTCAGCATGATAACTCATGAAACCACAACTACAACTTTGAAGCAGGATGAGTATGGTATTTTGTATTGGCTTGTTCCAGGCACATGTACTGTAAGTTCCAACAAATTCTGCACTACCAAACAAGGAAGTGAATGGGAATTATATACTGTAGAGGGAGATTGAACTTAATCTCCTTGTTCATAATAACCTACAACCTGATGGAACTTAACCAACGTATGCTATCAGATTCATTCCTTAGTTAGTACTGATAACTCCTTTGGTGTCAAAGGAGTTGAACATATTATTTTGCCTCACTCAATGTATTTTAACCAGTTCATATTATAGTGGTGCAGTGTGCAGCAGGAAAATGGCCTTCCCATTTCCTGCACTCGTATGTCAAAGAGAGAAGATTAGAGCATGTTGATTTCATGTCTCTGGTTGCTTGGTGACTGATTTTTCTATCAGTAATTCTTTCATCAAAACACTCCGTTTCCTATGTGATGTTTTATTTAAGAGGTGTGACATTACAAAAAATGGAGCTTTAATGAGCTAAAGCAATTACTTCAAAAGCATACTCAAATGTCTGTAAAGTTGCCTGATGCCCAATGGAAATAAACATATTTTTAATCACAGAAAATGTTGGAAAAACTCAGCAAGTCAGGCAGCGTCTGTGAAAAGAAAAAAGTCAACATTTTGGGTCTGTGATCCCTCGTCAGAACTATGAAAGGGAGAAGCAAGAAGGTTTTTGGTGTGAGAGAAGATGGAGATGTTAGAACAAATGGAATGTCTGTGATAGGATGGACCAAGATAACAATGGGGACAGTTATCAACTTGCAGTGGTCTGTTATTGCATTTCACCATGTCACTCTGATCTCTGCCTCCGGCCTCCTGTACTGTTACAAGACCCACCACAAGTCCGACAAACAACAACCCATCCTCCATCTGTATACGTTGCAGCCTTCTAGAAACATAGAAACATAGAAATTAGGTGCAGGAGTAGGGCATTCGGCCCTTCAAGCCTACACCGCCATTCATTCTGGACATAACATTGAATTCCTTTACCTCAGATAACATTCTATTTATTCTTGGCTATGTCAAAACCATTTCTACCAGCTATCCTTTCTTCTCCTCTGTTTAGAGTCCGGTGTGCTAGTTATGTGCTTGTCTGCCCAAACCACAGTATATTATCCCTTTGCTCACCTTTCCCTCTGAGACATTAAACTATGTTTTCTTTCTATAGAGACACAAGAGATTGCAGATTTTGGAATCTTGAGTAACCAGCAAATTGTTGGAGGCATTCTGAAGAAGAATCTCAACCCAAAATGTTGTCTGTATTTTTCCCTCCACAGTAGCTGACTGAATATCTCCAGCAATTTTGTTTTTGCTCTCTTTCTGCAGATGCTGTCTGACTTGCTTATTTTTCCAATATTTTCCATGTTGTTTTTCACTTATCCTATCTTTCTAGTCTTCATTTTTGGTAAAACCGTCACCATCGAAACTGACCATTAACTATTAGTCACTATTCTGAACAAGCTGATCCATGCGGCCCCTCACAGCTGCAACGGATGATGATGCAGCTGCAGCGTTTTGACTTCCACATCATCTACAAGAAGGGTAAAGACATGCACATAGCAGACACCCTTTCCAGAGCACCACGCACAAGCAGCAAACAGCACCATCATAAAACAGGACAAATTCTCAGTCATGAATGCCTCGTTTATGCCGATGGACCGTTCACGCCGCCTTGCCGAATACACGGCTGCAGATGGAACTTTACAATTACTGTCCACCACCATACGGCCCCATAAACAGTCGAGCACCCCGCTCGAAATACAACCATATTCCCTAGTTTGCGACGAATTAGTGCTGCAGGACGGAATCATAGTCAAAGGCCACAAGGCAGTGGTTCTGACCGCACTACGGGACGGGTACTACGACGACATCCACAGGAGCCATCTCGGCACAGAAGCCACCCTCCAACGGGCCCAGAATATGTTTCACTCGCCCAGAAAGATAAAATTCATACGTGAAAAGGCCATAACGTGCGCTATCTGCAACAGTTTAGCACCACACCAGCAGAAGCAGCCTCTGCTGCCCCAACCAGCTCCTTCCCTCCCGTGGTTGTCACTGGCCGCCGACATCTTTGAATGGCATGGAAAACACTACCTAGTTCTTGTAGACTCTTACTCGGGATGGTTCGAAATAGACTTACTGCAAACCATTTCCTCTGAGTCTGTGATCGAGAAGCTGCAATGACACCTTTTCGTACATGGCTCCCCTGTACGTATTCAGACTGACAATGGCAGGCAATTTAACAGCCAAGCATTCAAGAACTTTGCTAAAAGATGGAACTTCCAACACGTTACCAGCAGCCCAGAGTTCCCACAGTCCAACGGACTGGCCCAGCGCGCTGTTCGGAGTGCTAAACAACTCATGCAATGTTCCTACCTGGCAAAGTCCGACGTTTATCTGGACTTGCTCAACCTATGAAACATTGCACAGGACAGCGTTCTTGGCTCCCCCGCCCGGCGACTAATGTCCCGCCAGACACGTCCATCCTTGCCTGCCTCTCAGCAGCAGCTGCAGCCGCGCGTTCAGTCCCCGACCGCAGTGCAGAAGCAACTGCAATTTAAACGTGACACACAAAAGCGTTTCTACGACAAGTCCAGCGAGCTGCTTAAACCACTGGCACGTGGACAAGTGGTTCGCCTGCAAACCGACAAAGGATATACCCGGCTGGGACACATTTTCGGCCCTTCCAAAGAGCCACGTTCGTACCTGGTCGAGGTGGACGGTGTAATCTACAAGGGCCGGACGGGTTTGCAGGCCACCCATTAGATATGGTGATTTTGTATAATCTTGCAAGCATATATAGTTCAGTATATAGCTTAATATAGCTTTATAATATTAAGAACTCGCCTACGTCAGGCAGTAGATATAGAAGCTTGGACATGTAATGTGCTGCATATCCAATACTGTAAGTAGTTTAATAAAGGTGTGTTGTATGTTCACTTGTGTATGAGTCCAGTAATTACACTCCCTTTGTACCACACACCTTTCAACTACCTTCCCTCTCACAGAAAAATTACTTGCAACGGTCTTTCCCAGTTCTGACGAAGACCCAAAATATTATGTTTCTCTTTCCATAAATGCTGTCTGACTGCTGAGTTTCTCAAACATTTTCCGTTTTGAGTTCAGATTTTCATCATCTACAATTTTAGGATCCTTCCTTTTATTTTGTTTGATACAGCCGGCACAAAGCACTCATGTAAAAATTGTGCATCAAACGGATGCAATTATCACCTTAACTGTTTTTTCAGCATTGAACCACAGAACTAGCAAGGTTTAAAGGAAAGAAACATGGAAAATAGATGCAGGAATAGGCCATTTGGCCCTGAGCCAGCACCGCCATCCAATATGATCATGGCTGATCATCAAAAATCAGTACCTCATTCCTGGTTTCTCTCCATATCCCTTGATTCTGTAAGCCCTAACAACTAAATTTAACTCATGAAAACATCAAGAGTGAATTGGTCTCCACTGCCTTCTGTGGCAGAGAATTCTACAGATTCACAACTCTCTAGGTGAAAATGTTTTCCCTCATCTCAGTTCTAAATGGCCCACTCCTTGTTCTTAAACTATCGCCCCTGGTTCTGGACTTCCCCAACATCTGAGAATTTTAAAGATCCCCTCTCATCCTTCTAAATTCCAGTGAATGAATTTAAGCCCAGTTGATCCATTCTTTCATCATATGTCAGTCCCGCCATCCCGGGAATTAACCTGGTGAACCCATGCTGCACTCCCTCAATAGCAAGAATGTCCGTCCTCAAATTAGGAGACCAAAACTGCACACAATACTCCAGATGTGGTTTCTATCAAAACCCTTCAGAAATGTAATTAAGATTTTGGCAATGTCTGTATAGAATAGTGGATATTATCTACATCACAAATTATTTTCATAGCTTTTCTTTTGCTTGCATTCATGCTACAATAAGCATTTCCATCTAGAATGTGACTTCATACTTATTCTAGCAATGTTACAACATCTTGAGATTTTAAAAATCAAGTCTGCAATTTATCCCATCAGATAAAGCATAAAAATAACTTTAATTTGACACCTAATTCACTTTCATATCTTCAGAATTAAAAAAAGTTATGGCCATTTTCTTCCTCGGAAATTAGCTTGTTCCCTATTGCTTTTCCATTGACTTAACACAAAAGCTGTGATCAAGGACAGTCAAAAACCCATAATTTTCTTAAAAATTAAGAGAACTGAATGAAAATTTCAGTTCTTATAGATTGAAGCATTCTGAAACAAATATGCAACAATCTTACTTGGATGACCTGAAATTGAAACATATAATTAGTTAGTTACCTAATTGTAGTTAATTACAAAATTCAATTACTAGATCTAAACATCTATCCATTTCTTAAGAAAAGGTTAACATTTTTAAAAAGCCTGTGTCCAAATAACATTCACACAAGAATTCACAATATAACATGATTTTTAAATCTCATTGTCATGAATTTATAGGCCAAATTGAAGGAATTTAGTGTTTAATTCCCGTAAATTAATGGTCATTGAAATCATCTTGCGAGTGGGATTTTGTGGAAAGCGATCGTTTGGAACTTTGCGGTGAATTTAACCCCCATTCGGCAGGAAAAACACTGCCGGTTTGTATACATAAGAAGCAAGTTTTTATGTAAAAATAAACTGTGTACCTTGTTTTGTCCCCTACGTGAGATCCGTCCGTTGTCGGCATTCACGGTTTTAGAAGATGATTTTTAATTCACTCCTGCTAATAAGTGATCCAGCGTAGTTAAAAAATAACTCCATAAAACAAATGTCTTCAGCAACTAAACCCCCTGAGATTAATTAATTTGAGTAGTCTGGAGCAAACGGCATTTTAAACCCGCCCCCCCTCTCAAAGGCGCCAAAGTCGCGCACACGGGTAGTGGCAGAACTGCAGCGCCGTTAAAGGTAAGTTTTGTAACATACCTACTTATTCACATTAAATGTCATCTTTTCTGCAAACATGTGTCTTCCTAAACACTTAATCTCCATGTTTTATTTACCAAACATTTGCCATGATTATCTTCTCTGTGCCAAGATCTCGGCACAGGATGAAGAAGGGTCTCGACCCGAAACATCAACCATTCCTTCTCTCCAGAGATATTGCCTGTCCCGTTACACCAGCATTTTGTGTCTGACCCAAAGGAAACACCATTTCAATCTATCTCCAAGTCTTCATTTGCAATCTGCCATCTGCTATTTTGTTATGTTATTTCACTTCCTACTTCACCAAATACCTGACTTAATTGTTGACAGTAAGTTGTTGAAAATTTCCATATTCTACACACAGAGCTTTCTCACATTAAACTAGTTTCCTCCTCTAAAAATGCATAGAAGCAGTCATTTGGACCAGATTCAACATATCTCATGCAGTTCGTTCAGAGTTGAAATCAGGTCTCTATTCCTTGGAGTTTAGAAGCAGGAAGGGTAACTTTATTCAAATATGTAAGATCCAAAAGCGGCTTGATAGGGAAGATGTTGAGATATTCTCAGAAGTGGGGGAGCCATAAACAAGGGGATATTGTGACACAAGGGGCTGTTCCCTGGGAAACAGGTGTGCAGAAACATCTCTCAGAGGGTGGTGAATCTCTGGAGGTTGCAATGCCCAAGGATGGTGGATGCCAGGTCATTAGATAAATTTAAGGCAGAGTTGAATAGATATTTAAAAGATGAAGGAACTGAGGTTTGTGGGGAACCAGCACTGAAAAGGCATCGAGGCCAGCATAGATCAGCCATGTTACAGTCAATGTCAAGAGAATTGATTTTAGATTTGTTTTTTCCCCCACGCTACTTTTCATGTGGCTTTTCCATTGCAATAGCATTGCATCTGTCATCTGGTGCACTGCATAATATGACGGGTGTCGAACGAAATGAGGCATGTTATATGTAAGAGCAAGAAAATGGTTCAACTTTATGGACCGGCTTTATCACTGTGCCTTGTCATATTCTTCCTTGTCCAATCATGTCACACCTTCCTGTTGAGTAGTTTTGAGTTGTTTAGTTCTGTCAACAGTTTACATCATTCATTTGTTTTATCTCTCACTATGACAACTAGAACTGTCAGCTTATTCTCACTCCAGTTTTTCATCTTCCTCGCTCAGTGTCTGCTACATCTTATCCCATCACATCGTCAGTCTTCCATCTACTAATTCAATAATGACTTTCTCTTATCATCAACTAGCTCAAAAATAATTGGAATCACAGGATTAGTACCATCACACCATAGAAAAGAGTTACACAAAAAGCTGGAGAAACTCAGCGGGTGCAGCAGCATCTAAGGAGCGAAGGAGATAGGCGACGTTTTGGGCCGAGACCCTCTCGACCCGAAATGTCGCCTATCTCCTTCGCTCCTTAGATGCTGCAGCACCCGCTGAGTTTCTCTAGCTTTTTGTGTAACCCTCGATTCTCCAGCATCTGCAGTTCCTTCTTTAACACCATAGAAGAGGTTATTTAGCCTATGGAAGTTATTTGTAAAGCAAACAAATTTGTTCCACTCTTCAATTTCCCAAAGCTATGCATTTTACTTTCCTTATAAATGCCACAATTGCACATATATATAATGCACGGGAGAGGAAATATACCTTTGCTCTCCAACAACTCCAAATAACCAACAACTCGCATTGCTGGTTACTCTCACTATCGACAAATCCTCTATGACTAATGTATTTCTAGTCTCCACTGTCTCAATGATGCAGCCCTTTCAATGGTTCAATGATTCTTTATTGTCAGAGATGCACAGCACTAAGATGCACAGTTGCCATATTTTTGCGCCGTTTACAAAAAAAACAGGTGTTCAAAGAAAACTAGTGGGAGATTCTAGCTCTAGAGGTCATAGCTTCAGAATTAAATTACTGTAGAGGTCCATGTGTTGTGTAAACACTTAGTTTACTAATTAACCGATACAGCACCATCGCTCACGTGCGCATCAAGTTAATATTTAACTACTACCGTGCCGTCGCTCATGAGCGCACCCGAGTTAAACTCCAAATGGCAAATCCTTTGTTCTCCAACCACACAATGGCCCGCCCCCTTGACCACGTGATTGGTCGGCCCAGGTCACGCCCGGTCAACGCGAGTGTTCAATCCCGAATTTAGGAGCCATTTATTTTTTATTGTTGGTATATCATATTATTTTGCTTAGATCTTGCAGTATTATTTTGGACACTTGGGGGCAGTCATGAGATGCACAGGGTGGTATAGATGTAAGGGCATTGGGGACAGGAAAGGGCAGGCATAGGGAGGGAGCGCATACAGTTCTCACCAGATCAGGGACAGAGCAACCAGCTGGCAGAGTTGAGGGTGGGTGCAGTCGTGATGGTGGACGCCCTCTATGTTTGGGTTGTGCCACCCACACTGGTTGATCAATGTCCAAGTGTGCTGGTTTAAAACAGTCCACGGAGACAGTCTCGTGCCTGCCGCCCATGTTGATGACAAAAGTCATGGTGCTGTGTTGCAGTACCTGGAAAGATCCCTCGTAAGGCCTTTGTAGTGGCGTTTGGTGGGAATCGCAGTGAAGAAAGACGTACTGGCAGTCCTGGAGGGGTGGTGGAACTTACGTGATGGTGAATCTGTGGCGGGACGTTAGGACTGGAGAGAGCATGCCCACCTTCTCCCGGAGGCGCGCCAGCATCATCATGGGTGGTGTCTGATGTCCACATGCCGCCGTTAAGAAGTCCTCTGGGACCGTAAGGGGTGCCATACACCAGCTCGGCCGAGGAAATTGCCAGGTCCTCCTTTGGGGCAATGCTTATGCCCAACAGGACCCATGGCAACTCATCCATCCACTCTGGGCCCATGAGCCGTGCCTTTAGGGATGCCTTCGGGTGCCGGTGAAAATGCTCCACTAGGCTGTTTTCTTGTGGCTGGTAGGCCGTAGTGTGGTTCAGCTGAGCGCCAAGCAACCGGGCGATTGCAGACCACAACTCGGAGGTGAACTGCGCACTTCTGTCGGAGGAGATGTCCACAGGCACACCAAAGTGGGTGATCTATTTGGCAGTGAGGGCACGTGCACACATCGCAGTGGAGGTATCCGAGAGCGGGACGGCTTCCAGCCATCTCGTGAATCGGTCCACGATGGTGAAAAGATGGGCGACACGTCTGGATGGGGATAGAGGTCCAACGATGTGCACGTAGATGTGGTCGAACCTCCGGTGTGACAAGGTTAAATTCTGCAGCAGTGCCTTGTTGTGACGCTGAGTCTTTGAGGTTTGATAGCGGATGCACGCCCTGGCCCAGTTGCTAAGCTGTTTGCGCAACATGCCACATGAACTTGGCTGCTACCAGTGCCATTGTTGCCCAGATGGAAGGGTGAGCCAAATCATGAACCGCGTTGAAAATCCAGTGGTGCCCGGCTGCGGGGATGATAAAATCCAAAATAGGACGTTTTGGATCGTTGGGGTCACCACTGTAGAGGTCCACGCATTGTGTAAACACTTAGTTTAATAATTAACTGATATTATTTTGCCACTGGACATTATTTTGGGAAGGAGATAAGAAGAAGAAGCATCTCGGCCCGAAACGCCACCCATTCCTTCTCTCCAGAAATGCTGCCTGGCCCGCTGAGTTACTCCAGCATTTTGTGTCTGCCAGACATTTTAGTCAGAGGGTGGTGAATCTGTGGAATTCTTAAACACAGAAAGCTGTGGAGGCTGTCAGTGGATATTTTTAAGGC
Organism: Raja brachyura; assembly: GCA_963514005.1. The sequence continues at coordinate 103,967,033 of OY740785.1, forward strand.
AGAGATAGATAGATTCTTGATTAGTACAGGTGTCAGAGGTTATGGGGAGATGGCAGGAGAATGGGGTCAGGAGGGAGAGATAGATCAGCCATGAGGGAGACATAGATCAGCCAGAGGTCCAGGAGCCATTGGTGAGGGAGGAGCAACATCTGAGCGGTAAGCTTAAAACCCGAGCACGGGGCTTTGTTTTTACAGAGGCCCAGGAGCCGTTGGTGAGGGAGGAGCGACTGAAATCCATAACATTCTAAATCCATAACGTTCTATTCAATTAACTGGGCTTGAGGAAGCCGCTGATTGGTGGACTTGAGTACGCAGCTGATCAGGGTAGGGGAAGTATGAGTGCCAGGGCAGCTTACTGTTCTGGATGTCAGATGTGGGAGGTCATGGAGTCGGGTAGCCCTCCAGACGTGCACATGTGCGCCAGGCGTGTCGAGATGAGGCTCCTAAAGGAGTGTGTTAGGAACCTGGAGCAGCAGCTCGATGACCTCCGTCTGGTCAAGGAGAGTGAGGAGGTCATAGAGAGGAGTTACAGGGAGGTAGTCTCTCCAAAACCACAGGAGGCAGACACGTGGGTCACGGTTAGGAGAGGCAAGGGGCAGAGGCAGGGACTAGAGAGTACCCCGGTGGCTGTACACCTTGGAAATAAGTACTCCTGTTTGAGTGCTGTTCGGGGGGACAGCCTACCTGGGGGTAGCAACAGCGACCTGGCCTGCGGTACAGCCACCGGCCCTGTTGTTCAGAAGGGTAAGGAAAAGAAGAGGAGGGCATTAGTAATAGGGGACTATAGTTAGGGCGTCAGATTGGTGATTCTGTGGACGCAGTCCGGAGACCCGGATGGTAGTTTGCCTCCCGGGTGCCAGGGTCCGGGATGTGTCTGAACATGTCCAAGATATCCTGAAAAGGGAGAGGAGCCTGAGGTCGTGGTACATATTGGTACCAATGACATAGGTAAAAAAAGAGAAGAGATCCTGAAAGGCGAATTTACGGAGTTAGGAAGAGAGTTAACGAAAAGAACCGCAAACATAACAATCTCAGGATTACTTCCTGTGCCACGCGACAGTGAGAGTAGGAATGGAGTAAGGCGGAGGATAAATGCCTGGCTGAAGGACTGGTGCAGAGGGCAGGGATTCAAGTTTCTAGATCAATGGAACCTCTTTTGGGGAAGGAATAACCTGTATAAAAAGGACGGGTTGTACTTGAACCCAAGGGGGACCAGTATCCTGGCAGGGAAATTTGCAAAGGCTACCGGGGGGACTTTAAACTAGAATGGTTGGGGGGAGGGACTCAAATATAGAAAGCCAGTAGACAGGGTCTGAGGGCCTGAGAAGGGAAGCACATGTAGGGGGAAAAGAATAAAAAAATAATAAACAAAGAATAAGAGGTGGTGGGTTTCCAGAGCAAAAATCAAAAGGGACCACTTGTCAACATAATTGTATAAGGAGTAAGAGTGTTGCAAAAGCAAGCCTGAAGGCTTTGTGTCTCAATCCATTTTTAATAAGGTGGATGAGTTGAATGTGCAGATAGCTATTGATGACTATGCTATAGTTGGGATCACGGAGACATGGCTCCAGGGGGACCAAGGCTGGGAACTGAACATCCAGGAATAGTCAATATTCAGGAGGGATAGACAGAAAGGAAAGGGAGGTGGGGTAGCGTTGCTGGTGAGAGAGGAGATTAATGCAATAGAAAGGAAGGACATTAGCTTGGAGGATGTGGAATCGATATGGGTAGAGCTGCGAAACTCTAAGGGGCAGAAAACGCTAGTGGGAGTTGTATACAGGCCACCTAACAGTAGTAGTGGAGTTGGGGATGGCATCAAACAGGAAATTAGAAATGCGTGCAACAAGGGTAAAACAGTTATAATGGGTGACTTCAATCTACATATAGATTGGGTGAATCAAATGGGCAGGGGTGCTGAGGAAGAGGATTTATTGGAATGTATACGGGATAGTTTTCTAAACCAACATGTACAGGAACCAACGAGAGAGCAGGCTATTCTAGACTGGGTATTGAGTAATGAGGAAGGGTTAATTAGCAGTCTTGTTGTGCGGGGCCCCTTGGGCAAGAGTGACCATAATATGGTTGAGTTCTTCATTAGGATGGAGAGTGACATAATTAAGTCAGAAACAAAGGTTCTGAACTTAAACAAATGTAACTTTGAAGGTATGAGAAGTGAACTGGCCAAGATAGACTGGCAAGCGATTCTTAAAGATTTGACAGTGGATGTGTAATGGAAGGTATTTAAAGACTGCATGGATGAACTACAACAATTGTTCATCCCAGTTTGGCAAAAGAATAAATCAGGGCAGGTGGTGCATCCATGGATAACAAGGGAAATCAGGGATAGTATAAAAAAAATCAGGGATAGTATAAAAAAAAAGATGAAGCATACAAATTAGCCAGAAAAAGCAGCCTACCAGAAGACTGGGAGAAATTCAGAGTTCAGCAGAGGGGGACAAAGCTTAATTAGGAAAGGGAAAATAGATTATGAAAGAAAACTGGCAGGGAACATAAAAACTGACTGCAAAAGTTTTTATAGATATGTGAAGAGAAAGAGATTAGTTAAAACAAATGTAGGTCCCTTGCAGTCAGAAACAGGTGAATTGATCATGGGGAACAAGGACATGGCAGACCAATTGAATAGCTACTTTAATTCTGTCTTCACTAAGGAAGACATAAATAATCTGCTGGAAATAGCAGGGGACCGGCGGTCAAATAAGGTGGAAGAACTGAGTGAAATCCAGGTTAGCCGAGAAGTGGTGTTGGGTAAATTGAATGGATTAAAGGCCGATAAATCCCCAGGGCCAGATAGTCTGCATCTCAGAGTACTCAAGGAAGTAGCCACAGAAATAGTGGATGCATTAGTGATAATTTTTCAAAACTCCTTAGATTCTGGAATAGTTCCTGAGGATTGGAGGGTAGCTAATGTGACGCCACTTTTTAAAAAAGGAGGGAGAGAGAAAACATTTGGTACATTTGGAAAGTGGTGAAATCATTAGACAAAATCAGCATGGATTTACGAAAGGTAAATCATGTCTGACGAATCTTATAGAATTTTTCGAGGATGTAACTAGCAGAGTGGATAAGGGAGAACTAGTGGATGTGTTATAACTAGACTTTCAGAAGGTTTTTGACAAGGTCCCACATAAGAGATTAGCATACAAACTTAAAGCACACAGTATTGGGGGTTCAGTATTGATGTGGATAGAGGACTGGCTGGCAGACAGGAAGCAAAGCATAGGAGTAAACGGATCATTTTCAGAATGGCAGGCAGTGACAAGTGGGGTACCGCAAGGCTCAGTGCTGGGACCCCAGCTATTTACAATATATATTAATGATCTGGATGAGGGAATTGAATGCAACATCTCCAAGTTTGCGGATGACACTAAGCTGGGGAGTAGTGTTAGGTGTGAGGAGGATGCTAGGAGGCTGCAAGGTGACTTGGATAGGTTGGGTGAATGGGAAAATGCAGTATAATGTGGATAAATGTGAGGTTATCCACTTTGGTGGCAAAAACAGGAGGGTAGACTATTATCTGTATGGTGGCAAATTAGGAAAAGGGGAGTTGCAAATTAGGAAAACGGGAGACCTGGGTGTGATGGTATACCAATCATTGAAAGTAGGCATGCAGGTGCAGCAGGCAGTGAAGAAAGCAAATGGTATGTTAGCATTCATAGCGAAAGGATTTGAGTATAGGAGCAGGGAGGTTCTACTGCAGTTGTACAGGGTTTTGGTGAGACCACACCTGGAGTACTGCGTACAGTTTTGATCTCCAATCTGAGAAAAGACATTCTTGCCACAGAGGGGGTACAGAGAAGGTTCACCAGACTGATTCCTGGCATGTCAAGACTTTCATATGAGGAAAGACTGGATAGAGTCGGCTTGTACTCGCTGGAATTTAGAAGACTGAGGGGGGATCTTATAGAAACTTACAACATTCTTAAGGGGTTGGATAGGCTAGATGCAGGAAGATTGTTCCCGATGTTGGGGAGGTCCAGAACAAGGGGTCACAGTCTAAGGATAATGGGAATTCCTTTAGGACCGAGATGAGGAAAACATTTTTCACACAGAGAGTGGTGAGTCTCTGGAATTATCTGCCACAGAAGGTAGTTGAGGCCAGTTCATTGGCTATATTTAAGAGGGAGTTAGATATGGCCCTTGTGGCTAAAGGGATCAGGGGGTATGGAGAGAAGGCAGGCACAGGATACTGAATTGGATGATCAGCCATGATCATATTGAATGGCGGTGCAGGCTCAAAGGACGAATGGCCTACTCCTGCACCTATTTTCTATGTTTCTATGTTTCTATGATTGTATGGCGGAATAAACTTACTGGGCCGAATGGCCTAATTCTACTCCTATTCCCTATGACCTTATGACCTTAAAAAGTCCATAGTCCAGTCCACATGCTCGAAGTATTGGAGCGCTGGAAGTCCACAACAATGCAATGTGCTGAACCAAAGAAGTTATCATCATCCCCATCAGTCTGATGCTTACTGACTTGCAAGTGGCATATATTCTAGATTTCTGCATTTTGTAGATGGACACTCACTTATATCTTGAACCCTGCAAGGTGACCACCTTCTGCAATGTACAATCTAAGGAACCTTCAGCCTCCCTGTTGCGTCACAATGACAACAAGAGGCTCCTCAAGCATGAAATTCAAGCACTTAAGTTTGAACAGCTGGAGGCACTTCAATATACACGCAGTTCCCCCAGGGCAAATTAAACTCTAAAATTCCTATTCAATGCAGGCATTGCAGGTAATTGGTCTCAGTTGCCCATCCATTACTTTAAAAATCTCACTTATGTTTAAATCCTTAGTGGATTATCCATGTTACACTGGTTAAAAACAAGCATCTTACTTTCACAATTCAATTTGTCCATGAAGGATTAATTAGTATTTAATGCTATTATCTTTCACATAGTTTGTTGTAATCTTTCAAAGAAAAACATGCTAATTTATACTCACAGAGCGAACACCTAACGTGTCTACAGCTTACACAAATCATCATGAGAATTTTAGGTACTAAGCAGTTCCTCCTTACCCTTTCACACTACATTCCCTATTGGTTGAATTTCCGATATTTTATAAATTATACTCTGCAAAATCAGCAGCCAAGAGATTATTTTATTGGCAGAAAAGTTGCTGCTGATTTAACAGGATGGACTGAAGTTTTCCTTGACCTAGGCATATGACATTGTGGTGGCCACCATTCACTGCTCAGTGGTTTAAACTTTCCATCACATTCTCACCATGTTTCTCATTGGGATAGAATTCATTGACGTCTATGACGGCTATATCATCCTCAGAATGTATCAAATTATTATATTTTGAAAGGTACTTCATTTAAAGCACAATATCCAGCTGCATTTAGTTTGTGTACTAATTTTATTGTTTTCCCAAGGCACATTTTCAAAGACGATTAGACGCCTTGTGACACAAGAAGACATAGGACATTTTACAGCTATATAGAATGCAAATCATTCTATCGATCTTTTACCAACCCCAAATTGCACGAGTGCTGATCCATAATAGGCTGACCATCCAATCAAGTAACCATCCACTTGTTTATCAACAACTGTTTAAACATCAATGCCTGCTAACTACTCACCAAATGTGTGGAAAAATTGATAAGCTAAAATTCTACGTTGATGTCCAAAAACAAAACTAAATGAAGTCCAATCATTCAACTGTTTGCATGACAACCAATTTCTCGATGGCAGCGTGTTCCATTGTGTTCTGAAGCATTTTCTACAAATGAAATAGTTGGTGAAATATTCTGGTACCCCAGGCAAATATTTTAAATGAAATGGAAACTCGAATTCCACAAAAGCCAGCAACTCTTCTGCCAACAAGATAATCTATGTCTAAAGCAGTCATCTTGACTACCTGGATATGGTAACGGCTGCCATGGAAAAGTATTATCATAAAAATATGGATTATTACCCGATCCAGTGCAAGAGAATTGTTTCCTTTTGCACTAACAATTGCACAACAGCTAAGTTACAGAGATAGGTTGAATAAGTTAGGTCTTTATTCTCTGGAGCGCAGAAGGTTAAGGGGGGACTTGATAGAGGTCTTTAAAATGATGAGAGGGATAGACAGAGTTAATGTGGACAAGCTTTTCCCTTTGAGAATAGGGAAGATTCAAACAAGAGGACATGACTTTAGAATTAAGGGACAGAGGTTTAGGGGTAACATGAGGGGGAACTTCTTTACTCAGAGAGTGGTAGCGGTGTGGAATGAGCTTCCAGTGGAAGTGGTGGCGGCAGGTTCGTTGGTATCATTTAAAAATAAATTGGATAGGCATATGGATGAGAAGGGTATGGAGGGTTATGGTATGAGTGCAGGCAGGTGGGACTAAGTTGTTCGGCACGGACTTGAAGGGCCGAGATGGCCTGTTTCCGTGCTGTAATTATTATATGGTTATATGGTTATATGGTTAACAATTGGTGGAGGAAGCATTTACTGAAGTTATAGAACACTGATGTTACTCAAGTAACAGATTGGACTGAACATCTTTATGACCTAGGCATTATGACATTGCGTTGGCCAGCCATCACTGCTGCGTGCTTTCAAATTCTCATTGGGACAGAATTCATTGACTTTTATGCTGCAGCTACATCGTCCTCAAAATAGTAAGATTAAACGTTTTTTTGTTGTTGTTTATTTTATTAGAAGTTAATACAATACAAAACAATACAGTGGCACCTAAACTATGTCATAACGTAATACATTCTATGTGCAACCTCTAGTTGCATGTTTTTGTAAAGGAAATTTAAAAAAAACAAGAAATAGAGAGAAGAAAAAGAGGAAAAATAATTAGTAGAAAATAGAAAACCGTGGACTTCCGGTGGCGCCATGTTCTAAGAAGGAACCGCGCCAGATCAGCTCCGAAAAAATCTGAAAAAAAAACGGGGTTAAAGGAGGCTACTAACCGTACTTACCGCAGGAGAACGACTTTAAACGGCTCCGGGTACGATTGCAAGCTGCGTGACGTCATCAGGCGCGCGACTTCAGTAAGAAATTTAAAATGCATTCCTCCTCCCCCCCCGCGACAAAAAAAGGTCCAAGAAGGGAGGTAGGCCTCGCCAAAGCCTCGGGCTCGAGTTTGGCTGCCTCCCAGGAAGAGATCTCACTGAGGAAAAGTGAAATGGAAGAACTTAAAAACTCCTTGCTAGGTGAGATGAAGAAACTGCTGAAAGAAATGAAGAAGGAATATAAAGATGAAATAAAAACTTTAAGAGCAGATATCCTGGTGTTTCACAAGAGAATTAAAGAAGAATTAACAAAAGAAGTTACAGAGACGGTAAAGATTATGATGAATGAATGGAAAATAAAGGCGGACGCTGAGTTTCAAAACCGAATGGCTGAGGTAAACGACAAGGTTGCTGGGATGGAACAAATGTTGGATGCGAAGATAGATCCTATTTTAATCTCACTCGACCAACAAAATGATGCAATTAAAGAACTGACTGATTTTGCTGTATCAAGTGCTAAGGAAAGTGAGAAGTTACGCGCCGAGAATAAACGTCTCTCAGAGCTACTACGTAAAATAAATGAGAAATGTATTGATTTGGAGGGACGACAAAGATGTAAGAATTTGCGTATAGTAGGATTGACCGAGGGTCGTGAAGGAAATTTGCTGCAAAATTCCTAAAGGACATTCTGAATTTGGATCAAGAGCCCCTGTTGGGCCGTGCGCACAGGGCTTTAAGACGGGCCCCTGGGAGAGGTGCACCACCAAGACAAATGATTGTAAAGGTGGCCTATGATCACGTCTTTGAAGAAATGATGAAGATAATAATAAGAAAGAAAAATTTGAAATACGAGGGAGACAACATCAGTATCTTCAGAGATTACCCGGCTGAAGTGGCTGAGAGAAGAACTTTATTCACAGAAACAAGAGGTATTCTGCGGAATATAAAGGATACAAAGGATCTCAGATATGGTCTGATGTACCCAGCAACATTGAGAGTGACCTACGACAACAAGGAATATCGTTTCGTTAAGCATACTGAAGCACTGGAATTCGCACGAGACATACAGAAGAAGGCAGAAGAGGAAGCAGAAGAAGAAGCACGGGAGGAAGAAGAAGAAGACTGAACTTTTATCACCGGCCTGCGGTTATGAATTATTCATTGAGAAAGAGGGGGAATAATGGACATGTAGTTGTAGTTTGGTATTAATTAGTGAAATTTCATTTGTTCCCCTAATATAGTATTACTTATTATAATACTAATTATAATAGAAATTAGTAACTAGTAATTAGTAATATGAATAATAGAAATAATTACTAAGTATTTAAAGTTAGTACCCCACCCCAATATACACAGAATTCTAGATAGGAGCTGGAACATTTAACATCTTTAAAAAAAAAACGCAAGTCAGTAGATTAACAGCCACGCTAGTGTGGCTCTCACTAATGCACACTACACAACATATTAGTGTAGTTTCTTTTTTTTCTGGGCACCCTATTAACACCCTTTTCTCTTTTTTTATTTACATTTCTTATTTTTTTTAATATATCAAGTATTTGATTTTATGTTATATATTATATGAATGTAGTTATGAACGATATTGTATAATTACTTTAAGAAGACATGTATATGGATTATTGAGGATAGTAATTTTCATCAGGTTGGCGTTTGGGTATACCGTTGGGCTGGAGGAGTCGAGAAGGCTACTCCAAAAAAAACCACCCTAACAGCAAAATGCAAGACATGAATGTGAAGACTGGGGGGGATGGAATTACCTTCTGTAGTTGGAATGTTAAGGGAATTAATGAACCAATTAAAAGGGGAAAGGTGTTAGCTCAGTTGAATAGATTGAAATCAGATGTTACTTTCCTTCAAGAGACTCATCTTAAAAAAGATGCTCAACGTAGATTAACAGCTAAATGGATTTCAAAGGTGTATCACTCTTCATTTATACATAAATCTAGGGGAGTTGCAATAATTATTCGTAAAGGCATACCTTTTAAACAAAGTTCTATAATAGAAGATAAAGAGGGCAGATATGTAATAATCACAGGGGAATTATACTCAAAAAAAGTAATTCTTATGAATATATATGCCCCTAATTTTGATAACCCATTATTTTTTAAGAAAATATTCAATAATATTCCTATATCCACTCTATATAATTTAATAATTGGGGGTGATTTAAATTGCACTCTAGATAACTACCTAGACAGATCTTCAACAAAAAGGAAAGCTGCCTCTAAATCGAGTAAACTTATAAATTCTTTTATTAACACATCTAATGTTAAGGATATTTGGAGATTAGATAACCCATCCGGACAAGAATATTCCTTTTTCTCGCCCATATATGGAACTTACTCAAGGATAGATTATTTTCTAATAGATTCAAAACTACTTCCTTTTACGTATGATGTAAAATATCACAATATTATTATTTCAGATCATGCGCCACTAACATTTAAGATAAAATTAAAAGATATATTTAATAAAACTACCACTTGGAGATTTAATCCCCAGATATTAAAGGATAAGGATTGTTGTAAACATGTGGTGGAACAGATTAAATTATTTTTTGAAACTAATGACAAACCTGAAATTTCACCATCGCTACTTTGGGATACATTCAAAGCAGTAATGCGTGGTGCAATAATATCAGCACAAGCATATTTTAATAAAGAAAATCGAAAGATGGAACAAAAGTTAGAAAATGAGATAAAACAACTAGATAGCGAAAATATAAAACATCCTTCTAAAGAGTTAAGTAATAAAATTGCAATAGTAAAATACAGACTAAATAAAATATATTCTAACCAAGTCATTAAACTTTTTCAACAAACTAAACAAGTGCATTTTGAATTTGGAGACAAACCACAAAAATTGCTAGCACGACAACTTAGAAAATTAGAAGATGAAAAAATGATACATGGAATTAAATCTGTGCATGGAAATATATTGACTATACCAAAAGATATTAATGACAGATTTTTACAATATTATCAAAATCTTTATTCATCGAAATTAACAGGACAAACAGATGGTATGGAAACATTCCTACAAGAATGTCAAATTAATAGTTTAGATCAGGAAGGTAGACACTTGTTAAATGCTGAAATAACAGTAAAAGATATTGAAGAATCAATTAGTTCGTTAAAGAATGGAAAAGCTGCGGGCCCTGATAGCCTGAGTGCAGAATTTTATAAAAAATTTCAAGATCTGATTTCCCCAAGATTACATACAGTGTATAGATATGCATATGAACAAGGAAAATTACCAGAATCTTTAAATGAATCCACAATTACACAATTACAATTACACAATTACACTGTACCGCAGCATAAGGAGCAGAACATCAAGGTTCCGCAACAGCTTCTTCCCACGAGCCATCAGACTCCTGAATGCCATGTAAATGGGCTGCCACTATTGTCTATTTATCCTTTTCATACATACCTATCCTTCGGTTAATTTATTGTGTTGCACAGGGAGCCAAATGCAACGTAATTTCGTTTGGAACTGCATATATCAATGTATTTCTAAATGACAATAAAGTTTGTTTGACTTGACTTTTGACTTTGACTTGACTATTCCTAAGGTAGACAAGGAATTGGAAGATCCAGGATCATATAGAGCGATTGCCCTTCTAAATACAGACCAAAAAATATTAACTAAAGTTTTATCTCGGAGATTAAGTCTGGTGATTTCTAAATTAATACACTATGATCAAACAGGTTTTATTCCAAAACGCTATTCATCCCATAATCTTAGACGTTTGTTTAATATCATATATTCAAAAAGAATATGGGACATGGAATTAGCGGTTGTATCGTTAGATGCAGAAAAGGCATTCGATCAGGTGGAATGGTTATATTTATTAAATATAATGGAAAAGTTTCAATTGGGGGATAGATTTTGTAAATGGGTAAGAATTCTATATTCAAACCCTACTGCAAGAATCTTAACTAATCAAATACTATCAGCTAAATTTAAGCTCTCTAGGGGATGCAGACAGGGATGTCCGTTATCGCCTTTATTATTTGCTTTGGTGATAGAGCCTCTGGCGGAAAGAATTAGATCTGAACCTGAAATATACGGCTATAATACTGACACAACAACGAATAAAATATCTTTATATGCAGATGACGTTTTGATTTATATTACAAAACCGGAAATTAGTATTCCCAAGCTGTTTAATGTTATAACTAAATTTGGCACATTTTCTGGATATAGGATTAATTGGAACAAAAGTGATATTATGCCTATAACTGGAATAAATTTACATATATTACAACAATACCCATTAAAAATAGTTACAGACAAATTTAAATATTTAGGAATTAATGTAACTAAATCCTATAATTCATTAATTAAATCTAATTATCCTCAACTACTAGACAAACTTAGAAAAAATATTTTATATTGGAAAACACTTCCTATATCTATGATTGGTAGAATAAATGCTATAAAGATGTTTTTTTTACCACAATTGTTATACTTGTTTCAGGCTATTCCTTTTTGTCTCCCGAAAACCTTTTTAAAAAAAATAGATAATATTGTTAATAGTTTTATTTGGGACTATAAAAATCATAGAATAAGTAAAAAACATTTATGTAAATCTAAGATAAATGGAGGATTAGCACTTCCAAATTTTTTATATTATTTTTGGGCTGTCCAGATTAAGAATATGAATTGCTGGTGGGTAAATATGGATCATGAACCAATGTGGTTAAAGATGGAAAAGGAAGACTGTTTACCTTTCAATGTAGGCTCGATTCTCTTTGCCCCAAAGGAAGTACAAAAAAAAATTTATAGGGACAACCCTATAATTTATAATAATAGACGTATTTGGAAACAAATAGTTAAGACTTTACATTTAGATAATCTCTCACTTAGACTACCAATTACGAATAACCCATTATTTAAACCCTCTATATTAGATGGGGGGTTTAGACATTGGGATGATTTAGGAATTAAAAGGATAGAGCACCTTTATAGAAAAGGAAAATTTCTTTTATTCCAGGAGTTACAAGATATCTACGGATTGTCTCCACAACACTTGTTTAGATACTTACAAATTAGAGATTATATTAAATCCAATACACAAGATTATAAAAATAAAGAACCAGGATTACTAGATGAACTGTTTAACTTGCACCCAAATACAGAAAAATTAATAGCTTATATATATAATATTATTTTGGATAAGGAGAATCCAATAACTGAAACATATCGTCAAGCATGGGAAAATGAAATTGGTTTATCTATAACAAAAGAAAATTGGGAAGAAAGTTTACAATGAATACATCGGTGTTCGTTAAATGCCAGACATACATTGATACAATTTAAAGTATTATATAGATTACTCTATTCGAAAACTAAATTAAATAGTATCTTTCCCAATCTCTCCTCCATTTGTGATAAATGTAAGAATTTAGAAGCAAATTTAATACATAGTTTTGTTACATGTCCCAAACTGAATTATTATTGGATAGAAATTTTTTAAGTTATTTCTGAAGTTCTTAAAGTTAGATTGGACCCTGACCCAAAGTTAATAATATTTGGAATTCTGGATTCAAACTTGGTACTTACAGTAAATCAAAGAAATTTATTTGATTACTGTTTGATAATAGGGAAAAAAATCATATTGAAATTTTGGAAGGGAACATTATCCCCCACAATTAAAATGTGGGCAGCAGAGATGTTGGAGACGTTACATTTAGAAAGAATTAGATTTGTCCTATTGGACAAGTATAATTCCTTCGAACAGATATGGTCTCCATATATACAGTATTTAGAGAAGTAGCTGTTCTTGGCATCACAGCTCGGCGGGTACCCTACGGGATTTGATGAGAATAATTTATTTTCATAATAGGATTAATATGCATGTCTCTATTGATATTATTATTTGTATTAGTTTTATTTACAATATATTTTGTTGTTTTTCATTTATATATACATATAATATTTTTTCACTTTTTTGTTAACCTTTTTTCCTTTCTCTTTTTTTCTTATATATAATCAAATTATTACTTAATCATATCTTTATTGATTTATAACTGCTCTATCTCTTTTCTATCTTTATTTCTAAAAAAATAGAAGATAATAATTATCAATGTGTTATTTGTTCAAATATTGAATTAAGTTGATGTTTGTAAATCTGTATAAAACATTGCAAATTGGTTACTTCTAATAAAAAAATATTTAAAAAAAAAGAAAATAGAAAACCGTGAAGTGTGTATATAAGAAAAGAAAAAGTAGAAAGTAGAAATAGGAGAAAAAGACCCTTAAAGAAGAAAAATGTCAAATCTTTGTTCAGAGATGTAATTCTACCCACGGCCTGACCTGAAATCAGTAATATTTACGGTACTGCTGCATCACATGATTCCAAAAAGTCAATGAAAGGGGACCAACTCCTTAAGAATTGGTCATATTTATCTATTAGGCGGAGTCTCATTTCTTCAAGGTGAGCTATGTCCGTCATATTACTAATCCACATTTTAATAGTTGGTATAGCTGTATTTTTCCAAAATTTAAGTATCAATTTCTTTCCAATTATTAACCCATAATTAAAGAATATTTTTTGGTCTTTGTTTAACTTGATATCTTCTATTATTATTCCAAATATAATCCATTCCGTATTTGGTTCTATTCTTGACTTGAAGAGATTTGTAAATATATCAAATATATCGCTCCAAAATGTGCTCAACTTTGTACATCCTACAAATGAATGTGTTATATTGGCATTTTGAAACAAACATTTATCGCATCTAGGAGAAACATTTGAGTAGAATTTATTCAACTTCGTTTTTGAATAATATAGTCTATGTAATAATTTAAATTGAATTAGATTATGTCTTGCATTAATGGAACAATTATGTGTGTTCATCAGATACTTTTCCCATCTATCTTTCGGAATCTTTACATTAGTTCATGTTCCTAATCTTCTCTTCGTGCCTCTGTTGAGGGTAATTCTCTACTTAATATACTATTATAAAAATATGATATTAGTTTTTGAGAATCAGCCTTAATATTCATTGCTTCTTCTAAAGGGTCTAAAAATATAGTTTGAAATCTATTTATATATTTCTTCAAAAAGTCACATATCTGTATATATTTAAAATATTGATTATCATTCAGTTTAAATTTTCATTTTAATTGATGAAATGATAACAATTTACCCAATTCATACATATCTCCTACTTTGCTAATTCACAGTCTACCCCAATGTTTAAATGTTTTGTTGATAAGAGATGGTTTGAATGCAGGATTATTCAATATTGGGGTTAGTACTGATAGATTATTTCAAGGATAATTTTATTTGTTTCCAAATTCTTATTGTATTGTGAATAATTGGGTTCTTCTTATATATTATACTATTATACTATTCAATTTTATCGGTGAGAACAAGATCGTTCATATATCGTATGGGAAACACTCCCCTTTCTCCACTCTTATCCACTCCGACTGGTGAGTGGAATTATCCATCCAGTACATTATGTTCTTTATATGCACTGACTGCCCAGTAGTAATATGTAAAGTTAGGTAATGATAAACCCCGAACGTCTTTAGGTTTACACAGATGCTTTCATTGAACTCTGTGTGCTCTATAATCCCATATAAATTTAGTGATATTAGAATCTGTTTTTTTGAAAAAATATTTCGGAATATATATTGAGATCGCTTGAAACAAATATATTAATTGTGGTAAGAAAGTCATTTTTATAGCGTTAATTCTACCTATCAATGAGAGTGGTAGCATTTTCCAAAATGTAATCATAACATTCAGTTTATTTAATAGTGGCATAAAATTGGCACTAAATAATGATTTGTGTCTTCTCGTAATTTGAATACACAAATACTTGAATTTTTCTGTTGCAATTTTGAAAGGGAATTTTAATAAGTATCTCGCATCCTGTGGTTTCAAAGGCATAATTTTGCTTTTATTCCAATTTATTCTATATCCTGAAAAAGAACCAAATTCCTCGATTAGTGTTAATAAGGTGGGGATACTCGTTTGTGTATTAGTAATATATAAAAGAATATCGTCAGCATATAATGACATTTTATTCTTTGAGTCCTTAGTATTATGTCCGTGAATATTCGGATGATTTCTAATCTTTTCAGCCAGCTGTTCTATCATAAGGGCAAATAGCAATGGTGATAAGGCACATCCCTGCCTATTACCCCTTGATAAATAAAATTTTGAAGATAACATATTATTAATTAATATTCTTGCCATAGGTTTATCGACCCGAAACGTCGCCTATCTCCTTCGATGCTGCTGCACCCGCTGAGTTTCTCCAGCTTTTTATGTAACCCCTAATAATTTTATTTCCTGTTCAATCCTCTGAAGTTCTCTTTTATTTTCTTTATTTTGAAAACGTTGATAAGAGATTATAGCACTGCGGATGTATGCCTTAAAGGTTTCCCATAATAGCGATACAGAAATACCCGGCGTCTCATTTATCTCGAAAAAATTGTTTTTTTGTTCTTTTATATACTCATAACCCTGCAGGTTATTTAATATTTGTGCGTTGAATCTCCAAAAAGGTTTTATATCCGGCATTCCCTCGATTTTAAGTATAAAAGTCAGTGGTGAATGATCGGAAATAATACTATAGTGGTATGATGGTTTAGTCATATACGGGATTAATTTTGTATCCAATAAGAAATAGTCAATTCGTGAATAAGTTTTATGAACCGATGAGTAAAACAAATATTCCCTTCCAATTGGGTTTGCTATTCTCCAAACATCAGTTATGTTATTATTTTTTATATAAGTATTTAAGAATTCACAGGTCTTAGTTTTAACAAGACGCTTCCCTACCTTTATTGATTTATCTAAATATGGGTTTATAACAAAATTAAAATCTCCCCCCATTATTATGTTTTGATAATTATGCTCTGCAATTATATCTACTATTTTCTTAAAAAATTGGGGGTTATCAAAATTAGGTGCATAAATATTTATCATAGTTAATTGTGTATTATGAATTTCTCCCGTGACTATAACGTATCTTCCCTTTATCAGACATAGACTTCTTTAATTTAAAAGGTATACCTTTCCAAATTATAATGGCCGTGCCTCTTGCTTTAGAAGTGAATGCGGAGTAGTAAGTTTGACCTATCCAGTTTGCCCTTAATCTGATCCGAGTTTGTTGTTTCAAATGTGTTTCGTGTAGAAAAGCAATATCCGTGTTTAATGATTTTAATTGTGCCAGAATTTTACCCCTCTTAATTGGCTCATTCGCACCTCTAATGTTCCAACTACAGAAAGTGAGACCGCCGGTGTTTATTCGACTATTATCTTGCACTGGCTATTATTACCAGAATGTATGATTCATGTGATGCAGCCAAGTAACTCGAAATCCCGAGTCCAGGGTATGTTCTTCATAATTTCTGCACTAGATTTACATCTCCTGACACTATTAAACATAATTAAGGGAAAGAGAAAAACATAAAATGAAGTGTTTATAAAGGTTGTTAAATCATACAACTCATAATAGTGAATAAACAAAAAAGGTGAATGTAAAAAAGCGATATCTTACAAAAAAGCCACGTATGGTGGCTAAGATTAATTTTAAATTGACCTCCGTCGATGGAATTATGCACTTTGCTTTGCCCCCCCTAGTAAAGTATCATCTAACGTTAGTCGGTTTCTCCACTTATAACCAGAATTATAATGTCAGGTTGATTAATAGCAAAAACATTTAAAATAAAATAGAAGAAAAGCTACAAGATTTAAAATGAAATAAAATCTTATTATGGGTTAAAGTACCTCGTCAGTAAACCCACTTTTTATTAGCCTGTATGTTAGTTAATTCATAATTAATATTTAATATTTAGAATATCTAACCTCCCCCACCCTTCCTACTATATAGTTACTCATGTTAGTATAATACATTAAACCTTTAGCGTTAATTACATTTATTGCGTTTATATAGTTAATTAGTTAGTTAGTTATATGCTATATGTGTAAATAGTAGATCATAAAGTACTGAGACAAAGGCAGACCATCAAAACTGTTTTAAATTCAAAAAAGAACAGTCCAATAATTAGCAGAGCTGAAAAACTTGGCGCAGAGTTGCGACCTTGAACATTCCATCTGTTGAGCTTCAGTTTTTCAGTTCAAGATGAAGTTAGGTATCTGTTATTAAAAAACACATTCTTGCCAGATAAGTCTGTCTGAGAGCCGTCTGAACAATTCCAATGTCTTGTTTGAAACAAAAAAACAAGCGTATGTCTTATTAGTCTGTTTTTCCTTGAATGTCATTTAAAATCTCCTGGGCATATTTGCAAGCTGAGTCCGGATCCGTGAATGAGCGTTACTTAGCATTGTACGTAGTTCGAAGTTTGATCCTTATTTTATGAGGAGTTACGATGAGGGGTTACATGAATAAGCCCCCTCAGCCGCATGCGCTTCATACTTCAAAGCAGCGGCGTGAAAACACAAAAACCGATAGCCGAAGTAACATAGTAAGGCTTTGAGAAGACTAGAACCACCAGATGATCCTTTTGATTATGAGGGCCGGGAGCGGAGGGCACGTAATCACTCATCGTAACTCCTCATAAAATAAGGATCAAACTTTGAACTGGTAAGTTCTCATTTAATCTTACTATTTTATTTCGGAGTCACGTGAGTGACTACGTGAAGATTTCAAAGCTCTGTGATTGCATGCCGTAGATGCACTCCATACGACACACTGCTTCAGTTGACACAGTAGTGAATAAATAATGTATTGAACATTGCTTCGAATTATCCAATAATCATTTTTTAAATAACAATACAGTAATAGCCCCTCTATCCCAGGGAAATCACAAATGAAACTTATAAAGACAAAGCAAATCAAATCAAACGGAACTCAAAACAGCATGCCCAAACCCTGGCACTGTCAGGACAGGTTTATCATAATTTTAGAAAGTTGATTCCTTAGACCATCCTGCGGCCTTGCTGCGGATGTGGATGCCGCCCTGATGGAGTGAGGTTTAAATACATGAGTGTCTACTCCAGCACAATCCAAAACCTGTTTTACCATCTAGAAATAGTTTATACTGACACATTTTATGAGGTTTTTTGTGACTGATGAGCATTGCTGTCTGAGAGCCTCTAAGTTACCTTGATAAGTTACCTCTAAGTTACCTTGATATATTGACTCAGGTGCTTAACTATACATAACCTTTGGTCAACAGGGTATGCTTTAAACCTATGGTCTAAATGCTTTGGTCTAGCGGCACGTCCTGCGCCTTCGCTGCGGATGTTGATGCCGCCCTCAACAATCGGCCTGGAAGGTCTCCTTCTCCCAATATTGGGTTGTTGTTGGGCTGCACTGGTAGGTAATTTTTTTTTTGCCCCATCAGCCTCCCTCTGCTGGGCCCTGCCCCGTGATCCGACCCCCTGCGCATCGAACCTAACTGGTTCGATGACATCCTGGGAGCAGGGATGAATGGTTTCATAAGCCCAATTGTCTTTGCCTCATCATCGATGTCCCTAATTTGCTTGATGAGGTCGTTGCCGAACAAATAATCCGGTGCTTGAATGTTGCTTGCCCTACACAGCCCTGCAGATTTTGGGTGCAATGTTGGCCGAATGGCGATTTTCCTCATACAATTAATTCCGAAATAGGCATTGCAGAACAACGCAAGCATGTCCTTTTGAGTTTTGGACATTGTCGACCCTTGTATGTGTTTCCCAAATGCAGTGAGGCCTGCTGATATCAGCTTGAGGACACGCTGGAAATGCATTTCCTGCCCTCGCATCGTTGCACTCAGTGGTTCCCAAATTGCAGAGTTTACTGTTGGCACCCTGAGCGAGGCACAATTGACGGGTGTTTTATATAGTTCAGCTGTTTCAGTCATAACAGTTCCTTGGAGCTGGTGAGAAACCAAATAATTAATGTTGGCAGCCCGGTTCTCCTCCATAGCCTCACCATTTTTTGGTATAGCAAAACTTAATGCTACATTGGGAACACCCGGAGCGTGGCTCTTGTGCTCTGGTGTATACACATAAGTAGGGACACCAGCTTCCGGGTCAGTCTCCTCCTGCCCTGGTACTCTCGGGTCTTGCTCTAGGGAGACCTCATCCAGACCTAAACAAGGCACTTGAGAGTGAGATTCCCACTCTTGATAGGCACCATACTCATTTTTTTCCGGTCTGACAGACTTTCATTTTGCTTTTTTGCTTGTTGCCGTGGTCTTAGTGACCAGCGACACTGGAGCAGCTGGAGGCTGTTCAATCACCGGGGCAACAGCCATTGTTACCAGAGCCGGCGTTACCACACTTAGCTCCCAACTCGATGGCTGAGATGGAACCGCATCACTGCGCGCCCCACGCTTCCTGCAAACAGACTCTCTCCCAGCACTTTCCATAACCTCGAGCTTGCACTCCAACTGCACTACAGGGAAAACTGCCACCAATTTACTAATAACAGTAGCTACTTCCCGGATGGAGGGATATTGTTTTCCAGCGAGACTGGTACAGACCTATCTGATCTCCACAGCCTTGGCTGTAGGCAAAGTCACTGACATATCAACTGAATCAATGACAAATCTCAAATAAGCATTTTTTTAGGATGGCTCTAACTAGGATTTGGTTGGCTGGACCAGGAACCCTAACCTTTCTAATATGTATTTGGTTGATGAAACCAATACCTCAGCTGTCTCTTGAGTGTTGCTTATGATTAAAATATCATCTAGATAAGCCTTTACCAATTCTGTGCCCAAAGTAGCGCCAGCACTGGTTCCCACAATTTCTTGAATAGCCTAGAACTGAGGTTAACTGATTGGTAATGCTTTAAATTGCCGCAGCTGTCCCATCCAACTAAATTTCAAGTATCTCCGATACTGATGATGAATTGGTATTGAATAATATACAACTTTCAGGCCTATAGTTGCCATATAACAGCCTTGTGATAACAGCCGTTTCGCAGTATTGAAGGTGTCTATATTAAAAAAATGCATATACTGAACATAGGAATTTAACTGGTTTAGGTCCAGAATACCTCTACATTTCCCCATCTTTTCTCTGTCTGGGGAAAATATTGGACACAATTGTTGAGGATGGTTTATCCCCTTTTTTGGGACAACCCCTTAATTTATTCTTTTACCTGCTGAGTTTGTGCAGAAACCCCCAATACTCTATTAGGCATATTGTGTACAGGCGGATCAATTCCTGACATAAACTGTATTCGAGCTTGAGACAGTGTGTAGTATAAACTGATGAGATGTTATGCAGCACCCTTCATCATACCAAATTGCAACCTACCCCCAACAGGAGGTCCCAGAACTTATCCTGGACAAAATGAATCACCTGTACCTCTACAGTCGGCCTTTACTCCTTCTTCCCATATTGGGGTTGTAGCTGGGATACACAGGTGAGTAATACCATCGTCCCTCTGGCCCCACTCTGCGTGGCTCTGCCCCTGGATCCGTCACCTTACCCGCTGAAACGACCTGCGAGACGGCATCCTGGCAGAAGGAACGTATGTCTTGCTGAGACGGATTGTTTTGGCATGTTCCTCCAGGTCCTTGACTTGTTTGAGGAGGCCCACCCCAAATAAATAATCTGGGCTTGGATATTGGTGGACCTACATAGAGCTGCAACTTCGGGTTCAACGTAGGCGTTGCACAACAGGCCAGCATAGCTTGTTGAATAACAGACATCGGTGCCCCCTGAACCATCTCCGAATGCCTGCTGCCAACAACTTGGGGATGCGTTGAAATCTCACTTTTTGTCTCCGCATCGTTGCACTCATTTGTGCCTTTGCTGAGTTCACGGTGAACATTTTGAGTGAAGCACAGTTTACGGATGTTTTATAACTTATGGCAGTCTCCATAAACGTATTCTGGAGCTGGTGAGAAACCATGTAATTTACATTTGGCGGCTAGAGTTTTCTCGATAGCCTCACCAGTCCCTTCCGGGTTTAGCGAAGTTTAACGCTACGTCTGGGACACCTGGACCATGGCTCGTGTGCGCTGGTGTGTGCACATAAGCAGTGACAGCAGCTTCAGGGTCAGATTCCTCCTGCCCTGCTTCTCCCGAGTTATGCTCTAGGGAGGTCTCATTCAGCCCTAAACAAGGTGCTGGGGAGGATGATTCCCACTGTTATGCATAACGATGTTTTCTTCTTTGCTGTGTGGACTTCTGCGAGAGGCTGTGTGGGAATCCTAGGGCATTTGACCCCAATTGAAATTTTTTTCCCCCATGGCTCTTTAAATTTGGAATATTTTCCCCCATCCCCATACCTTTAAATTAAAAGGAGGGAGTCTTCCATATCATCAGACTCATGACAAATGAGCCTGAGAGTACTTTAGTTTGGTATTTCTAAGTGCCTTGAAGCACTGGAAATTGATGGAGGCAGTTGGGAAATAAAGTTAGTATTTCATTTTATTTAATTTAATTTTATTTTATTTTATTTCATTTTAGCTGCCAGTATAACAGTAGCGGGTATTGGAGCTGGCATTTAGCGCAGCCGTTATCTCCAAACCCGATCTAAATAGCGGTAATCGCGGGAGCCGGCTTTAGAGCAGCCGTTATCTCCCAACCCGATCTATAAGCTGTAACCGCGGTCCCCGCGCGTTCCACTCTATTACCGCAGTTTATTTTTCCTGCATCTAGCTTGTCCAGTCCTTTTATAATTTTATATGTTTCGATAAGATCGCCCCTCATCCTTCTAAACTCCAGTGAATACAAGCCTAGTCTTTTCAATCTTTCCTCACATGACAGTCCCGCCATCCCAGGGATCAATCTCGTGAACCTACGCTGCACTGCCTCAATCCCAAGGATGTCCTTCCTCAAATTAGGAGACCAAAACTGTACACAATACTCCAGGTGTGGTCTTACCAGAGCCCTATAAAACTGCAGAAGTACCTCTTCACTCCTATACTCAAATCCTCTTGTTATGAAGGCCAACATTCCATTAGCTTTCTTCACTGCCTGCTGTATCTGCACGCCAACTGTGACTGGTGCACAAGGACACCCAGGTCTCGCTGCACCTCCCACTTACCTAACCTAACCCTATTGAGATAATAACCTGCCCCCTTGTTTTTGCCACCCAAGTAGATAACCTCACATTTATCTATATTATACTGCATCTGCCACGCATCTGCCCACTCACTCAACCTGTCCAGGTCCCCCTGCAACCTCCACTTCACAGTTCACACTGCCACCCAGCTTTGTGTCATCCGCAAACTTGCTAGTGTTGCTCCTAAATACTCTTCCAAATCATTAATATATATGGTAAACAATTGCGGCCCCAACACCGAGCCTTGCGGCACTCCACTTGCCACTGCCTGCTATTCTGAAAAGAACTCGTTCACTCCTACTCTTTGCTTCCTGTCTGCCAACCAATTTTCTATCCATGTCAACACCCTACCCCCAATACCATGTGCTCTAATTTTAGTCCCCAATCTCCTGTGCAGGACCTTATTAAAGGCTTTCTGAAAGTCCAGATACACTACATCCACTGGCTCCCCTTCATCCATTTTACTTGTCACATCCTCAAAAAAATCCAGAAGATTAGTCAAGCATGATTTCCCTTTCATAAATACATGTTGACTTGGACTAATCGTTTTACTGCTATCCAAATTCCCCATTATTACCTCTTTAATAATTGACTCCAGCATCTTTCCCACCACTGAAGTCAGGCTAACTGGTCTGTAATTCCTATTTTTCTCTCTTGCTCCTTTCTTGAAAAGTGGGATAACATTAGCTATCCTCCAATCTACAGGAACTGATCCTGAATCTATTGAACATTGGAAAGTGATCCGCTATTTCTAGAGCCATCTCTCTGACGATCCTGAGATGCAGACCATCCGTCCCAGGGGATTTATCATCCTTCAGTTCCATTAGCCTACCCAATTATTTATCACTTGATTAAAATTTATTTCAGTTCCTCTACCCCCTTAGATCCTCTGTCTTCCAGTGCATCTAGGCGATTGTCTGTGTCTTCCTTAGTGAAGACAGATCCGAAGTACCTGTTCAACTCTTCTGCCATTTCCTTGTTACCCATAATAATATCACCCGTGTCTGCCTTCAAGGGACCCACATTTGACTTTGCTACTCTTTTTACCTTAACATATCTAAATAAGCTTTTACTGTCCTTCTTTAAATTCCTGGCCAGCTTCCCCTTGTACTTCATCTTTTCAGCCCGTATTGCCCGCTTTGTTTCCTTCTGTTGTCCTATGAAAATTTCCCAAACCTCTGGCTTCCGGCTACTCTTTGCTTTGTTATACATCTTTCATTTTAGTTTTATTCTATCCCTAACTTCTCTTGTTGCCACATTTGCCTTCTACTGCCCTTAGAATCTTTCTTCCTTTTTGGAATGAAATTATCCTGCGTCTTCCGGATTATGCCCAGAACTTCCTGCCATTGCTGTTCCACTGTCATTCCTGCTAGGATCCCTTTCCAGTCTACCTTGACCAGCTCCTCTCTCATGCCTTCATAGTCCCCTTTGTTCAACTGCATCACTGACACTTCCAATTTAACCTTCTCCTTCTCAAATTGCAGATTAAAACAAATCATATTATGATCACTACCTCTTCGAAAAATCCTGCTTAAGAGACTGTACCAAAAAGTTACCATTGATATTCTGGTGATAAGTCTCTGGGCAACACTACACAAGATAAATGATGAGAGCCATTCCCTTGCTACTCACAACAGGCTGTTATCTTCTTTTGTGATTAGTTTCCTCAGTCCTCTTTTGTACCCTTAATAATTTCCCTTGTTCTCTTTGATGATTAATGTGTTGATTAAGTCTGTGGCCTTGACCTTTTGAGAACCAAAATTTGACTTCAATTGTGAACTAAATTTCATTGATTCACCTCTTCTTTTGATGTTTCACTAAAATATATCAATTTTAACGGAGGATACTTGGAACATTGCTCCTGTGAAAACATCCTACGTATTTGTTTTGTTGCATAGTTTTTTTGGTTATTTGTTGTGGTCTATTAGTGCAGAGGTCAACAAACCATGCAAGTTGTGAGCTGTCACCAGAAAATTGAGAATGAATGTTAATAGATTGTCATAAAGGCCTATTTAGTTCATATGCACTGCAGGAAAGGAATAAGGAATAATTCCGTCCAATCCAGCTTACATACAAACAAAACTTGATTGACCACACAGTGGCCCAGCACATTTCTTGATTGTGGTGCTCATTTCCACTCTGACAAAAAGCTCATCAACAGTGTCTCTGGGCATTTTTAGGTATAGAAGAGATTAATCCTGTCTCTACAGTTTCACCTAAAACCTGAGAACTGTTTGGTGAGGCTATTTTTCTTTCCTGAGCTTACATGCTTTTTCATTTGGAGTTACAGAAACAACAAACTTCTGTTTATAAATGCCTCACACTCAAAAACACATTATATTAACAGGCGGGCTCTTGAAATAGCTAATATGCCCACAGCAAGGAGTAATGATAAGGGACGAGATTATTTTTTCATGGTTTTGGTTGCAATACAAATGTTGCAGAACATCAGCAGCATTTTACTTTGTCTTTGGTTTAATTCCAAGTCAAGGTTAAAATAAAAACCACCAACCATTCAACACCCTCTGCAAGGCAATACATTTCAGTGTAGATGCTGCAGTCTTGGAATGAAATTGGAGCATCAAATATTCACACAACAATTTTGTTGACCAATTGCGTTAAATTATAAAGCAAAGTTGTTGCCGCCAAACACTATATCTTGGGCCATCCTCTTCCCGCTGCACTATTCTTAGGTCTTTAGTTCTTTAGTAACTTGTCAGTTTCTTTGTTGAACTAAATTAAGGTGCATGTTGCAATCAAAAGCGCTTGAACAATGGATTGGGAAGAAAGTCAAACTGTAAGAAAGAGGACTGCGCCTCCTTTTCAAGAGCAGCCAGCTCTTGCACGGTCGGTGCCAAAGCATCAACATGACCCTTTGAAGAAATAGTTTCTTCTAGAATACGAACATTTAAACATAACGAATAGGAGCAGGAGTTGACCCTTCATCCCCTTAATTCAGCTCTGCCATTCAACAAGATGACCACAGCTGATCTTCTTCCACAACCATTTTCCTGGCCTCTCCCCATATCAATTAATTTTTTTAAATTCAAACATCTTTCAATCTTTGAATGCAATCAATGGCTATTTTTGCATAGCCCTCAAGGTGAAGAATTGCAAACATTCACACTCACTAGGTGAAGCAATGTCTTATCTCTGCCATAGATGGTCTACCACTTATTTTTAAACTTCTGCCTTTGATTCTGGATACCTCCAACAGGCAAACATCCAACATCAATTCTTCACAATGTTGGTGTGTCTTCTCTTGTTCTTCAAAACTCTAGATAATAGATGGCTATCTCTAGTTACAATTCTTAATTGGGCAGAATGCTCACTTTTTCACTTAAAGCATTAATACCAAAAAACAATAAAAGATCTGCTAAATTTGCAATGATTTTAATAAAATTGCAAACCTTCCTTCTATATCGTCATCCCAGGAACCAGTTCAGTGAACTTTCTAAAGCATCTTACCTTGAGTAAAGAGATTAAAACATTACTCCAGATATGGTCTCACCAAGAACGTAACAATTGCTGTAGCCTATCCCTACTTTTGTACTTAAATGCTTTTGCAATAACAGTAAATAGCACTTGCCTTCCTAATTGGCTGTTGCACATACACGTTAATTTTGATTGACATGATCCCTTCAAATATACTCTGAATATCAATATTTCCCAAGTACTTTCATTTTATTTTCGCTGAGTGGATAGCCTCACATTTTTCCTCATAGTACTCCATTTTCTAAGTTGGCCACTCACATTGTCACTTAGTTTTATGCCATCAAAAAATGGGAAAATGTTACATTTGGTCACCTCAGCCAAATCATCCAAAAAGATTGAATTGTTGGCTCCAAAGCAATGGTCTTTGTGGAATTCCGCAAGTCACAGTCTGCCAGGTCGAGTAGGAATGTTTTTTATCCCAATGTTAAATTGTTGGCAATTTCTGCACCAAGGATATGTCATTGGAAATTGGGGTTGCCAGTACAACAGATTGCCCATACCTCACTCCCCTTCAACTCCAGATTTGTTCTGCAATTTCAGAGTATTTAAGAGTGAGCAACAATGTTGTGGGTCCGGATTCAAATACAGGCCAGATGGGGTAAGGGTGACCGATTTCTTCCCCGAAGGTCAATAATCAAATTGATTTTATCACAAATTCAGTATTTCTATGATCGTCATTATTATTAATGACCAGTCTTTGTTAAAGAAATCCAGGTTAGGAAATTAATTTAAATTCTACAGCTGCCATGGTGACACATCCCCAATTAACTATGATGTTTATCTTTGGTTAAATGCAGACAATAATGAACCAACTATCAGCTTACGAACTTTAATTATATCTGCCAAAAGATCACATGCTGCTACCAAATCATTATCCGCCATATATTCTTGAACTGTTATGGGCCATTTTTTGCTAAAATAAATCAAAAGTTAAACAACGCCAAATCGACTTGTTAGGAATTGGGATATTTGAGTGTGTTTCTACTTTACATTGCAGGTCCTGCAGTGATATCATTTCTCCCCAGCAATTCCTCAAAGACTTCATTGTGATTGCAGCGGTTCTCAGAAACAGAAATGAATGCATAATAGGGGCACTGGAGAGACTGATAGTGCCCTTTCAATGACTTACAAAGCCAGACTGAATTGCTGACTGTTTTCTGGAATGAGTCAGTGTATGCATCACTTGGGGGGAGGTTGCAATTACAAAAAAAAATGTGATTTTCATTGTGGAGGTGGGATAGGGGAGAGGTTTCATTTACAAAAAAGCACATTGCAATTTTCAATGTGGGGGGGTGGATTAGGGGAGAGATGAGGAGTGGGGGAGCAGGGCGATAGTGGGAGAGGAGGGGATAGGGGAGAGGGAGGGGAATGGGGAGGAGATTGGTGGAGGAGGGGGGATAGATTGGGAGAAGGGGAGTAGGGGAGGTATGGACTGAGGGATAGAGGGGAGGATGGAAGTGGGGAGGTGAGGACAGAGTGGGGAAGGAGAGGGGGTAGAGGTAGAGGAAGGGGGAGTGAGGGAGGTAGGGAGTGGGGGATAGAGTGAGAGGAGGGCACTGGGGGAGGTGAGGAGGAAGAGTGGGGGAGTGGGATAAGGGGAGGTGAGGAGTGGGGTAGCAGGGAGATAGAGGGAGAGGAGGGGGGTAGGGAGGGGAGAGGGGTTATGGAGTGAGGGTGGGAGTGACTGAGAGTAGGGGAAAGGAGAGGTAAGGAAGGGAGTGGGGGAGGGGAGGAGGAGAGGGGAAAGAAGAGGGAGGGTGAAGAGGGGGGAGGGAGTGCTGGGGGATGAGGGTGAATGGAGGATGATAGGGGTAGGAAGAGGGATGGCGAGGCGCAGTTGCGGGGGGGTTCCCATGACTCGCATCACAACGGGGATCTCGGGCATCACAACGGGAACCCGTCAGCCGCGCTTGTGCAGTTGGGGGCTATGGGTGAGTGGTGGAATATTGCCTTGGGTGAACGGGGCCAAATGAGACTCACTTGGTCTAGTTGTATTATAAAATCCTATTGTCTGACTAGCAACAGCTCAGTGTTCACAGCAACTAAACACATGTCACTGTGTAACTAAACACTGTGTGGAATATAACTTGCTGCTGCCCAGCCTACACACCGATCACCCCTCTCCCTCCCTAAATATACATAAGCTCCTCAACATTCAATTGAAAGATTTATGCCATGTTGCTTTCCAGCATTAACATTGCTATGCTATTTTGCCAAAGATAACAGAGGCAATATGCATGGAAAGCATGCTTCTTTCTTGAGATCAAAATGATATATAAATCTTTCTATGTACATTACTATTCCAAAACATTTCAAACTATTTGATGAATTTAGAGAAATACTTTCATTGACTGTTGGCAGTGGCAGAAGTTTGGATTCAACTTCAATTTCCAAAGCTAAAGCTTTGAAATGGATACTTGCAAAGTATTTTATTGGCTGCAATCTGCGTATACACAGAGGCTACTTAGTTTTGAGCTTGAAGAGCTATAAAATGCAAATCGTATTATGAGATAAATATAGCCCACGAACAGAGTGATTGGTGGTAGAGAGAAAGGAGGAAGTTGTGCATTTGGATATAATGATAACATTACAGCCAGATAGAAGGGATGCAATTGTGTAATTCCTGTGTGTGGGAAATTTGCACAATCACCCGATAACCATGTGGATTTCCCACGCTTGCTTCAGCTTCTCCCAAATCCAAGACATTGGGTCGGTTGATTAATTGGCCTCTTTAAATTGTTTGTAATGTGTAGAGTGACAGGATTCAGGGAGAACTAATGAAAATGTTTGGAGAATCAGAAAATGAAAATAATGTAGGATTTGTGTAATGGGTGATACATGGCCAGTGTGGACTCCTTAAACAAATGGATCTGTTTCTATACTTTCACTTTCTATGAGTTTATAGTGACAGCGGTTGATTTTATGTAGATAAGTTATATTTAACTACCCTCTATTTGTTGCAGCTTCCTGAAGGATATTATCCTGCTTTTATTGGCAGGTTGTTGCAGATTTTGTTTCTGGTTCACTCTTTGAATAGATTCCTTTCTTATTAAATTGACTTTATTTTCTTGTTTTCTTTAGAGTAGACAGTTTGTTTACAGTCGTAAGTCTCAACCTACCTTAATAGGAAATTCATGTAGTCAAAATATATTCTGTATTTTTAAAGTACTTTCCACATATCTAGATACTATGTCAGTGGAAACATAATGATTGCTGTCTTAATAAATTATTGCAGATAGATTTTAGTTCCTTGATATCAAGATTGACAGAGTGCCACAGAGCAACCTTTTATGCTCAAATTTATTACACCCATACATTCACATGGAAAGGAGATAGAAACGGTCTGGGAAATGATAAGGTTGGAGGCTGTGGAGGGGAGATGAGATGAGATGAGATGTGGACCTGGTGTTTGTCTGTAGGGTCATGGTCAACAGGTAGGTATGAGGAGATGTCCACGAGCTGGCACCTGGCCTCAGAAAGGTAAAGATCAGCATGCCAGACAACAAGGGCGCCTCTCTTATCCTGGCACCAACGTTCTTAAAATATACTAGCACATACCATGCAGGTTGTAGTTGATAAAAAGGCTTGTGCAGCTCTGGGGAAGTTTGTTCTCAATGTGCATTTATTAGCAAATCTGAAAGGATGTGAAGGAACTTTACCTCAATGAATTACCTCAAGTCCATCCTGAACTTTCACTGGGGGTGGAAGATTGCGACCTTCAGATGGTCCGCCCTGTTTCGACTAATGCAATCAACTCGACGTGCACAAACAGAAGATCAAATAGAACAAGTTGTCCTACAACTTTAGGCTGTGTACACCACACGAAAGAAGAACTTTCACTGCAGCCCAACATTGATGTAAATTCTGTAGTCTGCGTCAGGCATTTTACTTCTGAGTCACTTGAGTGATTCCGTGAAGACCCCGCCAGTCCGCATGCGCGTCATATCGTCGCTCGCATGGGGAAGCACCGGACTGGCAGGGCATCGCTCCTGCCGGCGGTATTTTTAAACCTAGAAGGAAAGTTTGTTTTACTTACCAGGGTTTGTTGTTCGAGCAGGAACCTCTCTTCACAGAGGTTTCCTGCTAGGTTTATCGCAAAGTCCGGTTAGTGAAGCGGCTATGGGCTGTGGGGAGACCCCGGTTGCGACCGGGGAAGCGGATAGCCGGTAAATGTCGGGCTCGCGATTCCGGCCACTGACAAGGCATCAGTGGCTTCCAGCCTGCTGTGATGCCCATAGAGGGGCAAATCAAGCAGGAACGCGGCATTACCGCCAGAGTCACTGACAGTGGGGTCAGCGGCTCACAGACATATCGTCGTTTTAATTGTCCCCAGGCATGTGTGAAGTAATCGAAGAATTGTCAGGGGAGTTGGTCCGGGAAGATTCCCCTCCGGGGCTGAATACCGTTTTTTCAATGGTTATCCCAAATAGAGCATCTGTTCCACAGGGTGCTCCAGCAGGGCACACTCCAGGAGGAGGAGTGGTGTCGACGCCAGGCTGGAGAAGAGGCTGCGCCAGCAGCACCTAGTAGAGGGCTGCTCAATAGCACCCTCATTGATGAGGCGCGTGCAATGGGTCAGCTAAGTTCTGACCCCGACTCTGACGGTGAGGTCGATCCAAGCGAAGAACGGCAGCTGCCAGATGTCCCATCTCTGGCAGCAGCCAGATGTCCCATCTCTGGTAGCACGATTCGCTGTCTCGTCAGAGTCAGGAGAGCCACTGAGAGAAGAGCTGGTCTCCACGATAAATTATACCGAATTTGTGTGACAGCGCCGGCCTGTAGAAATGGCCGTGCCAGCAGTGCCTATGGCAGGGCTGCTTCTTGTAGGAGGAGATCATGCGGGGTCAGTGTAATACTGATGCTGAGGCTGAGGGTATAGCTGTGGAGCATACCCCTAGGGAACAAGGCCACGTGTCAGAGGTACCATCCGGACAAAAAGGTTTGCCAGCCCAACAGAATGTTCCATCCTGGTATACGTCCACTGGGGGCCGTATCAGCGCAGGTATCCTCAGGGACCTGCGGCAGCACCTGTTTAGGGCTGCCTATGAATCGCCCTCTCTGACAATGAAGTTTTCATTAAAGTTTCCATGATTCCATGAGGAGGGGAGTGCGAAAGGTCAGATGTAACTGACTCCAGCTTCTAAAGATCTCGGTGGAACATACTAGTGAACAGCGCTAACAAGGGGATATGAGAGCCAGCCGCCGAATCTTCTATTCAGGTAAGGCCTATTCAACAGGAAAGACCTGGCTGACAGATCAATCAAGACCAACGGCAGGCAAGGGTTCATCGTTTCAGAGCGCACCCCAGGCGCTCATCGGCAGTAAGCGGTCACTGAAGCTGGTGGCAGCATGGCAGCTGGGCAGACGTTCCACGCACCCTACCAGTGCTACTCAACAAGGTGGGCCTGGAACTTCCGAAACATGGGTAAGTGGACCACTCACAAGTTTGTAATATTTACACTTGTTTGTACAACACACAAACGATAAAAGCATCTGCTTAGAGGCATTTAACCATGTAAAACTGCACAATACTAGCATTCCAAGCAAGTTTGGGATTATGGCCAGGATTGTCTTTTCAGACAGGCTCGGAAATCAGGCCATGCGAGGCACCCATGGAATGATGGCAGGAGTGGCCTGTTCATTATGAAAAATGGTTAACACGCATATGAACTTTCTGAATAGGAAACTTCTTTAATGACTAACAATGGATTCATAAGGATCCATTCTATGCAGATCCCATTACAAGGGTTATCAAAGGGCAATGATAACTGTACTAATAACAGTGAATGGGATGAACTATTTGCCCAGGTTATTGGCTAATTGATGGAGTCGATGTTTGGACTCAGAATTTGAGGGCACTTCTTATGTCTCGTCTGGATGATATTCTAATGCTGTATTTTTGTTGGCATCTGTTTCAGCCTCAAACTGTGTTTGGGAGGTTGGGTTCATCCACCCAGTTAACTTAAGTTGTTACCAAATAGACTTGTTGGTGATTGGGATTTACCTTTAACTATTAATTAGCCTATGACTCCGCCCTGTGGCAAGAGATAGGAGTTAATAGCAACCTGTTATAAAACTGACTTCTATTCATCAAGAGTGACTGGCAATATAGTAGCTGTGATCAGCTGTGCAAGTCCAGGAACTGACATGGTGCAAAGTAGCAACCCCTCAAAGGTCATGTCGATCATTGTTAACAACCTTATGCTATTGCCAGCTGAAGCTACCTGTCACAATGATGAACAAACAGTATTCAGCATTGCTTCAGTAGTTTGGTCAGTCGAATTTCAGTTATTTACAAACTGATGCTAAGATCTCTAAGGGGGAAATTGCGAATATCATCTCTAGTTGGAGGTGGAGGAGATTTGCATGAGTTACCAATTAGTCAGTTGTTGGTATCAACTAAATATATACACTAGATGCACACCATGGGTAAAGGGCTATTGAGCGAATATACATAATCTACATGCTCAACTACAAGGTGCTACACTACGGAGGTGGCATATGTTAGTCACAAGGCAATCAAATAAAAATATCCTGTAATAATTTACCTAATCTCCTTTGCCACTGGTGTATCATCAAGTTCAGATTGATGACAACACAGAATAGGTATTGGATCTCAAAGTATTATGAAAGTACGGTTCAATGGTACATCGAATATCGACATGTTGGTTTCTTGTTTATTCACTGATTGCAAAAATATGTGGCAGAACAGTGTGGAGAGATCCATTCTCGCTACAAGAAGGAGGAATGCTCTTTTATGTCTTCATGCAGCCATGTTTCCTGCTTTCGTCAGGCAAAATAATACAACCGTATACGGCTGCTCTAAAAAACGGAAACTTTGCTGGTTCAAACTGTGGTTCAGAAAACCGGCCTCTGCATAATAAAACAATTATTGACTTACACATTCTGAATGGGCTACTTTATGGCTCAGGTTGTCACATCAATCCATGGATGTGCTCACTACAGAGTGCAGGGATAGCACCAAAAAAAGCAGTACATTTCCTATTGAGGGGATTGGAAGAGGTTTATTTAATGTTAATGTTACATTTAATATGGTACAGATTATTGACGTCTTCCAGTTCATTCTTAAATGGTCTTTGACAAATAATTCAGTTATACAGCCACTAAAGCTGCAGCAAACGGGAACCACTCTGTCGGGTTTCAACCCCGGATATCGAGTAGTAAAAGAGATCTTTGACACAAGTTCTCCCACTACAAGTATATGCAGTTTTGAATATTGACAGTGTGTTAACAATACTTCACCAGAGGGTTCCAGCTACATCCTTAGTCATGACACTAGGATCAGCACAATGAGGGCAAACATTGCAAATGCTGCAGCTAGATAGGATGGAAATGGCTGCAGATGCCATTACATTTTACATTCTGATCTAGACAAGCAGAGCAGACCAGGGTGGCAGGATTTCAGATCATATTTCGGCATACCCCACGGACTCACGTCTATGCTATATTATATCAAGGCCACCAGAATCCTAAGAGGTGTGGAATCAGCATTGTTTATTAAGCGACAAACACCCACACAAGAAAAGGTTGGTTCAGACTATTTCAAGGTGGCTGAAGCAGGTTCTGTTTTATGCAGGTATTAACACTGACAATTTTACATCTCATTCCACCAGGGGAGCATCAACGTCAGCGGCCAGGGCAATGGACGTTCCCATCGACCATATCCTTGCGACTGCAGGATGGTCAACTGAATTGATTTTTTAAATTTTTACCATAGGCCGGTTACTGACCAGGGCTATATGCCCATTCTGTTTTGCGTCCACTTTAGCCTCCCCTGAGATAGAGGGGTTGCTATTGATCTCTTTATTAACGTAAACCATTAATACATTTGAATCAATGTCATGGTTAATGCATTGTTGATTATTCACTCATCCTGAGTCAATCGATGCAGTGAGACGCCGGGAATTGAATCTGCGGTATGAAATCACAGAGCTTTGAACCCTTCACGGAATCACTCACGTGACTCCGAAGTAAAATACTAAGATTATACGAGAACTTACCAGTTTGAAGTTTGATCTTTATTTTGTGAGGCGTTACGTTGGTGATTACGTGCCCTCCACTCCCAACCCTCTCTCACAAAGGTCATCTGGTAGTTCTCAAGTTGCTGATCTTACTATGATACTTCAATTACTGTTACCTGTGATTTCACACCGCTGCGTTGAAGATTGACACGCATGCGGACTGGCGGGGTCTTCACGTAATCACCAACGTAACTCCGCATAAAATAAAGATCAAACTTCAAACTGGTATGTTCTCGTTTAATCTTACTAATCTACAGCGCAAACGTACACCCCTAGAGATGACACATAACCTAAGCTTTTCTCCCTGCTTGGCTGCTAATGTATCTCCTTGTGTCTGGTGACTTTGACACGTGTTTTCACCGTAGGGAAAATTCAAGAATTAGTTCTGCTGGAAATGTCTATCAGATGGATTGATGTGGTACCTTATTTTTTCCACTCCAAAGTGTTTTCAGCCAAGCTTCTGCTGTGGTGTTTCTTGGGTCTTCAAAATGGTAAAATGTCCATGGGAATTGTCATGAAGGTAAGAAAAATCTTGTGGGATTGGCACCAGGATTAACTGGTGTGTGTCCTCTACAAGCACAAATTTGGCACGTGTACAAGACACAATTAAACATCTCCACCATTGAGTGTAATAAATTGATTCATGTTATTAACCATTTTGTTTACCTTCTGTTCTACCGCTTTCTTTTCTTACATACAAATCCCCAGGAGGATTTGCAAATTTAAGTGCAAAAGCCACTTAATCAATACATTTAAACTAATGCAGATGTCTGCAATTAATCCTTAATGTAACCAAACAGCAGACACTAATTTCCAGTTGCAAAAATAGTACCAGGCCTTATATTTGTCTGTGATCTTGAATTTGCACATTCATTCTATTGCTGTGAAACTGTCCTCTAACACTTCAAACACTAATATTAACCTGAATTACACTAATTCCAATATATTAGGTCCATCTGTATTATATTGATTCTAATACTGCTGGATTGTGCTGTAATTCATACATTTTTATATTATTGTGTGGCCTTGGATCACATTAATTCTAATATTAAAGAACAGTCCTATATTAATGTAAACCTATCATAAAGGTGTCCTTTATTACATTAACTGTAATGTTATTATATTGGTCAATATCATGTTCATACAAACTCACTATACAATATTACAATAATTTCCTTGCAGTACTACATCTTATATTAGATAGGTAGCAACATCATAATGCAGTCCTGTATTATATTGATTTTAAAGCTACACTAGACTAAGTGGGACCCGCTGGGTCCCTGTCACACGGGAGGCCTGGTCCCCCAACGCAACCCATTCCCCAACGCAATATTCTACAACTCACCCATTCCCATAACACAACCCATTCCCCCAACGCAATGTTCCACCACCCACCCATAGCTCCCAACTGTGCTGGAGCGACTGACGTTTATAAAGTTTAAATTATCAATAACGTAAACATAGAAACATAGAAAATAGGTGCAGGAGTAGGCCATTCGGCCCTTCAAGCCTGCACCGCCATTCAGTATGATCATGGCTGATCATCCAACTCATTATCCTGTACCTGCCTTCTCTCCATACCCCCTGATCCCTATAGCCACAAGGGCCATATCTAACTCCCTCTTAAATATAGCCAATTAACTGGCCTCAACTACATTCTGTGGCAGAGAATTCCACAGATTCATCACTCTCTGTGTGAAAAATGTTTTTCTCATCTCGATCCTAAAAGACTTCCCCCTTATCCTTAAACTGTGACCCCTTGTTCTGGACTTCCCTAACATCGGGAACAATTTTCCTGCATCTAGCCTGTCCAACCCCTTAAGAATTTTGTAAGTTTCTATAAGATCTCCCCCTCAACCCCCCCAGCGCCTCTACTTCCTGAGAATATTATGGAGAGTCGGTTTGTCAAGGAGGACTCTCTCTAACATCTACAGATGCACAGTAGAGAGCTTGCTGACCGGTTGCATCGTGGCTTCGTTCGGCAACTTGAACACCCTGGAGAGGAAAAGACTACAAAAAGTAGTAAGCACTGTCCATCATCAGCTCTGACCTTCCTTCCATCAAGGGGATTTACCGCAGTCGCTGCCTCAAAAAAGCTGGCGGTATCATCAAAGACCCACACCATCCTGGCCACTCACTCATCTCCCTGCTACCTTCAGATAGAAGGTACAGGAGCCTGAAGACTGCAACAACAAGGTTCAGGAATAGCTACTTCCCCGCAGCCATCAGGCTATTAAACCTGGCTCGGACAAAACTCATAATAACCCATTATCTGTTATTTGCACTTTATTGGTTTATTTATTCATGTGTGTATATATTTATATATGGTATATGGACACACTGATCTGTTTTGTAGTAAATGCCTTCTATGTTCTGTGTGCTGATGCAAAGCAAGAATTTAATTGTCCTATCAGGGACACATGACAATAAACTCACTTGAACATGAACTCAATCTTCTAAATTCTAGCGAGTACAAGCCGAGTCTATCCAATCTTTCTTCATATTAAAGTCCTGCCATCTCAGGAATCAGTCTGGTGAACCTTCTCTGTACTCCCTCTCTGGCAAGAATGTCTTTCCTCAGATTAGGAGACAAAACTGTTCACAATACTCCAGGTGTGGTCTCACCAAGGCCCTGTCCAACTGCAGCAGAACCTTCGCTATAACTGCAAACATACCATTCACTTTCTTCACTGCCTGTTGCACCTGCAAGGCTACTTTCAATGACTGGTGTACCATGGCACCCAGGTCTCGTTGCATCTCCATTTTTCCTAATCGGCCACCATGCAAATAATAGTCTACTTTCCTGTTCTTACCACCAAAGTGGATAACCTCACATTTATCCACATTATACTGCATCTGCCATGCATTTGCCCACTAACCCAACCTATCCAAGTCACCTTGCAGCCTCCTAGCATCCTCTTCACAGCTAACACTGCCCCCCAGCTTCGTGTCATCCGCAAACTTGGAGATGTTGCATTCAATTCCCTTGTCCAAATCATTAATATATATTGTAAAATATTAGATCAAGGCAAATGCATCTCACTCTCCATCTTCAGACCCCTATTCCCCTCCTCCATTATCCTCCCTCCCCCTACCCTCCACCAACCCTCCTCTGCTTCCTCACCTCACCCCCTCCCTTCCCCCCTCTCTCTTCTCCCTCCCCTCTTCCATTAACTTCACCATCCCTCTTCCTACACCTATCCTCCTCCATTCTCCCTCATCCCCCACCACTCACTCCCCTTCCTTTTTGTTTTCTTTTCAAGAACTTTATTCAACACAATCATATGATACAACACATCAAAACATAATCAAAATTACACTATATCAAAAAAATCATTATGGTACAACAGTGCATTCATTGTTTACAATACTCTCAACCCCACGCGGTGACCAGCATTGACGGAAGGCCTCCAGTGTCGCCGTGGACACCGTGTGTTCCCTCTCCAGGGACACACGCGCACGGATGTAGGCCCGAAAGAGGGGCAGGCAGCTGACTCCAGCCTGACCATCGACAGCCCGCTGCCTGGACCCACGAATGGCCATCTTAGCCAGGCCCAGAAGCAAACCGACAGGTAAGTCCCACCCCCCAACTCGGCTCTCCCCACACCCTGCCTTGTGTCCGAACACCAGGATTGTGGGACTAAAATGCAACCAGAACTTGAGGAACAACCCCTTCAGATATTGGTACAGGGGCAGTAACCTCTCACACTCCATATAAGTGTGGAACACGGTCTCTTCCTCACTGCAGAAAATACAGGCGACGGACGAGGCCGTCAACCGGCTCAAAAAGTTTGTTACATACCACCACCCTGTGCAACACTCTCCACCCCAGGTCCCCAATGTAAAGGGGAACAACTCCCTTATAGAAGGACCCCCACTGGGGACCTCCCTCGCCTTCGGGTGGTAACACCGTCCGCCACGGTGTGTCGGGACGGGAGACGAAGGCAAGGAGGTTCAGAATGTGCAGGAGCATCCTATGCAGTGTGCGTCTCTTCGCATCACAAAATGGCATGCTGATCATCTCAGAAAGGCGGCTCAGATTGTGTGGAGCCGGAGGCCGAGAAATATCCCGGAGCCTGGGCCCGATGAGCAGATCTGACGGAGCGTGTGAAAGCTCCGTCAGAACCATTCCAAGCACACGCCTCTCCTCGACACCCGCCATGACGGAGTGAGGACCGGCCACTCCCACAGCCACGACATCCCCCTCCCCTCGTGGAGCAACACGCTGACTGAAAACAGCCAAAGTCCCCACTCTTAGCACATCCTGTAGAAGACAGGCAAGCCCCTTAGGGCGGGTTGACTGATGCCCGCCACCAGGAGCCGTGAGACCCCCCCTTAGGCAACAAACCAGACGGAAAAAATACGTGGCCAGAGCGTGCCATCTGGGGGGGTTCTCTACATACATGTACCTCCGCAGAGTCCACTCCCCTTCCTACTCTCTCTCTCTCTCTCTCTCTCTCTTTTTCTCTTTCCCTGTCTCTCCCTCTCTCTCTCTCCTCAGTAGACCAGGCTGTGTACAGGCCCTGTGTCCTGGGCTCCCTTTGTTTGTGTGCTCGCATCCACCACAACCAGGGTTGTGTTCTGGAGTGGATCAATGGTGCTGCAGGGACAGGTTACTGTGGAAACTTGAAAAAGGTGGGCAGGCTGCAGGAGTGAAAGTTTCACCCACTTTCCCCCACCCTTACACTCCCAGAGAGATCCTTACCATTGAGATTATCCCCACAGCTGCAGAATTGAAATGAAGGCACAGACATGATGGCAATAAACTGCTGGAGGACTGGTGCTCTCTCCAATACACTGTCACAGACCATGGAGTGGGAGTGAGAGGCCGACGCCTGCACCTCTCCCTCTTAGCGGAACCGGAACTGCACCGACCCTAGACCTAGCTCTAGCCTCAGCGCTGCGGTCAAATGGCGCATGCCAGGGAGACTTTCACTGCCCTCCCCCTCCCCCTCCCCAGACAGTTATTTAAGATTTTTTTAGGTTTCTAAACCTTAATAACTTTTAAAATATACCATCGATTGGAACAACACTTGTGGCACTTGCAGCACAGGAGAATGTTGAGGAAGGTGTCTAAAGATTGTCCAATATAGATGGTTCAATAATCAATCAATTCAAACACTGTTAAATTGTCCTTGACATTAATTTTAAGGTTGTGGCCTTGTCCTAACTTACAATGGAATATAAGGTTGAGTATTATTTTGCAAAATACATTTTGTATTAAAGTGCATAAGGATTTATTAATTTTACTTCTTGATCATTAACAGCTTCCAATGGTCCAGATTGAGCTTGGCTTGCCAGCCATTCCCATTCAGTTCAATAGCAATTTTACAAGGGCAGATGGATATATGATAGGTGACATTTTTGATTTTTAATACTTTGACATAATTGCCAAAAACACTGACAGAGAGTAAATTAAATAGAGTAAATTCAGAAAATATGCAGAAAATATCGGGAGTACGTACTGCTGCAATACCGACATGTCGATCGACAGTGAGACCACATCTGGAGTATTGTGTGCAGTTCTGGTCCCCTAATTTGAGGAAGGACATTATTGCTATTGAGGGAGTGCAGCATAGGTTTACAAGGTTAATTCCCGGGATGGCGGGACTGTCATATGCTGAGAGAATGGAGCGGCTGGGCTTGTACGCTCTGGAGTTTAGAAGGATGAGAGGGTATCTCATTGAAACTTATAAGATTGTTAAGGGTTTGGACACACTAGAGGCAGGATACATGTTCCCGATGTTGGGGGTGTCCAGAACCAGGGGCCACAGTTTAAGAATAAGGAGTAAGCCATTTAGAACGGAGACGAGGAAAGACTATTTCTCACAGAGAGTTGTGAGTCTTTGGAATTCTCTGCCTCAGAGGGCAGTGGAGGCAGGTTCTCTGGATGCTTTCAGGAGTGAGCTAGATAGGGTTCTTAAAAATAGTAGTCAGGGGTATGGAGAGAAGGCAGGAATGGGGTACTGATTGGGGATGATCATTAAATGTTGGTGCTGGCTCAAAGGGCCAAATGGCCTACTCCTGCAACTATTGTCTATTGTCTATTGTCTATTGTCATTTGTGGAAGTTGAGTCACGACTCGACTGCGAAATTAGCAGATTCCACAGGCATGGGAAGCCAGCATCAAATGGCGAAACGGCCTAGCACACCACTCCCTGCGTTAGTCATTGGATGACGTCACTGGGAGGCACTTCGGTATTGAGTAAGTTGGAGTGGCTATCATATCACTGCATGGTTCTGGCAAGAGCAGCACCATTTTTACCAGGAGTCCCACTGGAGCAGTGCTGGGAGCCAGATGACACCATGGAAGTACCTTCCACAGAAGACTTGGAAGTTGCAAAGTGTGACGGTTCTCTGTGTGCTATTCCAGAAGAGGATCTACTGTTCTCATGTGTCATATGATTTGACTGGATAGCATGCAGAACAAGCACAGTTGAATTGTGAACATTTTTCGTTTTATTCAGAGCCAAAGTTGTGTATAATAGTAAGATTAAACTAGAACTTACCAGTTTGAAGTTTGATCTTTATTCCATGAGGAGTTATGGTGAGCGATTACGTGAAGAAGCCCCGCCAGTGCACCTGCGCGTCAATCTTCAAAGCAGTGGCGTGAAATCACAGTAACTACAGTCGAAGTGATATAGTAAGTCTCAGAAGACTAGAACTACCAGATGACCTTTGCGATTATGAGGGGCAAGAGCGGAGGGCACGTAATCGCTCACCGTAACGCCTCATGAAATAAAGATCAAACTTCAAACTGGTAATTTCATTTAATCTTACTATTTTACTTTGGAGTCACGTGAGTGATACCCATGTGATTGATATATGCAACAGCTGTGGTATTGTCAATCTGAAGCTGAACATGTAAATCATGCATTGTTGAGCAGAATGCTTTTAGGCCGTAGAATGCACCCAGCATTCTATATAGTTTATCCCATGCCTCTGCAGGATTAATGCCTCTTGCACACTCCATCTGCCTCCACAGCTAGACTCGGTATCAGTGGCTCCCCATCCCGAAGTACTCACATCAGTTTGTAAAACTGAAGGTTATTGAGTCAGAATGTCTCTAGTACATCGTGAGACATTAGTTATCCACCACACTCGGCGACAGCTTTGGCTGGCAACTGCATTGGTCTATCGAAATGACCTGCATGTTCTTTCAGTGCTTGGTCTTTAGCTCGTTGCTCCAAAGTAAAATTGGGTAACAATGCTCTCAATCTGTTTCTGGTCAAAACATGGTGGATTGCCCCAATTTTATTTCCATGGGACCCATTCTATTTACAGCCTGCTTCCCAGCAAAGATTCATTTGGCTTTTTATCTCAGTTTGGTGCCCTTCGCTGGCTCACAGTTTTATTATATTCCTGCATTCATGCATATATTTTTTCTATTATTGTTAATAAAGACTGGAGAATTCAAGGTTTGGTTGGTGTAACATATTTCTTTGTCGATATTGTAATGATCCCTGCTATAAAGTTCTTTTCTATTGATTTTTACCTTCTGATTCTTTAATATCTCAGCATCTCATCGTGACTTTTCAACTCTTCTATTCAAATACTTTTTACATTTAAGAAAATAATGACCCAGAGGTATTGATCACATGACAGGTAGCCTTTGGCTTCGTAACTTAGAATAATTTCATGACTTCCAAACTAATGTGGAAATTGCAAACGTATCATCAACAGTTGACCTTAGATTTTCCAATCAGCTTCTCAGATTTGCTCTGTTGTCAGACTCCACCTTGAACCCAATGTAGGAATGTGAAGTCTGATGATTCCAGACAACTTATAGACAAATATCCACTGAGAAACTAGACACTTGGCACAAGATGTGCTTCTCTATATATTTCAAACAGCCAACGGCAATAATATAGATTATTCTTTTAATTGTTTGAATGTTTTAAAATGTTTTAAATTGTTTAGCTTAGGTTAGTTTAGTATATAGCTCAGAAACAGGCCCTTCAACCCACCAAGTCTGCACCGACCAGCGATTTTTGTTCGCTAGCACTATCCTACACACTATGGACAATGAACAATCTTTACCGAAACCAATTAACCAACAAACCTGTACGTCTTTGGAATGTGGGAGGAAACCAGAGACCTCGTAGAAAACCCACGCGGTCACGGAGAGAGCATACAAACACCATACAGCCAGCAACCGCAGTCAGGATCAAACTTAGGTCTCTAGCGCTGTAAAGGGCCTGTCCCACCAGCATGCAACTCTAAGCGATGAACGCGATCAAACCGGCAGCGGGGGCCGCGCAGAGGTCGGGTGATCCCTGTACAGGGCCGTTCCCACCAGCATGCGCCTGCATGCGGCAAGCGCAACCAAACCGGCAGTAGGGGCCGCACGGAGGTCGGGTGAGTGGCGCAACGCGGCGCAAAGTGAGGCGAACTTGGAGCGAAGTCCAAGGTAAGTTAGCCAGGACAGAGAAGGGCACACAGAGAGGGGCACCGAGGCACACACACACACAGGGCCACGGAGCCACACACATAGAGGGTCACGGAGGCACTTACAAACAGGTTCACGGAGGCACGATGTCCGGGCGGTGTGTAAATGTCGAGGCGACTGCGAGCCAACAAGCCGTTGCCGTGCGGAATTTTTGGACATAGTCGGTTTTTCGGAGCCCCGCGCGGTGTCGGGACGAATTCAGGACGAACTCCGCACAATTCCGCACGGCTCCGGCGAT
This sequence comes from Raja brachyura, assembly GCA_963514005.1. The sequence continues at coordinate 104,009,257 of OY740785.1, forward strand.
CGAAGTGGGACCGGCCCCGCGACGCCGGACGGCTCAAGCGACCACGTTAGGTCGCGCTAATCGCATAGAGTTGCATGCTGGTGGGACAGGCCCTTAAGGCAGCAACTCTACCTCTGCGCACCGTGCTGTCCTTAAGTATTTACTTAAAACTCAGTTCTTCGCTTTGTTTTTACATATTTTACCAAAAAGGTTGCATTTTCAAAAGTTGTTCCGAAGATTTATTTTTATATGTGAAGCTAATTAGTATACCATGCATAGCACAACCAGGTGCCAAAGCACTTCACTTTTTTGATGGTTGGGGCTAGTTACATCCCAATACCCTCACCTTGGATCACACACATTTAACTTACAGGTAACCCTTGCAAGATTCTACTGGGAAATTAGCACTTGCCAAGTACAAGCTTTGTTTAAACAAGGCATCAGGGGACACTAGCTAAACTAAAATCAATGGGGATCAGGGGAAAAGCCTTCCACTGGTTGAAATTACACCCACATAAAGGATGATGGTTGTGGTAGTTGGAGGTCAACACAATCAGCTACTGGACATCTCTGGAGGAGATGCAAATCCTCATGCAAAGTGTTTGTGCTCAACGAGCTTCAGCTGCTTCAACAATCATCTTCCTTCAATTATAATGTCAGATGTAGGGATGTTCACAGATGAATCCATAATGTTCAGCACTATTTGTGACACCTCAGATAATGAAGCAGTGCTCATCCATATGAGGCAAAAACTGTACAATATCCAGGCTAAGGCTGACAAGTGGCAAGTAATATTCATGACACACAAGTGTCAGGGAATGACAATATCCAACAAGAAACAATGCAGCATGACCTCCTGGCATTCAATGGCATTACCATCACCGTATGACCCGTATCAATATCCTGGGAGTTAACATTGAGAAGAAACTAAACTGGAGAAATAATCTTGGTCAGTATGAACGAGTTGGGCCAAAGGGCCTGTTTCCATGCTGTAGCTATCACTATGACTCTATATGCATAATGTGGCTACAAGAGCAGGTCAGAGGCTCGCAGTCATGCAGGGTGTTACTCATCCAAATACCCCAGAGCCTGTCCATCATCTCGAAGGCTCAAATCAGGAATGTGGTGGAATACTCTCCACTGGCCCAGATGAGCACAACTTCCACAACAGTCAAGAAGCTTGGCACATACTGGACAAAGTACCCTGCTGGATTGGCACCCCATTTCTATGTGCTCACTCCGCCACTGATGCAGAGTAGTGGCAGTTTCTACCATCCATAGAATGTGCAGCAAAGGTAGACAAAAGCTGGAGAAACTCAGCAGGTGTGGCAGCATCTATGGAGCGAAGGTAATAGGCAACGTTTCGGGCCGAAACCCTTCTTCGGACTGATATGAGGTGCTGCTCCTCCAATTTCCGGTGGTGCTCACTCTGGCCATGGAGGAGGCCCGGGACAGAAAGGTCAGATTCGGATTGGGAGGGGAAGTTGAAGTGCTGAGCCACAGGGAGATCAGGTTGGTTAATGCGGACCGAGCGGAGGTGTTCGGCGAAACGATTGCTAAGCCTACGCTTGGTCTCACCTCCTGCACCCACACACAACTCACTGACTTCATCCATTTCACCACTAACTTCCATCCGGCACTCAAATACACCTGGACCATTTCCGACACTTTCCTACCATTTCTTGACCTCACTATCTCCATCGCAGGGGATAGACTTCTGACCGACATCCACTATAAACCACTGACTCCCATGGCTATCTGGACTACACTTCTTCCCACCCTGCTTATTGTAAGGACTGCATCCCCTACTCCCAATTCCTCCATCTACGGCGCATCTGCTCCCAGGATGAGGTGTTCCACCCCAGGGCATCAGCAATCTCCTCATTCTTCAAGGAACGGGGGTTCCCCTCCTCCACTATAGATGAGGCTCGCACCAGGGTCTCTTCAATACCCCGTAACACTGCTCTCTCTCCCCTTCCCCCACACTCGTAACAAGGGCAGAGTCCCCCTAGTCCTCACCTTCCACCCTACCAGCCATCACATACAGCAAATAGTCCTCCGTCATTTTCGCCACCTCCAACGTGACCTCCGTAACTCGCTGGTCAATTCTTCCCGTACCACCCGTACCACCCTCTCCCTGGGCACTTTCTCCTGCAACCGCAAGAGATGCTACACTTGTTACTTTGCCTCCCCCCTCGACTTCATTCAAGGACCTAAGCAATCGTTCCAGGTGAGACAGAGGTTCACCTGCACCTCCTCCAACATCATCTATTCCATCCGCTGCTCTAGATGTCAGCTGATCTACATCTGTGAGACCAAGCGTAGGCCTCCTCCATGGCCAGAATGAACACCACTGGAAATTGGAGGAGCAGCACCTCATATTCTGCTTGGGCAGTTTACACCCCAACGGCATGAACATTGACTTCTCTAATTTCCGGTAGCCCTTATTGTCTCCTCCCCTTCTCAGCTCTCCCTCAGCCCTCTGGCTCCTCCTCTTCCTTTCTTCTTCCCACCCCTTCCACCCTACATCAGTCTGAAGAAGGGTTTTGGCCCGAAACATTGCCTATTTCCTTCGCTGCATAGATGCTGCCGCACCCGCTGAGTTTCTCCAGCACTTTTGTCTACATTTGATTTTCCAGCATCTGCAGTTCCTTCTTAAGCACATGAACTGCAGCAACTTATAAGACTACTTTGTCAACACCTTCCAAACCCCCCACTTCTACCAGATAAAAGGACACCAATTGCAAAAAAAATGGCAGTACAACCACTTGGAATTGGCCATCCAATCCACATACCATCCTAACTTGGAAATTTATTGACATTCCTTTCACTGTTGCTAGAGCAAATTCCTGGAACTCTCTCCTTAACAACATTGCGAGTATCCCCACAGCGTAAAGGGCCTGTCCCACCGGCATGCAACTCTATGCGATGAGCGCGACCTAACGTGGTCGCTTGAGCCGTCCGGCGTCGCGGGGCCGGTCCCACTTTGATCGCCGGAGCCGTGCGGAATTGTGCGGAGTTCGTCCCGGCATCGCGTGGGGCTCCGAAAAAGTGACCATGTTCAAAAATTCCGCGCGGCAACGGCTTGTCGGCTCGACGCATAACACACCGCCTCGACGTCGTGCCTCTGTGACCCTCTCTGTAGGTGCCTCCATGACCCTCTCTGTGTGTGGCTCCGTGGCCCTCTCTGTGTGTGCTTCTGTGCCCCTCTCTGTGTGCCCCTCTCTGTCCTGGCGAACTTACCTTTAAGACTTCGCTCCAAGTTCGCCTCACTTTGCGCCGCGTTGCGCCACTCACCCGACCTCCGCGCGGCCCTCGTTGCCGGTTTGGTCACATTTGCCGCATGCAGGCGCATGCTGGTGGGAACGGCCCTGTACAGGGATCACCCAACCTCCGCACGGCCCCCGCTTCTAGTTTGATCGCGCTCATCGCATGGAGTCGGATGCTGGTAGAACAGGCCCTTAAGGAGTGTAGTGGTTCAAGCAGGTAGCTCACCGCCATCTCCTCAAGGGCAATTAAAGATGGGCAATTAAATGCTGGATCAGTCTTGAAATCTCACATCTCTTGAATAAATAAAAAATTGAGCTCCCTGCAGACCACAAATTCAAGGCCAGCCTCTATAAATAAACCAACTATTAATGTCATTTATCTTGTTTGTGCATCTCATGATCATGGTGCCAGGCGCTGAATTAAGGATGAAAATGGAGCAGATGCTAATTGTCGTCTATCCAATGTTTTCCACTATTTTGTATCAAATTTCATTGTAGTCCAATGCCGAACAAAGGAAAATTACTACCTGCAGGGAGATGATAAAGAAAAATAGAGAGGACTGCTCCACCAGTGTTCCCAGTCATCAGCTAAGACTCAGTGAGTTGCATACTTATTTCTAAACATGAGGAATAGTAAGATTGAACGAGAACTTACCAGTTCGAAGGTTGATCTTTATTTTATGAGGAGTCGAAGTGAGGGATTTCGTGAAGAGCCCGCCGGCGCGCATGCTCGACATACTTCAAAGTAGCGGCGTGGAATCACAGAACCAACAATAGAAATGACTTCGCATAGTATGATTGAATTGACTAAGATTACCAGATGAAGGTGATTGAGGGTTGGGCGAGGAGGGCACGAAATCCCTCACTTCGACTCCTCATAAAATAAAGATCAACCTTCGAACTGGTAAGTTCTCGTTCAATCTTACTATTTCATTTCGGAGTCACGTGAGTGACTTCGTGAAGACTTCAAAGCTTCTGTGATTACACGCCCTGGACCACGTCCATGCTGACACACCACTACCAGGGATGGATGGGAGGACAAACTGGCTCAATAGTTCATACTGCAAAACAAGAGCATATTTATTAATAACAAATCAAAAACCCCTCATGCGGGGATATCTCCACGTTCTTGACCTGCATTCAGCACGGCTTCTGCGAACTGTAGAGGAGCAGCAACAGGCTTGTTATAAAAACGCTGGAACACAGCTTCATTAGCCCATCCTGCTGTGGCGAGAATTTGGTCCATGGGCACCTCCATGACCCTCGCCGTTGACGTCGATGCAGCCCTGGTGGAAAGAGACTTGAACACATTAGTGTCGATACCTGACTTACCCAAGACGACTGGAAGCCACATGGATATCGTCTGGACTGTCACTCGATGATGAGGTCTCTTATGAGTGACAAGCAGGTATCTCTCCATTCCTCTGATGCGTGCCGTCACCTTGACATAGTGGCGGATATGTGAGGCTAAACATAGCCTAGCATCTGCGGGGTATGCCGGGAACTTCAGCTGCAGCCCTGTGCATCCAGGTCTATGCTGCTTTAGTAGCTCGTCAATGAAAAAGACTACTTCTGTAGGGGTAGAAGTCATTCTGTCGACACGAAGTTTGTGTAGTGTCTGTACCCTCTGAGCTGAAGTCAGCGCTAGTAACATCACCAGCTTCATGGTGAGTTGGTCCAGTTGGAGCCCTTCCATGGGCGACCACGTCCTGAGCAGGGTTAATACGTCCCTGACATCCCAGGTGATATTATAGCGTGGTGTAGGCGGATTCATATTGAATATACCCCGCATGAGTCTGGACACTAGCCTGTTGGATCCTACCCCAATATTGAGGTAGAATGATAGCGCACTCCTGGCGCTGTTGATGGCACTGTAACTTAAGTGTTCATCATGGTGCAACCCCGCGAGGAATTCCAGGACGTCGGTTATTGTCACGTCATCGCACGTGATGCGAGAGCGGCTGCAGTAGGCTTCCCACTTCTGAATATGCGAGTGGTATCTTCGCCTTGTGGACTCTCGACACGACGCCCCGATGGTATCCATGGTCCGAGCCGAGAGGCCGTATTGGACTAACGGCCTGTTCAAAACCTGCAAGCCAACAACTTTAAATAGCCATGGCAGGGATGTGGCTCCCCTGACACAGGGTGAGTAACCAATTGTGGGCAACCCTTCACAAGGACCCAAGGTTCGTTGAGCATGTCAAAGACCACCGGATACCAAGGCTGTGTGGGCCAGTCGGGTATAATAAGGATGCCCTTGGCAGCATCTGCCTGAATCTTTCGCAATACCCGACTGATGAGGCAAAACGGAGGGAAGGCATAGAAAAACCAATTCCCCCAGTCCAGCGAGAATGCATCTAGCGCTATTGCCCCAGGATCTGGTTCCCATGAAACGTAGGCTGGTACCTGATGGTTTAACCGTGACGCAAAAAGGTCAATGTCCGGTTTACCAAATTTGGCTGTGACTTTAGAAAAAATCTCAGGATGCAACATCCATTCAAAATTGTCATTAAATTTGCGTGACCTGGTGTCCGCCACAGTATTAAGCTCACCTGGGAAATAGGTAGCTGAAATCCAAATGTCTCTTTGAACACACCAGAGCCAAATTGAGTTAGCCAATTTGTCACACAAAACTGACCTGGTACCACCCATATGGTTTGAATATGCTACTGCTGTGGTGTTGTCTATTTGGAGACGGACATGTGCTCCAACAAGCTTGGAACAATACGCACGAAGTCCGTGGAATGCTGCCAGCAACTCCAAATAGTTAATCCCTTGAGTTAACAACATCGTTGATTCAAGGGTGTCCCATCTGCCACCACAACTAGAGCAATTATCAGTAGCTCCCCAGCCATTGGAGCTTGCATCAGTTTGCAAATATACCACCGGATTAGCCTCCCTAACAGGCTTAAATGAGTTGCTAATGTGACACACCCACCATTGCAACTCAGTTATCGCTTCGGACGGCAGCTGCATTGATCGATCGTAATGACCAGCGTTCCGTTTTAACGCAATAATTTTAGCTCTTTGCAAATTCTGATAATGCAAAGGTCCATATCGTGCTGCCGGAAACAAAGCCACTAGCTTGCCAATTACTGTGGCTGTATGCCGAATCGATGGTATATTGGTGCCAATTAAATCTCTGCACACCTGAGTGACTTCCTCAATTTTGTTAATTGGTATAGTTATCCTCATACTCATTGAGTTCACCGTGAACCCTAGGTAATTAATTACCTGGGCAGGGCAGAACTTCGATTTCTCTGGATGGACAATGAATCCTAATTGTTGAAATATATTGACAGCAGCTGCAACACCCTGTTCAGCCAAATGCAGGGTGTGGCCCACAATAAAGACATCATCTAAATAGGCCATAACTATATGATGTCGTTGTCTCAAATAGGCCATGATTGGCTTCACCAATTTAGTGAACAATCTAGGGGCTGTAGTGAGCCCATTAGGCAAAGCCTTATACTGCCAAAGTTGCCCCATCCAGATAAATTTCAAAAACCTTCTATCATATTTCTGGATGGATACTGAATAATATGCATCCCTTAAATCAATGCATGCCATAAAGCAGCCATGAGAAATCAATGATTTGGCTGTTTCAAACGTATCCATTTTAAAATGAGTATATGTTACAAACGTATTCAAACGGGTTAGATCAATAATGACACGACAGCCTCCATCCTTCTTAGGTCTAGTAAATATGTTCGAAACAAATTCAATTGGCTCATGCACCGTTTTCTCAATCACACCCTTCTGTTCCAGACTTAAAATTTCCTTATAACCTGCTGCCTGTTCTGCAGCAGACAATTTGAACGTACGACCAGGCATATGCTGGGATGGAGGAATGTCGCCATTAATAAACTCAATTTTATGCCCCTGAATATTCCGCAACACATACTCATCACCAGTAAAATTACCCCATGCATCCAAAAACAACCGTAAACGACCACCAACATGGGAAGTTAAACAGAGAGAAAAAAGAGAACCAGACCCCCTCACCTCCGTGGTTACCGGCGGTCCTTGACACGTGTGGGTGGCCGTGGAGGTGCTGGGTTGGCTTGAGGGCGCGGCGTCTTCGATTTCCACAAAGGTCTCTGCCGACCCTGTCCTAAAAAAGACCCTTGGTGCTGGTTCTGGTGCTGTTGTCGTTGTGGAGCTAGAGGGTGAGTCCTCGTCGAGGCACTGGCCGACCCTCGTGAGCGAATGTATGGAGCTTTTGAGCCGGACGGTGTGGGGGCACTCTTAGAGCGCATGATCCCCACCGTTTTGGCTTGTTCGTCAAGCTCTTTGACTCTCTTCGAGAGGTCCTCACCAAAGAGCTGACGGGGCGGCGGCGGCGGCGGTGGTTTGCACAATCCTGCAAACTTCGGGTTGAGTGCTGGGCGGATGCTGTTTTTGCGAAACCCGTTGATTTCGTGCTGGGTCGCGCACAATAAGGCCAGAGCATCTTCCTGGTCCAAATTCAGTTCGTCCCCGTCCACCGACCGCGCAAAGGCGGTAATACCGGCCGTGAGGAGTTTCAGGATCCGCTGCAATTTTAGCTCTTGTTGACGGATAGCCGCACTGATGTTGCCCCATATTGGCGTATTGACCACAGGCACGTTGAGGGAGTTGCAGTTTGATGGAGCCTTGTGACGGCTCATAGCCTGGATGAGGACTTCTTCCTGCAGCACCTGATTATTAAGAAAGTCCACTGTGGCTGCCAGCTTTGTATTTAGAGGAAGACCAGCCGTATGTGGGGCCGCGAACTTGGTCGCCACATCCAAGAGTTCCTCCGCTGGCACCTCCAACGGAGGTGGTACGGGATCCACCAGAATCTCCTCCTCCTGCTGCTCCAGGCTGATAGTAGATGTTGGTGAAGACGCCCTGTGCCTGTTGCTGCCCTGCTGTTGTTGGCGTTGAAGCAGGAGCTCCAGCAGCCGCTCCATACGGTCAATACGCCCTTCACCCTGAACACTCAGGTGGTCGGAGTCCTCCGGCTCTGAAAAGAAAACCGGGCTCCTGTCATCGGCCCGCACCTCGTCGAGGCCCTGCCGGTGCCGGTAGTTGTCGCTAACAGCCGCCGAGGCGAAACTGCGCGATTCCTGCGCGGGCGTGTTCAATCGCCTCCGTTTAGCGAGAGCTAAAGCCGCTGCCACTAAGGGCACTCGCGGCGAGGTGTCGGCAGCAGCCGAAGCATGGCTGCCTGGGGCCCGCGCAGTCTTGCCGGCTGCCCACATCGTGGACGTTGCCGACGCATGGTCTCGCCCACCCATCCATGGGGGGCTCGGCGACCGTGACGAGACCCGACTCGACCGACCCCTCCCGGCGTCGAGAGTCGGGGTGTGCCGGCTGGACCTCACAGCCGCCCCGGGTCTCGCCCTGGAACCTGACCGCTCCTCCGCGACAGGCAATGCCTTAGCCCTAACAGGGTTAGGCTTCTGGGCTCCTCCCCTCCCCCTTCTCGGAGGGCTGAGTGGAACAGGCCGTGCAACGGCATGTGCCCTGCTCGAGGTCGCCAGCGAGCCCGCTGACAACCTGACTGCCATGGCAGGGTCCCCCTGCTCTGGCGGCACACCACACTCCTCCTCATCGAACTCCTCCGAGCTGTGGTGTGCTGGCGGATCTGGACCTGTAAACACAGGGCTTACCCACATCTCCGCCTGAGTCCCGGCCTGCGCTGCAGGTACTGCCGATGGTAAAGGCCCCGGAACTGTTGACCGGCGAACTCGTCCTGACGTCCTCCGGCCCTTCGAACTCCCATCCATGTCCTTGCTGCAAGACATAATCAGACAACAAGGACCACCAACTAAAGGTGGAATACTCACCTCCGTGGCCCCTTATGAAGGGCTGGCGAGGAGCGCGCTCCACCGCCAGCCTTCGCAGCAACGCGTTACGACGATATGTCGAGCATGCGCGCCGGCGGGCTCTTCACGAAGTCACTCACGTGACTCCGAAATGAAATACAAGTTTAAGAGAATTGAACAGAAAGTTAAGGTTAATATTCAAATATACTGTAAACAGCCCACTGCTTTAGATACAGTTCTATTTCTCGGGCTGATAATAAATATATCATGACACATAAATTAGAATATCAGGGAATAAGCGAGTTCGGTATTCCAAAAAATGCAAGGAACCATGGGATTTGTCAAAGGTCATTTGTGATAAAGAAAAAGTGAACGAAGCGCTGGCTGTATAAACTGTGTATAAATTGTTGTATTCTTCCAATTAATTAATCTGGAACTCAATAGTGGACAGGCATCGCTGTATTATGAACAATAATTTGATAGTATTTCTGTGTCACTTCACAAACTCACCCTCCGGTATTCCGCAGAACCTCGCCCGGCAACGTTGGAAGACATTCTCTTTCTCTCTCCGAGGAGGAGGTTAACCGACAGCCACTGGATAAGGCAAGAGGTGCAGCTGACGGTCCCTGGCCCGTCGGGGAATGGGTTCCTTGGGAGTTGGAGCAGAGTTGAGCTGGAGTAAGAGTCGTGCTGGCTGTAAGTCTGGGGCTGCCACTGCTCCGGACCGGCGTCCCGTCACCATGGACATCTCCAGCCACCCCCGGACAGAGATGGGACACTCCTGAGGGGACGGGGACGGGGACGGTAGTGAGATCACCCGTTCGCACTTGTTCTACATTATCTAACTCCAGTAGCAAATCAACACCGCTTGCAGTGCCGGAGACCCAGGTTCGATCCTGACTACGGATGAAACGCAGGTCTGTATACATGCGGCAGCTCAGCAGCCGGGAATATTTATCTCGAGTGACCTATGACCTGGGGATACTCAGTTGAAATACCAAACTCGCTTATTCTTTCCTAGCATTTTCCAACCTTTCTAATTCAATTAATGTTATCATGAACAAATTATCATTACTGTTTGTGGGACCTCGCCATTGTTAGAATATTGATTCAGTCGAAAGTACTTCATTGCGTAGGAAGCGAATATTCAGAAAGGAGCAATAAAGTGGTGTATTTTTTTACTTGTTTCTTATATAACCCATTTCTTCACATTTGTAAGATCCGTATTGCAATGGGAGGTGGGGAATGAACATGATGATATTACAAAGGGAAAATAAAAACCAGACAAAATGAATTATGTTTACAACACATTAAAGCTATTATTCAGGAGTAGGGTGATTGCAGCCTGACGATTTATATCCATCATTCATTGGATCATTCGGGACTTCTGTTCACTTCTTACTAATTGTGTACAATTTACACAGAGAATTGTAAAAACAATCGTGGCCTCCTTTATTATGATAAAGAGACTGGTGCAATTGAAATTGCAATGATAAGCGTGTAGCTCATTACTTAAATACTTTGTCACATTGGCAATGTTCTTCCCAAGTTAATGTTCCATAACACTGAATTGCTGTGAAATGTATTGAGTACCAAACATACTTCATGCTCATTAAAGCAAGCTTCCAACAGAATGAGGGCGTACAATACATTAAGCTACTCGATGATGTTTCCCAATTTTCTCTAGTAGGCACACGTAGCGATAAAAGAAAAAAATGAATTTTTATATAAAGCATTTTTCACAACCTCAAGGGCATCTCAAGGAACTTGACAGCCAAATAAGCATCTCTGAAATGTAACCATTGCTCTAATGTTGCAGAAACAAGATCACTCAAATTATCATCGATAGACATGGGTGAGATGCCAGAAGATTCGAGAGTGGCATCGAACATTCAAATATTTTGTTTCTATTTGAACAAAAGGCGACAAAGAAAAGCATGAGATTTAAGACTAGTGAGCCTTACATCAGTGGTTAGTAGGTTACCAGAGGGAATTCTGACAGAGGGGATCTACATACATTTGGAAAGACAAGGACTGTTTAGGGATAGGCAGCATGCCTGTGTTTGTGTGAAATTGTGTCTCACAAATTTGAGATGGCTGATGAGGGTAATACAGCAAACATTGTCTGCATGGACTGTATCTGTGCTGTACAACTCCATGACTATGACTATGATACTAAATGGGTCATTTTTGTCAAGACCTGGCGGGTTGCGGCTTCATGAAGTGCTCACCGAGCCAGTCCCCCACGGCCAAACGCAAGCCTTGGCGGACTGCGGCCTGCAGGAGGAAGTTGCTGAGCCGGTACCCTGCTCGTTGGACCCGGCGGAATGTGGCCTGGTAGGGGAAGGTCACCGAGTTCACCACTGCTTGTACCCCAAAGACCAGAGACCAGGAGGAGGGAGCTGGTTATGACATCGGACACAACAGGCGAGGTGCAAGTCCGATAGGCGAGGGAACCGGGGTCTGGCCTACCACACCCTAGTGGTAGGTACCCACGAGGAAATAAGGTAGATGGGCGAGGAGGGGTACATCACATCCAAGGAAGGTGATAGCTGGAGACCCGCAACAGCCTGGGACTTTGAAAAGGGCTTCAAACTATGGTGCCTCTGACATGCGGGCTCAGTAAACTATTTCTGTGCACTTGTTAACTGGGGATCAGGGGTATGTGTAGATCAGTGTCACTCATGTTATGAGTCACACTTTGTAGCTACGCCCACTAGTTTAACAGAAAGCTTCTCTGCCCTTTCTCCCTTACTTTTGAGTTACATGCTAAGATGAAGTTACCTATGCTGCAACGCTAATAAAGTCTTTGGATCTTAGTCACTTAAGTTATTCCAACAGCAGAAGTTCAACATGGTGTCAGAGTGTACAGACTCAGTCCTTCCTTAATTATATTGCTTTTATTTTAGTTTGTTGTTTTCTCCGGTATATATTACTATGGTTTCTGCTCTCAGAAAACCAGAGATCCTGGTGTTTAATGAGGACCTCGCAGAACGGTGGTACGTATTTGAAGAAGACTTATAAATTTACATTGAAGCAGCTCACCCTGCTGCAGCTGCTCCCATTGTTCGAGCATCAATTCATCTTAATTTAGCAAGGAACAACAGAAGCTGCCCGACATGCCAGAAGATTACATTATGAACCGGCTAGATTTGACCCGGTTAGTGTCCAGATCGCTCCCACTGAGTCTATCCGTGACCCTGACTGCCTACTACGCAAATTCCAACAGTTATGTGAGTTACGTACTAACTTGGTCATGGAGAGGCATTTTTTCTTTTCCCGAAGCCAGAGAGGGTGAACCTGTGGAGATGTATGTCAGTGCATTGAAGCACATTGCCAATCGATGCAATTTTATGGATATATGTGATATGACCATTTGGTCTATGGTTTCCACAATGATAAATTACACAACGAGTTACTGCAGGATGCTGAGCTTACTCTAGAGACTGCTGAAAACCGCTGTCACATTGCTGAAATGGTTGACGCTCATACAAAAGTTTTAAGGCACTCTGCTGGTCGTCAAATTAACGTTGCCGGCATGTCTTATCAGATTTCTCACCGTTCTCCTCAAGTGCCAGACAACTCTATCGTGAGACTAATAAACAATTGTTTTAACTGTGGGGGTTCGCATGCTGCTACTCATGACCATTGCCCTGCATATGGAAAATTATGTAGATTTTGTAACAAATGGAATCATTTCTTCAGATGCTGTCAGTTGTGTAACAACAGATTTAAAACTAGGCAATCTGTTAATTCACTTGGCCATGAGAACTTGCTCTCGGAATGCTCTCAACCAGCTCCCACGGATTTGCAGGCTGCTAGCGAAGGTTTTGGCATTGATGTGCATTCTTTGTCTGATTTAATGCACAAACAACTAGCTCCCAAGGTCAGAGGCCAGGCATAACATGATCTGTCTAGCTGTGTTGATAAAGTTACGAAAAACAGAGACTGTCACTCCGACGGCTGCCTCCCTTCTCCCATTTGCAGGAGGTCCAGTGCACCCTATTGCTCAAGTAGAGCTACGTTGCTGTCTTAACTCACGTTCCCCATGCTATGCGGGACCATGTTCAAAGTGAACTCAATAGAATGGTGTCTCTAGGTTTGATTGCTCCCATCGCTGACCCCACAGATTGGGTTTCCACCATGGTTGTGGCAACGAACAAGAATAAGGACAAAATATGGATATGTATCAATGCTAAGGATTTAAACACAGCCATTAAAATATCTCACTAACCCATGCGCACTGTGGACGAGACTGCAGTGCAGATTGCTGAGGCAACTGTCTTCACTGTTCACCATAGGACATTCCTGCTATTGAGGGAGAGCAGCGTAGGTTTACAAGGTTAATTCCTGGGATGGCGGGACTGTCATATACTGAGAGAATGGAGCAGTTGGGTTTGTACACTCTGGAGTTTAGAAGATGAGAGGGTATCTCATTGAAATATATAAGATTGTTAAGGGTTTGGTCATGCTAGAGGCAGGAAACATGTTCCTGATGTTGGGGGAGCCCAGAACCAGGAGCCACAGTTTAAAAATAAGGAGTAAGCCATTTAGAACGGAGACGAGGAAACACTTTTTCTCACAGAGAGTGGTGAGTCTGTGGATTCTCTGCTTCAGAGGGCAGTGGAGGCAGGTTCTCTGGATGCTTTCAAGAGAGAGCTAGATAGAGCTCTTAAAAATAGAGGAGTCAGGGGATATAGGGAGAAGGCAGAAACGGGGTACTGACTGGGGATGATCAGCCATAATCACATTGAATGGTGGTGCTGGCCCGAGGGGCTGAATGGCATACTCCTGCACCTATTGTTTATTGTCAGATGCCAAGAGTTCATTCTGGTAGATTTCGCTGGTACTCCTCCAAGTTAACCACCTTCAGCACACCGTTCGGGCATTACTGATTTCTTTGCATGCATTTTGGCATAAGCTATGCTAATGAAGTATTTCAATAAGCTATGGAGCAGTTGTTTGCAGGTTACCCATGCTCCATTGTAGTGGATGACATCCTTGTTGTTGGACGAACTGTCGAAGAACACAATGCTAAACTGAAAAAGGTCCTGGGTCACACCAAGTCCATTAACCTCAAGCTAAACCCTCAAAAATGCATATTCAGGGTAAGTGAGGTGAAATACATAGGCCATATGTTCACTAAGGATGGCCTAAAAACTGATCCGGCAAAAACCAGTGTCATCAACTAGCTCCAAGCACCAACATATGTGCTCAGTCTGCCGAGATTCCTTGGCATGGTTAACTACTTGAGCAAATTTATTCCGGACTTCAGTGAAACATCAGCCCCGTTACGCCAGTTTACACACAAAGACACTGCTTGGACCTGGCACGAGCAACAGCAGAGGACATTCGGCGTTCTTAAGCAGCAGATGTCTTGTGCTCTTACTCTCGCTTATTTTGATCCTAAACGACCGGTCACACTGACTTGTGACGCTTCACAACACGGACTGGGCGCAGCATGTCTTCAAAATGATGGGAGCGGCAATAAGCCTGTTGCCAATGCCTCGCGCACTATGACTGACATAGAACAATGCTGTGCCCAAATTGAGAAAGAGCTGTTGCCCGTTGTTTTGCCTGCAAGAAATTTAACGACTTTATCTTTGGACATACGGTCACGATTGAAACTGACCACCAACCTCTGATTAGCATCTTAAACAAACCAATTCATGGCTCTTCAGGGTGTCTACAGCAGATGTTGCTACAACTTCAAAAATATGACATTGTTCTGACCTACAAATGTGGTAAGGATATGCACCTGGCTGACACTCTCTCGCGTGCACCCCGGAAGACCTGCCGAGGTTCGTCCTTTGCTGGATGATGACTTTATCAAAATGACTGTGTCTCTTATTCCCTCATCCTGGTTGCCCACACTGCTGCTGACAGTACTTTACGGTCGCTTGCCTCCGTTTTTAAGCGCAGCTGGCCAGACAAACACTACAATGTTCCGCTGCCAGTCTTGCCTTTCTTGCCATCCGCGGTGAGCTTGTGCTGCAGGATGGCATCATTGTAAAAGGACACAAGGCTGAGCTCCCTGCTTCGCTGCACAGCAAGTATTTTACAAGTGCTGTCCATGCAGGGCACCCAGGAACTGAAGCCACCGTCCTACGGGCAAGAAACATGTTTTATTTGCCTGGCATTGTCAAATGCATCACTGAGAATGTGGCGTCCTGTGCAGTGTGTAACAGCAACAAAAGTAAGCACTTCTTTCACATCCAGCTCCTGCCATCCCGTGGTCTACAGTGGCAAACCACATATTTGAAAGGCATGGCAAGCAGTACCTGGTACTTGTCGATTCGTATTTTGGATGGTTTGACATTGATTTTCTTAGCAGCGCCACTTCTCGCGAGGTAGTTTCGAAGCTCGCTCATCATTTTGCAGACCACGGTGCTCCGTTCATACTTTTATCTGATAATGGCATTCAATTTACCAGCCAACACTTCACGGCGTTTACTGCACACTGGGGTTTTCGCCACATCACCAGCAGCCCTGAATATCCACAGTCGAATGGGCTAGATGAGTGGGCTATCAAGAGTGCCAAATAGCTCATGGAACATTCGTACAGAGCTAATTCCGACGAGTTCCTGGATCTACTCAACTTACACAACATCTCCCTGGACCCCATTTTGAGTTCACCTGCTCAACGTTTATTGGCGAGGCAGACCCGAGCCACGGTGCCTGTGGCGGATCAGGCATTGATCCCACACGTGGTTCCACCATCGGAAGTCTAGTCCAGGTTACAACAAAAGCGTGACATTCAAAAACAGTGGTATGACAAAACAAGTAGGCCGCTGCTACCATTAACTGTATTGGTGTTATTTCTGGAACTGCTTCTGAGCCACGCTCATATCTGGTCAGTGCTGATGGCGCCACCTACAGGCGTAACAGACAACATATCCTGCCTGTGGATGAGCCAGCTCCACATCTGTATTATCCAGCCCGTACAAGTGTACTTCCGTCCGTGTCCAGCGGCATTGATTCGCATACACCAGCACAACAACCCACTTCTGGAACAACTGCTTTGCCAGTGGCAACGCCCTCTCCTCCTGCGCCACAGTTCCCTGTTTCATCACCAGGAATGCTGGTTCAATCTCCGTCACCTGTGAAGCCACTGGCTCTATCCCCGGTGCGGAGAAACGGAGATGGTCTTTATCGCACACGTGCTGGTTGTGTTTGCAAGCCCACCGTGAAGTACCCGGGCTATGTTTGACTTTCCTCCAGCTTATTATTAACTGGTATGCATGCCTTATTTAGTCAATGGTTTTGTACTGACATTTAATTCTTTAAGGGGAAGGATGTAGATCAGTGTCACTCGTGTTATGAGTCATACTTTGTAGCTACGCCCACTAGTTTAACAGAAACCTTCTCTGCCCTGACGAAGTTACCTATGCTGTAAAGCTAATAAAGTCTTTGGATCTTAATCACTGTGCGTGACTTAAGTTATTCCAACAGCAGAAGCTCAAATATTCTTCAAGACTATTTGTAAGAAAAACAATTTCATTGTGCGTTAGCAGTTCGCACATGTGACAATAAAAGCACCATTAACCATTGACTATTATTACGTGTAACCAGCTGGAGGGAAATGTGTTGGGGCTTCAGCTGTGCATAATCGATATCAATGATTTAGATGAAGAAATCAAGTGAAATATATCCAAGTGCTGATAATACAAAATAAGATGAAATGCTGAATGGAGAGAAAAATTCAGAAAGGACATAGAAGATGGTGGTAATATGGACAACTGCTAGCTCATCCAGCAGGGAAGCAGAAACATGGAGTATGTTTTTAAATGGCAAGCATGTGAAAGGTGTTAGTGCTGGAGGGACTATGTGTCCTTATACATTAATCATTGGAGCACGTTATTTGGAATGAAGTTGGATATTGTCCTTTATTGAAAGAATATTTGAGGGTAGGGATAAAGTAGACTTTATCTGTATTTCTGTATATAGACTTTATGTATATAGACTTCTGTATGTAGACTTTATCTGTATTTCTGTATTTCTGTAATATTTTGGGCTCTGGTACATCTGTATCTGGATTTTGAGTACACGTCTTTGTCACAGGAGAAGGAGGGCCACTTAGGATCACTAAATTAATCCTGGGTTGGTAGTTTGGCACAGTGAGCAGAGATTAAATTGAATGTGCCTATCCTCTTGAATTTAGAATAATAATATGTGATCTCATTCTTAAGGGGACTGACAGCACAGACAGGGTGATGCTTCCCATAGCTTGGAATCTGGAACCGGATGTCACATTCTCAAAAAGAAGGACGAGGAGAAATATCTTCACCCAGAGTGGATCCTATGAAATATATATATATACCTTTTCCAAAAATCAATAGCACCTGGAACGGTTTCCAAGGATTGGGGGGCAGCAAATATAATCCCACTATTTACGAATCAGAGAGAGAGAAAACAGGGAACTACCATTGTTTATCTCTAATGTAAATGGTAAGGAAAATGGTGGAGTCAAGAATGAAAAATATAGTAACAGGCCACTTTGAAAAGTGTAACAGAATTAAGTAGAGTCAGCATGGAATTTTGAAAGGAAAAGCATGTTTGACTCGTCTGTTAGGGTTCTTCAAGGCCATAACATCAAATATATAAAGAGAAACCAGTGGATGTGGCAATTGTGGATTTTCCAAAAGCTTTTGATGTAGTTACACAAATACATTTGTCAATCAGTTATAGCAGAGGAAATGGGAGTAACATATTGGCATGGATTGAGAATTAGTTATTTTACAGAAAGTAAAGAATAGGAATAAATATATATTTTTTGCAGGTTGGCAGGCGGTGACTGATAAGATACTGCAGAAATCAAGGCTTGAGTCTCAGCTATTCACGATCTGTTTCAATGACATGACTGAAGGACCAAGTGTCATATTTCCAAATCTGCTGATCATACTAAACTAGGTAGGGTTGTGAGAAGAGAGAATTCAAAGAGATATAGATAATTTGAGGTAGACAAAAATGCTGGAGAAGCTCAGCGGGTGAGGCAGCATCTATGCAACGAAGGAATAGGTGATGTTTCGGATCCTTATCTGAAGAAGGACTCAATTCTTCAGATAATTTGAGTGAATGGGGGTGAAAAAAGCCAGGTGGAAAATAACATGGAAAAAAGTGAAATTATGTACTTTTGTACACAAAACATATGTTTTAAATGGTAACTGACTGTGTGATGTAAAGGTGGTGTTCTGGTAGAGAAGTTGCTGGCAGCCTACATGCAGATACAACAAACAGACAAGAACACAAACCTTTATCTGTTGACCAGTGTCTTAATATAAGAATATTGATGTCTTAATGATAGGGGCTTGGTGAGATTGCACTTGGAATATTCTGCTCATTTCTCATCCCCTTATCCAAACAGAATTTACTTTCCAAGGAGTGCAATGAATATTCATCAGTTTTGCTCTGTGGTTTGCCAAATGAGGAAAGATTGAGTAGATTGGGTCTATACTCTTGAGACTTTAGAAGAATGAAAGGAGATCTTCATTGAAATTCTTACAGGGCTTGACAAGCTGCAGGCAGGGATGATGTTTCCTGTGATTAAAGAGTCTAGAAACAAGGGCAGCAGTTTCAGAAAAAAAATCTTCACGCAGAGGCTAGTGAGATCTTTAGAATTATTCACCCTGGAGGACTAATGGGCCTGTCACACTTAGGCGACTTTCTTGGGGACTGCAGAGGACTATGCAGTCACCATATGGTCGCACATGGTTGCCGGGTAGTCGCCTTCATGGTTGGGAGGAGTTCTCGCATTCTGTGAACTAGTCGTGGTCTCATTATAATCGCCGCAAATTTTTCAACATGTTGAAAAATTAATGGCGACTAGAATGAAACCACCATGGAGAGTAGGGAGAGTTCTCGTGCCATAGGTGGGTCGCCAGGAGGTCCTAGTGGATTGCCAGGAGGTCAAAGGTTATTGCAGGTTCTCGTAGGTTGTAGCCAGTGCTGACCAGTGAATTTCATTGTGGCTCATTGAGAAAATAAAACGTAAGCAGTAGTTATCAGAACCAAGGATAACCGACCGGTAATGTTAAATGTCCGCCGAGCTTCACAGCCGTGCATCTCTGGCTTGTTAAAAGTTGTCTCCACTCCTTCTCCCCCCCTCTCTACCCCCTCTTTTAAAGGACTTACTGTACACTGTGCTTTAGTGTTAATTACAGAGCCAACCTTTCTGTTCATCGCGGTGTGTGTCTGTATCACCATGGCTTTGCACTGTGTGAATTTCACTCAGACAGCGCTCCCCCGCTTGCCCCATCCTCCGCCTGCATAACGGGCTGGTGAAGGAAGCGATGTGTGCGTGTTCCACTCTGACAGTCACCGTTCCAGTTGTCGGTTTTTCAGGCGACAGACACCAGCAGTCACCTGCAAAATCGCCTGTGGGACAGGCCCATAAGGCATGTTGTTCATTCAAACAGATATCAATAGATTTATGGTTAGGAAATCACGGGATATCAGAATAGAGCATGAAAAAATAGCAGTGAGGTAGGATATCATCCACGATCTGGATTAAATCTGGTGAAAGTTTGAAACTACTCCTGCTGTATTTCTTATGCTCTTATGTAAGATAGATGATTCAATTCAATTCAATTCAATTCAATCTTTAATTGTCATTGTGCAGTGTACAATACAGAGACAACGAAATGCAGTTGGTATCTTTGAAGGGCAAACTTACAAATAAACAAGTAATTGCACAGTAGTATGAGTATATACATCTATACATATACAGTGGTATCCATGCAATTTGCTGGTGATTGGATACTCCACAGGGGGGGGGAGGGGTGGAGACAGGCAGTCATTGAGGTGCAGCGTTGAGATGTGTGACAACCGCAGGGAAGAAGCTGTTCTTGAGCCTGCTGGTACGGCAGCGGAGGGACCTGTAGCGTCTCCCGGATGGGAGGAGGGTAAACAGTCTATGGTTGGGTTGTGAGCTGTCCCTGGCGATGCTGTGCGCCCTGTGCAGGCATCGTTTACTATGGACAGGCTCAATGGAGGGGAGTGAGGAGCCTGTGATGCGTTGGGCGATCTTCACCACCTTCTGCAGAGCTTTCCGGTCGGCGACAGAGCAGTTACCATGCCATACTGTGATGCAGTTGGTAAGGATGCTCTCGATGGTGCAGCGGTAGAAGTTCACCAGAATCTGGGGAGACAGGTGGACCTTCTTAAGTCCCCTCAGGAAGAAGAGACACTGGTGAGCCTTCTTGATCAGCGAGGATGTGTTGTGGGTCCAGGAGAGATCATCGGAGATGTTGACCCCCAGGAACCTGAAGCTGGAGACACGTTCCTTCTCCGTCCCGTTGATATGGATGGGGTTGTGCGTGCAGCCTCTCGATGTCCTGAAGTCCATAATGAGCTCCTTGATCTTCTTGGAGTTGAGGGCCAGGTTATTGTCGGCACACCATGCTGTTAGGAGCTGAACATCCTCCCTGTAGGCCGACTCTTCGTTGTCGCTGATGAGGCCAATCACCGTTGTGTCATCTGCATACTTGATGATGGTGTTGGTACCATGTACAGGTATGCAGTCGTAGGTGAAGAGGGAGTAGAGGAGGGGGCTCAGCACGCAGCCCTGGGGTACGCCAGTGTTCAGGGTGAGGGTGGAGGAGGAATGGTTATCCAACCTAACAGACTGTGGTCTGTTGGTTAAAAAATCCAGTAAACAATTGCAGAGGGAGGGGTTGATGCCCAGGTCATCGAGTTTGGCGATAAGTTTGATAAATTCAAATCAGAGAATGAGAGATATTTGGATATTAAGCAATATGGATTTGGTGCAGGAAAGTTGCACCAGAGTAAAAGATCAGCCATTATCTTGTTTATCAGTGGAGTGGGCATAAAGGGCTAAATAACCTAATCCCAGGTGTATTTCTTATGCTCGGTCCCAGGGCACCGCCTAAGAAGCAGGAAACCAGTCTACAAGGTCCGCCAAAAAACAATGTGATTATGACCAGACTTTCTAATTTTATGATGTTGGTTGTGAATTAAATATTGCCTGGAACATTGTGCAAATGATCCCTTGTTCATTTTCAAAATTGCGATATGTATCTTTCTTAGTCAGTGTAGAGGGCAGTCAGAACGTCAGCATAATGTACCACCTGAATGACTGTACGATCTCAGTACTGCAGACAACATATTTGTGCTTGTATCTTCAGTTCAATCTTCACCATAAGATAAATACACAGTCAGCAAATCCAACCATTTTGCATTGTTCCTTCGGAAACACAATTCAATGAATATGCGGAGTTTAATAGAATCTATTCATCAGCATCATTTGCTTCTTTTAAATATTCCACTTCTAAGAGTCAAATATTATATAAATTACAGTGCTATGCATAAAACAACACAGATATCTTGGATGTTTTTACTAACTTGCCAACATTTGCCCCCATGCCATCTTTCAAATCTGATACATTGTGACATTTATTGTTTAATCCATTTATGTTTCCTGGTTCGAATAAAACATGTTGGAAACAATGCAGAATAATGTTCTATAATGGTTTCAACATGGCAATCTTAAACTCTGACAAGCATATGCACCTGCACAAAAGCAAACCAAAATGCCAATGGAAAAAAAACTGATCATCGCAACCATAAATTCTGAAGCTAATAAAATTATACATCAAGTTGCGAATAGTAACTTAGGCAATTTTACAGGCGACTGCCGGTGACTGTCACCTGAAAAACCGGCAACTGGAACGGCAATGTCAGAGTGGAACACACACACACATCGCTTCCTTCACCAGCCCGTTATGCAGATGGGGGACAGGGCAAGCGGGGTAGCGCTGCCTGAGTGAAATTCACACGGTGGAAAGCCAAGCTGATACAGACACACACCGCAATGAACAGGAAGATTGTGCTTCATTAAGACAGCTAAAGCACAATGTACAGTAAGTCCTTTAAAAGAGGGGGGGAGAGCGGGGAGAAGGGGGGGAAGGGGGAAGATGGAGGGAGAAGGAGTGGAGACACCTTTTAAGAAGCCAGAGATACACGGCTGTGAAGCTCGGCGAACATTAACATTACCGGTCGGTTACCCTTGGTTCTGAAAACTAATGCTTACGTTTTTCTTTTCCAATGAGCCAATGAAATTCACCGGTGAGCACTGGCTGCAACCTATGAAAACCTATGAGAACTTTCAACATCCTAGCAAACCACTAGGACCTCCTGGCGATCCACCTACGGTACGTGATTTCTCGCTACTCTCTATGGCGGCTTCATTCTGGCCGCCACTAATTTTCCAACATGTTGAAAAATTTGTAGTGACCATAATGAGGCCGCGACTAGTTCCCAGAATGCGGGAACTCCTCACGGCCATGAAGGCGACTCACGGGCAAGCACCTGTGAACATGTGGCGACCATGTGGCAACTAAAGTCGCCTAAAAAGTCGGTAAGGCCATGTTAGGTTAGCTTTGAAATACTGCCAGCAGAGTTTCGTATTAACAAAATAATTAACGGGTAATGTGTCCCAGCAAACTTCATAACAGTGCTCTGTCATTTGTATCTATAAGGTATACCACACTAATTGCTACCTAATTTGCACAGCACAACAACTTGAATTCATAGTGTCTTTCGCATTGCAAGATGTTTAGAGCACTTCACTGGTGGGAAGCGGAATTTGACGATGAAACTCTGGTTTTGGATAACCTCAAGTTTACAAACAATGCAAGTCTAAAGGTAACAAAGGCACAGCAGAACGGTTCTATGGTTCATTGGTGCTTTATTGTTACATGTACTGAGGTACAGTGGAATAGTTTTTAGCATACATTTCAATAAACATATTACTAAACATCAGCACAATCTTGGATGAAGTACAAGTGTAGTACACTGAGACAACATAAAGAGTTGCCAAGTTTTTACGCCTGTTTGAAGTCTAAGTTATTCCAAATTACATATCAAAACTCCTCCAAAATGGGAGCTAGTTATATCTTATTAGCAATATAATTCCATTAGGAAATGTTGTTATTTGCAACATTACATAAATTATTTTCTCTTTTTTTTTACTGAATGTACAGATTCTGGCATATTTTCATACTAATGAACTGGAACCCAAGGATTGGCAGAAGAATTGCAGTCCTAAACCACTCAAGGGTGACAATCAATTGTCAACACTAAGGCTAGAAAGGAGAATTTTAGGTAGTGGATTTGGAAAAGGAGTCTTGTCTGCATGGGTAAACAGAAAAGTAGAAGTAACTGTACCACAAAGCAGTGAGATTACTCCAATGGTTCAAGGTAAGTGAAAATTAACATTTAGATTTAGAAACAAGGAATTACAGAGGCTGGTTTACAAAAGAAGACACAGAGTGCTGGAGTAGCTCAGCATACCAGGCAGCATATCAGAAAAACACAGGAAGGTGATGTTTGGGGTTGGGACTGCTCATACTGATTGTGGAGAAGGGGGATGGGGAAGCTGGTAGAGAGGAGTTGACAAAATGTATTTCTTAAAAAGCAGATAGCAACAAAATTGTTACAGGTAAACCATGGCAATCTTAAATTGGGGAAAATGAATGGTCGGCACGGACTGGAAGGGCTGAGAAGGCCTGTTTCCGTGCTGTAATTGTTATATGGTTATATGGTTATATGGTTAATTGATTCGTCAGATGGGAGTGCCAAGATCTACAATGAGCACAAACGTTGCTCAGTGCTTCTCGGGCTCCACTCACAGAACAAAGGAGAGTTAGCACAATTATACACTTTTCTTATCAGTAAAACATTCCTACCAAGTCTGAATATGGCATGACTGAAAGATTATATAGCTTTTCAGAAATTAGGAAAGGCTGGGTCCAAATCAAGCTCATCCAATAACAAGTTATTACTTATCTCTGAGCTATTTGTTTAAATCATGACTTCCTAATGGCCTTGAAAGAGCACATGTTATGACGCAGGCTTCCATCTTAATGTATTTTTTAAACAGACAACCTGTCCTCCATATTGTGTTCCATATAATTTGCAAAGTCATTCAGACTTAGCACCGAGCCATTCTTTTGTTCTACTAGACCATTCTTTAGTAGAAGAATGACTCAATTTTAGATTTGACTTTTAGATTTGACTGTACCTCTTTATTTTCCTCCATTTTTATCAAATATGATAACATTCACAGTCCTGGGTAGGTACACACAATGGTTGCAATCATTAGAGCAATGATTAGCAGAATGGTAGAGCATAATGTATCACTGTGCCCCAAACCAAAGGTTTGGCTACCAGTTCAATAGTACCCCAAAGTCCATCAAACCAATGGTATGGCAACCAGTTCTCACTCTCTTAATTGGCAACCATCCTGATGAACCTTGTTTAAGGTGAATGGATCAGGTACCCCCTGTAGGCAGTGTAATCCTTTCAACCGATATTGGGGTTGTGCCATAAAGTTTGCACCTGTCCGAGAGTGTTGCCAGTCTCTTCATAGATCGTTGCACAGGTGCTCCCTGCTCTCAGCCTGTGGTAGGGTTCACCTCCTTGAGTGAGATGCTTGCGTATCCATAGGTTTGTACAACTTCTCCTCCCAGTAGGTTTGGGTGCCCGGCCTCCATATCACCAAGTAGAAGCAGCTGCTGTACTGGAAGCGAAAGACAAAGCCACCGTAGATTGCAGTCTGTGTTGATGTAGAAGGTGCCACTGAGGTTGATGGCATTGACCTCCTCAAATCTGCAAGGCCAGGGTCAGAGTTGGTGGTCTGCAGTAACTCACTGCCCTTGTTGCGCACTACCCAGTTTGGATCGAATTGCATCGTCCCGTTTGGAATTTCCTCAGATCAGTCTCACTGATGACGCTGTTCTCGGGGCACATGTCATAGAATTCTGGGATGTTGTTGCCAATGTCGTCCTTGCAGTTGTCTCCTCTGCTGTCACCATCGCATCAACCTGGTCAGGGTTGGGAACAAAATGGCAATTGTCCTTCTCATCAGAAAAGCCAACATTGCCATTCTCATCAATGTCCTGATTTTCATCACACTGATTACTCACCAGGTCTGAGTCGTTGTCTTCCTGGACAGGGTTGTGCATAATCTCTTTCGAGAGGTCCATCTGTTTCAAAATGTTCAGCTTCTCTCTCTCTAGACCCTTGGTCATACGATAGAGCTCAAAATGCTTCAAGATTGTTGATCAAATGTGGTTTGTCTTTCTGAAGTTGTGACCAAAAGCTTTGCACTTCCTCCTGATCTGTAAAGATTTTCTTTCTTCTGTATGGATCAGCTTTACATGGCACTGCAGGTAGTGATCAATCAGAAACACCTTGTTACATCCTGGGTGGGGCAAGGTCTTTCACGCAACTCTTCGTGCTGCTCTTTTATATGTTTCTTAAGTCCGTCAACTCCTCTGTAAACAGCACAGCAACCCTTATACTGACATTGCTGCATGGTGGGGAAATCTTCCCCTTCCAAGTTTGACTTTGGTTTCCGGCCACGTTTTTGCCAAGATTGTTTCTTCACTTCCTTAATATTGCACTTCTTAACTGGTAACTTACTCTTCTTCTTCCAATATAGTTGAAAAGATTCATCTGAAGAGCCATTCTTCACTTTTATTTCTCCGTCATCTTCACTTGATAAATATCTTTCAGAAAGATCATTGGACTCCACAACATCATTTCTTATAGAACAGGATGCTTCATTGCAATTAACTGTTTTTTTCACATTTAATGGTTGAGTTGCTTCTTGTACCTGAACTGTTTCCCAAGAGCACTCTGACTATAGAGGATCTGAGCGCAAGAACATATCCTTCTTCAATGGGGATTCCGAGTTGTTCACAACCACCGACCGCAAAGTGGCTCCACTGTATGTACAAGGCTGAAAGTCTACTAACACCGGGACAGGTTGATGCTTTGCAACATTATTACCTTCACCATTTTCACTCATTGTTCCATTCCGAGGTGAAAGGGTTATTGAACCATCCAGAACTTCCTCCATCGAGTCCTTATTTCTACTGGATGGGCACTGTCCCTCATTTTAAACAACACTGCGACTTGAATGCATGTCCAGGATGTAACTGTGACCTTCTGGACAACCCCACACAGCACCGACTACTCCCAGATACCCTGCTGTTAAAACACTGCACATGTGGCTGAGAACCACAGCTACTACCATGATAGTGAGCCCAGGTGACCAAAATGTGTAGACCCTGTGGGCTTGCAACCAAGACACTGTCGTTTAACATCTGCTTAAAGTCACCAGACACAGAATTGCTTAACGGAGATTGTGAAAGTGAATGCATTGATGATGTTTCAGCTGCTGAAACACATCTGCTTGCCTCTTGTCCATGTTGTACTGAAGCTGCTGTGTGAAGTATTCACTTTTTGAATTAAGTTTTTCAAGATAGTCCAACACTTATAAAACTGAGCGTGACAGTTCCTACAGATATACTGTGGCAAAGTGGAATCCTGCCTCACCACAACACCAACTAGCTTCTTCCCCTCTGTTATCAGAGTTCTGAACAGTCCTTCGAATTGCTAGAATTCTGCCTGATTCACCTCTACCCCGTTGCAGACATTCGACTTTGTCTCTGGAACTGGTGTGCTATAATGCTTAGAACTATATTTTTCACGCTAACCTTTCCTTTGCTCTACCTATTTTAGGTGAGCCTGCTTGATTGCATTTATTCATGTTAATCCTTTGAGTCTTGCTGACACTGAAAATGGGTGCAAGAATCTTTAGACTCATCATTTAGCTGTTGAATAACTATTAACTGGGTTCCTGCTTAATTAATGTTTCTATACTTAGCTGACTTAATTCAATTTCAACAGATTTGTTTTTATCTGTATTTTGGGTCAAGGGATGAACCATGGACATATGAACATTCAAATTGTGAGCCTTCTTGAACCACTTCTCACATTGGTCACAAGCAAGTTCAAGTTCAGCTCCTGCCTTGTGCTTGGTCATATGGTATTTCAAGGATGCTCTTTGCATGCACTGGAAACCACAAACTTCACACTGCAAAGGTTTTGCTCCAGTATGGCGCATTTGGTGAACTGACAGGTGTTTCCGCTATTTGAACGCCTGTCCACATTCATAATCATCAAAAATGTAGTTTATTTTCACAAATGGTGTTGTTCTTTCTCCCAAGTTGTCCATCAGTGTGTGAAACCAGCATTCTTCTTCCTTCTCCATCAATGCCAAATGGCTGTCTGAGCTATCCCAACTCCGCTCCTCACTTTGATCCCGGCTGGGATTTACCTCAATCCAGTTCTGTAACTGAATTGCACTCCAAAATCAAGGCTTAACAAATCAACAACCTGATTGCTCTGCTTCAGCTGCTGTGTGATGGAAGTGAGATGGTCATTTTCAGACTGGGCATTGGTGAGCACATTTCTCATGTGTTTCAGCTCGGTCTGTAGCTCTGGGATAAGCTGCCACCTTTTCCTGGTTACTTCAAGAACCTGTGCTAATGGATCCATCTTGGTCCGTGTTATAAATGTAAGGACAGTTGTCAGCCTTATTCAGGTCGTCTTGGTGCAGGGTTTGTTCCCCAAGACCAGCCCATCTGGGCAAACCTCAGGATAAAAAGTAGGGTCAATAGCCCCATTGTCCTTTCTTGGTTTTCCTCCATTTACAGTCAATTGTATCAGATGTCTCCAATGGGAGTAATCTTCAATCTCCACAACGGTTGGTCTTGTAGTAGCACCTGATCCAGTCCCCTCCAACACAGTCCCAATTTTGTCCGATCCCACTCTCTTATCAGTATGTGTCTCCCAGTAGTATGGACTGTGTCTCCCAGTAGTATGGACTGTTCATCTGGCTGTGGCTTCTGCATTTACAACCCCTGTGAATGCAAGACTGACAAGGTTGTGCTTAATTGCTGTGCGTATGTAATTAATTCATTGCTGTGGGTCTGTAGGTCATAACTAACTTCCACACTCTTTAGTGTCCTATTAATTCCCTCCACTAATCCAGAATTCTATGGGTGGTGGAGGATGTGAGATCACTCCTTATATACCTACAAGGCAGACCCTTTAAAAATAGATTATTTATTTTTTTAAAACAATTCAAACATATTCCAAACTTTACCAATCTATCTCCCAAAATTTACAATTTCTTTTTTAAAAATATTTTTATTTATTAGAAGCAAATGCACAAGTAGAACAAATGGCACATAAAATTATACAGTTATTGTACAGCTTCAATTTTGACTTTTTAGCTTTGAAATAGAAGAAAAGAAAAGAGAAAGAGCAAGAAAGAGAAGTGAGATGTGCAAAGATAGAACCCCTAGACTACCAAAGTAGTTCAGCCTAAGAGAGGATAAAAGAAAGAAAGAAGAGAGGAATAGAAAAAAAGGACAAAAAAGAAAAAGAGAGAGAAAAGTGGTGATATACTTGCCTCTTGTCCCTTCCCACCCACCTCACCCAGCCCATAGTTAGATTTAAATCCAAAGTTGTGTGCACCATACTATCCTTGTAAGAAATTGGTGAAGAGTGTCCATGTCTTGGAAAAATGATCTGTTTTTTTCTGCCAAGACAAGTCTAATATTTTGTTTCCAAAATTGAAGTATCAGTTTTTTTGCCGTTATCAGGCCATAATTAAGTAAAATTAAAATTCAATTTCAAATTAACAGATTTTGTTCTGAGATAAAGGCTTCTCCAATCTCATCTAACACATCTACCTGGATGCCAAGTGGCTATCGTGGAATTCAGGTCTCTATTTGAACTCAATTCAAAAGGCAAGAAATAGAAAGAAAATGAACTTAGAGTTAAGAGAAAACAAAGAATAAACAATTAATTTTCATAGGTTGCAAGCTAATTCAATGACATCCTATTTCATCTGATGTGGACCATTTCATCAAAATGGGTATACATATGAATATATAAATATATGAATATAAATATATACTGGATTTGAAGTATCTCGATAGGCTTTGGGAGAAATGAAACGGCAAAATCCTGAATATAGAGCTGCAATTATCTTGACAGCATAGCCTTGAAAAAAACAATGAGCTTTCTAGTCTGATAAGGGATAGAACTTGGATGAGTGACAAATGAAAAGAACATGAAGATCTATCTAATCTGATAAGGGACAGAACCTGGATGAGTGACAACTTGAAATAACTTCCTAGAATAATTTTGAGAGAGCTTTGGGTTTGGAACAAATACTTCACTTTGAACATTAAAAGAAAACTTGTCCAAATGAATGGCACAACATACATCAGGTACACCAATTTGTCCCAGAGGAGTTAGCCAAAGTGGCACAGCCCCCTCATTTCCAAAAACAATTGTGTGATACATTAGAGACGTCTCTCTGTCTTAACTTTACATTCCCCTCCCTTGTCTGACAAAGCCGTTCTGTTTAAAATAATCTTTGTTTCTGTGGGGACCAATTTGCAGAATTTGTAAGCTAGGGCATTCCTGTGGGAGACTTTGTGAACTTTGACTGTGAGGGTTAAGGCTTGCATTGCCTTTAAATTGCACAAGTCGTCTTCTTGTTGGAGTGAGAATTTAAAATGAACAAAGGGAGTAGTTTAATATAATGGTGGGCAGGCTAACGTTCAAAATGGGAGTGGTCTGAGCTGTTATTGGGCAGTGATCCAGGTTGTGATGCACCACCTCCCCCTTCTTCTATAGACAGGGTCGCCTTGCCAGACATAGGGTCTATAGAGGACTGACCGGTACCGGGTTTGTTCTTAACTACTAATTGCTGTTCTCTGAACTCTTATCAGCACTTTCTTTCTCTGACTTAGCCCTTATATCCTATTCCTCTGCCCATTGGCTTTCAACTTAAGAACTTTCCTTTCTTTAATAGTTCTGTCTTTGTTCTTCAATTCAATCTCTCTTTTACAGATGTAATCCATCCAACTCCTATCTCGCGTCTGCACCCAGTTCGTTTCTGCCTCACCCACTCTCTCTCTGCCTTCAATAGTCCCCACATTCCATATTCCTCCTACTGGCCAAGACTCATTACTCAAACATTTGGTCAATTTATAATTCAATATTCTATAATCCATGTTCTTAAGAAACAAATAACACATGTGTTGTACAACCATCTTTCCGTCACTCTTATCCAAATTATTTCTATGTCTATGCAATCACCAAATCACTACTTGCTTAGTACACAAATTGTAACAAACTTTGTCAGCCTGTTATTCCCGATCCTTTATATTAGTAACAAACCTTTGCAGTCTGTAATCCTGGCTACTCTCTCCGGTAGCAAATTCATAACAATCTTTTCAAAACACTGTCTCTTCAAGACATTGTCTTTCCAATAGACTTCTTTTCAAGACACCTTGTCTTTACAATACACATTAATGACAACATTTTTTAGTCTGCTGTGCCCAATCCTTTACTTGTGACAAACCTCTTTAGTCTGCCGTGCCCAATTCTTTAATTTTACCCAATTTAATGCACAAGGCAATCCTTTACATAAGTGGTCTTACCTTCGCTGTCTGCTTCTAAGGACCTTGTCTTGGAATCAGGCCAACCTCAGAATGAGGGACCATAGTTTTTTTCCCATGAGATTCTTCGGGAGGCCGGACTCAAAGGGTCCGACTAGAGCTCAGTTTTCTCCCCTTCAGATCCCGATCAACTGCACCCTCTTACTCAGTCATCTGTTGCTGGTCCCAGCGAGATCCCTGCTGACTACAGCCAGATGTCAAAGTTTGTTCCTTAAAAAGCAGATTGAAACAAAATTGTTAAAGGTAAACCATGGCAATCTTTAATTGATTTGTCAGATGGGAGTGGCAAGATCTACAATGAGCACAAACATTGCTCAGTGCTTCTCGGGCTCCACTCACAGACCAAAGGAAAGTTAGCACAATTATACACTCTTCTTATCAGTAAAACACTTCTACTGAGTCTGAATATGGCATGACTGAAAGATTTTATAGCCTTTCAGAATATAGGAAAGCCTGGGTCCAAATCAAGCTCCTTTAATAACAAGTTATTACTTATCTCTGGAGCGTCATCTATTTTTTTTCAATCTTGGCTTCTTTATCGCTTTGAAAGAGCACATGTTATGATGCAGGCTTCCATCTTAATGTTTTTAATAAAAAGACAACCTGTTCTCCATTTATGTTCCAATTAATTTGCAAATTCATTCAGACTTGGCACGGAGCCATTCTTTTGTTCTATTAGACCATGCTTTTGTAGAAGAATGACTCCATTTTAGATTTGACTATTAGATTGGGCTATTAGCTCTTTCAGAGGGGCAGAACAAAGCCTGGTGGTAATAGGCCGACAAAGATGAGGAGGGTTACTTGACAGGCAGATGGTTCAATAAAGGCCAGAGAAGGTGAGAGGTAGAGGAGAAATGGGGCATAAGGGATGGGGGAAAGAACGTGGCGTGTATATGGGAAAAAAGGAAGAGGGGAAGAAACATAGAAACATAGAAAATAGGTGCAGGAGTAGGCCATTCGGCCCTTCGAGCCTGCACCACCATTCAATATGATCATGGTTGATCATCCATCTCAGTATCCTGTACCTGCCTTCTCTCCATACCCCCTGATCCCTTTAGCCGCAAGGGCCACATCTAACTCCCTCTTAAATATAGCCAATGAACTGGCCTCAACTACCTTCTGTGGCAGAGAACTCCGCAGATTCACCACTCTGTGAAAAATGATTTTCTCATCTCGGTCCTAAAAGACTTCCCCCTTATCCTTAAACTGTGACCCCATGTTCTGGACTTCCCCAACATCGGGAACAATCTTCTTACATCGAGCCTGTCCAACCCCTTAAGAATTTTGTAAGTCTCTATAAGATCCCCCCTCAATCTTCTAAATTCTAGCGAGTACAAGCCAAGTCTATCCAGTCTTTCTTCATATGAAAGTCCTGCCATCCGAGGAATCAGTCTGGTGAACCTTCTCTGTACTCCCTCTATGGCAAGAATGTCTTTCCTCAGATTAGGAGACCAAAACTGTACGCAATACTCCAGGTGTGGCCTCACCAAGACCCTGTAGAACTGCAGTAGAACCTCCCTGCTCTTATACTCAAATCCTTTTGCTATGAATGCTAACATACCATTTGCTTTGTTCACTGCCTACTACACCTGCATGCCTACTTTCAATGACAGGTGTACCATGACACCCAGGTCTTGTTGCATCTCCCCTTTTCCTAATCGGCCACCATTCAGATTATAGTCTACTTTCATTTATGCATTTGCCCACTCACCCAACATACATGCATTTGCCCACTCACCCAACCTATCCAAGTCACCTTGAAGCCTCCTAGCATCCTCCTCACAGCTAACACTGCCCCCCAGCTTCATGTCATCCGTAAACTTGGAGATGTTGCATTCAATTCCCTCATCCAGATCATTAATATATATATTATAAATAGCCGGGGTCCCAGCACTGATCCTTGCGGTATCACACTAGTCACTGCCATTCTGAAAAGGACCTGTTTACTCCTACTCTTTGCTTCCTGCCTGCCAGCCAGTTCTCTATCCACATCAATACTGACCCCCAACACCGTGTGTTTTAAGTTTGATACTAATCTCTTATGTGGGACCTTGTCGAAAGCCTTCTGAAAGTCCAGATATAACACATCCACAGGTTCTCCCTAATCCACTCTATTAGTTACATCCTCGAAAAATTCTATTAGATTCGTCAGACATGATTTACCTTTCATAAATCCATGCTGACTTTGTCCAATGATTTCACCACTTTCCAAATGTGCTGCTATCCCATCTTTAATAACTGACTAGCACTTTCCCCACTACCGATGTTAGACTGACTGGTCTGTAATTCCCCGTTTTCTCTCTCCATCCCTTTTTAAAAAGTGGGGTTACATGAGCTACCCTCCAATCCTCAGGAACTACTCCAGAATCTAAAGAGTTTTGAAAAATTATCACTAATGCATCCACTCTTTCTGGGGTATTTCCTTAAGTACTCTGGGATGCAGCCTATCTGGCCCTGGGGATTTATCGGCTTTTAATCCATTCAATTTACCTTACACCACTTCCCGACTAACCTGAATTTCACTCAGTTCCTCCATCGCATTTGACCCCCAGTCCCCTGCTATTTCCGGCAGATTATTTATGTCTTCCTCAGTGAAGACTGAACCAAAGTAGTTATTCAATTGGTCTGCCATGTCCTTGTTCCCCATGATCAATTCACCAGTTTCTGACTGCAAGGGACCTACATTTGTTTTAACTAACCTTTTTCTCTTCGCATATCTATAAATACTTTTGCAGTCATTTTTTATGTTCCCTGCCAGTTTTCTTTCATAATCTATTTTCCCTTTCCTAATTAAGCCCTTTGTCCTCCTCTGCTGGACTCTGAATTTCTCCCTGTCCTCTGGTAGGCTGCTTTTTCTGGCTAATTTGTATGCTTCATCTTTTGTTTTGATACTATCCCTGATTTCCCTTGTAATGTAAGGGTTATGTAGCTACCTAAAATTGGAACAGTCAATGGTCATACCATTGGATTGTCAACTGAACAAGTAGAATATGAGGTTTGTTCCTCCAGTTTATGTGTGACCTCATTCTGGCAATGGAGGAGGTCCAGGCCAAAACGGTCCATATGTGAATGGGAAGAGGAGTTTGAATGGATAGCAGCCGGGAGATTCTGCAGGCCTTGGCAGATTGAGTGTAAGTGTTCTGAAAAATGGTTACCGAGTCTTTGCTTGGTCTCACCGATGTATTGGAGACCACGTCAGGAACACTGGATGCAATAGAAGAGGTTAGATGAGGTGCGAGTGAACTTCTGTCTCAACTGGAAGGTCTGCTGGGGCCCCTGGATGAAGGTGAGAGTGTAGGTATAGGTTGAACAGGAAAGTAGCTGGGGAGGGGGTGGTTTGGGTGGGAAAGGATGTGAACGAAGGAGTTCCTTAAGGAGTGGTCTTTGCAGAAGGCAGAAAGGGGTGGGGATGGGACGTAACGGAAATGTTAGAGGTTGATGTGTTGGATGCAGAGGCTGGTGAAGTGAAAGGTGCGGACCAGGTGAACTCTGTCTTTGTTTCATCTAGGGGGAGGGGGAGCAAGTACAGAACTATGTGACACGGAGGAGTCGCAGATGAGGGACGCATCTATGGCCACAGGTGGGAAACTATGTTTATTGAAGAAAGAGTATATCTCAGATGTCCTAGAATGGAAAGCAAAAGGGAAACCAGATTTACTTAAGAACGTAAATATCTCAGAATGACAGAATAGAAAGGTCAGTATGAGAATGGGAAGAGAAGTTAAAATGGATAGCAACCGGGAGATCCTGCAGACTTTGGTCGACTGAGCGTAAGTGCATGGCGAAAGTCAGTTTCAGATGTCAGAACTGATCTTCAGTACAAAATCAAGGGTTGATAAATACAATTTTGCATAAACTAATTTATTTTAGTGTTCTTGGCTTTAAAAACCTAATGAGTTCAAACAGCTAAACTTTATCTGCATGAAATATAGTGTCACAATACTGAGGAAATTTAGGAAAGGTCATATTTGCTAATCAGAACAAATGACCTCGCATTCATGCATTGTTGTTGTTCTAGCAATAGGACTGTACATAAGTGGTGTATGGTAATGTTAACAGCTACAGGCAGAAAGCAAAAAACAAATTGGGTTTGCCTAAGAATAATTTTAACACATGTCTGGTCTGCAATATTCTGAAAGAACAGGGCATATGCATTAAATGTATTTTATTATACCTTTAATAACGGGCAGCCAACAATACAGATATGGGAATGTATGCAATTGAGTACCCTTAACCTTCCAGGTGCATTACTGACTGCTCGGTTAGGAATTCCCATTCCCACAGCAGATAAATGCTATTACCCTAGTGATATACAGTATATATATATATATTTTTTTTTTTAAATATTTATTTTTATGCCATTAATCCTAAACTCAAATGAGAACAACTTTGGCTTGCTCTCTTTCTATATTAAGGTCAAATTGCTATGAGGAGATCAAAAAAGGCAACAAGCATACTACTCCTGAAATCACAACCACTCATCAGTGGTTACAGGGAAAATGTTGGAAACAAAACCGTGGTTTAACATCTTTCCAGTTTTTCAATTTTTCCTGTATATGCATGTGACTCATGAGGCATTGAGGTTAACTTCATATTCACGTCCACTAGCCTTTGTGAGACTTGAGCCAATGTATTTCTCAGAAGCAAAAGTGTTTTGACTGCTGATTCGAACAAGCAGATGTCAAACTCCAATAGGATAATTACAAAACACCTACAGAGAGTAATATGAAAATATAATGCTACACTGCAGGTGATCTGTGCGAAAATTAGAAACAAAACTGAAAATCAAAGCCAATTCAAAGATTAAGTTTCTTTCCTCTCCCATTGACTTATGCTAAATAATAACCAATGGGTATTAAGAATGGTTTAAGAAAACATGCAATGCATTCAATTTCCATCATTAGCAAATAAAATAATCTCGAAATGATAAGTAGTAACAAGCTACTGAAATCTTTATTTTACAAACCCAACAAATATATATTTTTTTAAAAACATTGCCTGTGTTCACCTATTACTGGGCATGCTTTGTCCTGTCCCTCCACTTCTTTAGTTATCTTTCCAACCACCATTGCAATCAGTCTGAAGAAGGGTCCTGACCCAAAACCTCACCTATGCATCTCTGGCAGCATTTGCTGACCTGCTGAGTTACTCCAACGTTTTAGACAATAGACAATAGACTATAGACAATGGGCATAGGAGTAGGCCATTCAGCCCTTCGAGGCAGCACTGTCATTCAAGGTGATCACGGCCAATCAGTACCCCGTTCCTGCCTTCTCACCAGAATCATTTTGTGCCTTTCTTTGGTATAAACCAGTATCTGCAGCTCTTGTTATTAAATCTATTCTCATGCTTGTTCTTCCTATCATTTATTCCGGCTATTTATTTGACATGGTAAGTACAGTGAGTTTCTAAGAAATAATTGACCAGAGGTTGGGCTTATTGCGCCCTAAGTTAGGGCGATATGGAAACTTATGGAAATTCAAGGCAGTGTCCACCGCAGGCACAGATACTGTAGCTAAATATATCAGAAATAATGTCAACAATGGATGTACGCAGAAGTATATGCAGCAGGTATAAAACATGATATGCATTGTTGATTCATGCAAAAAATGCTTATTTGGAACTCAGTACCACTCTTTCTGAAATCTTTGCCCAGAGTAGAGAATTGAGAACATGAGGACATAGGTTTAAGGTGAGGAGGGAAAGATTTAATAGGAACGTGAGGGGTAACGTTTGCTACACAAATGGTGGTGGGTATATGGAACGAGCTGCTCCAAGAGGTAGTTGAGGCAGGTACTATCATAACATTTAAGATACATTTGGACAGGTACATGGACAGGTTTAGAGGGTAAGGACCATGCACGGACAGGTGGACCGAGTGGAGATGGAACATATTGGTCGGCATGAGCAAGTTGGGCCGAAGGACTTGTTTCTGCACTGTATGACACTACTTCACTATGACCCTGCTCAATTACTCAATTTATACATATGGGAAGCCCCCACCAGTGATATAATTTATACGTATCATTGGCTACTTCTGGCCGATAATTGGTTCATTTTTTGTTGGTGTTGCTGTGAACCTAAAAGTACATTCCTTTCTCCAGACAGTACGAACTGTCAAATCCAACAATAGGTGGTGTGAAAGGTGCTGAATGCTGCATTCAGGTTTCAGTCCAAACAATTGGTCTTAAACATCGTTGCCTAGTGGCCATTCCCCTTGCAATGTAGTACAGTTGGGAGAATGAATGCAGTGCACATATATTAGGATAAGCTAGTGGAGGGTGAAGGAGAAAAAAGAAGCACTAATGGAAGGAAGCCATGTCTAGTGGGTATTTTAATAGAGCAATAAATTATGTGAACAGTGAATGAGTAGAAGATCAACATGAGTGACAACAAGAGGACATAGGCAGAGACTATCCATCTCTGCCAGCTGCAATTATGATTTCAGCGCAGGAATGGGCCAGATCACAATTGGTGTCCAAATTATTGTTATCATAAACTGCTATACAGCTGGGTATGTATGCACCATCTCACAGTTAATTAGTTACTTACTGTTGCATAAGAGAGGGCACCGATATTCTCCATTCAGGAAGTGAAAGTGTTCTCTTGACAGAGTGTTACTAACTGCAAGCATATTGGTTTGCAGTCATTGTACATTGCCTCTATCCTCACTAAACATGTGTTTGGACAAAGTGAAAAAGCAACACAAAACATCTATTGCAAAACAAATTTATAACTTCATGTTGTGAATATCCTTATAGGATTCACTTACATTTCACCCTTCCTCTTCTTTCTTTATCCAACACCCTTTTATCTCCTTTTCACCTTTTGCCTCGGTCACTTACTCCACCTATCTTCCAAACAAACCCCTCCCTCCACCTGTAACCACCTATCACTTAACAGGAGATAGACGCAAAAAGTTGGAGTAACTCAGCGGGACAGGCAGTGTCACAGGAGACAAGGAATGGGTGACATTTCGGGTTGAGACCCTACTTCAGACTGGAAATCCGTCTGAGAAATGGTCTTGAACCTAAAAGTCACCCATTCCTTCTCTCCAGAGATGTTGCCTGTCCCGCTGAGTTTCTCCAGCAATGTGTGTTTAACTTTGGTTTAACCCAACATCTGCAGTTCTTTCCTATCATTTAACAGGTTTTGTCTCCCCCCCCAGAACCAGTTTTTTCCAGCTTCCCTCCCCTATTCGAAACATGGTCTCTCCACTCCCTAAATAGGTGCTGCCTGACTTGCTGACTTCATAAAATATTTTGTTTTTAATTAAAAGTTTAGTTCAGCCCTACATTTGTGAAAGGACTTCACAAGAGCAAATCACGTTTGCTTTGGGGAAACTGTTTGTGTATTGTTGTGTGTGCAGTACAGTTTGAAAGGATGATGAGATTCAAATAAATCGTGGATAAAATGGATGTATATTTGGACAAGAAATATTTGTAGGGAACAGTACAACTTGTTAGTTATTGAGAGCAAGAACATTGTCAATATTCTGAATGACACCCTCCCATGCAGGATGAGTTACTTAACTGAGAGTTTATATAATGTATACAATGCTTAAGTCTCAGCATCAGCAAAGAAAATGGTTAGTTCAGTGAGCAGACTATTCTAGAATTCAATCCATTCCTGGGATGTCAGGATCCTTACAGGTTTAAACAGTTAAGATTAGAGGTTGTTTTTGTTAAACTTCCTTCGCAATACAGCTGCAATTGTTAGATACCCGCTCAGTTCCTGCCGGCATGGCACCCTGCTATGAAGTGCAAGAAGAAAACCAAAGCACCCGATGAATCTAGATACACTCTGTGCAGTCTATTGGTGACACTGTGAATGAGTGTTGTGTTTACATGGATAGGTAATTAAGCTTTTGGCTCCATGTATTTAAAAAAAAATGCAGTGACATGTTATGCATCAGCAAAGACATCAGAATCCGCACCCATGATTCATTTGGTAGATTCAGCTACACTATTACGGGACAAAGATAATGTTCACATATATATTATTTAAACTAAGACCATTAAAGTTTGTATCCTCAGGCAATTATTCCCAGAGGCAGAAGAGCCTAGAATCTGAGGACACACATTTAGGGTAATTGGTAAGATAAATAGATGTCAGATGAGGAAAACATTTTAACGCTGCAATTTTGTTGTGATTTGGAAATTACTGCTTGAAGCGTGGTGGGGGAGGGAGGTGTGGGGGGAAGGAGGTGTGTGGGCAGGGCGGGGGGTTGTGGGGAGAGAGGGGTGTGTGGGCGGGGAGGAGGCTGGGGGGAGGGAGGGAGGGAGGGGGCAGCTCGGAGGAAAGACAGGGGAAGAACCATGGGAGAGAGGGGGGGTATCATGGGGGATGGGAGCAGGAGCCAGCACGGGGGACCGGAGGGGAAGGGGCTGGAGCTGGCGGTGCAATGGGGACTCACAGCGGGCGCTGGTCGCTAGTCGTTTTCCACTGCTGGGATCAGAGTCTCCACTGTCCGTTTGGCGACATCGGTGACATCTCCGACCATGCGCCGTGCCGCTTCCGGTCCCTCGGAAAATTGTGTCCATTTGGAGACCTCCGCCTGCCATCCACAGTGTCCCTCAGCTCCAGTAAAGATGCGATGGCGCAGTAAGGGGCGGACCATCCCGAGGAGTGACAGGAGAAGAGACCAATCCGCGCGGCGCTGATTGGCAGGAGAAGGGATCGATCTGCGCATGCGCGATTTTAAAGATATTTAAGCCACGCTAACCTTTACAATATACCACCAATCGGAATGAATCTTGTTGCACTCGCAGCACAGGGGAACGGTGAGTGAGCTGGCAAAAAATCTTAGCGCTTTCGCGTACCGTTTTTGCGCAAATAGATAAACCGCGCAAACCGGAAGAGCACAAAATCAGAGTTTTAGTTAGGTATAGATGAACTTAACCATGTCTCATAACATTTGTATAAACTTTCTACTACAATTTATTACAAAATGCAGCATGTATACACAAAAATGCACGAGACAAGGTTATATTGGATAAATTACATCTCTGAGAATGAAGCAATTACATTATTGATTTTAAGAAACATCTCATTAATAATCAGCTCCAAAGCCATCACAGCTGTGTTTCTTCAGCTTTAGCGGGTAAAAAGTTTGTGATTGAACCCAGAATTCAGTCTAAATTTTATTTCTAAACAAGATTTCTCTCTTGTAAACAAAAATGATTTGATGAAGTGAACAGGAGCAACTTTAATGCATAATTCTACGAAGGAGTGTTAACAAAAGCAAAAATCTGACTGCACTATGTAAGACCATTTTGTGGAACAGGTGAACAAAACTTTTGTCAAAGAGAACCGGGTTAAAGGGGCATTAAAGAAGGAAACAGCAGTCACAGTGCAAAGTGGGTTATGGAGGGAAGTCCAGAGCTTTGGAAGCTGAAGGTGCAGCCAGCAACGGCAAATGAATCTCACTTGGGAATGATTTGACATCATAGTTAAAATACAGATATCTCACTAAGGTTAAGACTATAAAGGGATTTAAAAGCAAGGCGGTGATGATCATGAGATCCATTGCCATGCAATAAGTTCATATGTTCTAGCAGTAGAATTAGGCCATTCGGCCCATCAAGTCTACTCTGCCATTCAATCATAGCTGATCTATCTTTCCCTCTCAACCCCATTCTCCAGCCTTCTCCCCATAACCGCTGATACTAAGACATCATAGCAGAGTCTTAGTTTTAGTTTCCAGAGATACAGTATGGAAACAGACCCTTCAGCCCACCGAGTCCGTGCCAACCAGCGATCCCCGCACATTAACACTATCCTACACCCACTAGGGACATGTTTTACATTTACTAATCTCTTTCCTCGATGGAAATGCAATTTTTTTCCGTATCATATCTCTGTCCGCACTGCGGCTTGACATTATGATGTTGGCGGCATTTGCTGGAGACCGATTTCTGAGAGCACCGCGGGGAGCCTACGGTAATTTAACATTGCGGAGCCCGCGATCCCTTTGCCAGGGATCGACCTTGGAGTTACAACCGTGGGTGTTTGCGGACTTAACATCATGGACCTTCCTGGTCAGATACCGACTTTGGGAACTCCAAGCCGCAGGAGCTTCGATAGCCCTAATGCTGGAATTTCGATCGCCGTGACGAGGGAGCATTAGCGGCCTTGACGTGGAAACTTCGACCGCCCGCTGCGGGAGCTTTGATCGTCCTAACGGATGGTTCAACTGCTCCGACCTTGGGAGAATAAAGAGGAAGAAGATTGGAATTTTCTGCCTTCCATCACAGTGAGGAATGTAGGGAATCCGCTGTGGTAGATATTTATGTTAACTTTTATGTAGTTGTGTGTCTTGTTGCTTTTCTTTTTCGTATGGCTCTATGGTAATTCGCATTTCACAGTACCTTAAAGGGCCTGTCCCACCAGCATGCAACTCTATGCGATGAGCGCGACCTAACGTGGTCGCTTGAGCCGTCCGGCGTCGCGGGGCCAGTCCCACTTCGATCGCCGAAGCTGTGCGGAATTGTGTGGAGTTCATCCCGACATCGCGCGGGGCTCCGAAAAACTGACCATGTTCAAAAATTCCACGCGGCAACAGCTTGTCAGCTCGCAGTCGCCTTGACGCATTACACACCACCTCGACGTCGTGCCTCCGTGACCCTCTCTGTAGGTGCCTCCGTGACCCTCTCCATGTGTGGCTCCGTGGCCCTCTCTGTGTTTGCCTCTGTGCCCTTCTCTGTGTGCCCCTCTCTATCCTGGTGAACTTACCTTTAAGACTTCGCTCCAAGTTCGCCTCACTTTGCGCCGCGTTGCGCCACTCACCCGACCTCCACGCGGCCCTCGCTGCCGGTTTGGTCGCGCTCACCGCATGGAGTCGGATGCTGGTAGGACAGTCCCTTAATTGGAATGTGACCATAAAAGACCTTTGAAACCCTTGAAACCTTTGAACCTGTATGCCTTTGGTGTCTTCCTGCATTCATCATAGCTTTACGTCAGTTTTGACCGTGGAAGTTCACGTGGGAAATCGGCTAACTCATCAGCAATTTGTTGTCATTCATATCATGGTACACATGTAACAAGGTGTCATAT
This sequence comes from Raja brachyura, assembly GCA_963514005.1. Next base: position 104,050,702 of record OY740785.1, read on the forward strand.
AATGGTACACAAACCCACCAATGGAAGGTACAGAGTTTTCTCACATATCAGCTGCCTGCTGGCATGGTTCTTTCTCTTTTCTTCCTAATTTCTCACTTTTCAGCTTTGGGGGCAGAGTGCTTCTCCACTGCCCGATGGAGGGAATGCAGCCATTGAGCCAACTAATCAAAGTTCCTCCCAGCTTTTGAAGCAAAGTTCCTCCCAGCTTTTGTTGGCAACACTTTCTCTGACCACTATGGGACTCTGTTCATTGGTGTTGGGAGTAGAGTAGAAGATGTATTTGATAGATGAGAATACCTCATCCAAAGGTCATTGCCTTGGAGCTTGTGATATTGCCCTCAGTGACTATCCTCCTGTTAGTGCAACAATTTTCTCCGCTAATTCAAATACATTTCCAGAATAATTATTACCTCTCAATGTGTAAGATGTTGTTGGAGACACAAGGAGTTACAGATGCTGCACTCTGGCATAGAATATAAAATGCTGGAGTAACTCATTGGGTCAAACAGCAATCCTGGAGGACATGAATAGATGAGGTCTCGAGTTGTGAATTTTCTTCAACTGAGATATTGTTGGCTGGACACCGATGCTTCACAGCCATAGAGTATATGCAGACAACGACATTCATAGAGAGTTGTATGGGGCATTACAAATGTCTGTTTTTGTGTCATTCTGCAGATCATGATCAGTCAAAATGCATTGGTGCAATTTTTCAAAGGAACCATTCAGATTGTGCACTTATTATTAAATTTTGTAGTCACTTTAGTGGTTGTGCAGCGACAACAACCAGAAAAAAAAAGCTCAATTATTTCCAAGACCTTTCCCTGGACGATAACCTGTGCTGAGCCATAGTCACATGGACAGGATGACAGACCATCCTAGTCTCCCTCCGTTTATTTCATGAGGTTAATTTCTTAAATTACTTGAATGATGCTACAAATAATGAGCTCCAAACTGCATCAAAACTGGCTTCCGGCAATGTCACAAGCAATTCAACATACAGGGCAATCAGGTTATGTTAATGGGCTGCCCCACTGTTTTCCTCATTTGAATCCAGCATAACCTACCCTCCAGCAAAGAGGGATGTAAGCAACCCAACCTTACACATTTAACCACAGGCTACTTGGGACTGATTAATATGCAAACACTGCCTCTTAACTACCCTTTGCTATCAATGGAAGTTCAGTTAATCAGATGGTGACACATAGTGTTGGACTTGGAGCCACCATCTGAGTGTTTGATATCTTATTTCACTCATCCGACAATGTTTATGGCCACTGGGAATTAATGGATATTCAAAGAAAAAGGTACAAAGGTTTGGTCAGATAATGAAAGGGAAAAAATTAGAGCCACATGCTTTCAAAGCATCTTCACTTTGTCAGAATAGACTGTGGAGTGTGGGTTATGTGTAAAATATGGGAGGATTAAACAAGAGCATGCCAGCATCTTCAATGATCTATGCACTGGTGATAGCCATAGATCCTGTGGTATTTGCCCCAATAATGGTGAGCAAACCAGCAAATCCAATAAACAACCACCACTCCACTTCAGACATGCTGCATTCATCTCATAATAATCCTTGATAATTACTAAAATTCACACAATCAATTGTGTTCCAGACATCCATTCTTCAAGACCAGTCAATGTATTGTGATGACGCCTCTTCCCTTGTATGCCGCTCTGATCCACATTAACGGCAGACAAGTCAGGAAGAGCCAAGGACCTGTACAGTGGATAACGCGCTCCTGCTGGAAAACGCCCAGCATTCTGGACAGCGCTCTGGACTGTGCTGAGACCACAGCCAGAAGGAGCAACAGGTACATCCAATTGACTGTTATTGGATTGGCCCACCTGCATTCTTCACACTCTTCCTTAAAACCAAGGTAGTTTTAAAACCGGGGAGAGGTAGAAGTGAGTGGACGCTCTGTTTCCTCTTTGCAGGCTTGGAGGTTCTGAGCCGTCGGGACAAGCCTGAGACCACCAGTGCCTCCTCGCGAGACAAGAGTAAGCCTCCGGGACAAACCCAAGACAATCAGCACCTTCTTCGAAGCCAAAACTGGGCCGTCAGGACAAGTTCGAGACCACCAATGCCTACACTCGAGGCAAGAGTGAGCCACCTGTGATCGCCAGAGTCTCCTTCAAGGCAAATAACTGCATGTAAAGTGAAGATGAGGATGCATGGCAGAAACAAGGTGAGATATGGTGGAACCCACAACTGTAGGTGTGGATTTTGATGATGAACAGGGATGTTGTGAGAGGCATTCAGCATAAAACATCAGGTAGTGCAGATGTTGCTGAGTGATGAATGCAAGCTCATCAAAGTTAACTGCATTCAAGTCCTTGCATCTGCTTTTAGCACCAACCATGATAATATTCCTCTCCCTGTGGTGTGTCTTTTTAAAATTGCTGTTTTTTTCTCACAAATATGTAATTACTGATTCTGTTCTATTCTGTTTTGTCTTGTTTTTTGCACAATCCGCAAGCATAGCCACTTTTCATTTCACTGCACATTTCGTATGCGTATGTGACAAATAAACTTGACTTGACTTGCCCCCCATTGCCACTTTGTAACTGATTTCCGAGGCCTGGAACAAATCAATTCGCATCTTAGGAATGACGTCCAAAATTGAGTATCCGTTCCTAGGCCCTGGTCTCCAATCATCAGTCCTAAACCTGTAACACGGGTTCCAAAAATGGTTGGGTAATTGCGCACATTCACATGGGAAGCGGTAAGCATTGCTTCAACCACTGCCAGTTAACTTCAGCTGCTGGCATTGATTCCCATTCATGTGTGCTATTCGTCCAAGCAGTGGGAAAGGAGATAGTGGATGCAGTGATAATGTTAGTGAAGTCCAAGCATTCACATTCAGATGGGATTGGTAGCAGACCAAGCAACCGCAGGCTTCTTTCATGTTGATATTGCAGTGCCCATTATTCAGCACTTTTTTTTATGATTTCCAGGCCCAGGTTTCTGCAGAGGCTGTAAATCCAGGCCTCTCAGTGCATATCTGTGAATGCGGCCGCTGAGCCAAGACTGACGTCTGGGTTGAAACCATCAGGTGTTTAGGAGCTCTGTGAATAGCACAGATGAGAAAAACAGCATGATGATTTTATACAAGCTTATGGCCTCCTTTATAATTATGTATGATTAATGGTTGAAAAGCAGAGGACAATACAGAGATCTCTAAAAATAAATAAAAACAATGACTAAAACAAATTACACAGGGGTTACAGATCCATAGCAGCGTCATGTCAAGCTGGGCCCATAAGTTGTTTAAATTACAGGTCACATACAGTACATTATGAATGTTATTAATTACTGAAATAAAGAATATTCATGAGGTGAATTATGCATTTACCTGAAGTGTAAAGTCAAAATATTGGGAGTCGCATCGTAAGGTGGCAGGACATTGCCTTGTTGGCAGAAACGTGCTTCTTTCACGTTGGAATTATCACTTGTTCAACAATATTTGCATTTATTTTATCCAGGCCTTTTAAAGGAAAAGCACAATGATGGCAAGCCACCATGGGCAGAAATAAACGCAAAGACTGGGATAACACAGAAAGGATAACAACTTAAGAGAGCACATTCATTCAACAGACTAAAGAATGTGGAAGATGAATATAATGGAGAGAAGATAAACCTTATGTAATGGACTGTACAGACGCTGAACTGTGAACCCCTGGTGCCTGAGCATGAGATGATGCTGATTAAAGGTCCTGACCTACACCATCATCTGTCATTTACCAGTCAAGAGTCAAGAGAGTTTTATTATCACACGTTCTGAAACAGAATAATGACATTCTTACTTGCAACAGAACAATATAGTACTCCACAAACACCAGAGTGTAGTGTTGGCTTCCTCTTTGGGGCAGTGACTCCTGTAGTTCGGTGCGGAGGTCAGTGACTGTGATGGACTGGGTAGTGTTCGACACTTTCTGCAATTTCCTTTGTTCCTGGGCATTTGAGTTGCTGAACCAGGCCATTATGCAACCGGTCAATATGCTCTCTACTGTATACTTGTAAAAGTCAAGAGCCTATTTGTCTATATACCGAATCTCCTCAATCTGCGAAGGAAGCAGAGGCATTGATGGACTTTCCTTATGATGGTATCAATGTGCTGGGTCCAGAACAGATTTTCAGAGATATGCACGCCCAAAAATTTGAAGTTTTTGACTCTCTCCACCACCATCACAATGATGAAGACAGATTTGTGGATCTGCTACCTTCCTCTTCTAAAGTCAACAATCAGTTTCTTGGTTTTACTGACATTGAGAGCAAGGTTATTTCTGCCACCATTCAGTCAGTTGATCGATCACCCTCCTATACTCTGATTTGTCCAACACCAGTGGTCAAATTGGAGAATTTGAAGATAAAGTTAGAATTGTAATGGCTACACCGTCATGGGTATCGAGTGAGTAGAGCAAAGGATTGAAGGGGCAGCCTTGAGGTGCCGCTGTGCTGAGGGTTATTGAGCAGGAAGTGTTGCTACCAATTCGTTCTGATTGTGTTCTGTTGATAAGAACGTCGAGGATCAGTTGCAGAGGGATGTGCAAAGACCCAGTGCCCTGAGCTTGGTAACCAGTTTGGAGGGGATGATGATGTTGAACACCAAGTTGTAGTCTTTGAACAACAGCCTGATGTATGTGCTTTTATTGTCCAAGTGATCTGGTGCAGAGTGGAGAGCCAACATCAACATCTCTGTTGTTGGCTCTCCACTCTGCAAATTCTAACTAGTCCAGGATCTTGTTAAGATAGTTGATATGCACCATAACAAACCTCTCAAAGCACTTTATCACCATGGACGTTAGTGCCACCAGTCCGTAGTATATGAGGCATGTCACATTACTCTCTTTGGGCACTGATATTATCTATGCCCTTTTAAAGCAGATGGGAACCTCAGACCTCGGTAATGAGAGATTGAAGATGTCCGCAAAACCCCAGCAAGTTGGTCCACACACAATTTAAGAATGTGACCAGGAATCCCATTAGGTCCAGATGCTTTCCAAGAGTTCAGCCTCCTGAAGGATCTTCTGATCTACAGATGCTGCCTGGGCTGCTGAGTTCCCACAGCAATATTTTATTAGCTCACGTTTTCAGCATCTGCAGTCAGTTGTGTCTGCAAGACTCTAGCCCTGTTTTAAATTCCTCAGGAACATTCTGACAGATTATGTAGTTGACACGTGTGCTATCATGACCAATTGAACTGAAATCATATAACCATATAACCATATAACAATTACAGCACGGAAACAGGCCATCTCGGCCCTTCAAGTCCATGCCGAACAACTTTTTTCCCTTAGTCCCACCTGCCTGCACTCATACCCTAACCCTCCATACCCTTCTCATCCATATGCCTATCCAATTTATTTTTAAATGATACCAACGAACCTGCCGCCACCACTTCCACTGGAAGCTCATTCCACACCGCTACCACTCTCTGAGTAAAGAAGTTCCCCCTCATGTTACCCCAAACTTCTGTCCCTTAATTCTAAAGCAATGTCCTTTTGTTTGAATCTTCCCTATTCTCAAAGGGAAAAGCTTGTCCACATCAACTCTGTCTATCCCTCTCATCATTTTAAAGACCTCTATCAAGTCCCCCCTTAACCTTCTGCGCTCCAGAGAATAAAGACCTAACTTATTTAACCTATCTCTGTAACTTAGCTGTTGAAACCCAGGCAACATTCTAGTAAATCCCCTCTGTACCCTCTCTATTTTGTTGACATCCTTCCTATAATTGGACGACCAAAATTGTACACCATACTCCAGATTTGGTCTCACCAATTCCTTGTACAATTTTAACATTACATCCCAGCTTCTATACTCAATGCTCTGATTTATAAAGGCTAGCATACCAAAAGCTTTCTTTACCACCCTATCTATATGAGATTCCACCTTCAAGGAACTATGCACGGTTATTCCCAGATCCCTCTGTTCAACTGTATTCTTCAATTCCCTACCGTTTACCATGTACGTCCTATTTTGATTTGTCCTGCCAAGGTGTAGCACCTCACATTTATCAGCATTAAACTCCATCTGCCATCTTTCAGCCCATTTTTCCAACTGGCCTAAATCACTCTGTAGACTTTGGAAATCCTCTTCATTATCCACAACACCCCCTATCTTGGTATCATCTGCATACTTACTAATCCAATTTACCACCCCTTCATCCAGATCATTGATGTACATGACAAACAACAAAGGACCCAACACAGATCCCTGAGGCACCCCACTAGTCACCTGCCTCCAACCCGACAAACAGCCATCCACCATTACCCTCTGGCTTCTCCCATTCAGCCACTGTTGAATCCATCTTGCTATTCCTGCATTTATACCCAACAGTTGAACCTTCTTAACCAACCTTCCATGAGGAACCTTGTCAAAGGCCTTACTGAAGTCCATATAGACAACATCCACTGCTTTCCCCTCGTCAATTTCCCTAGTAACCTCTTCAAAAAATACAAGAAGATTAGTCAAACATGACCTTCCAGGCATAAATCCATGTTGACTGTTCCTAATTAGACCCTGTTTATCCAGATACTTATATATATTATCTCTAAGTATCTTTTCCATTAATTTGCCCACCACTGAAGTCAAACTAACCGGTCTATAATTGCTAGGTTTACTTTTAGAACCTGTAAATAGGCAATTTACAAACTCTAAAAGTGTTCAACACATTTTAATGATAGCACAAGGTATTACATACATCCTCAAATACTGGCTACATTCTTCTAGTGAACCGTATCCAGGAAGGGGAAGGCGTTATGATTGATGTTAACTAGGCGGGGTTAATGGTACTGAGGTAACTATGTTATTGGTTGCATGCAAAACCATCTACATCCTTCCCCTTAGAAAATTTAAAAGAAACAGACCGTTGTCACTACAACAGAATTAAACAGAATTAAACAGAATCGCCATAACGAACAGGTGGCTTGCTGATCCGGCCCGAGCGCGTACGGATGCCTCCCCCTTCCCCCGGAGGAGCAGAAAAAACAGGGGGACCCGAGACAGCAGGGGAACCAGGGAAGGGCGGTGGGGTTGGAGGAACAGCGGAGGGAGAACCGCGACCGCCAACAGGTGACCCGCGCAGAGGGGAACCGGGCGCTCGATATGGGGACCGAGGCATGCAGGGAACGCTGGCTGGGACAGGAGCCGGCTGCTGGTATGAGAGCGGCGGGGCATAGGGGCCCGGGGCCTGCGGCTTCGGCTCATTAACCGCAAGCAGGTGTTGTCGGCTTCTACGGTAGATTGTTCCCTCATAGTCGACCAGATACGAACGAGGTGAGTCGGCCACCCCAACCACAGTAGCCAGACGGGAGTGACCACTGGCGGTTTGCAATCGAACAACCTGTCCAGGCAACAGAGGATCGAGTGGTCTGCACGACCGATCGTGGGAACACCGCTGGCTGTCATGTTTCTCTTGAATGCGCCTCTGCACAGAGGCAGGCTCCAGCACCCGAGGTTTCAGCTGGCGCTGGGCAATCGGGATGGTAGATCTGGTTGTTCTGGACATCAGACGCTGAGCAGGGGACCCCATGGCCGGATCTCTGGAAACATTCCTGAGGTTCAGGAGATCCAAATACAAATCAGAGTTAGACAGTCTCGCTTGTTCCATCAGAAGCTTGGCGCTGCGGACGGCCCGTTCAGCAAGGCCGTTGCTCTGTGGGTACTCCGGGCTGCTGGTGAAATGCACAAAATTCCATTTGTCAGCAAAACTTTTGAACTCACGGCTGGTAAACTGCCTGCCATTGTCAGTCTGCAGCCTGACAGGGGACCCAAACGTGGAGAAGTGTTTCCGCAGCTTCCGGATCACCATCTCCGACGTGAGGGATGTCAGCAAATCCACCTCGAACCAGTTTGAGCACGAGTCGACCAGGACAAGGTAGTGGTTACCACGCCACTCGAAGATGTCGGCAGCCAGCGAGGACCAGGCCAAGGCAGGAGCGGGCTGTTGCAGCAGGGGCTGTCGCTGCTGATGTGGAGCAAGACTGTTGCACGTGGAGCAGGCAGAAACACGGTCTCGAATATATTTGGCCATTCCAGGCCAGTAGAATTGGCACTGAGCGTGGGCGAGTGTTGCATCGACCCCGGGGTGTCCGCTGTGGGCTGCGCAGTAGTAAGAATCGAACAGGGAGGACGGGACCACCACTTTATGTCCCTTAACGATAACGCCATTCTGGAGCACCAGTTCGTCACGGACCAGGAAGAAGGGCTGTGTTTCAGGCGGTGCAGCGGAGCGCTTTGTTGGCCACCCTGATTTAATCACAGACGCAAGCCGTTGCAAAACTGGATCGGCAGCGGTGTGCTCGGCCAAAAGCTGCAGCTGCTTGGTGGGAATAAAATTGACGCCCAGTACGAGCAAGTCCTCTGTTTCGTAGGGGTGGCGAGCACAGGAGGCCCGCGGGGCGCGCGATAACGTGTCCGCGATGTGCATCTCGGTGCCTTTCTTGTAGACGATGTCGAAATCAAAGCACTGGAGCTGCAGCATCATACGCTGCAGCCTGGCAGGGGCAGCATGAATCGGCTTGTTCAGGATTGTCACCAGTGGCTGGTGGTCGGTTTCGACTGTAAATCTGCTGCCAAACAGGAAGTCTCTGAACTTGGAGCAGGCAAACACCACCGCAAGCAGCTCCTTCTCGATCTGAGCGTACCGCTGCTCGGTGTCCGTCATGGTGCGGGAGGCATAGGAGACAGGATGTAACGATCCATCGACAGATTGGAGGCATGCCACGCCCAGGCCGACCTTAGAAGCGTCACATGTGACGGTGATGGGGCGACTCGCATCAAAAAATCGCAACGTCGGAGTGTTAATCAGTTTCGACTTGAGACAGTCAAACGCCTGCTGGTGCTGTGGGAGCCAGACCCAGGCGATATCCTTTTTTGTCAGCTGCCGCAGGGGAGCACTCAGCTCACTGAGATTTGGTACAAACTTCCCAAGGTAGTTCACCATGCCCAAGAAACGTTGTAGACCTGGCACGTCGGTGGGGGCTGCCATCTCAGAGATGGCCGCTGCCTTCAAAGGGTCGGGTTTTAGTCCGTTAGAGGTGAAAACGTGTCCAACATACGTGACTTCTGAGACACGAAACCGGCACTTCTTTGGGTTCAGCTTCAGGTTGGCCTTTCGCGCCCGATCCAGGACGCGGCGGAGGTTCTGGTCATGTTCGGCAATGTCCTTCCCATAGACTAAGATGTCATCCACGATGATGGCACATGGCAGGCCCGAGAATATCTGCTCGCTGGAACACCTCACTAGCGGAATTGATGCCGAATGGCATTCGCAGGAATTTGAATCTGCCGAATGGTGTGGCGAAGGTTGTCAGGTCGGAAGATGCTTTGTCCAACGGGATCTGCCAGAACGAGTTCTTAGCGTCTAGGACCGAAAAGACGGTGGCTTGCCCGACCTGAGCCGCCACGTCCTCAACAGACCGCATGGGATAGTGTGGTCGCCTGATGGCAAGGTTTAAGTCCTTGGGGTTGATACACACACGTATTTCATTCTTGTCTTTCTTTATCGTGGCAACCATGGTGGAGACCCAATCGGTGGGCTCGCTGACCGCTTCTAGCACCCCCTTGTCGACCATGTTGTTAAGCATCGCCTCGACCCTGTCTTTCATGGCGTGGGACACCCTGTGAGGTGCGCGGACCACGGGTTGTACATTTGGGTCAATGGAAATATGGTATGTCAGTGGTAACTTTCCCAGGTCATCGTTGAACAGGTCCTGGTATTCTGCAATCGGGTTAAATGACAGTTGCACTTTGTGGACCGTGTGGTCGAAGGACACCAGGCCAAGATCTTGGCACGCACGGTTTCCCAGCAGGGTAACACAGTCAGTCTGATAGAGGATGACAGTCTGATAGTCAGTCATCATGTCTGACAAATCTGATAGAATTTTTCGAGGATGTAACTAGTAGAGTGGATAAGGGAGAACCAGTGGATGTGTTATATCTAGACTTTCAGAAGGCTTTCGACAAGGTCCCGCATAAGAGATTAGCATACAAACTTAAAGCACACGGTATTGGGGGTTCAGTATTGATGTGGATAGAGAACTGGCTAGCAGACAGGAGGCAAAGGGTAGGAGTAAACGGGTCCTTTTCAGAATGGCAGGCAGTGACTAGTGGGGTGCCGCAAGGCTCAGTGCTGGGACCCCAGCTATTTACAATATATATTAATGATTTGGACGAGGGAATTCAATGCAACATCTCCAAATTTGCAGATGATACCAAGCTGGGGGGTATAGTTAGGTGTGAGGAGGATGCTTGGAGGCTGCAGGGTGATTTGGATACGCTGAGTGAATGGGCAGATGCATGGCAGATGCAGTACAATGTGGATAAATGTGAGGTTATCCACTTTGGTGGCAAAAACATGAGGGTAGACTATTATCTGAATGGTGGCAGATTAGGTAAGGGGGAGATGCAACGAGTCCTGGGTGTCATGGTACACCAGTCATTGAAAGTAGGCATGCAGGTGCAGCAGGCAGTGAAGAAAGCAAATGGTATGTTAGCATTCATAGCGAAAGGATTTGAGTATAGGAGCAGGGAGGTTCTACTGCAGTTGTACAGGGTTTTGGTGAGGCCACACCTGGAGTACTGCGTACAGTTTTGGTCTCCAAATCTGAGGAAAGACATCCTTGCCATAGAGGGGGTACAGAGAAGATTCACCAGACTGATTCCTGGGATGTCAGGACTTTCATATGAGGAAAGATTGGATAGACTCGGTTTGTACTCGTTGGAATTTAGAAGATTGAGGGGGGATCTTATAGAAACCTACAAAATTCTTAAGGGGTTGGACAAGCTAGATGCTGGAAGATTGTTCCCGATGTTGGGGGAGTCCAGAACAAGGGGTCACAGTCTAAGGATAAGGGGGAATTCCTTTAGGACCGAAATGAGGAAAACATTCTTTACACAGAGAGTGGTGAGTCTCTGGAATTCTCTGCCACAGAAGGTAGTTGAGGCCAGTTCATTGGCTATATTTAAGAGGGCGTTAGATGTGGCACTTGTGGCTAAAGGGATCAGGGGGTATGGAGAGAAGGCAGGTACGGGATACTGAGTTGGATGATCAGCCATGATCACATTGAATGGCGGTGCAGGCTCGAAGGGCCGAATGGCCTACTCCTGCACCTATTTTCTATGTTTCTATGTTTCTATGTTTCTATGTCAGAGTTCAAAACATAAAAAATCAAGTTTCTCGTGGCCTTCTGTAGCCTGCAAGTTAAAGTGGCCCTCCCCACAGGCCTGAGAATTTCTCCACCATAGGCATGCAGTGTAGCATTGTCAGCGACCAAGGCCTCATTAGTCCTTATCTTGTTGAAAAGATTTATTGACAAAACATTGACCTTTGCCCCAGTATCTAACTTCGCAAGGAAGGTTACATTGTTGACAGACACAGACACGGAGGGATCAAGACGTTGGCCAGGTGCCTGGAGGAGGGTAAACACATTCGAATCCTCGGGAGAATTAATTGGATCTGCATCATAGGATTCAGCAACATCGGGCTGTGGGTTGGAACAGCTATCAGATTGTTTAAGCATGTTTAGACTGGGTCTGGAAATCTGTACCTGTCTCCCACGAGAACGGAATGAGCGGCAGGCAGAAGCGAAATGATTCAGTTTGTTACAAAAATTACAAGCCTTGCCATAGGCAGGGCACGTCGACCGTCTGTGGTGCATGTAGTTACAGTTAGGGCACCTTTTTGGGGGCACATCAGCAGGACCAGGGTTGGCACGTGGCAGAAAAGCATCGTTTCCCCTCTGAGGCGGGGCTCTACTAAATCCAGCCTGGTGAACAGACTTATCTCCCAAGTCCCGGTGATCATCTGGCAATACAACGACCTCAGACAATCTGCAGGCATGCATGGCTTTTTCTAACGTTAGATCCGGATCCCTAAGAAGCTCACATCGCAGCTTCTGGTCACGCATGCCAGTTACTAAAATGTCTCTAGTGAGCTGGTCTGTCATGTCACCGAAACGGCACCGCTGGGCGAGATAACGCAAATCGGCAATAAAACATTCAGCAGGTTCCTCCGGCAGCTGTCTCCTTGTAAAGAACCGTGCCCTCTCTAGAATGCGGTTCGAGGGCAGGTCACAAATCTCCCTGAACTTACGTAGCAGGCAAGCAGGGTCACTGGCAGATTCTGCAGGGGTAACCACCACGTTGTTGTCGTCCAGGACCGCTGGAGCATAGACAAAAGTTCTGGCTCTCTTCATGGCATCAGGTCCGACAAGGTTGAGTAGGAGGGAGGCTTTGAGGGAGTCAGGATCATTGCGGTGAGCGACGTTGACAAAGTGGGTGAAATCAATTTCAAACGTAGCCCAGCGCTCAGAAATATCAGCATCAAAGACAAGCTGCGCGGGCTTTCTGCACGAGGATGCCATGGTCAGAGAGATAAAGCACAAAAGGCACAAATCAAATAAAAGAAATAAAACCCGATGGACAGGTAGGCGCAAGTATCTTCCAGCTCCGACACCATGTAAATAGGCAATTTACAAACTCTAAAAGTGTTCAACACATTTTAATGATAGCACAAGGTATTACATACATCCTCAAATACTGGCTACATTCTTCTAGTGAACCGTATCCAGGAAGGGGAAGGCGTTATGATTGATGTTAACTAGGCGGGGTTAATGGTACTGAGGTAACTATGTTATTGGTTGCATGCAAAACCATCTACAGAACCCTTTTTAAACAATGGAACAACATGCGCAGTACGCCAATCCTTGGGGACTATTCCCATTTCTAATGACATTTGAAATATTTCTGTCATAGCCCCGGCTATTTCTACACTAACTTCCCCTCAATGTCCTGGGGAATATCCTGTCAGGACCTGGAGACTTATCCACTTTTATATTTTTCAAAAGTGTCAGTACTTCTTTTACTTTGAAACTCATAGTATCCATAGCTATTCTACTAGTTTCCCTTACCTCACATAATTCAATATCCTTCTCCTTGGTGAATACCGAAGAAAAGAAATTGTTCAATATCTCCCCCATCTCTTTTGGCTCTGCAGATAGCTGTCCACTCGGTCTCTCCAATGGACCAATTTTATCCCTTGTTATCCTTTTGCTATTAATATAGCTGTAGAAACCCTTTGGATTTACTTTCACTTTACTTGCCAAAGCAACCTCATATCTTCTTTTAGCTTTTCTAATTTCTTTCTTAAGGTTCTTTTTACATTCCTTATACTCCTCAAACACCTCATTTACTTCATGCTGCCTATAATTATTGTAGATCTCCCTCTTTTTCCGAACAAGATGTCCAATTTCCCTTGAAAACCAGGGCTCTTTCCAATTTTTACTGGTTCCTTTCAACCGAACAGGAACATAAAGATTCTGTACTCTTAAAATTTCCCCTTTAAATGTCCTCCATTTCTCCTCTACATCTTTCCCATAAAACAAAATGTCCCAGTTCACTCCTTTTAAATCATCTCGCATCTCGTTAAAGTTAGCCTTTCTCCAATCAAAAATCTCAACCCTAGGCCCAGTTCTGTCCTTCTCCATAATTATATTGAAACTAATGGTATTGTGATCACTGGACCCAAAGTGCTCCCCAACGCATACCTCCGCCACCTGACCCGTCTCATTTCCTAACAGGAGGTCCAGCACTGCCCCTCCTCTAGTAGGCACCTCTATGTATTGCTGCAAAAAACTATCCTGCACACATTTTACAAACTCCAAACCATCCAGCCCATTTACAGAATGTGTTTCCCAGTCTATGTGTGGAAAGTTGAAATCTCCCACAATCACTACCTTGTGCTTACTACTAATATCTGCTATCTCTTTACATATTTGCTCTTCCAATTCTCGTTCCCCATTTGGCGGTCTATAATATACCCCTATAAGTGTTGCTACACCTTTCCCACTTCTCAGTTCCACCCAAATAGCCTCCCTAGATGAGCCCTCCAATCTATCCTGCCAAAGCACAGCTGTAATATCTTCCCTGACCAGTAATGCAACACCTCCACCTCTTGCCCCTCCAATTCTATCACACCTGAAGCAACGAAATCCTGGAATATTTAGTTTCCAATCACAGCCCTCCTGCAACCATGTTTCACTGATCGCCACAACATCATACTTCCAGGTGTCTATCCAGACTCTAAGCTCATCCACCTTTCTTACAATGCTCCTAGCATTAAAATATGCACATTTAAGAAACCCCCCATCTCTTATTCTCTGTTTATTTCCTTTTTTTTCTTTCTCCTCTTGTGTCTGAGTGCTTCCCTTTTCAGCTTCCTGCCTCCCATTCTGTCTACTAGCTTTTGCTATTTGCATCCCTCGCCCCAACCATTCTAGTTTAAAGTCTCCCCAGTGGCCTTTGCAAATTTCCCCGCCAGGATGTTGGTCCCCCTCGGGTTCAAGTGCAACCCATCCTTTCTGTACAGGTCCCACCTACCCCAAAAGAAGTCCCAATGATCCAGAAACTTGAATCCCTGCCCTCTGCACCAGTCTTTCAGCCAAGCATTTATCCTCCACCTTGCTCCATTTCTACTCTCACTGTCACGTGGCACAGGCAGTAATCCTGAGATTGTTACCTTTTTGGTCCTTTTCTTCAACTCTCCTCCCAAGTCCTTAAATCCTCCCTTCAGGACCTCTTCCCTTTTTTTACCTATGTCATTGGTACCTATATGTACCACGACCTCAGGCTCCTCTCCCTCTGATTTGAGGATATCTTGGACACATCTAGACACGTCCAAGACCTTGGCACCAGGGAGGCAGACCACCATCCTGGTCTCCCGACTGCGTCCACAGAATCAGTTCGTAAAAAATCAGAATCCTAATGCACCTCAAGGCTGGGGCATGATAAACAATTTCAGAATTACTTGTTTCCTTGCGGGGCAGGTCTGAAGTGGTTAGCAGTTACAGGATAAATTTAACCTGCATTATGGACAAAATTGAATTTGTTCCTAGGAAATGGATATGGCTCCAAGGCCGACATTTATTGCACATCTCTAATAACCCTTGAACTGTGGAAACAGTTAAGAGAGTCCAGTAACTGATGGGTCTGATGATACGTGTTGGCCATACTTGGTAATGACGGGATATTTAAGAATGAAAAGTTGAGGGACCATGTCCCTAACTTAATCGGCAGGGCAGTGGTGAAGAGAAACAAGAACTTCAAGTTCCTGGGCATACACATCTCTGATGATTGGTCTTGGGCCCGGCACATTGATGCAATTACAATGAGAGCTCACCAATGTTTTTGGTTCCTCAAAAGAAGAAGGAAATTCGGCAAGCCATTGAGTACTCCATTGAACTTTGATAGATGTACGGTGGAGGGCATACTGGCTGATTGCACCATGGTATGGTTTAGTAATTCAAACATTCAGAAAGGAAGGAGGCTGCAGAAAGTGGTGGACATTGCCTGGTCCATCACGGATACTAGCCTCTCCACCATCCTAGTGGGGGTGAACCAGATGTGTTTTCATTGATAATACTCATTTATGAATAATCAATTTACAAATTTTTATAGTATCACTATTGGCTCTTTTAGTTAACAAGTAGTGTGCCACACTTTGCACATAAGAATACATTGTTCCAAAATTACTTTTGACCCGAAACGTCACCTATTCCATCGCTCCATAGATGCTGCCTCACCCGCTGAGTTTCTCCAGGATTTATATCTATCTTCGATTTTCCAGCATCTGCAGTTCCTTCTCAAACATTTTATATTTCCACAGCCTTTTCAATTTATGAAATATTGTGTTCAGCAAACAGATACTATTGTAAATGAAGGAGTTCAATGTTAAAGTTGCTTCGACCCGTTTTTTGTTACTTACAGATTTGTTGAAATAATTTGAATCTCTGGCTGCCTTGGCTGGATCTCAATCCATGTTTATGATCAATGTTGCAGAACTGTGACTGGTCCTTAAGCAACGTAACCATCACACCACTATACCAGGAGACGGGGAAGGGTGAGAATGTGGTAAGGGGTGGAGGGGTGAGGAGCAGGAGACTGGTTGAGAGGTGGATGACAAATGGGAACAGGAGATCATAATATGGAGTTAGGAACATGGAGGAGGAATCAAAGCAAAATATTGTAATTTAGTAGATGTGGGGATATGGTGAATGGGGAGCAAGAGGTTAACACTTTCGGTCTGAACGAAATTTCGTGCCTGCAGTCATACATATATTAAAAGTAACAAAACCACACAATAAACACAAATTTAACATCCACCACAGAGAGTTCACCAAACACCTCCTCACTGTGGTGGAAGGCAAAAGTCTTAGAGTCTCTGTCTTCTTCCCTCCTTGTTCTCCCTCTGCGCTGAGGAGATCCAGGCCTCCGATGTTGCCGTCCACCAGGCCCGCGGCTGAGCCTCCAAAACCGGGCCGCCGCCACCGCCATCGCCGGAACGCCGGAAGACCACCACAGGGCCCGCCGCCGGAATGCTGGAGCACTGCAGCTCCAAAGCCAGGTCGCCATTGGAACGTCGCTGGAGCACCGCAGCCCCGAAAGCCAGGTCGCCGCTGGAGCACCGCATCCCCAAAAGCCATGCCGCCGCTGAAGCTCCGAAGCCGTGCCGCCGCTGCTGGAAGCTGGAAGGCCGCCAGCTCCGCCATTAGGGCCTCAGCACAAACGGAGACGGACGGGGGACACGACAAGAAAAGTCGCATCCCCCTGAAGGGAGAGATTAAAACCCTGTTTCTCCCACCCCCACACACATGCACAGCCTAATAAACCAAAATAATCGCTAAAAACAGACACGAAGACAAAAATAAAATAAAAAACCAAATGGTGCAAGGAGTCAGCAGTGGGGTGTTATGTTTCAAAAGTACTGCAAGAGGCATATGTCTGGTGACAAGAGAGCAAATTTCTGAAAAGGTCTGAGCCTCTGAGCGATCAGTCAGACCAGAAAGGAGCCAGTAAAAATTGTTTTTGTGATTGCTGCACCTTCCCCCCCACCCCACCATCCCATTCCGCAGTCAGGGAATCACGGAATTCCCTCAACGCAAATAGCATGATACCAGGGATAACGATTAGCAGGAAATGGTATCACAACAAACTCATAAACTCACCAATTATATCAGATCTATAGTTGTTTTATTTTTATACGCCGAAGCAACCATTGTAAGATCACTCTTGAATAACAGAGGTCACTGATTCTATTCAAATAGAGCTGACCACATTTCATTGTTATGTGCCAACTGAGAAAACTGTAGGTTTCTTCTTTAGCAGCTCCTTTAGGTTGAATGTAACATGCTGTTTGTGGGTCCAAATTTGTTTGGATACAGGAGGACAAGAATAACTTCTGACTTATTAGACCATTAGGTTTGTGCTAGGTTTAAGACCCTGATCTTCAATTTTTATTTTGCTCAAGTAGACAATCAAAGACAAAGCTGGATTCCATCATGAACGGTTAGACCACACTTCGAGTACTCTGGACCATTGTGGTCTCCTCGCCAAAATTAATTATAACTTTACCAAAGAGTGAGCGGAGCGGTGAGTCACCAGACTGGATGCCGGGTTAGTATATCTGTCATAGGATAACAGCAAAATACAACGTCTTGGGGCAACTCAGCAAGACAGTCAACATCTGTGGAGGGAATGGATGATTACTATCAGCCCGGCGAAAGATCCAAATGCAATAAGTAATCTGTCCATTTCCCACCACATATACTGCTTGGCCAGCAGAGTTCCTCCCGCAGTTTGTTTTTTGCGCAAGATTCCAGCATCTGCAGTCTTTTGTGTTTGTCATAGAATATGAAATTGATTCGGCTCAACCTCTATACTCCAGTGTTTGGAAGAACGAGAGGTAAGTGCATTGAAAGATGGAAAATCCTCAGAGAGCTCAAGAAGGAAGATATTTTCGCCTGGGATCATTGTTTCAAATTAAGCGGGAAGCTTTTTTGGATTGAAACAAGGAGCAAGTTCTTCCCTGAGAGGGTAATAAATCTTTGGAAATCCACAAAGAGATGATTGTCACACCTCATTGTATTAAAATCTGGAACCAATAGATTTTTGCATGCTAAAGAAATCAATAGATATTGGAACAGAGCAGGAAAGCGGTGATGAGGTATTGAATCACCGTAATCTCATTGAAACAGGACTGAAAGGCCAAATAGCCTGCTAAATGTGGCCACAGGACTTCCCTCCCATGTTGTTATGATATATGCCTTGAATGAGAGGAGGTTAACAAAATATCAGAAGAAGTTCATGTTTTCAGGTTCTCATCATGGACTTGTATTGTCAGAGCAAGGATGGTTTGGGAGGGGATTTTTGTTCATCATTGGTTAAGTACAAGGAAAATTTTGAATGCTTCAATGAATGAGTCAATAACGGCTCAAGGCTAGGCCTCCAAACCTAACTTTACTCAAGCAGTATCTACATATTGCAGTTTCATGATTGAAGTCACCCCAACTTCAGCCACGGTGTGTCCTCCAACAGGTGGATTGTTTAAGGAAATGTGGACTTCATTGCAGGATATGAGTCTTAACAGATTCACACATAGGTTTGTAACATTCAGATCACCTCTGTGCAACGTGGCTTAACTGGAATGTAGGATAGAAAATTGATGAGCCAGAGCTGGAGCTTTGTGAGTCTTGGCCCACAGAGTGCACTCAATGAATCTCAGTAATTTGCAATCTTCTTAGATTTCCTGATCAAATGGTAGTGAACATTAATGAGTTTTTTTCTACAAATTAACATTTTAAATGTTCTCCCATTGGGATATAAATGTTAACACTAGTTATTTATGCAGTCTGTAAGTAAGTGCAGGTATGCCAGCTTAATTTCTTATTTCTTTGATTAAATTATTCTTTTTGATAGACTCCATGAAATGAATTGAAGTCACACTGAGGAAAATGGTTAATATATGAACTAATTTAACACAAGAATGGGTTCTATAGAGCCGCTTTGCACTTTTAAATGGAGTTTAACTTGTTTTACCCAATTCATCAAATCTGACGATATAGATCTGGACCACAGCCGAAGAACGTCTGCATTGATTTTAGTGGTATATACCATGTTTTATCCTCACTAAAAAACATTTTCTAAAATACATGCAATTAAATTTAAAAAACAGTTCAGCAAAGAAAGGGTACTCAAAATAAGCTAAAAGGAAAATACCAAATATGCTAGAAGTCTGAAATGTACAGAGAATGTTAGAATGTTTCATCTTTTATCTCTCCCAGCTTGATAAGAGATCTGGCTTACAACAACAACTACGTTTATCTCTTTATAAATGCTGCCTGACCTGTTGAGTATCTCCCACAACTATAACTTACGTTTCACTGTTTCAGGTTTGAGGGGCAGTTATATGATGTATTTCTGCTCTTATTTTAAGTTCAGTGTATTATTTACAAACCTACAACAAGAGCATCAACATGTAGCTGAACAGTAGTAGTCACCAATGCTTCCTTTGGAATTTTTTTTTTTTTTTAATTAATCAATTGTACATTAGGTTTGGAGCAATTAAAATAGTTACAATATTAAAATCAATCCTTGCAAAGTTGAGAAGTACAAGGAAGGAATTCATAGCACCCTGGTGGCATCAATGGGCTTTTAGCAAGGATTAGGATTCAATGTAGAAGAACCAAAAGTCAAGTTCAAGCCATCCTGATGAAGTGAGAGCAGGCCTGTTCTTAATCAATGGACATGTCAGAAGTAAACATAGATGAGTTGAGGTCAACACCTTACCACACTCAACAAAGTGAAATAAGTGGTGATTATAAGTGGGTGGCAGAGTGGTGCGGCCTGTAGAGCTGCTACCGTGTTGTTTCAGCAATTCGGGTTCAATCGTGACCTCTGGCGCAATTTGTGTGGAATTTACATGCTGTTCCTGTGACTGTGTGCGTTTCTCTGGGTGCTCCTGTTTCCTCCCTGTTTATGATTGATCCACAACAACACACATAGTGAAAGATCAGTCTTTATTCCATAAACAAACAGGACCATTTAAACAGCCAGCCATTCTCATCAATCAATCAATCAATCAATCAATCAGTTTTATTCGTCACTTGCACATAAAGTGCAAGTGAAATGAATTTGCCAGCAGCGGTACGATGAAAAATAACACACAAAAACACAATAAAAATTTAACACAAACATCCACCACAGCATTCATCACTGTGGTGGAAGGCACAAAATTTGGCCTGTCCTCCTCCATTTTCCCCCGTGGTCGGGGCCTCAACCCTCTGCGGGCATCCAGATGAGTAGACAGGTAAAAGTCCAGATAAGTCCTGAAACGGTGCCTCCCCACCGGAGACCGCGGCTTCAGGTTGGTGTAGGCTGCAGGCCGGCAGTCGAAGATTTATAGTTCCCGCCGCGCCGCAGCCGGAGGCACCGCAGGGCTGGCAGTCAGAGCTCCCCTCCAGGGGGCATGTCCACGTCATGCCCGCAGTAAAAGTTGGACGCGGGCCGGTGGTCACAGCTCTTCCTCTCCTGGGTCCCCAACGGAGGGGGAGGGGGAGGGAGAGGGAGAGGGAGAGGGAGAGGGAGAGGGAGAGGGAGAGGGAGAGGGTGAGGGAGAGGGAGAGGGAAAGGGAGAGGGAGAGGGAGAGGGAGAGAGAGAGAGAGAGAAAACGAGCTGACCTTGATAGTGTAAAGCTCTGTAGTACTGTAATGCCATGTGAAGGGTGGCAAGCACACATGAGTAGTGGAGATTATAAATGGCATGGATTAATAAGGGTTAATCTACACTCCCACAAGCCAAAAACATGCAAGTTGGGAGATAAATTATTCCTAGTATGTAGGTCAATGGTAGAATCAGCAGAATGTTTATGTGAGCGTGGGCAGAAAAAGAATTGCATGGATTTATGAAAGGTAAATCATGTCTGACGAATCTTATAGAATTTTTTGAGGATGTAACTAGTAGAGTGGATAAGGGAGAACCTGTGGATGTGTTATATCTGGACTTTCAGAAGGCTTTCGACAAGGTCCCACATAAGAGATTAGCATACAAACTTAAAGCACACGGTATTGGGGGTTCAGTATTGATGTGGACAGAGAACTGACTGGTAGACAGGAAGCAAAGAGTAGGAGTAACGGGTCATTTTCAGAATGGCAGGCAGTGAGTAGTGGGGTACCGCAAGGCTCAGTGCTGGGACCCCAGCTATTTACAATATATATTAATGATCTGGATGAGGGAATTGAATGCAACACCTCCAAGTTTGCGGATGACATGAAGCTGGGGGGCAGTGTTAGCTGTGAGGAGGATGCTAAGAGGCTGCAAGGTGGCTTGGATAGGTTGGGTGAGTGGGCAAATCCATGGCAGATGAAGTATAATGTGGATAAATGTGAGGTTATCCACTTTGGCAGCAAAAACAGGAGGGTAGATTATTATATGAATGGTGGCCGATTGGGAAAAGGGGAGATGCAATGAGACCTGGGTGTCATGGTACACCAGTCATTGAAAGTAGGCATGCAGGTGCAGCAGGCTGTGAAGAAAGCGAATGGTATGTTGCCATTCACAGCAAAAGGATTTGAGTACAAGAGCAGGGAAGTTCTACTGCAGCTGTACAGGGTCTTGGTGGGTCCACACCTGGAGTATTGCGTACAGTTTTGGTCTCCTAATCTGAGGAAAGACATTCTTGCCATAGAGGGAGTACAGAGAAGATTCACCAGACTGATTCCTGGGATGGCAAGACTTCCATACGAAGAAAGAATGGATAGACTCAGCTTGTACTCGCTGGAATTTAGGAGATTGAGGGGGGATCTTATAGAGGCTTACAAAATTCTTAAGGGGTTGGACAGGCTAGATGCAGGAAGATTGTTCTTGATGTTGGGGAACTCCAGAACAAGGGGTCACAGTTTAAGGATAAGGGGAAGTCTTTTAGGACAGATGAGAAGATCTTTTATCACACGATGACTCTGTGGAATTCTCTGCCACAGAAGATAGTTGAGGCCAGTTCATTGGCTATATTTAAGAGGGAGTTAGATGTGGCCCTTGTGGCTAAAGGGTTCAGGGGGTATGGAGAGAAAGCAGGTGCAGGATACTGAGTTGGATGATCAGCCATGATCATATTGAATGGCGGTGCAGGCTCGAAGGGCCGAATGGCCTACTCCTGCACCTTTTTTCTATGATTCTATGATTCTCTCTTGGTTGGCATCAGCAAGTTGGGCTGAAGGGCCTGTGTCCACACTGCATAACTCTATGATTATAATCTTAAATATATTCAGTGGCAGCCTCTGCAGCTCTCTGGAATGGAGAATTCCAAGATTTGTAACTCTTAGAGAAGAAATTCCTTCTCATTTCTTTCTCCTAAGTATGTGGTCCCTTATAAAACAATGCCCCTTAGTTCTTGAGTCCATCAAGCAGGGAATATTTTCCTTCATCTCATCTCTCAAGGTGCCTTAAGATCTTATATGTTACAATAAGATCGACTCTCTTTGTTCATTAAATTATGAGCCCAAACTACAAAACCTTTCTAAATTATAAAACTCATTTATTCCAGGAATTAATGTTGTAAACATTTCAAAAACTGACTCCAAAGCAAGTGTAGCCCACCTTAAATAAGGAGACAATTACTGTAAAGCCCCTGTCCCACTTCCCCGAGTTACTCA
Source organism: Raja brachyura (assembly GCA_963514005.1). Next base: position 104,073,194 of record OY740785.1, read on the forward strand.
CAAATTCTCCCGAGTGCTTCAAACTCGGAGAATGTCCATAGCGAGTCCGTAGCGAGTCTGTAGGAGGCCGTGGGCATCCGTAGATATTTTGTAGCGGATCGTAATGCCAGCCGTAGGTACTCGAGGCATCAGGTAAGTCGGGACGTTTTTTCAGCATGTTGAAAAATGTCCACGAATAAAAGAAAATAGCCCGAGTACGTACGGCTGGCTATTACCGTAATTCTGCGAGTTTGAATCAAGGGGAAAACTCGGGAGAATTCGTGAGCAACTCGGGAAAATGGGACAGGGGCTTTACTCATTGCTCCAGCTGCGGTCTCACCAATACCCTGCAACAAGACTGACCAACTTTTATATTTCATTTCCTTGGTAATAAGCTCAACATCCAATTTGCCTTCCTAATTACTTGATGTATGCATACTAGCTTTCAGTGTTTCATGAAGGAGAAAACCCAGTTCACTCTCAAATGTAATATTCTGTATCCTGTTTTCATTAAACAAATTTTACATTACAGACTCTGTGTTTGGCACACAACTTGCTTCAATTTGCTAGTTTTCATCCAAGTCATTACAGTAGTAAATAGTTGAGGCCTCGTGACTGAACCCTCTGGCACCCCACTAGTCACAGGCTGCAAACCTGAAAATAGTTTTGAATTTATTTCATCCAACAATTATTTACAACTTTTTCTGATAATTACCAAAAGAAAAGATGACTTCAATGCAGAATCTTCCTTAATGGACAAATTTAATTTGCATTAAATTAAGAGTTTCTCTCTATCTCAGGTTCCATCTTCCTCACTAAAATGCACACTCCAAAATAGAGGGCTTTAGAGATATTCAGCCAAGACTGGCATTTCGAACAGCATCTACGCAATGTACTTTTTTCTCTTTCTTACAGGGCAAGATAGCATACAAATGCTGGAGCCACAGAATAACTGTGTTATTCAGTGGACATCAACATCACACTATGGATACCAGAGCTTGGCCAATAGTCATAGACTTAAACAGTGTGGAAACAGGCCCTTCGGTTCAACTTGCCCACACTGGCCAACATGCCACCAATGCTAGTCCCACCTGCCTGCGTTTGGCCCATATCTCTCTAAAACCTATCCTATCCATGTATGGGTCTAAATGTTTCATAAATGTTGCGATAGTACCAGGCTCAACTACCTCCTTCACAGCTCGTTCCATACACCCACTAAAGTCAAAGTCAAAGTCAAAGTAAACTTTATTGTCAATTCAAGTAATGCAACAAGTAGTTACACAGAGGATTGAAATTGTGTTTCCCCATACTCCAAATGTGCAAGTGATATTTATTTATAAAACAGACAGACAATATACCATTAAAAATACCATTAAAAAATATACCATTAAAAATAGACATTATATTAAAAAATTCACAGTGTGCCAGAGTCTAGTAACATTTTGAGGTATGTTATTAAAGTGCAATAATAAAAGGTACAATATAGAAACGTGCAAATAGCATACTGCAGACATTGAGTTAAAGTCAGTTGATCTTTGTTTGTGTAATGTTCATGGAATTTTCTTGAGTGAGTTGAGTAGTCTGATGGCCTGAGGGACAAAGCTGTTTTTGAATCTGTTGGTTTTGCTCCGCATGCTGCGGTAGCGCTTGCCGGATGGAAGGAGGGTGAACAGTTTGTGTGCTGGATGGGTGGTGTCTTTGATGATATTGGTTGCCCTCTTGCGACAGCGAGATGGGTATAAGTCCTGGATTGTTGGTTGGGGTGATCTTCTCCGCTGTCCTCACCACTCTCTGTAGGGCCTTCTGGTCAGCAGCAGAGCAACTGCCATACCAGACTGAGAGACTGCTGGTAAGAATGCTCTCAACGGCACCCCTGTAAAAGGTGGTGAGGGCAGAAGGGGGGAGGTCGGCTCTCCTCAACCGTCGAAGGAAGTGGAGGCGTTGCTGTGCTTTCTTGACTAGGGAGATGGTGTTGGTGGACCATGTCTGATCATCTGTGATGTGCACTCCCAGGAACTTGGTGCTTTTCACAGACTCCACTGCACTGCCATTGATGGTGAGTGGGTTGTGTACTGTCTGTTTTTTCCTGAAGTCCACAGTTATTTATTTTGTTTTATTAACAATTGAGTTGAAGGTTATTGATGTCACACCAGTTGATGAGTTGTTCAACCTCCTCTCTGTAGGCTGAGTCGTCATCGTGGCTGATGAGGCCCACCACTGTAGTGTCATCTGCGAACTTGATGATGTGGTTCGAATTGTGTTTGGCACAACAGTCATTTGTCATCAGCGTGAACAACAGAGGGCTCAGCACATGTCCCTGTGTTCATGATGGTGGTCTCTGATGAGTTTTTGCCAACTCTTACTGTCTGTGGTCTGTCGGTAAGGAAGTCCAGTAACCAGTTGCATAGTGGGGTGCTGATGCCTATTTCGCCGAGTTTATTCACCAGGTGTTGGGGGATGACTGTGTTGAAGGCGGAGCTGAAGTCGATAAACAGCATCCGCACGTAACTGTTATTGTTTTCCAGATGAGCCAGGCTTAGGTGGAGTGCTGTTGCTATGGCATCATCAGTGGAACGGTTGGGACGATATGCAAAATGTAATGGGTCAAGTATAGAGGACACTATCCTTTGGGTAAAAAAAGCTACTCTCAGGCTCCTATTAAATCTTTTCCCTCCTCACTCTAAAGCTATGTCCTTAACCGATTATTGGGACTGCTGCAACATGGCCAACATAGTTAACAATATATTTCAAGATAGCAACGGGCTCACATCTCACCCATCCACTCAGATCCAACCTCCCTTCATTGCACAATGTTTCTGAATTACATGTTGCGGATGGTTTAAACAATCAGCACTTCCATGGGACCTTCCCTCACCAAGAGCACATGTCATGATCTTTTTCCTTTCTGATATCCAAAACTCAATTCCTGCCTGTTGACCATCATTACTTTTGCCTGTGATAATGGGTTACTCCAATGATCAAGGAAATGTCTACACAGGTTAATGTCGCATGGGTGCAGTCTGTTCTTTCCTGAACCACAGGGAAATCCATTGATAGCACTGAACAGGCCGGGTAGTTCTCTCAGCACTTTCATTCTGCCGCCAAGGTTATCGAGGCACAGTACATTTGCCGCTGCTGCAAGAACCTTCCTTATTTCATCCTGAAACTAAAAGGTGCAAAAGTACAAAGTGGTTGTGCAATAAATGTTTTAAATTAAACCTATTCAAACCTTGTCATGTAAAATGCTGACCCTTCTACTTCTTCAAACTGGTGATCAACCTTCTGCTTTATTTTGAAAATGTTCCTCTTTAAAATAATATGTGTTTCCTACTTCTCCATTTTTATATGGGTGTGAAGCTTTGTGATTATGGTGCAATTTATGGGCAGAAAGAACACACAGTACTGCACACAAATGTTGCCATTAGTTAAGTTAATTATCTCATAGAGTTGACAGGCCAGTTCAATGGTTCAATGGTGCTTTTAGTATCACATGTGTGATGTGCTATTTCAGTGAACATTTTTATATTACAAACAGTCCAGTCGAGTATTGCCATAGCCCCCCACCCCGCACCCCCATCTCCCCTCCCCCGATTCCAATTGCAACTGAAACAATTACTTTTCTGCAAAGGAAGCACAGGTAATAAAAACTAGCATCATTAAAATACTAAGTTTGAAGACATCACATCGTCCAACTATTCAATCAAATACAGATCCACAGATTGCTCAGAGCTGAAAGATGATATTGCTTGGGCCATTACTGGTGATCGCATTCACAAATAATACACGACTAACAACCACAAAAATGTTAGAAGATTCGAGACTCAATTAAAAATAACAGTAGTAGCTGAAAGATATCAGCAGATGTGTCAACCAAATTTGCTTAAGATTATGCTACACGTTTCCTGCTGTTCAACAACTGCTGCAAACTGTAAATTAAGAAAGTCTCAAAATAATTACAGCACAACAAAGGTATAACTTATAAATGAAAACCTTGCCGATTTATAAAGCCCTGAAATGAGCAAATTGAGATGTTTTTCAAGTTATGTAGTAAATTTATGTTTAGATGCAAGTTTCAAATAGAATTGCACAGATGAAACTGTCACAAGATTTTAAGGGGATAATAAAATGTTATTACGAAAACAGTTAAAGACATAATCATGGTGTGCAAATGAGAAATTAGATGACTTGGCACTCATAGAAACATAGAAAATACGTGTTGGAGGAAGCCATTCGGCCCTTCAAGCCAACACCGCCATTCATTGTGATCATGGCTGATCGTCCCCAATCAATAACCCGTGCCTGCCTTCTCCCCATTCCCCTTGATTCCACTAGCCCCTAGAGCTCTATCTAATTCTCTCTTCAATCCATCCAGTGACTTGGTCTCCACTGCCCTCTGTGGCAGGGAATTCCACAAATTCAAAATTCTCTGCGTGAAAACGTTTTTTTCTCACCTCAGTCTTAAATGGCTTCCCCTTTATTCTAAGACTGTGGCCCCTGGTTCTGGACTCACCGAGCATTAGGAACACTGTTCCTGCATCTAGCTTCTCCAGTCCTTTTATAATTTTACTTCGGAATCACGTGAGTGACTACGTGAAGAAGCCCTGCCAGGCACATGCGTGTAATTACATCCGACGCATGGCGCACCGACGGGCTGGAGAGCGCAGCTCCACCAGCGGTAAGTAGAAATCGGCAGGTAAGTGAATTTAAAACTTTTCCTGCGGGCATTTAAACTCTGTGAGTCTGGCTCGGGAGCCAGCGGGAGTTGTTAGCAATAGAGCGAGTTGAGAACAAATCTGTCCGTAGTAGGAGCGTAACGCGCGGGCCCGCGGTTAGTGCTCGCAGATCGGGTCGCGAAATAATGGCTGCAGTAGCGCCGGCTCCGACACCGGCTGCTGATCTACCGGCAGCTCAACTTCCTCCATTAGTTCCAGTGCTTCAGGGCACTGAGGCCACTCCACCAGGGAGGAAGGCCAAAAGAAAATCTCTCAGGCCCGTCTTATCCAACGAGTCTGATGAGGAAGACTCCCCTCCTTCCAATAAAAAGGTATGGGGACGGCTTGACCAGATGGAAAAAATGCCCCAAACTTTAATGAGCCATGAAATATTTAAATCGGGGTCGAGTGCCCCTAGGATTCCCCAGACAGCCTCACGTAGAGGCCCATATAGCGAAGAAGATTATACCGCTTATAAATATCAGTGGGAATCACCCTCGCCAGCACCTTGTTTAGGGCTGGTAGAGACCTCCCTGGAGCAAGACTCGGGAGAGCCAGGGCAGGAGGAGTCTGACCCTGAAGTTGGTGTCACTGCTTTTGGGCACACACAAAGGCACATGAGCCATGCTCCAGGTGTCCCGGATGTAGCAAGAAACTTTGCCATTCCGGAAGGTACTGGTGAAGCCATGGAGGCAAACCTGGCGGCCAACATCAACTACATGGCCTCTCACCAGCTACAAGATTCTATAATGGAACAAACAGCCACCCGATATATAATACCTGTGAATTGTGCATCGCTCAAAGTGCCCACTGTGAACTCTGCTATATGGGCACAAATGAGTGCAACGATGCGTGGACAAGAGATCCGATTCCAGCGAGTCCTCAAATTGGTGGGGGCAGGCATCACGGCTTTTTGCAAAATGGTCCGAGGGGTACCGATGTCCGGCAAACAGCAAGATATGTTGGCCCTGCTGTGCAATGCATATTTTGAAGTAAATTGCATCTGGTAGCTATAAGCCCGACAATAACCCATGATTTGCAGCTCTTTGCAGGTCGTCCAATATTCAAGCGCCAAATTATTTATTTTGCGAGGACCTGCTTAAACAAGTCAAAGACCTGGAAGAAGAGGCCAAGATGATAGGCCTCATGAAAACTTATGTCCATTTGGCCAGGATGCCACCTCACAGGTCGTTTTTGACATGACGGGGGTCAGATCCGGGGGCAGGGCCAAGCAGAGTGGGGCCAGTGGAACGGCGTTATTACCCACCTGTATACGGCAACTACAACCCTAGCATGGCGAGAAGGACAAAACCTCCAAGGTCGACTATGGAGGTACGGGTGCTTCATTCAGTCCAGGATAAATCCTCTGGGGAAAAACCTCCAGTTGGGGGTAGGTTACAGTTATTTTATGATGAATGGTGCTGTGTAACATCTGATTTGTTTATACTGGACACTATCTCAGGGTCTCGAATAGAGTTTATGTCAGGAATTCATCCACCTGCACAAAATATGTCTAGTTGGGTATTGTTTTTTTCTGGACCAGAAACTAGGCAGGTAAATTAAGAAATTGCGGTTTTGTTCCACAAAGGGGTAATTAAGAGGACGACATACCATCCTCAACAATTTGCTGTAACCGATATATTCACCAGACAGAAAAAAGATGGTGGGTGTCGAGTCATTCTGGTTCTAACCCAGTTAAATTCCTTTGTCCAGTACAGGCATTTTAAAATGGACACCTTCAATATTGCTAAAGAGTTGTTATCAGAAGGTTGTTATATGGCAACCATAGATCAGAAAGATGCATATTATTCAGTACCAATTCATCATTAGTACCGAAGATACTTGAAATGTAATTGGATGTGACAGCTGCGGCAAATTAAAGCATTACCCAATGGCTTAACCTCAGCTCCTAGGTTGTTCACGAAATTGTTAAAACCAGTTCTGGTGCTACTTCGTGCCCAGAATCACATTGTGATGGCTTATCTAGATGATATTTTAATTATAAGCAACACTCATGAAACAGCTGAGGAGTGGGTTACAGCAACCAAACACCTGTTTGAGAGGTTATGGTTTATTGTCCATCCAACAAAATCCAAGCTAAAGCTAAAAAATGATTATTTGGGGTTTGTCATTGATTCAGTTGAGATGTCAGTGACTTTTCCAATAGCCAAGGATGTTGAAATCAGGGAGGTCTGTACCAGTCTTGCTGAAAAACAACAATCCTCCATCCGGGAAATAGCCAGTTGGTAAATTGGTGGTGTCTTTCCCTGCAGTGGAGTTTGGACCCCTGCACTATCAAGGTCTGCAATGAGCTAGAGCAACATTTTGGTTCAGCAACCTTCAGTGGTTTTACAAACAGATGTGAGTGCTTTGGGATTGGAGCCACGGTCAGCGAGTCTAACTGTGGTGGTAGATGGAGTGTGCAGGAGGATTTAATCCTGCACAGGCATGATATAAATTACTCAGAATTTCTGGGTGCATTCTATGGATTAAAAGCTTATTGTTCAGCAATGAATAATTTCCATGTTCAGCTCCAGATTGACAATACCACGGCTGTTGCTTATATCAATCACACGGGAGGAATAAGGTCAGTATCATGTGATAATCTGGCTAACCTCATTTGGGACTAGTGTATTTCCAGAAATATCTGGGTCTCAGCTATTTACCTACCAGGTAGAGATAATGTAGTGGCAGACAACAGGTCACGGAAATTTAATGACAACATAGAATGGATGCTAAATCTTGATGTTTTTAAAATGATTGTCAGCCGCTATGGTTTGCCAGATATAGATCTGTTTGCATCCAGGATAAATCACCAGTTGCCTAAATACTTTTCGTGGGAACCAGATCCAGGAGCAGTAGCCGTGGATGCATTCTCTCTACATTGGGGACGTACGTTCTTTTACGCTTTCCCCCCATTCTGCCTCATCAGGCAATGCCTCACCAAAATAAAGCATTCAATTCAATTCAATTCAATTCAATTAGAGCAGGAGTCCGCCTCAGGCGTTTTGGTGGTTCCGGACTGGCCTACGGTCAGTCCCATTGGTGCTGAGAATGATGACTCAGCCATTAATGACCGTCCCCAAGTGCAGTAACTTGTTGGTGCATCCAGTAACAGGAGAAAGTCATCCGTTACATGATCGTATTAATCGGTTAATCTGCAGGTTCAGACCAGACCATTCCAAGGGCTTGGACTGTCGAGTAGGACCATGGATGTGATAACTGCAGATTGGAGAGATAGCACTAAAAAACAATATGCATCTCATATTAAGAAATGGGAGATGTTTTGCTTGCAATCAGATATATCTTATCATGCTGCAAGCTTACCGGATGTATTGGAGTTCCTTGCTACGTTGCATTTTGATGAACACTTTAGCTATAGTGCCATCAATAGTGCTCGGAGTGCTTTGTCCTCCTATTTAGGGCAGTTTTCAGAACAACAATCTATCGGGTCTCATCCGTTAGTGTCCCGATTCATGAGAGAAATTTTTAACAAGAACCCTCCTAAGCCTAGATATACAGAAATCTGGGATGTCAGTATAGTTCTCACACTGCTTCGGCAATGGGCTCCAATTACGTCACTGTCTTTTCAGAAGTTAACACTTAAAGTGGTTATGCTCATGGTGTTAGTATCAGTGCAACGAGTTCAAACATTGCAAAAGCTACGACTAGATAGCATGCACTCTTCTGTAGATAACATTACGTTTTCTGTATATGGTTTAATCAAACAAAGCAGGCCCGGAATGGCCGGAACCAAAGTAAGCTTTAAAGCATACCCCGTTGACCAAATGCTATGTGTAGTCAAGCACCTGAGTCAATATATCGAGGTAACTAAGCGTCTCAGAGGCTCTCAGACAGCAATGCTCATCAGCCACAAAAAAACTTCATAAAAAGGTGTCAGTACAAACTATTTCTGGATGGTTAAAACAGGTTTTGGATTGTGCTGGAGTAGACACTCATGTGTTTAAATCTCACTCCACCAGGGCGGCATCAACATCCACAACGAAGGCACAGGACATGCCTCTAGACAAAATCCTCAGGGCCGCAGGATGGTCTAGGGAGGCGACCTTCTCAAAATTCTATGATAAACCCGTCCTGACAGTGCAAGGTTTTGGGCATGTTGTTTTGGGTTTGGTTTGATTTTCTTTGCTAAATTTAATTTGTAATTTCCCCAGGGACAGAGGGGTTATTACTGTTTTTGTATATTATTATTATTAAAAAATGTTTATTGGATAATTTGAAGCAATGTTCAATACATTATCTATTCACCACTGTGTCAACTGAACCAGTGGGTCGTATGAAATGGATCTACGACATTGAATCACAGAGCTTTGAAATCTTCACGTAGTCACTCATGTGACTCCTAAGTAAAATAGTAAGATTAAACGCAAACTTACCAGTTTGAAGTTTGATCTTTATTTTATGAGGAGTTACGATGAGGGATTACGTGCCCTCCGCTCCCGGCCCTCATAATCGCAAACATCATCTGGTAGTTCTAGTCTTCTGAGTCTTACTATATCACTTCAAGTATAGTTTCTGTGTTTTCACGCCGCTGCTTTGAAGTATGACGCGCATGCGCCTGGCGGGGATTCTTCACGTAATCCCTCATCGTAACTTCTCATAAAATAAAGATCAAACTTCAAACTGGTAACTTCTCATTTAATCTTACTATTTTATATGTTTCTATAAGATATCCCCTCACCCTTCTAAACTCCAGTGAATACAGGCCTAGTCTTTTCAATCTTTCCTCATATGACAGTCCCGTCTTCCCAGGGATCAATCTTGTGAATCTACGCTGCACTACCTCAATCACAAGGATGTCTTTCCTCAAATTAGGAGACCAAAACTGTACACAAATCTCCAGATGTGGTCTTACCAGAGCACAATACATCTGCAGAAGAACCTCTTTACTCTTATACTGAAAATCTCTTGTTATGAAGGCCAACATTCCATTAGCTTTCTTCACTGCCTGCTGTACCTGCACACCAACTTTCAGTGACTGGTGTACAAGGACGCCCAGGTCTCGCTGCACCTCCCCCTTGCCTAACCTAACACCATTGAGATAATAATCTGCCCCCTTATTTTTGCGCCAAAGTGGATAACCTCACATTTATCTATATTATATTGCATCTGCCACACATCTGCCCACTCACTCAACCTGTCCAGGTCTCACTGCAACCTCCTAACATCCTCTTCGCAGTTCACACTGCCACCCAGCTTTGTGTCATCCGCAAACTTGCTAGTGTTCCTCCTAATTCCCTCTTCCAAATCATTAATATATATGGTAAACAGTTGCGGCCCCAACACCGAGCCTTGCGGCACTCCACCCGCCACTGCCTGCCATTCTGAAAATGACCCGTTCACTCCTACTCTTTGCTTCCTTCTGCCAACCAATTTTCTATCCATGTCAAAACCCTACCCCCAATACTATGTGCTCTAATTTTAGTCACCAGTCTCCCGTGCGGGACCTTATCAAAGGCTTTCTGAAAGTCTAGATACACTACATCCACTAGTGCCCCTTCATCCATTTTACTTTTCACATCCTCAAAAAATTCCAGAAGATTAGTCAAGCATGATTTCCCTTTCATAAATCCATGTTGACTTGGACTAATCCTTTTACTGCTAACCAAATGCCCCGTTATTATCTCTTTAATAATTGACTCCAGCATCTTTCCCACCACCGAAGTCAGGTTAACTGGTCTGTAATTCTCCGTTTTCTCACTCGCTCCTTTCTTGAAAAGTGGGATAACGTTAGCTATCCTCCAATCCACAGGAACTGATCCTGAATCGATCGAACATTGGAAAATAATTACCAATACGTCAACTATTTCTAGAGGCACCTCCCTGAGGACCCTGGGATGCAGACCATCAGGCCCAGGGGATTTATCATCCTTCAGTCCCATTAACCAACCCAATACTCTTCTGAAAAATAAATGCAAAAGCTAAGTTCCAAAGAATACTGGGCAATTATGTCTGAAAACAGAATAGTGCACATGTTTTGTTCAAGAATCATTAATGCTAAATTCACAATGGATGAACTTAGAAAAATTGCACCACTAAATAAGTCCCTGCCACTGGGAAAAATCTTTCTTTACCTTCTCTGCTATTGTAGAGTGTGCATAGGAAATTTGAGAAAATCACAGCTGTGGCCAGATCTATCAGAGATGTGGAACCAAAATACAAGGAGAAAGGCTGGGGCATGAGGTGGAAGATAATTCTTGCTGTGGGAGATGGGTCAGGCATCAGGAGGGATTAATTAGCCAGGAATGTAGCAGTGGTTTAAGTCAGCAAGTCAGGAGGTTGGAAAAGTTGGAGCAAGAATTGGAAAATTAACCAGATGAGAACAATGTTAAAGGAGTCAGATGAAAGAGTTGGAAGATTTGGAGGGGAGGGTGGGGGGGGGGGGGGGGGGGGGAGGTGAATGGGGTCACGGCAGGACAGGGTTTGCGTGACATCAATTGTAAAGGGGGCTGAATATCCATAATTCACGACAGTTTGAAGAGCCATCTCCTCCAATAACACCCCACCACAACCATCTGTTCTCAGACTCATTACTCACATGATTTAAAATTCAACCCATGGCCTCTCGCTACTTGTTTTGCCCAATTTATTTCAACAATGTCAGAACAACTTGGAAATATATCCTTATTCCTCAGAATTGTAATTCCTTAGGCTCAAATAGTACTCAATGGATCGAACAGATTAACAAGCTGTTCATGAGAGACCTTTGTGTCTGAATGGGCGGATTATGCTGTTTGATGCATTAAAACAAACAGTTTGTTCTCAAATTATGGCAAAAAGTGATTTTAATGGTGATACTACTGGGATGGAGTGAGATATAAGAGTGACATGGCAGTGCAACTCGTAGAGCTGAGCCTCACAGTCACAGTAACCTGCATTTGTCCCTCACCTCCACTGCTGACTGTGTGCAACTTACACCCTTTCCCTGTAACCACCAGGTGGCTCCGCGATGGCAACCTCGCCAACAGTCTGTCTGTCCTTTCATCTTCTTTTTTGTTATTTTTAGTGTGTTTTAAAAGTTTGTGTTAATGTTCCCTGGTTTGTTTTATGTGGGGTGGGGGGGACGGTGGGGGAGGGGGTTGGAGGAAACTTTTTTTCAATCTCTCCCCTTGGCAGAGATGCGATTGGTTTCCGGGTCGTATGTCTGGTCGCTCTGCAGCCTAACATCATGGAGCTGGAGGCCTAGCTCGGGACTGACTTTGAGCCCCATCGCAAATTACCATCAGAGTCAATTCCTTGCCTGGGATCGATGCTCCAACCACGGCCTGCGGACTTCAACATCAAGGGCTCGCAGTCTCGGATAGAGACCGAGTCCGGAGCTCCAAACGACACAGAAGGTTTTGACTAGCCCCGACACGGGATCCGAACATCCGGCGCAGGGAGCTGACATCCCCCCAAGCAGAAGCTTGAATGCCCCAATGCGGAGGGCCCGCCGCCGGTTACGGGAGTCAAGATCGTCCCGTCAACAGAAGGCTCATGGCCCCCGACATGGGAGAACAAAGAAAGGCTTGACTTTTTTTCGCCTGGCATCACAGTGATGAATGTGGAGGATCTACTGCGGTGGATATTTATGTTAAACTACATTTTGTGTGTTCTATTGCTTTTTATTAGTATGACTGTATGGCAAATCAAATTCCTCGTATGTTGCAAAACATACTTGGCTAATAAATTATGATTATGATTATAATTATTATGATTAGATCATGTAGGTTCCCTTCTAGATACTCCAATTTCCTCGCACATCTCAAAGGCAGGAGGTTAATCAACCACTCTAAATTGTCCATAGCATGTAGGTGAGTGGTAAAATCTGGAAGTTGAAGGATAGGTAGAAGAATAAGTGCATTCAGCTATAGTATTTGATGGTCAGCATGAAAGGACCTATTTCTTTTCTCATAAATCTACAACTCCATGAGAGGTCAGTGAACATGAGACAGTAAATTGACCTTTATGTTACTAACTTGTGAGAGTGTGTGTACAGCTTATTCAGGCTGCTTTCATATTTCCTTCTAAACTAGATGAATAATGAATTTTTAAAAAAAATACTTTCATGTGACTACAGTAGGATAGATCAGAATACGTGGAAGCCAAAAGGATAATAGCCAAAGCCATAAAAAGCAGCCTAGCAGAGGACTGGGAGAAATTCAGCCAGAAACTGGTGAATTGTTCATGAGGAACAAGGACATGGCAGACCAATTGAATAACTACTTTGGTTCTGTCTTCACTAAGGAAGACATAAATAATCTGCCTGTAATAGCAGGGGACCGGAGGTCAAATGAGATGGAGGAACTGAGTGAAATCCAGGTTAGCCGGGAAGTGGTGTTAGATAAATTGAATGGATTAAAGGCCGATAAATCCCCAGTGCCAGATAGGTGGCATCCCAGAGTACTTAAGGAAGTAGCCCCAGAAATATTGGATGCATTAGTAATAATTTTTAAAAACTCTTTAGATTCTGGAGTAGTTCCTGAGGATTGGAGGGTAGCTAATGTAACCCAACTTTTTAAAAAGGTAGGGAGAGAGAAAATGGGGAATTACAGACCAGTTAGTCTAACATCAGGAGTGGGGAAACTGCTAGTCAGTTATTAAAGATGGGATAGCAGCACATTTGGAAAGCGGTGAAATCATTGGACAAAGTCAGCACGGATATATGAAAGGTAAATCATGTCTGAGGAATCTTATAGAATTTTTCGAGGATGTAACTAGCAGAGTGGATAAGGGAGAACCAGTGGATGTGTTATATCTGGACTTTCAGAAGGCTTTCGACAAGGTCCCACATAAGAGATTAGTATACAAACTTAAAGCACACGGTATGGGTGGTTCAGTATTGATGTGGATAGAGAACTGGCTGCAGACAGGAAGCAAAGAGTAGGAGTAAATGGGTCCTTTTCAGAATGGCAGGCAGTGACTAGTGGGATACTGCAAGGCTCAGAGCTGGGACCCCAGCTATCTACAATATATATTAATGATTTGGACGGGGGAATTGAATGCATCATCTCCAAGTTTGCAAATGACCCGAAGCTGGGGTGCAGTGTTAGCTGTGAGGAGGATGCTAAGAGGCTGCAAGGTGACTTGGATAGGTTGGGCAAGTGGGCAAATGCATAGCAGATGCAGTATAATGTGGATAAATGTGAGGTTATCCACTTTGGTGGCAAAAACAGGAAAGTAGACTATTATCTGAATGGTGGCCGTTTAGGAAAAGGGGAGATGCAACCTGGGTGTCATGGTACACCAGTTATTGAAAGTAGGCATGCAGGTGCAGCAAGCAGTGAAAAAAGCGAATGGTATGTTTGCATTCATAGCAAAAGGATTTGAGTATAGGAGCAGGGAGGTTCTACTGCAGCTGTACAGGGTCTTGGTGAGACCACACCTGGAGTATTGCATACAGTTTTGGTCTCCAAATCTGAGGAAAGACATTCTTGCCATAGAGGGAGTACAGGGAAGGTTCACCAGACTGATTCCTGGGATGTCAGGACTTTCATACGAAGAAAAACTGGATAGACTCGGCTTGTACTCGCTAGAATTTAGAAGATTGAGGGGGGATCTTATAGAAACTTACAAAATTCTTAAGGGGTTGGACAGGCTGGATGGGGGAAGATTGTTCCCGATGTTGGGGAAGTCCAGACAAGAGGTCACAGTTTAAGGATAAGGCGGAAATCTTTTAGGACCGAGATGAGAAAAACATTTTTCACACAAAGAGCGGTGAATCTCTGGAATTCTCTGCCACAGAAGGTAGTTGAGGCCAGTTCATTGGCTATATTTAAGAGGGAGTTAGATGATGCCCTTGTGGCTAAAGGGATCAGGGGGTATGGAGAGAAGGCAGGTACAGGATACTGAGTTGGATGATCAGCCATGATCATATTGAATGGCGGTGCAGACTCGAAGGGCCGAATGGCCTACCACTGCACCTATTTTCTATGTTTCTATAATAGGTAACATTTTGGGGATTTTGGGTTATTTATCTCAATTAATTTGTAATTCATCATGTTGAAATGTGTATCTCACTAATCTTTTGTTTCTTTATGATTTAAGCACTCATTAACTAACCAAACAGAAATTGGGGTACCTGGATTCCACACCACAAAACATTGTTATAAATATGTAAGAATGCAAAAGATAAAAGCTTAATGGGCCTATCCCACTTAGGCGACTTTTTAGGCGACTGCAGGAGACTATGCAGTCGCCACATGTTCGCGGATGGTTGCCGGGGAGTCGCCTTCATGGCGACGAGGAGTTCCCGCATTCTGGGAATTAGTTACGGCCTCATTAAGGTCACCGTGAATTTTTCAACATGTTGAAAAATTAGTGGCGACCAGAATGAAGCCGCCATGGAGAGTAGTGAGAATTCTCGAGCCGTAGGTGGGTTGCCAGGACGTCCTAATGGGTTGCCAGGATGTCGGAGGTTCTCGTAGGTTGTAGCCAGTGTGATGGGCCTGTTACAGGCCAGAATTTGTGATAAGGTAGAAGACTCGAGATTACAAAATAGTAAAACATGAGGATGACCTAATAACTATTACAGTGTAAAACACAATGTGCTTGAGTAACTCAGTGGGTCAGTAGCATCCGTGGACGGAATGGATAAGCGACGTTTCAGGTTGGGACCCTTCTTCATGATGCAGCTCGATAGAATTCTATAGGATTTAGCATTAAGCCACATTTGGAATATTATGTACAATTCTGGTCACCCCATTACAGGAAAGAAGTGGAGGCTTTGGAGTGGGAGCAGAGGAGGTTTAGTAGAATGCTACCTGGATTAGAGGGTTTCAGACGCACGGAGAGCTTGGATAGAATGGGTTTGTTTTCTCTGGGATGTTGGAGATTGAGAGGAGACATGTTAGAAGTATATGAAATTAGGAGAGACATAGATAAGATAGACATTCAGAATCTTTTCCCAGCATGTTAATGTCCAACATTAAAGGGCATAGCTATAAGGGGAGATGGAGAAAGTTTAAAGAAGATGCGGGGGGGAAGTTTTTTTTACATAGAGTAGTGGGAGCCTTAAATGCATTGCTAGGGTTGGTGATGGAGGCAGATTTGACAGTGGTATTTAAGAAGATTTTAGATAGACACATGGAAATGCAGGGAATAGAGGGATATAGATCATGTACAGGCAGATGAGATCCGCTTACTTGGTATCATGTTCACCCATTCCTTCTCTCCAGAGACGCTGCCCTTCCCGTTACTCCAGCATTTTGTGTCTACTGTACTGTTCTATGTTCAGTCTCAGCTGTTACACAGACTTGGTGGCAGAATAAGCAGAATAATCCAATATTCCAGGCTAATTTAGATTCCAAATGAAAAGGCAAAATGGAAGGTGGAGAATCTTTATTCAGGAGAGGAAGAATCCCTGTGCTGCTGATTGGTGATATGGATGCAGGGGATAATGACAAGGAATCCAATTGGGTGGATGTAATGAATAGCAGGGGAAATAAGTCACTTTTGGGAGCAATCTACAAGCTCCTAAGGTGTTGCTTTTTGGTATGACAAAGAATAAATGGGAAAAATCCAAGTGATGCAAAAATAGAACTGCAATTATAGTAGGTGTTTTAATCTGCTTAATGATTGAACTAATCAAATTGGCAAGATTATTGTGGAAGAGTAATTTGTGGATTGTGTCAGGGATTGTTTCTTAGACCAGGTTCTGATTAAATATTTCCCCCCTCACCTTAAACCTACTACTCCTGACAAAAGACACTGTGCATTTACCCAATCTATTCATCAAATGATTTTGTACACATCTATAAAATCACTCGTAATCGTCCTGTGCTCCAAGGAATAAAGTCCTACCCTACTGAACCTCTCCCTACTCAGCCCTCGAGTCATGAACAAAAGTAAGAATGGCTGTGGTTTTGAACTCTGCAGGTAGAGTAGTCTAGTACATGCCATTTATTTGTAGATAGAACTGTATTCATGGTCACAGCTCTCTACAAGAACAAAGCATTCAGTTTGATTGGTAGCTCTTTATGTAGCATGGTTTCAGAGAATCCAGGAAGATGATTGCTCTGGGAAGAAATAAGAAGTTACTGTTCAGACCATTGAAGTTGAAAATTAAGCTGTAGACTATTTTTAGGAAATGCACTGTTACAGATGTTATTTGAGAATGCTTCTCAGCAGCAAAAAGATGTTTATGCAAATGAAAATCCCACCAGTTCTTTGAGCAATGCTTTCAAAGCTCAGAGCACAGAAATGCAAAATATTATTCTGTGGTCAAGTAAGCCACTTTTTAACATAGAACCATAGAAAATAGGTGCAGGAGGAGGACATTCAGCCCTTCGACCCAGCACCGCCATTCATTGTGATCATGGCTGATCGTCCCCTATGAATAACCCGTGCCTGCCTTCTCCTTATATCATAGAAACATAGACATAGAAACATAGAAATTAGATGCAGGAGTAGGCCATTCGGCCCTTCGAGCCTGCACCGCCATTCAATATGATCATGGCTGATCATCCAACTCAGTATCCCGTACCTGCCTTCTCTCCATATCCTCTGATCCCCTTAGCCACAAGGGCCACATCTAACTCTCTCTTAAATATAGCCAATGAACTGGCCTCAACTACCCTCTGTGGCAGAGAGTTCCATAGACCCACCACACTCTGTGTGAAAAAATTCCTTCTCATCTCGGTCCTAAAGGATTTCCCCCTTATCCTCAAGCTGTGACCCCTTGTCCTGGACCTCCCCAACATCGGGAACAATCTTCCTGCATCTAGCCTGTCCAACCCCTTAAGAATCTTGTAAGTTTCTATAAGATCCCCTCTCAATCTCCTAAATTCTAGAGAGTATAAACCGAGTCTATGCAGTCTTTGTTCATAAGACAGTCCTGACATCCCAGGAATCAGTCTGGTGAACCTTCGCTGCACTCCCTCTATGGCAATAATGTCCTTCCTCAGATTTGGAGACCAGAACTGTACGCAATACTCCAGGTGTGGCCTCACCAAGACCCTATACAACTGAAGTAGAACCTCCCTGCTCCTATACTCAAATCCTTTTGCTATGAAAGCTAACATACCATTGGCTTTCTTCACTGCCTGCTGTACCTGCATGCCTACTTTCAATGACTGGTGTACCATGACACCCAGGTCGCGCTGCATCTTCCCTTTTCCTAATCGGTCACCATTTAGATAGTAATCGGTTTTCCTATTTTTGCCACCAAAGTGGATAACCTCACATTTATCCACATTATACTGCATCTGCCAAACATTTGCCCACTCACCCAGCCTATCCAAGTCACCTTGCATTCTCCTAGCATCCTCCTCACAGCTAACACTGCCCCCCAGCTTAGTGTCATCCGCAAACTTGGAGATATTGCCTTCAATTCCCTCATCCAGATCATTTATGTATATTGTAAATAGCTGGGGTCCCAGCACTGAGCCTTGCGGTACCCCACTAGTCACTGCCTGCCATTGTGAAAACGGCCCGTTAACTCCTACTCTTTGCTTCCTGTTTGCCAGCCAGTTCTCTATCCACATCAATACTGAACCCCCAATGCCATATGCTTTAGGTTTATATACTAATCGCTTATGTGGGACCTTGTCGAAAGCCTTCTGGAAGTCCAGATACACCACATCCACTGGTTCTCCCCCATCCACGCTACTAGTTACATCCTCGAAAAATTCCACAAGATTCGTCAGACATGATTTACCTTTCGTAAATCCATGCTGACTTTGTCCAATGATTTCACCACTTTCCAAATGTGCTGCTATCCCATCTTTAATAACTGATTCTAGCAGTTTCCCCACTACCGATGTTAGACTAACTGGTCTGTAATTCCCCGTTTTCTCTCTCCCCCCCTTCTTAAAAAGAGGGGTTACGTTTGCTACCCGCCAATCCTCAGGAACTACTCCAGAATCTAAAGAGTTTTGAAAGATTATCACTAATGCATCCACTATTTCCGGAGCTACTTCCTTAAGTACTCTGGGATGCAGCCTATCTGGCCCTGGGGATTTATCGGCCTTTAATCCATTCAATTTACCCAACACCACTTCCCGACTAACCTGGATTTCACTCAAGTACTCCTTTGACCTGCGGTCCCCTGCTATTTCCAGCAGATTATTTATGTCTTCCTTAGTGAAGACGGAACCAAAGTAGTTATTCAATTGGTCCGCCATGTCCTTGTTCCCCATGATCAACTCACCTGTTTCTGACTGCAAGGGACCTACATTTGTTTTAACTAATCTCTTTCTCTTCACATATCTATAAAAACTTTTGCAGTCAGTTTTTATGTTCCCTGCCCGTTTTCTTTCATAATCTATTTTTCCTTTCCTAATCAAGCCCTTTGTCCTTCTCTGCTGGTCTCTGAATTTCTCCCAGTCCTCTGGTATGCTGCTTTTTCTGGCTACTTTGTACGCATCATCCTTTGCTTTGATACTATCCCTGATTTCCCTTGTTATCCACGGATGCACTACCTTCCCTGATCTATTCTTTTGCCAAATTGGGATGAACAATTTTTGTAGTTCATCCATGCAGTCTTTAAATGTCTTCCATTGCGTATCCACTGTCAACCCTTTTAGAATTGATTGCCAGTCAATTTTGGCCAATTCACGTCTCATACCCTCAAAGTTACCTTTCCTTAAGTTCAGAACCATTGTTTCTGAATTAACAATGTCACTCTCCATCCTAATGAAGAACTCGACCATATTATGGTCACTCTTGCCCAAGGGGGCACGCACACTAAGACTGTTAACTAACCCTTCCTCATTACTCAATACCCAGTCTAAAATAGCCTGCCCTCTCGTTGGTTCCTCTACATGTTGATTTAGATAACTATCCCTCATACTTTCCAAAAAATCCTCTTCCTCAGCGCCCCTGCCAATTTGATTCACCCAATCTATATGTAGATTGAAGTCGCCCATTATAACTGTTTTGCCTTTGTCGCACGCATTTCTAATTTCCTGTTTGATACCATCCCCAACTTCACTACTACTGTTAGGTGGCCTGTACACAACTCCCACTAGCGTTTTCTGCCCCTTAGTGTTTCGCAGCTCTACCCATACCGATTCCACATGCTCCAAGCTAATGTCCTTCCTTTCCATTGCGTTAATCTCCTCTCTAACCAGCAACGCTACCCCACCTCCTTTTCCTTTCTTTCTATCCCTCCTGAATATTGAATATCCCTGGATGTTCAGCTCCCAGCCTTGGTCACCCTGGAGCCATGTCTCCGTGATCCCAACTATATCATACTCATTAATAGCTATCTGCACGTTCAACTCATCCACCTTATTACGAATACTCCTTGCATTGAGACACAAGGCCTTCAGGCTTGTTTTTACAATGCTCTTACCCCTTATACAATTTTGTTGAGAAGTGGCCCTTTTTGATTTTTGCCCTGGTTTTGTCTGCCTGCCACTTTTACTTTTCACCTTGCTCCCTATTGCTTCCACCCTCGTTTTACACCCACCTGCCTCTCTGCTCTTGTACCCATCCCCCTGCCACATTAGTTTAAATCCTCCCCGACAGCACTAGCAAACACTCCCCCAAGGACATTTGTTCCATTCCAGCCCAGGTGCAGACCGTCCTGTTTGTACTGGTCCCACCTCCCCCAGAAATGGTTCCAGTGCCCTAAAAATTTGAATCCCTCCCCCTTGCACCATTTTTCAAGCCACGTATTCATCTGCAATATCCTCCTATTTCTACTCTGACTGGCCCGTGGTACTGGTAATAATCCAGAGATTATTACCTTAGAGGTCCTACTTTTGAGTTTATCTCCTAGCTTCCTAAATTCACCTTGTAGGACCTCATCCCTTTTTTTCCCTATATCGTTGGTGCCAATATGCACCACGACAACTGGCTGTTCACCCTCCCCTTCCAGAATGTTCTGCAGCCGTTCAGTAACATCCCTGACCTTTGCACCAGGGAGGCAACATACCATCCTGGAGTCTCTTTTGCGGCCGCAGAAACGCCTATCTATTCCCCTGACAATTGAATCCCCTATTACAATAGCCCTTCCCCTCTTTTTTCCCCCATCATGTGCTGCAGAGCCACCCATGGTGCCATGAACTTGGCTGCTGCTGCATTCCCCTGATGAGCCATCTCCCTCAACAGTATCCAAAATGGTAAACCTGTTGAGTAGGGAGATGACCGCAGGGGACTCCTGCACCATCTGCCTACTGCTTTGCTGGCTATTGGCCACCCGCTCCCTTTCTGTCCTCTTACCTTTTACCTGTGGCGTGACCAACTGGCTGTATGTGCTGTCCACGACTTTCTCTGCATCGTGGATGCTCCAGTATGAATACAGCCGCAGCTCCAATCGTTCAATGCGGTCTGCCAGGAGCTGCAGCTGGACACACTTCCTGCAAATGTAGTCATCAGGGACACCGACCATATCCCTGATCTCCCACATGTTGCAGGCTGAGCAAACCACGGGACCAATCTCCACTGATATCTTACTCCCAAATTACTCTATTAAATATATATATATATATATATTTATTTATTTATTTATTTATTTTTTAATTTTTATTTTTATTAAACACAAAACTTTATTCTTTAAACTTTACTAATAAATACTGAATCCCTAACACCCAGAATCCTTAGCTCCCAGAATCCTTAAACCTGAAGGCAGAAATGGAGAAATGTAAACCCCGGGTTGCAGCCAATCAGCTGCTTCCTCTGGTCCTCTTCAACCAATCAGAGGCTCCAACAGATTCCCCACCAGATTTCCTCACTGGAAGATGGAACGTTGCAGCTGCTGGTCTACTCACAGCAGGTAGCTCCACCCTCTGTCTCCAACGGCTCCCCGGGCCTCTCTACTGATATTTCTGATATCCCTCTACTCCACTAGCCCCTAGCGCTCCATCTAACTCTCTCTTAAATCCATCCAGTGACTTGGCCTCCACTGCCCTCTGTAGCAGGGAATTCCATAAATTCACAACTCTCTGGGTGAAAAAGTTTTTTCCTCACCTCAGTCTTAAATGACCTCCCCTTTATTCTAAGACTGTGGCCCCTGGTTCTGGACTTGCCCCACACTGGGAACACTTTTCTGCATCCAGCTTGTCCAGTCCTTTTATAATTTAATATGTTTCTACAAGATCGCCCCTCGTCCTTCTAAACTCCAGTGAATACAAGCCTAGTCTTTTCAATCTTTCCTCATATGACAGTCCTGCCATCCCAGGGATCAATCTCGTGAACCTACGCTGCACTGCCTCAATCACAAGGATGTCCTTCCTCAAATTAGGAGACCAAAACTGTACACAATACTCCAGATGTGGTCTCACCAGAGCCCGATAAAACTGCAGAAGAACTTTGAACTTTGCTGAGAAACGTCTCGGTATCCAGGTTTAGATAATAACGTTCTCGTTGAAAGTGTAAGACTTTAAGGACCTAGAGATGATTCTACAATATTGTCACATCTTCACCTTCTTTCAACTGAGAAAACTTAAAATCCTTTTAAATCTAGCAATTTTACTTTGGTCCATGAAAGAAAAAAGGAGATGGCATATTAAAAGATAATTGAAAAGTAAGGGTTTGATTTAATTAACAGGTAACTCATCATACTGATATTAATTTATGTAAAGATAGAAAGAAGATTGTTTCATGTAAATTGGTTTGAGGCACACACCAGTCTATTAGCTTCTGCAGGGAGGGAGCATTCAAACTTAATTAACTTCTACTTTTGTTCTTAGACTGCAAAGTATGAGAAAAGCTCGAGAAAATAGACGAAATGCATTGGATGCAATGAATTATAAGTTAATGAGTCATAGGAGCAGAATTAGGCCATTCAGCCCATCAAGCTTAAAATGCCATTTAATCATGGCTGATCCATCTTTCTCTCTCAACCTCAGTCTCCTGCCTTTTCCACATAACCCTTGACAACCTAACGAGTCAAAAAATCTGTCAATCACTGCTTTAAAAATATGCAATGACTTGTGGCAATAAATTCCACAGATCCACCACCTTCTGACTAAATACATTTCTCCTCATCTCCTTTCTAAAGGTATGTCCTTTTATTCTGAGGCTTTGCCCTCTGGTTCTAGACTCTCCCACTAATGGAAACATCCTCGCTCTATCCAGGCCTTTCACTATTGAGTAAGTTTCATTGAAGATCCCCACTCAACCAAACTCAAGTGAGTGCAGGCCCAGTGCCATCAAACATCATACGTTAATCGAATCATCCCAGGGAACATTCTCGTATACCTCATCCAGACCCTCTCCACCAAAAGCACATCCTTCCTCAGATATGGGGTCCAAAACTGCTCACCATACTCCAAATGCAGTCTGACCAGTCCCTGTTTTTATATTCTAGTCCTCTCAAAATAAAGACTAACATTTGCCTTCTTTACTTCAACATTCAACATGCATATTAACTTTTTGGAAATGCTACACCAGCAATCACAAGTCCCTTTTCGCCTCAGATTTCTGAATCCTCTCCCCATTTAGAAAATAGTCTATGCCTTTATTCCTACTACTCCGTACATTGCAGCACTGTATTCCCTCTGCCACTTCTTTGCCCACTCTCCCAATCTGTCCAAGTACTTCCGCAGTCCCAGCTTTCTCTACACTACCTGCCCCTTGACCTATCTTTGTATCACCTGCAAACTTGGCCACAAAGCCTTCAATCTGTTTGCATCATCCAAATCATTAACATGCAACATGAAGTGTAGCAGCTCCAGCAGCAACCCCTGCAGAACACCGCCAGTCACTGGTAGCCAAGTAGAAAAAGCCACCTTTATTCCCACTCTTTGCCTTCTGCCATTCAGCGAATGTTTTATTTGTCCTAGTATCTTCCTTCTAAAACCATGGAATCTTCTTTATCAGCCTCATGTGCAGCACCTTATAAAAGGCCTTCTGAAAATCCAGGTAAACATCATCCACTGATTTTCCTTTATATATCGTGAGGTGATGCCTATATAGTCGTGAGTAGTGGCCCAAAGAGTCATACTTTTTTTCTGGTTGCTGCTGTAGTTTCAACATTTTGAAACATTTCGGCGACCTGCTGTGATTACAATGGGTGCTGGCATGTTGCCAAAAAAAATTGCGTAAGTGGAATAGGCCCTTTAGGCTATTTTTAGGTGACTACGGGCGACTATGCTGTCACCACATGGTCGCCGGGGTGTTGCCTGTATGGTTGTGAGTAGTCTCCTCAGTCACCCAAAGACTCGTAGCGTGTTTCTGGTCACGGCTGGATTTTCAACATGTTCAAAATGTTCATTGGATACACCAATGAGCGTAACTTGCCTTCTCCTAACGTAGGTGATGGTGTAGATTGTCGCCAAATGATGTAGGTTGTCGCCGGTGCTGACCGGTGAATTCCATTGGCGACTACCCACGTCAACTAGCGACAGGTACCGGCGATCGAATTGTCTTCAGTTATCGACGACAGGGTCGTAGCTTGTCGTAGGTGTGGTCATTGGTGGATGTCCTAATGGGTCGCCGGTTACCGTTAGCTTGGCGTAGCCTGACGTCGAATAGGTGGTAGGTTGTTATAGCTTGTTGTAGACATTGTCATAGGGGGGTCCAATTGCCGGTTTTTCGCCGACCTGCTATGATTATAAACAGTCGCCGGCATTCGCCTAAAAAATCGCCTAAGTGGGACAAGCCCTTAAGGAACTGGCTCTAGAAATCATGGATGCATTGGTGATCATTTTCAAATGTTCTATAGATTCAGGATCAGTTCCTGTGGATTGGAGGGTAGCTAACGTTATCCCACTTTTTAAGAAAGGCGGGAGAGAGAAAACAGGGAATTATAGACCAGTTAGCCGGACAATAAAGGGTACTTTGACTTTGACTTTGACTTGACATCGGTCGTGGGGAAGATGCTGGAGTCAATTATAAAAGATGAAACAGCCACTCATTTGGATAGCAGTAGCAGGATCGGTCCGAGTCAGCATGACCTTATGAAGGGGAAATCATGCTTGACTAATCATCTGGAATTCTTTGAGGATGTAATCAGGAAAATGGGCAAGGGAGAGCCAGTGGATATAGTGTACTTGGACTTTCAGAAAGCATTTGATAAGGTCCCACATAGGAGATTAGTGGGCAAAATTAGAGCACATGGTATTGGGGGTAGGGTACTGACATGGGTAGAAAATTGGTTGGCAGACAGGGAACAAAGAGTAGGGATTAACGGATCCCTTTCAGAGTGGCAGGCAGTGGGGTACCGCTAGGCTCAGTGCTGGGACTGCAGCTTTTTACAATACACATTAATGATTTAGGTGAAGGGATTAAAAGTAAAGATAACAAATTTGCAGATGATACAAAGCTGGGTGGCAGTGTGAAGTGTGAGGAGGATGCTATGAGGCTGCAGGGTGACTTGGACAGATTGGGTGAGTGGGCAGATGCATGGCAGATGCAGTTTAATGTGGATAAATGTGAGGTTATCCACTTTGGCGCCAAAACAGAAAGGCAGATTATTATCTGAATGGTGTCAAGTTGGGAAAAGGGGAAGTACAACAAGATCTGGGGGTCCTTCATCAATCATTAAAAGTAAGCATGCAGGTACAGCAGGCAATGAAGAAAGCGAATTGCATGTTGGCCTTCATTGAGTTGAGTATAGGAGCAAAGAGGTCCTTCTGTAGTTGTACAGAACCCTAGTGAGACCACACCTGGAGTATAGTGTGCAGTTTTGGTGTCCAAATTTGAGGAAGGACATTCTTGCTTTTATGGGAGTGCAGTGTAGGTTCACGAGATTAATTCCCGGGATGGCGGCACTGTCAAATGTTGATAATTTGTACTGTAATTTGTACTGTAACTGTAATTTCCAATATGTGCAATAACCCATACTGGATATAGGAATCCTATTATCCATTCTATTTATCCATTGTCTTTTTATAGATATGTATATAGTGTTGCAGAAACTGTGCACCTTATCCCCCCCTCCTTTTTGTTTTGTTTTGCACTGAGTAGGAGCAGCTTTTAATCTCATTGTACATGTGTATAGTGACAATAAAAGGCATTCTGATTCTGATTCTGATAGAATGGAGCGGCTGGGCTTGTGTACTCTAAAATTTAGAAGGATGAGGAGGTATCTTATTGAAACATAGAAGGGTTTGGACACGCTAGAAGCAGGAAACAGGTTCCCGATTGTAGTAGCCATTTGGCTTAACTTGGTATATTATAATTATATCCAGTTACCTTTAATTTTATCTGCCTGGAATTATGTGGGTGGGATTAATACGTAGTCTTGGGCATGTTTGTGACTAGGATTTTGGCGCAGACTCACAGATAGTTTAGTTTAGTTTGGGGAAGGCTAAGGGGAAGATATAGTTTTTTACCATGATCACGACATGATCACGAGTATGATTGAAACCATATAACCATATAACATATAACCATACAACAATTACAGCACGGAAACAGGCCTTCTCGGCCCTTCCAGTCCGTGCCGACCATTTATTTTCCCCTAGTCCCATCTACCTGCACTCAGACCATACCCCTCCATCCCTTCCCGTCCATATACCTATCCACTTTACTTTTAAATGTTAAAATTGATCCTGCCTCCACCACTTCTGCTGGAAGATCATTCCACACAGCCACCACTCTCTGAGTAAAGACGTTCCCCCTCATGTTACCCCTAAACTTCTGTCCCTTAATTCTCATGTCATGCCCTCTTGTTTGAATCTTCCCTACCCTCAATGGGAAAAGCTTATCCACGCCAACTCTGTCTATCCCTTTCATTATTTGAAAGACCTCAATCAAGTCCCCCCTTAACCTTCTGCACTCCAAAGAATAAAGACCTAACTTGTTCAACCTTTCTCTGTAACTTAGTTGCTGGAACCCAGGCAACATTCTAGTAAATCTCCTCTGTACTCTCTCTATTTTGTTGACATCCTTCCTATAATTAGGCGACCAAAATTGTACACAATACTCCAGAATTTGTCTCACCAATGCCTTGTACAATTTTAACATTACTTCCCTACTCTTATATTCAATGCTCTAATTTATAAAGGCCAGCACACCAAAAGCTTTCTTTACCACCCTATCTACATGCGATTCCACCTTCAGGGAACTATGCACAGTTATTCCTAGATCCCTCTGTTGCGCAGCATTCCTCAATTCCCTACCATTTACCATGTACGTCCTATTTTGATTTGTCCTGCCAAGACGTATCACTGCACACTTATCAGGATTAAACTCCATCTGCCATCTTTCAGCCCACTTTTCCAAATGGCCCAAATCTCTCTGTAGACTTTGAAAATCTACTTCATTATCCACAACAACACCTATCTTAGTATCATCTGCATACTTACTTATCCAATTTTCCACCCCATCATCCCTTGATTCCACAAACCCCCCAGAGCTCTATCTAACTCTCTATTAAATCCATCCAATGAGTTGGCCTCCACTGCCCTCTGTGGCAGGGAATTCCACAAATTCACAACTCTCTGGCTGAAAAAGTTTTTTCTCACCTCAGAATTAAATTGCCTCCCCTTTATTCTAAGACTGTGGCCCCTGGTTCTGGACTCGTCCAACATTGGGAACATTTTTCCTGCATCTAGCTTGTCCAGTCCTTTTATAATGTTATATGTTTCTATAAGATAGCCCCTCATCCTTCTAAACTCCAGTGAATACAAGCCCAGTATTTTCAATCTTTCCTCATATGACAGTCCTGCCATCCCAGGGATCAATCTCGTGAACCTACGCTGCACTGCCTCAATCACAAGGATGCCCTTCCTCAAATAAGGAGACCAAAACTGTACACTATACTCCAGATGTGGTCTTACCAGAGCCCTATACAACTGCAGAAGAACCTCTTTGCTCCTATACTGAAATCCTCTTGCTATGAAGGCCAAAATTCCATTAGCTTTCTTCACTGCCTGCTGTACCTGCACGCCAACTTTCAGTGACTGGTGTACAAGGACGCCCAGGTCTCGCTGCACCTCCCCCTGACCTAACCTAACCCCATTGAGATAATTTGCCCCCTTTTTTTTGATCCAAAGTGGTAACCTCACATTTATCTATATTTATCTATATTTATCTAATTTGCTGACCATTGTTCAGAAGGAAATCTTATGCATTCCACGAGTTCTCCACAAGACATTCAAAGCTGTTGAAAGATCAATATTCCATAAACAGTCTCCTGATTAATAGTTTTATATTAATATATTGTAGTAGATGAAAACAGTAAAATCACTCTGAAAACTTCTTTGTATACAAGTACAAAGTCTTCCAGAATACATACATACGTGGTAGGGAATTGAGGAATGCTGTGGAACAAAGGGATCTAGGAATAACTGTGCATAGTTCCCTGAAGGTGGAATCACATGTAGATAGGGTGGTAAAGAAAGCTTTTGGTGTGCTGGCCTTTATAAATCAGAGCATTGAATATAGGAGTAGGGAAGTAATGTTAAAATTGTACAAGGCATTGGTAAGATCAATTCTGGAGTATGGTGTACAATTTTGGTCGCCTAATTATAGGAAGGATGTCAACAAAATAGAGAGAGTACAGAGGAGATTTACTAGAATGTTGCCTGGGTTCCAGCAACTAAGTTACAGAGAAAGGTTGAACAAGTTAGGTCTTTATTCTTTGGAGCGCAGAAGGTTAAGGGGGGACTTGATTGAGGTCTTTAAAATGATGAAAGGGATAGACAGAGTTGACGTGGATAAGCTTTTACCATTGAGGGTAGGGAAGATTCAAACAAGAGGGCATGACATGAGAATTAAGGTACAGAAGATTAGGGGTAACATGAGGGGGAACTTCTTTACTCAGAGAGTGGTGGCTGTGTGGAATGAGCTTCCAGCAGAAGTGGTGGAGGCAGGATCGATTTTAACATTTAAAAGTAAAGTGGATAGGTATATGGACATGAAGGGTATGGAGGGGTATGGTCTGAGTGCAGGTAGATGGGACTAGGGTGAAATAAATGGTCGGCATGGACTGGAAGGGCCGAGTGGGCCTGTTTCCGTGCTATAATTGTTATATGGTTATATGGTTATATGGTTATGATATGGGGAGAAGGCAGGCACGGGTTATTGATTGGGGACGATCAGCCATGATCACAATGAATGGCGGTGCTGGCTCGAAGGGCTGAATGGCCTCCTCCTGCACCTATTTTCTATGTTTTTATGTTTCTATCACCGTCTATATGTCTCGTTTCCCATATCCCTAACCAGTCTGAAGAAGGGACTCGACCCGAAACATCAACCATTCCTTCCCTCCAGAGATAGTGCCTGTCCCGCTGAGTTACTCCAGCTTTTTGTGTCTATCATTGGTTTAAACCAACATCTGCAGTTCCTTCTTACACAAAAATACCACCAGTGGGTTCCCCTCCAAGCTGCACATCATCCTGACTTTGAAATACATTGCCAGACTTTCATCATCACTGTGTCTAAGTCCCAGAGCTCAAACTCTTAATAGTTTTGACTGCCTTCAGAAACCCAGCATTCACCAAATTTTCCCTGGTGTACCGCAGTGTTTGAAGCTAACTGAAAGGTGCTCCTCCAAATTTCTACACTATGCAGTCTTGGAAATGTGAGTTGTCACATTGTCTAGGAGCTGCTCTAACTGCTTTAATATATTCAGAATTTCAACAAAGGAAGATAATTTATATTTACTTGACTGTGAGGCTGTTCAGAAAGGGATGCTAGTTTTCTCTGACAGCATTGATGGATACTTCGGCATTCAGTGACAGGCAATATGAATGACATAGCCGTGCCCTTCAAGATGGATATAATTAATATTTCTCATTTTGAACTCAACTTAAATAATCTATTGAAAATCTAAAATTATAAATATTTGTTGGCATATCTCAATGGAAGTAAAAAACATTAAAATCACCTAAACCTGCAATATTTTTGTACTCAACTTAAATAATCTATTTAAAATCTAAAATTATAAATATTTGTTGGCACATCTCAATGGAAGTAAAAAACATTAAAATCACCTAAACCTACAATATTTTTGAAAAGCAATGAAACTGAGTAATTTCCTGTAAATTGTTGAGTGATTACTGAAGTATAACTCTACATACCAATTATATTGCAGCATGCTATTCAAATTCTGCTGTGGGCTATTTTGGTTAGCAAGCTTGAGTAACATTCCTCAGTGTACTAAATATTACAGCAAGTAAAATTTGAGCCTCAAATTGTCAATGAATAATTCACCGCCTCATCAGCTTAAAAATATAGAACATGCCAGGAACATAGCATATTACTTTAAAGTGCTTGCTGAAAGATTTGATTCCCATTACATCATTGTTGAACCTTGATTGGAAAACCTGTGCTTGACTTCAGATTCAGTTTTGCCTCAAACCTAATGTGTAATAAAATGAGCTAAACTGTACCATTTTCTAATGTATAACACCATAACACACAGTATAAAAACAGGTCATTCAAATACCTTGCTTCATATTTCAGCTCTACACTTCTTTGAACGTTTCTTTTGTATCTCCTATCAACACATCATTCTGTTTTCTTTCTGCTCCCCAAAATGTATCAGAATAATTTACTACCATTCTTGCATGTGGCAGCATGTTTCTCAGCAAATTATGAAGAGCCATTTCCTCATAATTCTCCTTTGAATTTATCAGATAGCATCGTACACCTATTGTCTTTAGTTCTGCTTTCACCCATCACAGAAAGTACTTTCTCTGTGTCTGACTGATCATCCTCATTCATCCCATGTCTAACCAGTCCTTTTCAATATCTTTCAGGAAATTTTAGTTGCACCTAACTAAGTCTGCTCCTTCTAAGCCTATTGCATTGAGTAAATCCCAGAAAATATTGGGAAAGTTAAAGTCATCCACCACTGATAACTGATAGAAGTATACACAATTATGAAAGGCATAGATGGGACAGACAGTCAGAACCTTGTCCCCAGGGCGAAAATGTCAAGGACGATAGAACATAGCTTCAAGGCGAGAGGGGAAAAGTTTAAAGGGGTACGGGGAAAGTTTTTTTTACAGTGAGAGTGGCCTCATCGGCGACAACAACGAGTCGGCCTACAGGGAGGAAGTTCAGCTCCTAACAGCATGGTGTGCCAACAATAACCTGACCCACAACTCCAAGAAGACCAAGGAGCTCATTGTGGATTTCAGGAGATCGAGAGGCTGCACGCACACCCCCATCCATATCAATGGGACGGAGGTAGAACGTGTCTCCAGCTTCAAGTTCCTGGGGGTCAACATCTCCGATGACCTCTCCTGGACCCACAATACATCCTCGCTGATCAAGAAGGCTCACCAGCCTCTCTTCTTTCTGAGGAAACTTAAGAAGGTCCACCTGTCTCCCCTGATTCTGGTGAACTTCTACCGCTGCACCATCGAGAGCGTCCTTACCAACTGCATCACAGTATTGTATGGTAACTGCTCTGTCGCCGACTGGAAAGCTCTGCAAAGGGTGGTGAAGATCGCCCAATGCATCACAGGCTCCTCACTCCCTTCCATTGAGTCTGTCCATAGTAAACGATGCCTGCGCAGGGCGCACAGCATCACCAGGGACAGCTCACACCCCAACCATAGACTGTTTACCCTCCTCCCATCCGGGGGACGCTACAGGTCCCTCCGCTGCCGTACCAGCAGGTTCAAGAACAGCTTCTTCCCTGCGGCTGTCACACTTCTCAACGCTGCACCTCAATGACTGCCTGTCTCCATTCCTCCCCCCCCCCCCCCCCCCCCCGTGGACTATCCAATCACCAGCAAATTGCATGGATACCACTGTATATGTATAGATGCATATACTCATACTACTGCGCAATTGTTTATTCGTAAGTTCGCCCTTCAGAGATACCAACTGCATTTTGTTGTCTCTGTATTGTACACTGCACAATGACAATTAAAGATTGAATTGAATTGAATTGAATTGTGAGTGCCTTGCTCGCGTTGCAAAGGGTGGTGGTGGAGACAGGTACAAAAGTGGCATTCAAGAAGCTTTTGGATAGGCCCATGGAAATACATAGAATGCAAGGATATAGATCATGCGCAGGCAGAGGATATTAGTTTAATTTAGCATCATGTTCGGCACGGACATTGTCGGTCTCTTCTTGTGCTGCACTGTTCGATGTTCTATATTCTTTCTAACCATTTGTGCAAGCTGTTTGAATCCACTTCCACATGTACAGTTATGCTCCAATGTATACGCCAGGCTGGTTAAACAAGGAGCATAGTCAAGAAAAAATTGCCCCTGTAAATTTTACCCCAAAAATCTTAATAATTGGTGATTGGTTTTATACGGAGGGTGGTTCAGAATAAAGGGTCGTTTGTTAAGACCAAAGATGAGATGGAATGTTTTTCTTTCAAATACCCATAATGCTGTGGAGGCAGAGCCGTTGAATATATGTGAAAAATCAAAGAATGCAGGGAAAAATCAGTGAAGGGTTGCTGAAGCCAAGATTAGAGCAGCCATAATTTTATTGAACACTTGAGCAGGTTTGAATGCCAACTGGTCTAGTGCTGCTCCTGTTTCCTATTTTTCCACACTCTGATCTTGTCAGAATTAGCTCAGGGAATTGACTATCCCTCCTTGTTGGCAGGTCAAATGTTTTTTAACTTAATTCAGGAGGGATTTAGTCTACCGTGAATCTTCCTCCTATGTGAAGATTCCTTCCACTTGGAGAACAGAAAAAACATGGGAAGAAAATTAAAACCATATATTCATGCAGGAACTCAGAAAGCTTATCTCCCAAAGAAAGAAATCTGTGAGAAATGTATCATTAAGTGTAGTTTTCACCAGTTATTTTCCATTCGCCTAAAGTGATTTACTATTTAGTCCCTTGATATAGTCTCTGCATATAATTACACAGTTATCTATCATGCAAGCTTATTACACAAAGTTGACTGTAAGATTTTAGATCATTTTTAGCATTGTTATCTGCATAATTTCTCCAAACCTGGCATCACTTCTATTTTTTGTTACAATACAATGTGTCAGCTATCACCAAATTATCAATACATGTTATAAATATGGGCTCCATGTGCCGGATTCCTAAAAGCAGGAGTAAATTTAGGAGTTTCCTTGTGAGGAAAATCGAGGGTCCACCTTGATTTCCATTTAAATGCCATTATGGATTTTCCTGGTGGCAAAGTTCTGTATACATAGACTTTGGATATAAAGACATTCAAAGAAAGAAGGCATTTAGTCTACTTTAAACCCCTATCTCACGATGCGAGTTGGTCCACGAGTGATCCCGAGTTTTCACTCGTGGTGATCACGTACAGCCAACGTAGCGGGAACGTCGGAACTCGCGCGATCAACTTGTCCACTCGTGGCACTAACGGCAGGTACCTGTGAAACTTGTGAACTCTTGAAAAAAGTCAAACATGTTTGACTTTTTCCACAAGTCAAATTTCGTGGTCAAGTTTAAAATTGAAACATTTAAACTCAGCATTATATCGTAGTGGCCCGTGCGTTAAGTTTAGTGATTCGTGCGTCTACCGTGGGAACTCTTTAATAGACACAAAATGCTGGAGTAACTCAGCGGACCAGGCAGCATCTCTGGAGAGAAGGAATGGAGTCGAGACCCTTCTTCAGACTTACCCAAAACGCCACCCATTCCTTCTCTCCAGAGATGCGGCCTGTCCCGCCGAGTTACTCCAGCATTTTGTGTCTATCTATACTTTAGTTTCGGATATGATCAAGTGTAAGAAACGCAAACCAGACTACCTTCACATCAGAGAATCCTAATGTTCCTAATTTGGCCGAGGCACTTCACTGTCCGTGTGTAGGAAGGAGCTGCAGATGCTGGTTTACACCGACGATAGACACAAACATGCTGGAGTAACTCAGCGGGACAGGCATCGCCTCTGGAGAGAAGGAATGGGTGATGTTTCGGGTCGGTACCCTTCTTCAGACTCCCCACTCATTCTTCCCTCGTCGATGTGAACTTGTGGGGGTGCGAGGAATCGGGCGACGCTGGGTAAGGGGAAGAGAGGTTTTACTGCTGAGTTATGCGCAACAGAAGCATGAAGTGGGGGTAAGGTCCGTTTAAACTATCTTGTCGTTGTCGTCGTCCCACCCCCAATGTTGGGAGAGAGAGGGAAGAGAGTTGTGCAAACAAACCACGGGAGACTGCATCTTTGGAGGGAAATCATAAAATGTATAGGGATGTTTCGGCCGGGACCCTAAAGGTTGACTACCCGTTTCGCAGATGCCGTTCCTAGCCCCCCTCTCACTCCTCCCCACCCATAGTCTTTGCCTTCTCCCAATTCCACCATCCCTCGCCCCCCCCCCCCCCCCCCCAACCTGTCCTCGCCTGAACTGCTGAAGATAACCGAGTGCTTTAAATGCGAATCCCGGACTGCAGCAACAACACACGCCCTGAGCGGGAGAGGAATTAAGAGCAAATGGGAGGGGAACTTGGTAACTCTGGAGACGAACTCGGAACATCGCAGAAAGTACAAGTAAACGGCAAATTACCATTCCCGTGGGAACTCGCCTCAAACACTTGAACACCAACTTGGAATATCGTACACAACCACGAGTCTGTCACTCTGGGTCACTCGTGGGTCAACTCGCACCGTGAGACAGGGCCTTTATCTATTCTGACTCGTTTGAAGAGAAATAGTAAGATTATATGAGAACTTACCAGTTTGAAGTTTGATCTTTATTTTATGAGGAGTTACAATGAGGGATTACGTGAAGAAGCCCCGCCGGCGCATGCGCGTCATACTTCAAAGCAGCGGCGTGAAAATACAGAAACTATAGTCAAAGTGATATAGTAAGACTCAGAAGACTAGAACTACCAGATGATCTTTGCGATTATGAGGGCTGGGAACGGAGGGCATGTTTACTTTGGAGTCACGTGAGTGACTACGTGAAGATTTCAAAGCTCTGCGATTACAAATGAAATTTAGAAAATAAATCAAACCAAACCCACAACAGCATGCCTAAAACCTTGCACTGTCAGGACAGGTTTGTCATAGAATTTTGAGAAGGTCGCCTCCCTAGACCATCCTCCAGCCCCGAGGATTTGATCTAGAGGCACGTCTTGTGCCTTTGCTACGGATGTTGATGCCGCCCTGGTGGAGTGAGATTTAAACACACGAGTGTCTAGTCCAGAACAATCCAAAACATGTTTTAACCATCTAGAAATAGTTTGTACATGCATTTTTTAATGAGCTTTTTGTGGCTGATGAGCATTGCTGTCTCAGAGCCTCTGAGACTCTTAGTTACCTCGATATATTGGCAGGTGCTTGACTACACATGGCGTTTGGTCAACGGGGTATGCCTTAAAGCTTACTTTGGTTCCGGCCATTCCTGGCCTGCTTTGTTTGATTAAATCATATACATAAAACGTAATGTTATCTACGGAAGAGTACATGCTATCTAGCCGTAGCTTTTGCAATGTTTGAACTCGTTGCACTGATACTAGCGCCATGAGCATAACCACTTTAAGTGTTAACTTCTGAAAAGACAGTGACGTAATTGGAGCCCATTGCCGAAGCAGTGTGAGAACTATACTGACATCCCAGATTTCTGTATATCTAGGCTTAGGAGGGTTCTTGTTAAATATTCCTCTCATGAATCGGGACACTAACGGATGAGACCCGATAGATTGTTGTTCTGAAAACTGCCCTAAATAGGAGGACAAAGCACTCCGAGCACTATTAATGGCACTATAGCTCAAGTGTTCATCAAAATGCAATGTAGCAAGGAACTCCAATACATCCGGTATGCTTGCAGTATGATAAGATATATCTGACTGCAAGCAAAACATCTCCCATTTCTTAATATGAGACACATATTGTTTTTCAGTGCTATCTCTCCAAGCTGCAGTTATCACATCCATGGTCCTACTCGACAGTCCAAGCCCTTGGAACGGTCTGGTCAGAACCTGCAGATTAACAGATTAATATGATCATGTAACGTATGACTTTCTCCTGTTACTGGACGCACCAACAAATTATTGCACTTGGGGATAGCCATGAATGGCTGAGTCATCATTCTGAACACCAATGGGAACCATGGCTGTGTAGGCCAGTCCGGAACCACCAAAACGCCTGAGGCAGAGTCCTGCTCTATTTTGGTGAGGCATTGCCTGATGAGGCAGAATGGGGGAAAAGCGTAAAAGAACATACGTCCCCAATGTAGCGAGAATGCATCCACCGCTACTGCTCCTCGGTCTGGTTCCCATGAAAAGTATTTAGGCAACTGGTGATTTAGCCTGGATGCAAACAGATCTATATCTGGCAAACCATAGCGGCTGACAATCATTTTTAAAACATCAGGATTTAGCATCCATTCTATGTTGTCATTAAATTTCCATGACCTGTTGTCTGCCACCACATTAACCACATTATCTCTACCTGGTAGGTAGATAGCTGAGACCCAGATATTTCTGGATATACACCAGTCCCAAATGAGGTTAGCCAGATTATCACATGATACTGACCTTATTCCTCCTGTGTGGTTGATATAAGCAACAGCCATGGTATTGTCGATCTGGAGCTGAACATGTAAATTATTCATTACCGAACAATAAGTTTTTAATCCATAGAATGCACCCAGAAATTCTAAGTAATTTATACCATGCCTTTGCAGGATTAAGTCCTCTTGCACACTCCATCCACCACCACAGCTAGACTCGCTGTCCGTGGCTCCCCATCCCAAAGCACTAAAATCTGTTTGCAAAACCACTGAAGGTTGTTGAGTCAAAATGTTTTTGGTACTTTGTGCAATATTGATTATACACCATTGTAATTCGGCGATGGCTTTGGCTGGCAACTGCATTGGTCTATCAAAATGACCTGCATGTTCTTTAAGTGGTTGTTCTCTAGCTCGTTGCAAACTTTGATAGTGCTGAGTTCCAAACTCCACTGCAGGGAAGCCGCCACCAATTTACCAA
This sequence comes from Raja brachyura, assembly GCA_963514005.1. The sequence continues at coordinate 104,109,611 of OY740785.1, forward strand.
TAACACTGGCTACTTGCCGGATGGAGGGTTGTTGCTTTTCTACGAGACTGGTACAGACCTCTGTAATTTCAACAGCCTTGGCCGTAGGCAAAGTCACTGACAAATCCCAAATAGTTAATTTTTTGGAATGGCTCCAGCTTGGATTTTGTTGAATGGACAAGAAAATCTAACCTCTCAAACAGGTGTTTGGTTGCCGAAAGCGACTCCTTAGCTGTTTCCTGAGTGTTGCCTATAATTAAAATATCATCTAGATAAGCCATCACGATGCGATTCTGGGCATGAAGTCGTGCCAGAACTGGTTTTAACAATGTTGTGAACAACCTAGGTGTTGAGGTTAACCCATTGCGCAATGCTTTAAATTGCCACAGCTGTCCCATCCAACTAAATTTCAAGTATCTATGGTACTGATGATGAATTGGTACTGAATAATATGCATCTTTCACATCTATAGTTGCCATATAACAACCTTTTGATAATAGCTGTTTAGCAGTATTGAAAGTGTCCATTTTAAAATGCCTACACTGGACATATAATTTAACTGAGTTAGGTCCAGAATGACTCGACACCCACCATCTTTTTTCTGTCTAGGGAATAGATTGGACACAAATTGTTGAGGAAGGTATATCATCCTCTCACTTACCCCTTTTTGGAACAAAACCCCAATTTATTTATTTACCTGCAGAGTTTCTGGTCCAGAAAAAAAACAATACCCGACTTGGCATATTTGTGCAGGTGGATGTATTCCTGACATAAACACTATTCGAGACCCTGAAACAGTGTCCAGTTTAAACAGATCAGATGTTATGCAGCACCATTCATCATAAAATAAATGTAACCTACCCCCAACCGGAGGTTGTTCCCCAGAGGATTTATCCTGGATGAATGACTTACCCGTACCTCTATAGTCGACCTTGAACTTCTTGTTCTCCTTGTCATGCTGGGGTTGTAGTTGGAGTAGACAGGTGGATAAGGATGGCGTCCAACTGGTACCACTCTGCTTGGGCCTGCCCCAGGATCTGACGCCCGTCTTGTTGAGAAAGACCTGCAAGGTGGCATCCTGGCTGAAGTTACGTAAGTTTTCATGAGGCCAATAGTTTTGGCCTCTTCCTCCAGGTCTTTAACTTGTTTCAGCAGGTCTTCCCCAAATAGAAAATTTGGCGCTTGAATATTTGAGGACCTTCACAGAGCTGCAAAGTGAGGGTTCAACGTTGGCTTGATAGCAATTTTCCGGATGCAGTTGATGTCGAAGTAGACATTGCACAGCAGGGCCAACATATCCTGCTGTGCCCCAGACGTCAGTGCCTCCTGGACCATTTTCCCGAAAGCTGTGAACCCTGTCCCCACTAATTTGAGGATTTTCTGGAAACAAAGCTCTTCTCCACGCATCGTTGCGCTCATTTGTGCCCAGATAGCAGAGTTCACGGTGGGCACCTTGAGCGACGCACAGTTAACAACCATGATCATATTGAATGGCAGTGCAGGCTTGAAGGGACGAATGGCCTACTCCTGCACCTATTTTCTATGTTTCTATGTTTCTAACAGGTGTCTGGTAACGCGTGGTCGTCTGCTCCATGATGGAATCCTGTAGCTGGCGAGAGGCCATGTAGTTAATATTAGAAGCCAGATTTTCCTCCATGGCTTCACCAGCACCCTCTGGAATGGCAACATTTCTAGCCACATCCGGGACACCTGGAGCATGGCTCATATGCCTTGGTGTGTGCCCAAGAGCAGTGACACCAACTTCAGAGTCAGACTCCTCCTGCCCTGGCTCTCCTGAGTCTTTCTCTAGGGAGGTCTCTACCAGCCCTAAACAAGGTACTGGCGAGGGTGATTCCCATTGATAGTCATAGGCAGTGAAGTCCTCCTCGCCATATGGGCCTCTGCGTGAGGCTGTTTGGGGAATCCTAGTGGCATTCGACCCCGATTGGAATACTTCATGGCTCATCGTGGTCTGAAGCATTCTTTCCATTTGATCTAGATGCCCCCAGACCTTCTTGTTGGAAGGAGGGGAGTCTTCTTCATCAGACTCGTCAGATAAAACGGGCCTGACAGATTTTCGTTTTGCCTTTCCCCCTGCGGGAGTGGCCTCAGCACCCTGAGGCACTGGAGTTAATGGAGGCAGTTGAGCTGCTGGCAGTTCTATAGTCGGCTTCGGAGCCGGCGTTACCGCAGCCGGTATCTCCCTACCCGATCTGCGAGCACTAACCGCGGTCCCGCGAGTTAAACTCCTGCCACGGACGGCAGACTTTTTCACAACTTTCTCCATTTTCTAACGACTCCCGCTGGCTCCTGAACCAGTCTCACGTAATTTAAATACCCAACGAAAGTTTTGAAATTACTTACCTGCTGGTTTACTACTTATCGCTGGTGGAGCTGCGCTCTCCAGCCCGTCGGTACGCCATGCGTCGGACGTAATGACGCGCATGCGCCTGGCGGGGCTTCTTCACGTAGTCACTCACGTGACTCCGAAGTAAAATTATAATCTCATTGGTGTCATGTTCCCTTCTCGTGGCTCTGATTTCATTTCAATTAATTCACACCCTTTTCCTTAAAAACAGAGTTTTGACTCTTATTTAACTGAGTTTAAAGAGCCTTTACTCTCACTGATAATGTACGTCATGAAGGTGTATGGGGATTGCACGTTGTAACTGTGACTTCATGGTTTTTTTCCGGGTGCTCCAGTTTCTACCCACACTCCAAAGACATACAGGTTTGCAGGTTAATTGGCTTTTGTTAAAATTCGGTTAAATTTTGCATTGGTTCTTCCCACATTCACCTCTCAAAATGTGCATACAAGAAATGTCCAAGTCTATAGCTCCCTGAAGGTGACAATACAAGTAGGTAGAATGGTAAAAAAAGGCTTATGGTATGGTTGCCTTCATCCGTCAAAGCATTGAGTATAAGAGTCATGAGGTCACATTGTAGCTTTATACGGCTATGGTTAAGCCGCATTTGGAGCATGGTGTTCAGTTCTGCTCACTCCATTATAAGAACGATATAGAAACTTCGGAAAAGGTGCAGAAGAGATTTGCCAGAACGCTACCTAAATTCAAAGGTATTAGCTACAAAGAAAGATTGGACAAATTTGGATCTCTGTGGTGCCAGAGGCTGAGGGGAGACATGATAGAAATATGGATGACATGCAGGAGATTAGTTTGACTTTGCGTTATGCTTGGCAAGGACATTGTGGGCCAGAGTGCCTGTTCCTGTGCTATACTATTCTATGTTCTAATGTCATGTTTGTAGCAACATCCGATTAAAAATATACTTTTTATTGCTAAAAGTTTGAATCTACAAGTAAGAATTTCATTGTTCTATCTGGGACATAGGACAATAAAAACACTTGACTCTCTTGACTCATCCCATTTGCTCACATTAGGTACATATTCTTCCAATTTTAAGTGTCCATCTGCCAGCGTCCATCTGCCATCCCTTCTACACGTACAAAAACATTTCCCTCAAATCCATATTATACGACTTCCTCTCATTTTAAAGATATGCCCACTCGTTTTATACATAGGCAATGGGATGAAGGGTATATCTGGTCTATTAATGTCTCATAATTATATATGGTACTGTCAACACTCCCGCCCTCACCCCCCCCCCCCCCCATCAGACCTCCTTAGATCTCAGGAAATCAAGCCAGGCTATCCTATTTCTCCCAATATATGTGGTCCTCTAATCTAGGCAGTATTCTTTTGAATCTCCTCTGCAAGCTCTCCAGCACAGCCACATTCTTCCTACAGTATGGCAACGAGATCTACACATAATACTCCCAAGTACAATGTTTTATAAATCTCCAACATAACATCCCAGTGTTTATATTTCTAGCCCTGCTCTATAAAGGCATGTCATATGCCTTCTTCACCACTCGTTCCCTGTTGCCTCTTTCAGCTAATTACACATTTGAACTTCACAGACTATTTATATTCCTTAGCACCCTATCATTTATTGTATCGTGAGACAGATTAATTAGCACCCTATCACTTATTGTATCTGTTGTTTTTAAAGCACCTGGGAACCTCAGACCTCAGTAATGGAAGGTTGAAGATGTCTGCAATAGCTCCAGCCAGTTGTTCCAAGCAGGTATTGAGAATGCGACCAGTTACACCTTTAGGTCCAAACACTTTCCAAAGGCTCACCCTCCTGAAGGAACTTTTTACGTCGACCTCGGTGATTGGGGTTGCAATACCATCGGGGGCTATGCGGGCCATCAGTGTTCTCCCTAACGAAGTGTGCGTAGGATAAACTGAACTCGTCTGGGAGTGATGCCTCTCTTTTGATGAGCTGCCAATCGATTTAGCCTCATAGGAAGAGATGGTGTGAAAGACCTGCCACAGCTGCCGAACATCTATCTCCTCCTCCAGTTTGGAGCAAAAGTCACTTTTAGCCTTTTTGGTGGTCTTATCTAGGTCATATCTAAACTTTATATATGACTCTGCATCATTAGACTTGAGTGTCTGAGATCTGGTCCGCAGAAGATTGCATAGCCCCTGGTTCATCCATGGCTTCTGGATGTGGGGAACACTCAGATGGTTTTTGTGGGAAACACATACCTCCACACATTTCCTAATAAAGTCATGACTTCATATGAAATACTCCATATGGCTTCAAGGGGAATAAAGAGCTGCTCTGGTGGTGGGTCAGTATAGACATAATGAACTGGGTGGCTTCCTTTGTTTCATTAATCATTCTATGAAATTGCAAGGACACTGACCACCGTCTTCCACTACATGAAGAAAGGGTAGACGATGGCTTATGGGAGGCTTTTCCCTTTGATGGAAGGGTTACGTATAAAATAAAGAAGAGAATAAAGAGTGACATGAGGAAAAAACCTTTTGACATTGTGATTGAATGCACTCTGGAATGCACTGCCTGCAGAAGTGGTGGAGACAGCTTAGATTATGGCATTCAAGGGGTAATTGAAGAAAGATTTGTGGAGAAACAATTACAAGAAGGAAGGGCTTATGGGTGGAACTAAAGAGCTGCACTGGAGGTAAGCCAGTATAGACTTAAGGAACTGATGTCTTTCTTTGTTGCATTAATCATTCTATCATCAGATTGTCTTCCCCTTGTGCTATAGACTTGAAAATGTCTAGGTTGTTAAGTTGCGCAACAAAAAAAAAGTCCCGTCGTATCACTGACATGCACATAAAAATCCGTGCTGTAATTGTTATATGGTTATAACAGGAAGGCTTTGAGAAGTCAGGCAGTGAATGCTGCACTGTCTCAGTCTCTGACCTGATCCTGTAGCTGCAATATTTATGGACTGACCCATTTATCAACAAACGTCCAGCTTGATGGTAGAGGATTCTGCAATAGTATTGCCATTAAATGGCAAAATTTGTTCCTCCATTTCCAGAAATAATCATGTTCTTCATTTTCAGGCAATGCTTTACATGGTGATTTTTAATTATGTTCATGTTCACATTAAAAAAAACAGAATTTACCTTGAGAAGGAATAAAGAACAACTGACATTTTTTTTTGATAGCTGTAATACTGTTTGAAACAAGGAATAGGTTTTGAGACCTTTGTGTTTGATCTAAGTTCTGACAGAAAAACAATATCAGGAATATCAATATCAGAGAATATCAATATCAGGAGAATAAGAACATGTATGTCAAAGAAAAAGCTAAATATCGGTATCTTAGATGTGAAGACAGAGATTGGGCATTTTTGGACCAATATATAAGGTGCCTTTATTTTTTAAGCAATATCTCCAGAACCTTGAGGGTAAGAAATATTAATGAAAATAGAATCAAAAGTGCAAATAATAAAGTGAATTAAAGGTAAGAGGGTGGAAAAGATTTTAAAAAACTGAAACAAGAAATAACTCTCAAAATGATTTAAAAAAAGATGAAGGAAAGCAACTCTGAAGAAAGGTCTTTGACCTGAAATGCTAACTTTGTTCTTCCCTCTGCTGGTGGTGCTACCTGACCTGCGGAGAATTTCTGGTATTTTACTTTTGTTTACTTTTAAAGATAAGCTGGTTTTACTTTTGAGGCTTACTCTTTAAGCCCTAGAATTATTAAATATTTTGCAATAATCCCAATTTTGCTGTTAACCAGGTGGCTAGGTGATTCACTCAAATAAATTTAAATTAATTTGTTTGCAAGTATTGCAGGAATTATTTTTTAATCTACCAGCTAAGTCTGCAAAGTTACAGGTCACAGTCAGCCCTCCAGTTTTCAGTGATTTCCCAATTATAGTAGACTGGGTCATAGCGTGACAGGGCTATAGAAAACATAAACAGGCCCTTCAGCCCACCTTATCCATGTCGACCAGCTGCCTAACCAGTCTCACTTGTTTGCAGGTTACACAAAAAAAGCTGGAGAAACTCAGCGGGTGCAGCAGCATCTAAGGAGTGAAGGAGATAGGCGACGTTTCGGATCGAGACCCTTCTTCAGACTAAGATCCACCCTGGTTGCAATGCGCCGGCACCAGCAGGACCTCGCATTGGCTCTCCCGAATCTTCGTTTTAAGATCCACCCTGGTTGCAATGCGCCGGCACCAGCAGGACCTCGCATTGGCTCTCCCGAATCTTCGTTTTAAAACGACCACATCCTCACTTGTTTGCAGTTGGCTCACATCTCTCTTCACCTTTCCTATCAAAGTACCTGCCCAGTGTCTTTTAAATATTATAATTGTACCCGCCTCTACCATTTCGGCTGGCAGCTCGTTCAGAATACACAACTCCCTTTCTTTAAATCTTTCCCCTTTCATTATAATTTAATAGCCTCTAGTTTTAAATTTCTTTACACTAGGAAAAAGACTGGTTATTCATCTTGTCTATACCCCTCATGACTTTACAAAACATCTCTAAGGTTACCCCTCATCCCGCTGTACTCAAGGGAAAGCAAGATCCAGCCAATTAGCCTTTCCTTATAACTCAAACTTTCCTTACTCAGTAACATCCTCATAAAAGTATTTTGAACCCTTTCCTCGAATTCCCGGGATGGCGGGACTCTCATTGGCTGAGAGAATGGAGCGGCTGGACTTATATACTCTGGAATTTAGGAGGATGAGAGGGAATCTTATCGAAACATATAAGATTATTAAGGGTTTGGACATGCTAGGGACAGGGAACATGTTCCCGATGTTGGGGGAGTCCAGAACCGGGGGCACAGTTTAAGAATAAGGGGTAAGCCATTTAGAACGGAGATGAGGAAACACTTTTTCACACAGAGAGTTGTGAGTCTGTGGAATTCTCTGCCTCAGAGCGTGGTGGAGGCCAGCTCTCTGGATACTTTCAAGAGAGAGCTAGATAGGGCTCTTGAACATAATGGAGTCAGGGGATATGGGGAGAAGGCAGCCATGATCGGGGTACTGATTGTGGATGATCAGCCATGATCATCACATTGAATGGCAGTACTGGCTTGAAGGGCCAAATGGCCTACTCCTGCACCTATTGTTTATTGTCTATTGACGTCTTTCCTCGGCAGGTGTTAATGAATGTTTGCAGCCTGTTTGTAGTGTGTTTTGTTGTTGTCCATGTCTCTGATCCATACAGAATCACCTGTTTCACATTTGAGTTAAAGATGCATATTTTGGTGTTGATTGAGATGTGTTTTGAGCTCCAGATCTTCCTGTAGCTTAAGTATGTAGGCAAGTGACTCAAGAAGATTGTGTGTCTCCTTTTCAGCAAAAATAAGGTTTGCGCAATAAAGGCGAGTCTTGGTGGCGATGCCCATACCAAATGTAAGACCAGTAAAAGAAGGCCTTAAACAAATGAGGCTGCATACCATTGAATGTACTTTATATGTCTCCAGACTTTCCAAAACATGTGAACTTCCAAATTCAATGTATTTCCAAACCCGGGACTTCCAGAGTGAGACCAACATCTCATATGTTTGATTGAGGAAGTGGCGATGGTTTAGAGCATGGTCCTGTGCATAGACACATGAGTTGTCTGCTTACTGTATTTTCAACAGAAGCTGGGATAATCATGTTTCCCAACTTGAGGGAACGAAGGTTGAACAGTTTCTTCTTCATCCTCTTGATTGGCTCTAATCCAGAGAGAAGATTGCTGTAAATGAGACAAGCTATTGCACAGAGGAAGACAGAGAAAAAGCTTAGTGAAATAGTATACCCTTGCTTGATGACGTGAAGGTAGGAGATTGAGGGCAGTGATAGGATTTTTTTTTCCAGAGGCCAATAACGTGATATGCTTCAGGGACCAGTGTTAGGTGGATTGTTGTTTGTTGTTTATATTAACAACGTGGATGTGAGTGTAGGTGGCATTGTTGGTTGCTTTGTGGATGACTAAAATTAGACCATAAGAACTACTGTAGGTGCAGAACTAGGTTATTCGGCCGCCATTACATCATGGCCAATCTATTTTTCCCTCTCAACACCATTCTCCTGCCTTCTTCCCATAATCCTTGATGCTCTTACCAATCAAGTACCTATCAATCTCTGCTTTAAAAATGCACAATTACATGGACAGCTGCCTATGGCAATGAATCACAGATTTACCACTCTCTGGCTAAAGAAATTCCTTCTCAAAGGTATTGGTAGTGCAGTGGCAGGTGAAGAAGGGGGTCTTGATCAATCGGACCAGTGGGAAGAGGAATGGCAAATTGAGTTTTTAAGGTGTGGCATTTTGGTAAAACAAACCAGTGCAGAATGACTTAATTTACATGATAAAGTCGAGTCAAGAGCGTTTATAGTCATGTGGCCCAGATAGGACAATTAAATTCTTACTTTGCTTCAGCACAGCAGAATATGGTAGGCATGAATACAGAACATATCAGAGTGTCCATATACCATTATATAAATATATACACACATCAATAAATAAGCAGATTAAGTGCAAATAAACAGATAATGGTCTATTAATGTTCAGAGATGTGTTTAAGTTGAGTTTAATAGCCTGATGGCTGTGGGGAAGTAGCTATTTCTGAACCTGGACGTTGCAGTCTTCAGGCTCCTGTACCTTCTACCTAAAGGTAGCGGGGAGATGAGTGTGTGGCCAGGATCTTGTGGGTCCTTGATGATGCTGCCAGCTTTTTTGAGGCAGCTACTACGATAGATCCCCTCGATGGCACGGAGGCCAGAGCCGATGATGGACTGGGCAGTGTTTACTAATTTTTGTAGTCTTCTCTGCTCCTGGGCGTTCAAGTTGCCGAACCAAGCCACGATGCAACTGGTCAGCATGCTCTCTGCTGTACATCTATAGAGGTTAGAGAGAGTCCTCCTTGACATACCGACTCCGTAATCTTCTCAGGAAGTAGAGTCGCTGATGTGCTTTCTTAATATTTGGTTGGGGCCTGGGGAGTGTTGTGGAACAGAGAGATCAAGGAGTGCATTACATAGTTCTATAAAAGGGTAATACAGGTAGACAGGATATAAGCAATGTGGACCTGCGGAAAAGAACAAGCCAGGAGTCCGTTGATTTACAAATTTGAAGGAGAAAATGGAGTTAGATTGGACACGCCCTCGGGAAACCTGCCACAAACATCACCCGGCAAGCCATGAAATGGAACCCCCAAGGAAAAAGGAAAAGAGGTTGCCCCAGGAAGAGCTGGAGAAGAGGTGTCCAGACAGAAATGTCGGAGAGTGGGCTCAACTAGGGGGTTCTTGAAAGAACTGCCAACAACCAAATGAGATGGAGGACATTTGTCAATGACTTAGGCTCCCTAGAGGAGCAAAGGGCTTAAGAAGTAAGAATGCCCCGCAACGGGGAGGTGGGCGGGCATCAGCTTCGAGTGACATCAGGGGGAGGGCCGCATTTATTTAGGGAAGGTTGTACGGAAGGTCATATGGTCAAAGGGCATGATGAACGGAGTCGCTCAAGCCTTCGGGAGTAACACACATGGAACACGTACGTTCTTACCTGGTAAAAACCGCCAACATCACTGCTGCTCAGGGACAGAGAGAAGATACAAATGTTTTTCGTGACTGACTTGCGAAAGAGCTGCATGCCTGATGGATCGAGGGCAAGCACCCGCCCGCGACCGCCATGGGCTGGAGGGTGACTGAGCGGTCTGAACCCGAGCAACAAGGGACACTCAGACACCTGGTGTAAGCGGCGGAAGCAGCGGATCCCTCAGGATAGCTCCCACTCTCAACCCTGGGTCAGCGCTGTCCTGCCAAGGCCGCCCTCCACCCCGTCTCCCCCTGTGCAGCCGCACTGTGATGAGCTGTGGGTCGGCAGCGCCCACACACAGGGCCGGGTGGAGCTGGGCCGCGGCTCAGGGTAGCGGACACACGGGGTCATAAACCCGGCAACGTCCCCATCAGATGCAGCAGAGTTGGGGACAGTCTGGTCCCTCCACCCACCCAGAGTCACTGACCGCGCTGCTCCGGCACCGGACCCCGACCCCCACACTGAGGTGATTCACCTCACGACCCCGACTCCGCACACAGAGGTGATTCACCCTAACCCCCCCCGACCTCCGACCCCCGCATTATTTCACTGTGCCGAGGATCGGAGGGGGGAGAGGAGGGGCGGGGGGAGAGGAGGGGGGGGGGGGGCGAGAACAGAGAAAGTGGTGGGGTTTTGCATTGGGGGAACAGGTTGCGTTGGGGGAACAGGTGAGTGATGGAATATTCTGTTGGGGGAGCTGACCCAATGGGTCTGCACTAGGTCTTGTATAACTTTCTATAGGTAAAAGCACTACGCGTGACAATATAACATTATTATCTTAACATAAATGATCCATATCACTGGCAAATAATGAGTTCGTCTGAGATATCTGCATCCATATCCCCAATGACATATACACTAGAATATTTTTGAATATAGAAATAGATGAAAGCAAACTTATTTAAATATTCATCCTCATTTTGATGGCATTCATAGGGTGTACACACATTTAGGATAACAAATTCCTTGCGTTGTGAGCAAAGTGTATGGCAATACACCAGTCAACATCAAGCCGAACCACATTTATTGTTGAGTCAAGCTTTTGCTCCATAGAATAGCTACATCCCATGATATCCTACCTCTGACTATTCCCATGCCAAGGTCAGTTGTAGACTCTCCAGCCCATGTCATCATGGAGAGAAGTTAGTTTGTCCAAGTCTTGCTTTGCTAAAAATGTCTCTTGCATACATAGTATGTCACAGTTCGCCAGAAGGTTGTCAACAACTATGTGGCGAGCTTTATCCCCGGCACTTTGTCCCAAACACAGGCCACGACAGTTGTACGACAAAATCCGAATGGTCATTTAGGGAAACCAGTGAGTGCCAAAGCACCCGCAGGCACACTCATTCCGTCCGCAGCAGGCGCAGTGCTTGATTCCAACCCATAACAGCGCCAGACAAATGCCTCTTCTGGCCAGAGCTTCGGATTGTACATTAAGATACGCAGATAAAGTTTAGGCGTCTAGGTCTGGTGATAAATTTGAGGCAAAAACATTTTGATGTTACCCGCAGCTTCAGTACCAACAATAGGCATAACGTTACTGGATTTATTTACTGTCCGGGGGTAATATTGCGCAATCTTGGCTTACCTGGAACATGACGTAGACCCTTTTTCACAACATGACTCCACTTTGGAGAGCCTGGCAAAGACGTTAACCCACTGGGACTATCCACTGGGTCAAAGCCATCTCCCCCTGCCGCAGCCCTCACTCCGGCGACCAAGCCCAAGGCTTCCGCCGGTGCAGCCCCCAGCTCTGTGCTGTCTATGCCAGTGGCTCCATCCATCACTGCCGACGCATCCGGACCACTGTGGTCCGTGGTGTACCAGTACTCCCACAATGCTGTCAGGTAAGGTATCCAGGATTCAAACCCACAACTGCAAATGGCAATATATTTCTGAATCAGTGTGGTGTGCAACTTGTGAACAAACATGCAAGTGGTGGTTTTCCTGTGAGCCTACCACTCTTCTCCAACTTAGGTCTAGATATCAGTTTTGTGAGCTTCTGTCATAAAAGAGGTTCTGCAATGCATCTTGTAGGTGGTGCAGAATGCCAAAGCTTTGGTCAATATTTAAAATGATAAATGCAGTGCCAGTCGAGCAGGCTGCTTTGTCCTAAAGTATTGACTTTCCTCAGAATATTCTATTGCACTCCTGACTTGTGCTTCGTAGATGGATGAATGGATTTTGGGAAACAGAAGGCAAGTCATTCATCACAGAATACCAAACTGTAACCAGTTTTCATGCTATTCATTAAGTTATTAATATGGTTTTTATTATGTTATTAAGTATTTATTTGCATGGGCAATTGTCTCTAGTCTTTTGTGATTTCAAGGATATTGATGGAAGGGGATGTGTTGATTGCAAAATGCCAATGGAGAACAAGGAAGATGGTCTCATTCTTTACTGACGGGGGTGGCAATTCCCTGTCACTTGTCTTACATGAATATTAAGTGTCACTTATGAGTCTGAGCCAAAATGCTCTCCAGATCTCACCCAACCAACTAAGATCTCTTCATAAGTTATGAATGTGACGTTACCTCACAATGGGCAGAAAATCAGTAATTTCTGAAAATGATAAGGCCTTTAACAACATTACCAGTGTTTCTTGTGCAATGCTTGTTCCAATACATCATTCATATCAAGGACAGTCGTTTTCACCTCAACTCTGGAATTCAAAACTTTTTCCATGATTAGTAACAACAGTGCTATTGGAACCTAAAGTGAATATCAGCCCATGAAGTTTAGATGTCATTTTTCTCTGTTGAGGATGAAGTGGTAGAATCTTGTGTAAAACACAATGTTATTGCATAACATTGCAGGTCAGGCAGCATCTCTGGAAAACATGGATAGATGACATTTCACTTCAAGACCCTTCTTGTGGGGAAAAAGCTGGAAAAGAGGTTGGGCAGGACAAAACCTGGAAAGGTATAATTGGATTCAAGTGAGGGGGTTGATGGCAGATGAGTGGTTCAAGGCTCGAGATGAAAAGGAAATGAAAAGTGTGTCCAAAAAAAGGAGAGAAGAATGAAATGGAAAGCCAGAGGAAGGTATTTAAGTTGGGGGAGGTACGAGATAGTGCGAGAAATAGATGCAAACTGGGGTGGGGGGTGGGGTGGGGGCGCATGAAAGAAAGATAGAAACATAGAAAATAGGTGCAGGAGTACGTCATTCGGCCCTTCGAGCCTGCACCGCCATTCAATATGATCATGGCTGATCATTCAACTCAGTATCCCGTACCTGCCTTCTCTCCATACCCTCTGATCCCTTTAGCCACAAGGGCCACATCTAACTCCCTCTTAAATATAGCCAATGAACTGACCTCAGCTACCTTCTGTGGCAGAGAATTCCAGAGACTCGCCACTCTCTGTGTGAAAAATGTTTTCCTCATCTCGGTCCTAAAGGAATTCCCCCTTATCCTTAAACTGTGACCCCTTGTTCTGAACCTCCCCAACATCGGGAACAATCTTCCTGCATCTGGGGTGAAAACGAGGGTGTCACCTAATCTGGAGAATTCTATGAGAACCCACTGTTGGGTTGCTACCCAAACAAAATATTAAGCCATGATCACATTGAACGGCAGTGCTGGCTCGAAGGGCCAAATGGCCTACTCCTGCACCTATTGTCTATTGTCTATTGTGCTGTTCATCCAGTTTGTATGTTGCTGCACTCTGGCGATGAAGGAGGCCTGGGACAGAATAGGAAGGGCATTAAAATGGTTAGCAATTGGGAGATATACCAGACCTAGGCAGACCAATCACATGTTTGATTAAATTGCCTAGTCTATGCTTGGTCTTGCTCATATAAAGGAGGTCACTTTGGGAGCACTGAATTCAGTAGATGGGGTTAGATAGAGGTGCACATGAATCTCTTTCTCACTTAGAAAGACTGCAGGGAACGCTGGATGGATATGAAAGAGGAAGTGTAGGGACAAATGTTACATTTGTGGCTGCAGGGGAATGTGTAGTAGCCATTTAGCAGTGGTCTCTTCCAAGTCACTTTAAGATAAAAACTCAGAGATTAGGACTTCATGCTCAGGTTTTGGTTCATTTTTGGCTGGAATCATTTGATCAACATGAACACTTTTGATCCTATCTCCAACTTCAACTAAAGATCTTTTTGTTCCTCACATCCACTATTTTCCCAACATCCCATTTGTCTCGACTGGACTTGTTGGGAGGACTGAGAACGCAAACCTGCTCATCTGGCTTGAGGTACCTCTCCTTTTTGTGGGAGTTCAAATGGCATTTTTGACTTGACTGTTTTTGCTCAACTCTCAAGGCCAAATTGGGTTGAACTAGACTTAGGCGTATTCTTAGCCTTCTCTTCGTCAACAGTTCTGCAGGTGAGTAACCTGTTGTGTGTTGTGTGATTCTGTACTTCAGAAAGAAACTAGCCAAACGATGTTTCATGCTGAGCTTCAAACTACCCTGCAAAACCTGTTTCCTGAGAGCATCTTTGACAATTCTAACAGACCTGTCCGCCACCACATTTGGAGGCTGGATGGTATGGGGGAACAAGTGTGCGTTTTACACCATTCCGCTGCATGAATTCTTTGAACCGTTCTGAACGAAACCGAGGCCCGTTATCAGTAACAAGTTCTTCTGGTAAACCATGGCATGCAACAAATGGATCTGAACTCATCTATGGTATGCTCAGTAGTAGTGCTTGATCCCATATGCTTAACCACAATCCATTTCGAATGACTATCTACTAGTTTTAGAAAGTGATCATTACCCTTTTCACAAAAATCTCCACAAACTCACTGAAAAAGTCTACTTGGCCATGACCAGGGTTGCAGTGGTGTTTTTGGTGGTTTACTCTGGTAATTTTGGCAGACACTACATTTGCTCACCACTGACTCGATGTCACTGTCAATACCAGGCCAATACACAAAAAATTCTGGCAATTGACTTCATGCTTACTATGCCAGGATGTTCGGCATGAAGTTAATTCATAATTTTGTTCCTCAAAGACTCTGGTACAACCACTCTGTAACCCCACTTAATGCATCCCTGCTCACATGATAATTCATGGCATCGATTATGGAAAGGCTTCAGCTCTGAGTTCAGACTGAGTTCAATCCACTATCGATTTCAGTCCAACCGTTCAATGTCAGTTCATGGACACACTTCAGCACAGTGTCTTTCTCTGTTTCTGCTGCAATTTCTGTTGCAGTCACCGGAAAGTCTTCATCTACAACTTGCAGTGTGTAGATTGAGTTCTCACTTCCCATGGGGTAACCGGGACAACGCATCAACAACTGCGTTGCACTTGGAACTTCTGTACTCAACCTTGTAGTCATAATGGGACAGCAAAAATGCACAGTGCTGCATCCTTGATGCCGCCGTGGAAGGTATAGCTGACTTGGGACCGAGTATCACTAGTAGTGGCTTGTGATCAGTCATTAGGGTGAATGGTCTGCCAAGAAGAAACTGATGGCATTTCTTGATTCCAAACACGATGCTGAGTGCTTCCTTTTCTATCTGTGCATAATTATGTTCACTCAGTTATAGGGTGCGGAATGCAAAAACAATAGGCTTTTCCTGTCCGTCATTCATTACGTGGGAGATCACTGCACCTACACCATAGCTTGAAGCATCTCAAGCAAGTTTCATCTCGCGTGTCGTATCGTAGTGAACGAGGAGTTTGTCACTTGTCAAGTTTTCCTTGCAGATGTCATATGCACGTTGCTGTTCCTTTCCCCATGTCCATTTCACATCTTTTTGTAGCAGATGATGTAGTGGACTTAGCACAGTTGCTAAATCTGGAATGAATGGTGCATAGAATTATACCATCGCAAGGAATGATTGTAGCTCTGACACATTGTTGGTTTTTGGAGCATTCACTATTGCTTCAACTTCCACCTTCACAGGGCAAAGTCCGTTGGCATCTACTTTGAGTCCAAAGTAGACCACCCCTGACTGCGCAAATGCACATTTACTTTGTCGCAGTTTGACATTGTGGCAGTTTAGTCGTGTGAGAACTTGCTCGAGGATTTCCAGATGTACTACCATGCGCTCTGTGAATATCAGTAGGTCATCCTGGTTGCCCACACAGTGCCTTGTAACATTTTGTCCATGACAGACTGGAACATTTTCGGGGAGGAATTCACACCATAAGGCAGCTTTATATATGAATACAGGCCCTTATGTGTGTTGATAGTCAAGTACTGCTGACTTTCCTTGTCGACATTGAGTTGGGCGTAAGCGTGAGACAAATCCAGTTTAGTGAAGACTCTTGCTCCACTAAGTTCTGCGTACAGATCTTGTGAGGTTGGTAACGGATATTGTTCATCATCAACGGCTTAGTTGATTGTGATTTTGTAGTCACCACATAGTCAAACAGTTTTGTCTGCCTTGGTTACGGCCACAATTGGCGTTGCCCAGTTACTCTGGTCTGTCTTCACGAGTACTCCATTCCGCTCTAACCTGTCAAGTTCTTCCTCCACTTTAGTGCATATGGTACAGGTCTTAGTCGACAATACACAGGTCTCACATCTTGCTTAAGTGGAATGTTTGCATAGTACCCTGTTATTCCCGTGTAACTGTCAGCAAAAATGTTTGCATGTTTGCCTATGACGTTTTCAAGATGTGATTTGGACAAATCGACGCTGAAAATGTTCTTCCAGTCTAACTCTATTCTACTCAGCCAATCCTTTCCAAGGATGGTTGGTTTATTTCTGTAGCTGGCCGCTATGATGGGCAGTGTTATTGACTGACCATTATGCTGAACTTCACAGTTCATTTGTCCACATGTCTCCAAAACTTCGCCCGAGTAGGTTCCCAGCTTGACCTTACTCTCAAACAATGGTATCTGTGGGAACTTTGTTTTGTACAGGTCTCTGCTCATGACCAAACAATCTGCTGCCGTGTCAATACACATATCAATTAACTGTTCATATATCAATAGTTTAGTTCGAAAGTCCTTGCCTTGGCTGGTTGGAGGCTTATCGATGTTGGTTGCATAAATGCTGTACAACCCACGTTCATTTACATCTGGGTTCACGTCTAAGTTGTGAACTCCTCTTCGATGTTGTTGCTTGATTCCCACAGATTGTTGGTTTGCTGTTTTAAGCTTGGCCCGACATGCTGAGGCAATATGGCCTTTCTTCTGGCAATTATAGCACTTGGCTATTTTGAACTGACAAAATTGGGATGAGTGATTACCGTTGCAACGATAACAACTGGGTGAACTCGGCTCCCCGCCATACTTTGGTTTTGGTTTAGCGCCTCTTGGTTTTGCCGTAGGCACTGCCTGGTGACTGTAAACGGCCACTGCTGTTCGTGGTGGATGAAACTCGAGAGCATTCTTTGATGCCATCTCCATTGTTGTAGCAATCTTGCATGCTTTCCAGAATGTAATATCTGGAGTGTTCATGAGTTTGGACTGTATTCATTCATCCACGAGACCACAAACAAATTTGTCACGTAGTGCGCGTCCGAGAAAGGTTCCAAAGTTACAATGCAAAGTTACGTTTTTCAAGGCAACAATGTACTCATTGACTGTCTCATTCTGCTTCTGGTTTCTAGTGCCAAGTTTATAGTTTTCTGCAATTTCCAGAGGCTATGGGTTGAAGTGCTCCTCCAACTTCTGCATAATGTCATTCAATGGCACGTCTTTTGCCTTTATGGGCACAAGGAGAATCACGAGTGTGCCGTACACTTCAGGACTGATCTCCATGAGCAGACGCAAACGACTTTATTTGTTTCAGTCACTATCTCTCCTTCACCACTAATCTCCATTATGTTGTTTGGCATGAAAAACATGTTCGCTCTCTCCATATAGGAGCTGAACAACTCTCTACTCTTGTCAAAAGTGCCAAGGTTTCCAATGTAGCCCGTGGACACAGCCATCGTGTCATTCTCTTTTTAAAAAAAATCCGTTCAGAAACCCCAATTTCCCGTCTGTTCTGGTGTAACAATTCACCTAAAACTTAACTGTACAAAGGCTATTCAGCTTGAGGAACTAGACAAAAAAAACCGTATACAATGCCAAAGATGGCATCTTGCCACGTAGATGCAACATAGAGATAGCCTGACAAACGCTCGATGAGTTGTCCAGCTGCTGTTTTAAACTACATAGTTTTAGTCTGCATAGATGGATCTATGGCCTATCGCGTCCAGCTCGCAAACAACTGTGACACAACACAGTATGTTGTGTCGCAATACTGCATGCTGCAAAACAGTCCTGCACAGTATTTAAAAGATGAGTTCACAAACTCTATCCCATCCTCGTCACCAATTTTGTAATATATTCCGAACGGCAGAATGAATAACAACTTACACGCAGGTTCCCTGGATCATGAGATAGAGATTTATTACCCAACATTCCTGCTTATATTGAACACCAACTCATTAACATATACATGAATATGTATGAATATGTTACACTTTGTTAGTCCAAGAGTAATGATGAGCACAGTGGTGTTAAGGAGGAATGTGGCACAATTCTCAGGAAAAAGCTCCAAAGATTGAATGTTTTCTTCATGTCTTATTGATCAAGATTAAACTCAGCACTCAAATTATAGTCTATGCAGATCAGTGTAGACTATTTTCTTTTAATTTTAAAAAGGTAACTAAAATAATATCAAAACCGAAGCTATCCAAACATGATATACTGAGGTGTACTTATCATTCATGTCCTTGGTTTTCGGGCACTGGGAATTCAGGAACAGATGGTCGGAAGCTAATGATAAAAATCGAAGCACACTGATCTCCAATGACATGTGCAGTGTTGTAGCTAGATATTCCTGGCAGTTGGTACTATTTACAGATTGAGTGGTTCCCCCCAGATCAAAGGGTCAGAACATGCTGGATCTGACCTGGATCCTGGACTCACCACTATTTCTAAACTAACAAGGTACAATGCAAAGGTGGAGGCTTCAGTGGCAACCTGCAGTGACCTAGGCCTCAGTAAGTTTTGACAGGAGGCAAGGTGGTGGGAGGGGGGCATTGAAATGTCTTGCACCATAACTGTCAAGGACTTGTTTTTAAAACTTATTACTTTCCATATGAACAACACTTCAAAATTATTTTAAATGTTTTATAATTGAACTTCATTGAAAATGTCAAACTGTGAAGTAATTACAAAATATTGAAGAATAGGACATAGAAGGTAGAACAGTGCAGCTCTCTGATAGAATGGAACGTAATCAAAATGTGCGCTTAAAAAGTGCCTGCGAGTTAATGGACCAAACAGATCTAAGCTACATTTTGCATACATGTAAGCCTACAAGTAACAAACAAAATGTGTAGATCACCTCTGAAAAGTACATAGTTACAATACCACTTGTTTTAGTACTGTGAAATGAAAAAAAGTAATTTAATTAACTAGATCCTGGCAAACCAATAACTATTGGCGAAAAACTAGTCCAGTCATTAAATTTTGGGCTTCAGCCCGATCCTACCCTTTGGGCTTCTATCCCATCCTAACTTAGGTGTGTGTGTGTGTGTTAGTTGTCTGTGCATGATGTGTGTGTGTTAGTTGTCTGTGCGTTATGTGTGTGTGTGTTGTGGGAGGGAAGGGAGGGAGGGAGAGAAGGGAGGAAGGAAAGAAGGGAGGGAGGGCAGTAGAGAAAGAAGGGAGGGAGGGAAGGAGAGAAAGAACGGAGGGAGCAAAGGAGAGAAGGGAAAAGAGAGAGAGGAAGGAGAGAAAGGGAGGACGGAAGGAGGGAAGGGAAAAGAGAGAGAGGAAGGAGGGAGGGAAGGAGAGAAGGGAGGGAGGGAAGGAGAGAAGGGAGGGAGGGAAGAAGGTAAGGGAGGGAGGGAAGAAGGGAAGGGAGGGAGGGAAGAAGGGAAGGGAGGGAGGGAAGAAGGGAAGGGAGGGAGGGAAGGGAAGGAGAGAAGGGAGGGAGAGGGCTGGCGGCGGGAGCGGATGCTGGGGTCTGGGCGAACGTGTGTGAGCTGAGGCCGAGGTTTGTAAACGTTGCTGCAAACCCCGGCCTGGCCCTCCCTGTATTGTTCACCGCGTCTCCCTGGGGAGAGAGAGTGGTGGTGCCGGGGCTGTGTGCGTGAAGCACGGCGACTGGAAGAGTGGGAGCGCTGCCCTGGGACCATGAGGGACCGCCCCCTCGCCCCCTTCTCCATTCCCCCTCCCCGTTTACCCCTCTCTCCCCCCTCCACCCAGGGTAGATCTACCCGAGCCCAGAGTAGATTACTCCAAAGATCCTTGAGCGGAGCTTTGGATTACTCTAGTGCGGGGCCTCCCTTAGGGGCGGGGCCCAATTGGGAGCAATCCGTCCAATCAGTTTAAGGCCGGCCCTGACTGCAACAACTGGTGAAAGATTCTGTGCATACTTGTCTGTATCAGTCTGTGCATACTTGTTCTGCTCTCAAGCCAGAAGCATTTCCCTAACACTTTTAATGCTATGATCAAATAGAGGCTTCAAACAAAATAAGCTTTAAGCATGCTACATGCATTATACAGTAAAGGCAGAAAATTGTGCAAACAATCAGCAGGTCAGAAATAATCTGTTAAATGAAAAATGAAGTTAACAATGGTCAATAACCTTTCATCATCAGAATGCTCTATCATTTTGTCAGATGACAGTGAATTAAATGGGGTGTTTTATCTTCTAATGGGCCTGTCCCACTTAGGCGATTTTTCAGTGGATTGCATGAAAAACCTGGAACTGGAACCGCGACTGTCAGAGTGGAACACACAAACACATCTCTTCCTTCACCAGCCCATGTGAATTTTTTAGACAGCGTTTCCCCCGCTTGCCCTGTCTAAAACATTCACACGGTGCAAAGCCAAGATGATACAGACACACACCGCGTTGAGCAGGAAAGCTGGCGCTGTAAAAAGACGGCTAAAGCACAGTGTACAGTAAGTCCTTTAAAAGAGGGGGGAGAAGGAGTGGAGACAATTTTTAAGAAGCCAGAGATACACGGCTGTGAAGCTCGACGGACATTTAACATTAACAGTCGGTTATCCTTGGTTCTGATAACTACTGCTTACCTTTTTTTCCCCAATGAGCCAATGAAATTCACCGGTCAGCATTGCCACCAACCTACGAGAACATCTGAGAACCTTCGACCTCCTGGCAACCCACTAGGACCTCCTGGTGTCCCACCCACAGCTCGGGAATTCTCGCTACTCTCCATGGCAGCTTCATTCTAGTCGGCGCTAATTTTTCAACATGTTGAAAAATTCATGCCAACCATAATGAGGCCATGACTAGTTCCCAGAATGCGGGAACTCCTCACGGCCATGAAGGCAACTCCCCGGCAACCACCTGCGAACATGTGGTGACTGCATAGTCTCCTGCAGTCATCTAAAAAGTCACCTCAGTGGGACAGGCCCATAAGGATAACAGAGGTCTGAGAATTCACAGTAAATTACATGCTTTTAGTGAGGAAAGATATGATCCGAAACTTTGAAAGAGCAAAGGGCAGGAATGCTCTTGAATGATTGGCTTTCCACCCACGTGCCGGTTTGGAAATTGCCAGCAATATGATGTTCAGAATAACCTATACATTATAAAAATCATTGCGGAATGACCGCGTGGGCTTTTACACACTATTTGGATGCTTTGGCTCAAAACTTAAATATGGTGATCATCATCCAGCCTGTTAACCTCTGGTGGAAAATGGTAACCACATTGGTCGCTCTCAGAGGGGTTTTAACAGCTAAACTAGCAATTAAAATATATTATACATAATTCGGCAAGACACTTGGCAGTCCAGAAAGGCCAGGCATATCAACCCCGAAGTACATGGTGATTAAGAACATGTGCAATTAATTTGGGGTAGAAAACCTCACCGACCAGCGCACAACTACTTTGTGCAGAGGGTAGGGAACACCCACCCTCACCATCATGCTCACTGCTTCCATATTTTCACCGGGGTTTGACCTATCTTTCTGTTTTGTCACATCTCCACTCCCTAATGACAGTAGGCACTTTTTACTTAATGTAAAGACAGGTGAGAATTCAAAAGTGGGAGGGTTAAACCTTTAATACAACCATAATCTTCCATAATGTTTTGAGCTGGTTAATGTTCTTCTTATTCTTAGGGAGTCCCTCAGGACTGAGAATAAGAAACCTCAGAACCCTCATATTTTGTGGGTTCTGAGGTGATTAGGTGAATATGGAGACCACAGACTCTTCTAAGGATGAGATAGTAGATGATGACTGGGCGGGAGATGGATAGTTTGTAAAGTGGTGCACTCCTTTTTACATTAATGCAGGGTCCAACAAACACTTGCAAAGCATGAACCCAAGACACTCAGGGTCATCCAATTATTCCTTCTCCTCTTTGAGCAGTCACTGGTTAGAAATTCCCAGATATAGTGGGGCTGGTGCAACTTTTTTCATGGGGACTTTGAGTAAATCCTTGAATTTATTTTTCTCTGTTCTTCTGATAATCCTTTCCCTTGACAAAGCTTGGAATATAGTATATGTTTCAAGTGCAAACAACAAGGGTCTCTACATACCATGCATACCATGTCATGAGAGTGTTCTGTCATGGAGAGTTTTGAGAGGTTGGTTATGCTTTGAGAGGTTGGTTATGGTGCATATCAGTACCCGGACACGGTGCCGACAGACAAGAGGCCGAAGTGAAAGAACCGAATAAAAACGTGGCCTAACGAGAATGAACCGAAATAGTCTGAAGACGAAACGCCTACTAATCGAAAGGATGGGATGCCTAAATGCAACCTAACCGAAAGGGCAGGACGCTTAAACGCCTTCGAACTGAAAGGCTGCATCGCCTAAAAGCAAACTTACCGAATGGCCGTTCAGTCGATACGCCACCTACCCGAAAGGCGGCGGCGCCTACAGGCCGAAGGACCGACTCTCACTCAACAGAAAAGTCCAATAATGGACTTGGTGTTGCCGGAGGGCGGGACTTGTCAGCGATTGGTCCAGACCCCCGCGTCCATCACATCACCGTGAAGGTATGAACATTGCCCCAAACCTCCGCTCCACCCAACCCACAGCCCTGAGGTTGGAGGGTGGCCGTGGGAGAGTGGGGGCTGTCCCAAGGAATGCACACCTTCGGCCACTTTCAACTTGGTGCCTGGGTTCAGATTGCCCAGTCACCTGTGGCTTGTGTGAGAAAATGAACCCAACACTCCCGTCTCCCCCTTCTCTCTCCCCCCTCTCCCTTCTCTCTCTAGCCTCATCTCTCTCTCTCCTCCTCTCTCTCCCTCTCTCTCTCCCCCCCTCCCCCACCACTCTCTCTCCCTTCTCTCTCTCCCCTTCTCTCCCCCTCCTCCATCTCCACCCACGGGAGCGTCCCACAGTCACGGCCCGCATTGCACCGCCATCGGACCCCAACCTCCACACCAGGGTGATCCTGCCCCCTCCGACCCCTGGTCTTTGACACCCACACCAGGGTGATTCACCCCGGCCGCGGGGACAGACGGTTTATATATTACCGTCTCGGCGTTTGCGGAACGCACCCAAGCTCCCATGCACAAAACAGGCAGCATCTCTGGAGAGAAGGAATGAGGGACATTTCGTGCCGAGACCATTCTTCAGAGTCCGTCTGAAGGGTCTCAACTCGAAAGGAATGGGTGACATTTCAGGTCAAGACACTACTTCAGACTGGAAATCCTTCAGAGAAATGGTCTCAACCCAAAACACCACCCATTCCTTCTCTCCAGAGATGCTGCCTCTTTAGCTGAGTTACTCCAGCATTTTGTGTCTATCTTTAGTGAGAAAGTTGTGTCATTTCATCGACTTCATGTATTGCGCGCCAAGGAGAGAAGCTGGACATGCCGCTTGCCTCCATTCAAACAAGTGCGCTCAAATTGAATTCCCATATTAACCATGTTCCCGAAAGTAAGAACGATGTATACATGTAATACATAAATGTATATCACGCAACAAATATCCATCACAGTGAATCTCCTCCTCACTGTGATGGAAGGCAAAATAACTGTCTCTCCCCAGTTTTCCATTCTTCTCCCGATTTTAAAGCCGCACCGGGCGATGTAAGGCCCTGCTCCGGGTTTTGATGTTGGAGCTCCCGGCGGGCGATGCAAGTCCTGCAGCCGTTAAAGCCGCGCGGGGCGATGTAAGGCCGGCGCGGGAGAATTCGGGTGGGAGAATTTGCCGTTGCGGGTGCTGCGAAAAGCGGTCTCCCACCAGGGACCCGCGAGCTCCCGATGTCACCGTCCACCAGGCCTGCGGCTGGAGCCTCCGAAGCTGGGTCGCAGCTGCGAGCCGCACAGCTCTCCACGCTCCGAGCCGGCCAAAAAAAGACCGAACAGGACAAAAAAAAAAAGACAGATGGACTGCAGAGGCCACCGCCATAAAGAAGGCACATCAGCTTCTCTATTTCCTAATACGATTACGGAGATTCAGTATGTCCTAGAGGATTCTCCTGAACTTCTACAGGTGCACAGTAGAGAGCATACTGACTGGTTGCATCATAGCCTGGTTCGGCAACTTAAATGTCCAGGAGTGGAAAAGACTGAAAAAGGTTATGACCACTGCCCAGTCCATCACTGGCTTTGACCTCCCCACTATCGAAGGGATCTATTGGTCACTGGCTCAAAAAGGCAGCCAACATCATCAAAGACCCACACCATCCTGGCCACACACTAATTTCACCATTGCCATTGGAAAGAAGGTATAGGAGCCTGAAAACTGTAACATCCAGGTTCATAAACAGCTTCTTCCCTACAGCCATCAGGCTAGCAAACACGACAACAAATAAGCACTGAACTACATCCGACTATTATTATTATTGCACTATATTTGTTTATTTATTATGTGTGCATGTGTATATATACACACACTGAACTTTTTCTTCCGTGATGTACTATGTTTACATATTCTGTTGTGCTGCATCAAGTAAGAATTTCATTGTCCTATCTGGGACAAATGACAATAAAACACTCTTGACTCTCTTGTCTTGAGAGTTGAGATTTGCAGCTTGATTTAAAAGTCCAAGATTTTGGATGTCTATCTATGAACTGTAGTCAGGAGCTGCCAGTTCCTGAAACTTTCTGCAGTGCCTTGTGAGGCCCACATGTATTAGGAGTGCTTTGCTTAGTTGCTCAAGGAAGCTTCCAGCCTCCTTGCAGGCAGCTGCATAGCTAAAACTTGTACAGCTACCAGTTTGACATCGACATGCAACACACATGCATTGACATTAAAAATTGCTTTTCAATAATGTTAGTCTAGGTGATACCTCCCGTAAATAATCTACCAAAACACAAAGGGGAAGCACTTTGATAAAGCACAGCAAAGTGACTCACTCATCAGGCAGCAAGTCCAATGATGTGATTTCAGTATGTGAAGGTATATTGTGCTCAGATTTTTTTTTTTGATTGACAATAGACAATATGTGCAGGAGTAGGCCATAAGGCCCTTCAAGACAGCACCGCCATTCATGGCCGATCATCCACAATCAGTACCCCGTTCCTGCCTTCTCCCCATATCTCCTGACTGCTATCTTCAAGAGCCCTATCTAGCTCTCTCTTGGTTTCCAGAAAACTGGCCTCCACCACCCTCTGAGGCAGAGAATTCCACAGACTCACAACTCTCACAGTGTGAAAAAGTGTTTCCTAAATGGCTTATCTCTTATTCTTAAACAGTGGGCCCTGGTTCTGGACCCCTCAACATCGGGAACAGGTTTCATGCCTCTAGAATGTCCAAACCCTTAATAATCTTATATGTTTCTATAAGATCACCTACAATCCTAAATTCCAGAGTATACAAGCCCAGCCACTCCATTCTCTCAGCGTTTGACAGTCCCGCCATCCCGGAATTAACCTTGTGGACCCACGCTGCACTCCCTCAATAGCAAGAATGTCCTTCCTCAAATTTGGAAACCAAAACTGCCCACAATACTCCAGGTGTGGTTTCACCAGGACCCTGTACAACTGCAGAAGGAACTTTTTGCACGGAACTCAACTCCTCCTGTTATAATGGCGAACATGCCATTCACTTTCTTCACTGCCTGCTGTGAGTAAAATAATGTAGCACTGCAGCAAAAGATGAAACTGTGAGCAATGCTTTGAGAGGTTTCCCAGAATGCTTTTGGCATTCTGTGCCACATTTTATTTTGTGCACGTGTGCTGGAGAATGTTCTTAAATTGCCAGATTAATTCACTTCATGAGTTATGAATAACACTGTATTTAGCACATCAATCTGCCAGGTTACACAAACTCGTTAAAGCCAATTGCTTACCTTCACGGCCTCCTTTATGAGTTGTCATACCTTTCGATATTTGCTCTTTTTCTCCATTATTGGGTCAATAATTAATTCCAGGAAAAGAGTACTAGAGGCTCACAATTTTAGACCATAGAGAACAGAATAATGCTGCTTTGCATCTTTCACTGGGTTCTTGCCCAAATGTCTACTCAAAAAGCAAAAACACAGAATAAGAAATTAATTTTAATGAACTCATACATTTGAGGTCCCAACTTAAAATCTGTCTGATTCACAATTATAAATTGTCTTTGAATATATTAATACAGACCATTGGTGGTTCATAGCCATATATCACATTTACCATTGCGATAGACAGTGGTGGAGTCCAAGTAATTAGGTATTTTTAAAGTGAAGATTGATAGGTTCTTGAATAGTAAGGGTGTCAAAGTTTACAATCAAACAGGAGAATTGTGTTGAGAGGAGATAAAAATAGATCAGCCATGACCAAACGGCAGAGCAGATTTGATGGGCCGAATGACCTAATTCTGCTCCTATGTCTAACAAACTTATGAACTATGAACTTTCATATCTTTACCAATTTTTTTACTGTGTTGCAGCATCCAACACTCTCTCTAATTCTGGGCACCCAATTCTACTGATGTTGAGGCATTGAAGAGAATGCAAAGGAAGTGTATGAGAATGGCACTGCAGTGATAAAAATGTTAGTTAAGTGGAGAAAAGGAAAGGTTAATAAGAGAATGCCATCTAAGATATTTGGCAAAAATCCAGAGGCGAGATGATGGATTTTATTTTGTTCTACATAGAAAGTTTTTCCAGTTTGGAACCTACCATCTGAAAGAGCAATGGAATCAAATTTGTGCAGGGGATGCTCTGCAGGATTAAGGAAAGTCATTTCCAAACAAATCAAGGGTGGATCAATGCTCCCATTAGTTTCTTGGCATTGCAAACCAAAATAAATCGCCTTTATTGCAGAGGTACAAATTATCAATCTTGCCAGCACTTGTTCATTAAAGTTTTATTAAAGTTTCCGTTCACACAGGAATATTTCAAATCAAACTTTACCATTTTTTAAAATCCCTAATTGCATTGCATTACTTATTTGAATACATGAATCGTGAAATAATCCGTTTCTGACTAATTTAAATGCTTTGTTAGGACCTGAATGTGCTATAGGCTTCGATAATCCAAACCAGATCATATATTTTTTTAACTTCTGAACAAAAACAAATTTATCGACAGTGTAACATATGCAAAGCAGCCATTAATGCAGAAAGAAAGATTGCAGATATTATACTCATTGTTCTCCTCAAAACCAAATAAATACACACGGACTGGCTCAGATACAAATAAATAATAGCTTTTGCTGCACAATAGCAATTAAACCAACATAAACATGCAAGTTTGAACTAAGGCCAACAAATTACATTTTCACACTATTCATAAGAACAGGAGATCCTCAGTAACTCAGGTCTACTCTGCTCCATTTATGAAATGGTTGATCTGCACCTCATCTCCATTTAACTGTGTTTACTACATCCGTAACAATCTGTCAACTTCATGACTGAAAACACCTTTTAACCAAGTATCCATACCCTTCTAGGAAAGTGAGCTGCATAATTCCACATTGGGAATAAAAGCTTCCCGATTCAGATGCTGCGTGGTCAACATGTCCTCTTGTTTATGATTCTCCCATCTAGGAAAGTACCAAGTCTTTATGACATTTTAATCATAATCATACTTTATTAGCCAAGTATGTTTTGCAACATACGTGGGATTTGATTTGCCATACAGTCATACTAATAAAAAGCAACATAACACATAAAAATACATTTTAAATAAAATTGTCATTCACACTGTGATGGAAGGCGAAAAAAAGGTCTCTTCCCTTCTTTGTCCTCCAGCGGTCGGGGGCCTCTAACATTCCGTTGATTGGACAATCTAACTACCGTAGCTGGCGGCAGGCCACCCCGTCGGGGCAATCAACCTCCTGAATCAGGGCGGAATCTACCTCGGGTCAGGCTAGTCGAAAGTCGTGCGGTATTGGAGCTTCCCGACTCTATCTCACCCGAGCCTGCAAGCTCCTTGATGTTAGAAGTCCACAGGTCGCGGCTGGAGCATCGATCCAGGCAAGGAATCGGCTCCGATGGTAAGTCCACGCCCGCGGTGGGGCTCAAAGTCAGTCCCGAGAAAGGCCTCCAGCTCCACGACGTTAGACCGCAGAGCGCCCGGAGATACGACCCGAAGAACAATCGCATCTCCGGCAAGGTAAGAAATTGAAAAAATGTTTCCCCCATCCCCTGCCCACCCCCCACATAAAATAAACTGGAGAATATTAATACAAGCTTTTTAAACACACTAAAAATAACACAAAAAGACAAAAAGGACAGACAGACTGTAGGCAAGGCTGCCATCAAAGCGCCACCCACTACTCAGTTAGAGGTGCATCATTTCCAAGGAAGTACGTCAAGTTTATGAACGTCCTTGGGACTAAATGAGACATAGCATCAGTAAAAAATGTGAGTGAACAAGACTGACCATATAAATGGCCATTGAAATAATTTATCATAACCTCTTAAAGCATATATATTTCTTGCACGTTAACTGCTTTGTCATGTGACAAGGTGTTCATTCATGGGCTTGAACATTCAATGTCTGTACTGAAGACTTGTACTTGGGAGCAGAACACTGGTGGCTTCACCACCACAAATTGAAGGCCAGCATATGAATCACAATGAGTCAAAATGTTGTATGATACTGTACCAGAAAATATTACAGGTAAAAATATGACCTGTGAGAGTGACGAGCTCAGATCCTGTGGGGGTGGTCCATACCACATTCCTAATCTATCTCCTCCTGGGTTCCTAGTCCTAAAATAAAGATGCCAATCATTAACTAATAAGCTTTCCAATTACAGCATTGTCAACACTTATAGCATAAACCTCTCACCAGTAAAACAACTGCAAATTCACCTCAAAAACTGATGTGACCATGTGAACACTCCACACACGATGGAATGAATTATGTAAATTACAGTCACAATTTGTTTATCAGATATTATGAATGAACTGGGCAAGATTTAACTCAATGACTGTGGTAGCTGTAAATACACTGTATAATAAATAGAGAGTCTGCGATAAGATAGGGATTAAGAGAAATCTTTCTCTTTCTCAGATAGTTACTCCATTCCCTCCGCCCCATCTCCTCTACAATTTAAAACGTTGAATTTGAACGGCTCAATACTCCTGTGATGAAAGATCATTAACTTGAAACTTTACTTATTTCCCTATCCACTGATAATAACTGCCCTGATGAATAATGCCAATGTTTTCTGATTTTATTCCATTAAACAAATCAATGTATTTGGAACAGCTTTAAAAATTATTAAGTGTTGTTAAGCATTTGAAATGCTGACGGTTCTAAAGCAGATTCCAATTTTCTTTCTGGAGTCCATATGAGAATTTTCTGAGAGGGCCTTCTGAGAGGGCCTTCTGTACAGCATCTGACTCTGGGAATGTTACCTGGCATATCCATTCCCCAACAGGGCTTTTGAGGCTAAAAATAACCAACACTTGAACCTTCCATCCTTAATTTTCCTTGCCGTCCTGAATGTCATTAACAATCAAGGTACAAGTTAACATGTAAAGCTAGCTAAAGAAAGAGTTTTCAATAACTAATCAGTTTAGTGCTGTTCTGCGGACCGCCAATTCACAATAGTCCTCTTAGTCCTCCAAGAGAACACTTACAGGTATGTCCACTCCCTTCTTTAAAAAATAACTTATTGGGTTGTGCCCTACTGTGACAGACACAGGGAGTGAATCTCTGCCTTCCACTAATCCTCGCACGGCAATGAATCACCACATTGCCCAGTGTGATTGGGTCTTAAGTGAGGGTCGGTGTTGGGCAAGTGATGGTGGACTGGGCACAGTGAGTTTGGCCCATGGTTTGAGACTGGCAGCGCATGCTCCATATGTTGACAGACCGCCAGGATTGTACTGTCTTTCTCATCACTACCTGCCTGATATGGTCCCCCTCTTTGATTGACTGTACAGCTCTCCCCAACCCAGGACATTTCTCTCTGGTAACAATGTCAACTGAGGGGGAAGGAGCTTGCATCTTCCACCACATCCAACAGGAAACATGTTAAGGGTTGGACACACTAGAGGCAGGAAACATGTTCCCGATGTTGGGGGAGTCCAGAATCAGGGGCCACAGTTTGAGAATAAGGAGCAGGCCATTTAGAACGGAGACGAGGACACACTTTTTCTCACAGAGAGTGGCGAGTCTGTGGAATTCTCTGCCTCAGAGGGCGGTGGAGGCAGGTTCTCTGGATGCTTTCAAGAGAGAGCTTGATAGGGCTCTTAACAATAGCGGAGTCAGGGGATATGGGGAGAAGGCAGGAACGGGGTACTGATTGGGGATGATCAGCCATGATCACATTGAATGGCGGTGCTGGCTCGAAGGGCCAAATGGCCTACTCATGCACCTATTGTCTATTGTCTATTGAAACACTGGGAGAGACCATAGGATCCAGGCAGATTGTTATCAGTTCCATGAATGGACCACATCTCGATTCGCAATGCTCAGTCCAGCCCACATGACACCAGCATACACAGCCAGCCTCTCCACACTGAGCCATGAGTGATTCATTGCAAGATTCACACCTGTTTCCTGAAACCCAGGTTCCAGGGATAGCAGCACAAAGCATGGGAGAGGAGAGGAATTTTATTTCACGTGTCACGTGAATGATTCCGTGAAGAACCCCGCCAATCCGCACGCGTGTCATTACGTCGTTCGCACAGGGCTGCTTAATATAGATGCCGAGTCTGTGGTAGCGCCAGCCTATGGGAGAGCCCACGCCAGCAGCGCCTTCGACAGGGCTGCTTCATGTTGATGCCGAGTGTATGGCAGCGCCGGCCTATGGGAGA
Source organism: Raja brachyura (assembly GCA_963514005.1). The sequence continues at coordinate 104,140,535 of OY740785.1, forward strand.
GCCCGCGCCAGCAGTGCCTTGTAACAGGGCTGCTTAATGTCTCCCTCCTGGAAGAAGAGAGCATAGCGGGTCAGTATAAGTCTGATGCCAAGTCTATAGCAGCTCTGCCTATGAGAGAGGCCGCGCCAGCAGCGCCTTGTAACAGGGCTGCTTAATGTCTCCCTCCTGGAAGGGGAGAGCATACCGGATCAGTGTAAATCTGACGCCGAGACTAAGGGTATAGCCCTGGAGCGTACCCCAAGGGGTGAAGGGCACATGTCAGAGGTCCCATTTCTGGCAGCAAGGTTTGCCATCCCCACATACACAAATGGTGAGACATAGTCAGCTACTGCTTCTGCCACAGAAGGTAGTTGAGGCCAGTTCATTGGCTATATTTAAGAGGGCGTTAGATGTGGCACTTGTGGCTAAAGGGATCAGGGGGTATGGAGAGAAGGCAGGTACGGGATACTGAGTTGGATGATCAGCCATGATCGCATTGAATGGCGGTGCAGGCTCGATGGGCCGAATGGCCTACTCCTGCACCTATTTTTCTATGTTTCTATGTTTCTACTTAGCGACATCTAAACATGTAAAACTGCACAATATTAACATTCCAAGCAAGGGAATTGTGCCCAGCATTGTTTTAAAAGAAAGATGGTGGGAGCGGATTATTTTGGACTTGACAGGACTTAGTCCGTTTGTTCAGTATAATTTAAAATAAAAACATTTGCTACAGCCAAGCAATTGGTTTTCCACAGGGTGTTATATGGCATGCATAGATCTTAAGGATGCATATTATTCAGTACCTGTTCATAAAGAGTATCTGAAATTTAGCTGGATAGGGGAATTATGGTAATTAAAGCACTGCCTAATGGGTTAACCTCAGCCCTAGATATTGGTTTCAGCTGTTACACTCATGGTTGAGAGATTGGTCTCGTCCATCCAACTAAATCAAAATTGGTACTGATTAAAGTAATTGACTATTTGGGATTCACAGTTAATTCAACTCACATGCCTATGACTCTGCCCAAGGGCAAGAGATTAGATTTAATTGAAGGCTGCATTAAGCTCTTGGGAGAGCAATCACCTTCAATTAGACATGTGGCCAACTTGATTGGTAAATTGATAGAAAAAGGGTTTCGGCCCATAAAGTTGCCTATCTCCTTTGCTCCTTAGATGCTGTTTCACCCGCTGAGTTTCTCCAGTTTTTTGTGTACCCTTAGTAATTGATAGCTGCCTTTCCTGCTGTGCAGTATAGACTTTTGCATACCGAAACTTATAGAGGGCGAAGGAACAGGCAGCCAGGATACATGCAGGTCATTTCAATTGGCCCATGCAATTTCCATTTGAAGCCATCGCTGGATAAGAAACATCTCAAATTGTTACAGCAAAATTCTGATGGAAACACCTTCAGTTTGCAGACTGATGTTAGTGCCCTAGGTTGGGGTGCTACTTGTACCATTTTAGCTTAGGAGGTACACGGAATAGGCATGAGGCATTTATTTCTCCAATCACATGGAATTAATATTTAGAGTTTAGGAGCATTTATGGGCTCATGGCTTATTGTATCACCAAGCAGCACTTACATGAAAAATATAAAAGTGGATAAGTCTCCAGGTCCTGACAGGATATTCCCTAGGACATTGAAGGAAGTTAGTGTAGAAATAGCCGGGGCTATGACAGAAATATTTCAAATGTCATTAGAAACGGGAATAGTCCCGAGGATTGGCGTACTGTGCATGTTGTTCCATTGTTTAAAAAGGGTTCTAAGAGTAAACCTAGCAATTATAGACCGGCTAGTTTGACTTCAGTGGTGGGCAAAAAGATACTTCGAGATAATATATATAAGCATCTGGATAAACAGGGTCTAATTAGGAACAATCAACATGAATTTATGCCTGGAAGGTCATGTTTGACTAATCTTCTTGAATTTTTTGAAGAGGTTACTAGGGAAATTGAAGAGGGTAAAGCAGTGGATGTTGTCTATATGGACTTTAGTAAGGCCTTTGACAAGGTTCCTCGTGGAAGGTTGGTTAAGAAGGTTCAACTGTTGGGTATAAATGCAGGAATAGCAAGATGGATTCAACAGTGGCTGAATGGGAGAAGCCAGAGGGTAATGGTGCATGGCTGCATGTCAGGTTGGAGGCAGGTGACTAGTGGGGTGCCTCAGGGATCTGTGTTGGGTCCTTTGTTGTTTGTCATGTACATCAATGATCTGGATGAAGGGGTGGTAAATTGGATTAGTAAGTATGCAGATGATATCAAGATAGGGGGCGTTGTGGATAATTAAGAGGATTTCCAAAGTCTACAGAGTGATTTGGGCCAGTTGGGAAAATGGGCTGAAAGATGGCAGATGAAGTTTAATGCTGATAAATGTGAGGTGCTACACCTTGGCAGGACAAATCAAAATAGGACGTACATGGTAAATGATAGGGAATTGAAGAATACAGTTGAACAGAGGGATCTGGGAATAACCGTGCATAGTTCCTTGAAGGTGGAATCTCATATAGATAGGGTGGTAAAGAAAGCTTTTGGTATGCTAGCCTTTATAAATCAGAGCATTGAGTATAGAAGCTGGGATGTAATGTTAAAATTGTACAAGGCATTGGTGAGACCAAATCTGGAGTATGGTGTACAATTTTGGGTCGCCCAATTATAGGAAGGATGTCAACAAAATAGAGAGGGTACAGTGGAGATTTACTAGAATGTTGCCTGGGTTTCAACAGCTAAGTTACAGAGATAGGCTGAATAAGTTAGGTCTTTATTCTCTGGAGCACAGAAGGTTAAGGGGGGACTTGATAGAGGTATTTAAAATGATGAGAGGGATAGACAGAGTTGATGTAGACAAGCTTTTCCCTTTGTGAAAAGGGAAGATTCAAACAAGAGGACATGACTTTAGAATTAAGGGACAGAAGTTTAGGGGTAATATGAGGGGGAACTTCTTTACTCAGAGACTGGTAGCGGTGTGGAATGAGCTTCCAGTGGAAGTGGTGATGGCAGGTTCGTTGGTATCATTTAAAAATAAATTGGATAGGCATATGGATGAGAAGGGTATGGAGGGTTATGGTATGAATGCAGGCAGGTGGGACTAAGGGGAAAAAAAGTTGTTCGGCACGGACTTGAAGGGCCGAGATGGCCTGTTTCCGTGCTGTAATTGTTATATGGTTAATGGTTACATATTCAGCTTCAGATTGACCACACCATGGCAGTGGTGTATGTTAATGCCGACGGCCATACTAGCCTGAGCACGCCCAATCCAGTCTGTTCCTGGAAGCTAAGCAGGCTGAGACCTGGTTAGTACTTCGATGGGAGACACATGGGTGGCATCAAGTCGAAGCCTTGTGACAGATTGGCTAACCTTGTTTGGCACGGATACATTAAAAAAAACATTTGGATTTCAGCTGTCTATTTGCCAGGTATATTCAATATGGTGGCAGACACCAGGTCACACAAATTCAATGACAGCACAGTGTGGATGTTCAATCATTATGTATTTAATGAACTTGTTTTTCAGTATGGGATGCCAGATATCGATTTGTTTGCATCCAGACTCTAACACCAGGTACCGAAGTGTGTTTCATGGGAACCAGATCCAGAGGCAGTAGCAGTCGATGCGTTCTCGCTACACTGGGGCGGAATGTTTATATGCATTTCCCCCCATCTGCATCATCAGTCGGTGTTTGGCTAAGATCAAGCAGGACTCAGTTTCAGGAGTTGGTGGTATCCGACTGGCCAACACATGGACATTATTACACAGCCTGTTATGGTGGCTCCAAAATGTCATGATCTGTTGGTGTACCCTGTGACTGGAGATCCAAACCCGTTGTATGATCGTGTTAATTTATTAATTTGCAGATTTAAAGAAATGGGTGTGGGACTATCCAATTGTACTGTGGATGTCATCACATCGTCCTGGAAGGATAGTACGTAAAAGCAATACATCTCCTATGTCAGAAAATGGGAGGAGTTTTGTTACATGGGAACATTACATTACATACCACACAGCTTCCATCCCAGATGTGCTTGAATGTCTGTCCAAGTTACATTTCAATGACGAGGGAGCTATAGTGCCATCAATAGCACCAGGAGTGCCCTGTCCGCGTTCCTATGCTGGGGGTCGGAACTTCAGTCTGTAGGATCTTATCCATCATATCCAGATTTATGAAGGGTGTTTTAATTCCAATTCCCCCAGGCCCAGGCACTCTGAAAGCTGGGATGTGAGCATGGTACTGACACTGTTTCGTCAGTGGAGTACAGTCACATCCTTGTCATTGCCGAAGATTACCCTAAAGTTGGTTATGTTCATGGCACTGGTGTCAGCGCAAAGGGATCAGACTTTGCACAAATTGCGTCTGGACACGATGGTGTCATCAGGAAAGACGTTATATTTTACATCTATGACCTAATTAAACAAAGCAGACAGGGGTGTCAGGGTTCACGTTTGTACTGTCAGCATATCCCACGGTTTAAGGCTGTGTGTTGTGGTGCACTTGAGGAGCTATATCAAGGTCACCAAGAGCCTCAGAGGCTCCGAAGTAGCATTGTTTAGTAGCCACAAAAAAGCCACATATGCAAGTGTCCGTTTGGACCATCTCAAGATGGCTGAAACAAGTGCTGGGTTGTGCAGCAGTTCATACTGACAATTCTAAATCTCAATCCACCAGGGCGGCATCAATGTCAGCAGCGAGGGCAATGGACGTCCTTCTACACCATATCCTTGCGGCCGCAGGATGGTCAAATGAATTGACTTTCAAAGGTTTTATAAGAAACCACGTATTGAACCCGGGGGTGTTCCCCATTCCATTTTAAGTTCTGTTTCATAGCTTCTCCCTGGGAGAGAGGAGTCGCTATTGTGTTTCTCTTGTTTATTTTGTGAGTAAGGCAACATGTTAATCAGTACCATGTTTGATTGTATTACTAATTATTCACCTCTCCCAAGTCAACTGATGCAATGTGAGATGCCTGGATTTTGATCGGTGTGAAATCACAGATCTTTGAAATCTTCATGGAATCACTCACGTGACTCCAAAGTTAAATAGTAAGATTAAATGAGAACTTACCAGTTTGAAGTTTGATCTTTATTTTATGAAGAGTTACGATGAGCGATTAAGTGCATACCGCTCCCAGCCCTCATATCGCAAAGCTCATCAGGTAGTTCTAAGTTTATAATTTTACTATGTCACTCCAATTACTGTTTCAAACATCGTAACTCCTCATAAAATAAAGATCAAACTTCAAACTGGTAAGTTCCCGTTTAATCTTACATAGAAACATAGAAATTAGGTGCAGGAGTAGGCCATTCAGCCCTTCAAGCCTGCACCACCATTCAATATGATCATGGCTGATCATCCAACTCAGTATCCCATACCTGCCTTCTCTCCATACCCTCTGATTCCCTTAGCCACAAGGGCCACATCTAACTCCATCTTAAATACAGCCAATGAACTGGCCTCAACTACCCTCTGTGGCAGAGAGTTCCAGAGATCCACCACTCTCTGTGTGAAAAAAGTCCTTCTCATCTTGGTCCTAAAGGATTTCCACCTTATCCTTAAGCTGTGACCCCTTGTCCTGGACCTCCCCAACATCGGGAACAATCTTCCTGCATCTAGCCTGTCCAACCTTCCAAGAATTTTGGAAGTTTCTATAAGATCCCCTCTCAATCTCCTAAATTCTAGAGTATAAACCGAGTCTATCCAGTCTTTCTTCATAAGACAGTCCTGACATCTCAGGACTATTCATATGAGGTTCCTAACACACCAGCACTGTCAGTAACATACCTTTGTAAGTATAACAACCCCCTTTAGCACTGATTACATTGGTACTCCCATTCCTGATTCATATCCTGAGTGCTTGGCAAGGCAGTAAGACTGTTCAGAGAATTGCACAACCAAGTAGGTTTTAGCAGCCAAAATGTCCTGAATTGACAGAGTTTGCTACTGTCCCTACAATAGATCCCATGTAGGCATTAGGAACCAAAGGAGTAGTTGAGATGATTTTCAGCAGCACTGCAAGTGAGTGGTCACCTCTCTTTTAAACCACGATGTTCATAAGTGCTGGATGAATTACAGAATTGCAAAATATTATATAAATAGCAAGTGTTTAATACCCACAACCGGTCAAATCATCGAGAGATGCATTTGGATTCTTACAGGAGGAGATCACCAGAAAACCATGCATGAACAGCACAAGTACACGCAGCATGTGTTTCTGTGCAGTGCCATGTGTTCTGCATGTTTTTAAAATAATAGAACTACCAGACTTGGGTATGTTCCGATTCAGATTTATCAATTGAAATGGAAAACTGATGGACAAATAGCCAAGATAAAACAGTCATCAGTTAAAAATGATAAAAATGCTGGAGAAACTCAGCAGGTGAGGCCGCATCTACGGAGCGAAGGAAATAGACAATGTTTCTGGTCGAGACCCTTCTTCGGACTGTCATCCTCAACTGTCATCAGTTGAGGCTGTTTATCCAAAGGTAAGATTGGAAAAAATAATATTTGATGGACTGACATTAAGGACTGACTGAGCATGATCCGTGTGACCAGGCTGTTTCCATCTCAGAGCTACTCAATGGGTTCAACAATTTTAGATTTAACTTGGTGAGGTTGGCAACAATCCTCTGGGGTTGATACAGCCACAATTTCTTCAGATCTTCACTTCCTTCATAAAATTATTGCTCGTCCAGAAATTGCACTAATATCTTCTTCCAGTCCACTTGTCAAAATGCTTGTCTGGACATGCCCTCTAGCTCAAATTACTAAAGGAGCTTGGCAGCAGAGAAAGTACAACCACATACTTACTCATTTCTGCGGCTTCACTTGGAGACTGCTATTAAAACTTAATTTGGAGCAGCTCATCTGAGCTGTCATCCCTACGAGCCCCAGGTCTCAAAATGATTCACTTGTTTGCAGACCAACTATCTCTTACTCCTCTCCCTGTTTCTGACTTGTCTCTGTAATCAGCCATCTGCTGCTTCTAGTCATCCACTGTAGCTGTCACGGTGGCACAGCGGTAGAGTTGCTTCCTTACAGCAAAATGCAGCGCCAGAGACCGGGGTTCGATCCCGACTACGGGTGCTTCCAGTATGGAGTTTGTACGTTCTCCCCGTGATCTGCCGTGGGTTTACTCCGAGAACTTTGGTTTCCTCCCACACTCCAAAGACGTACAGGTTTGTAGGTTAAGTGGCTTATTTAATTGGCTTGATAGAAATGTAAAATTGTCCAAGTTGGCGATATGCAGAGTACTGCCCTGCTGACTGCAAAATTCAGAAGGTTCAGAAGGTTCAGAAGGTAGCAATTTCAAGTGAATTGATGGCAATGGAAACGGGCCACAGAAACCAACGCAACACAATACACCCCACGTCGACCATTGATTGGTTGAAAGATACAGCATGGAAACAGGCCCTTCGGTCCACCAAGTTCATGCCAGCGATGATGCGCAGGACACCAGAGTCTGCTGCCTGAAGAGAGTTGGCGGTCGAGTACAATTTGCCCAGTGCCACCTCGGCATTGGATAGGATTGATGTTTAGACCAACGAAATGGTGGTATAGGTGGATTCCCTCAGCAAATTAAAAAGGACAGCATTTATGAATAGGTATTGCAGGTCAGGGCAACAGAATTGAACTAAGATCTTCACATTTGTGCACCACGAATTGTTGATCATGAATCGGACACCTCCTCCTTTCTCCTTACCTAAGGACTCTGTACAGTCCATTCAATAGATGGAGAAGCCCTTAGGTTGTATAAGAATGTCAGGAGACTCAGAGCTGAGCATGTTTCAGTGAAATAGATAACAGTGCAATTCATGTGCTTGTTCTCAAGTAAGTGAACGTTAGCAAAAAGGTATGGTGGGGATGGGGGAAGTCAGGATCCCTGTTGTTTCTGCCACACTTGGAGCACCCCTAACCCTCCTTCAATTGACACACTTCCTTATTAGTACTCACAATCATGCTGGTAGCATTGGGTCTAATAAAGATCGGTTGTTCCAAGATATTCTTTGATTTTGCAATGATTCACAGGAGACTTTCACCACTGATTCTAATGACTTTCACGGTGCTGGAATAGATCAGGAGCAACAATCATTGAAGGCTGTTTTAACTGTTTTATGAAGAGCTTCACGTAAAATGGTGGCACTCTCTGGTGCTATCATGGCCATTTTGTGGCAATCCTTACTTTGCTTATCTTTGAATTTGATTTACCTTGAATTTGGTGAGTCAATTAGATGGTTTGCAGCAGATCAAGGCTTCCTTTATTCAAGATAAAGGATCCTTTCATAACCCTTTACAGTTATTGAAGCATTTATTTTCTATTCTTAACTAATGGTGTAAAGTGAAGGAAATGTGTTAATTTGGTTTCTCCAGGCAGCTTATATTTGGTGATTCAGAGCAAGAAATCACAGCAGATAGTGACCACGCCATTAAAATAAAGATTTGAATGTTTTTTCTAATTTCTTAAGTCTTTGAACAAGTGAGTCAGCTTGTGAACCTGTGGCTTCACGTTGAATATCCCAGACAACCTATTTTTAATTAAGTTTTCACAATACTTTTTCTGAAGCAGCTGCTCAATGCTGAACTGAAACCTTAACATTAGACTAAATCCAACGCTCCACCATTTCCCCAAACGATACCTTCTTGCTCAAACACCCCATCACTCCAGAAGCACCCATACTTTTCCAATAAAACACCATTAACATTTTATAATGAACCATTTGGTGTCAGAAAAACAACAACCCTCCACTAATATCCTGCAATGTTTTTTATTCCCACAGCACTAAAAGGGATAATTCCCTGAACAAAACGTGATGTCCCAGAGCTGAGATGATTAACCTCCAGCAACCTGTGCATGGTTTGACCTTAGCCATGAAGCTTTTATCCTTGATTCCCCTTCAATTTTATCAAGGTTCAGTGAAAGTATATTTAATCAAATGCTTTCCAGGTGCCTCGGAAAGTCACTCTCAACTGTGAAGTTGAGAAAATCGTAAATATGGAAAAAAAATTGTGTCTTTGCTGACCTTAGGACATCTCCAAATGCTTACGTGACAACAGAAGGTTTCTGAAACATCTTCATTGTAGGAAATGCCTCAACCAACTTACATCGAGTGAGGTTCTTTAAACAACCATCAACTAAATGATGCAGTGCCCTATCTGGCCAAGATATCAAAGGATATCCTTACTTGTTACCCTACCAGCCTCTGCACCGAGCATTTGTCATTTCTATTAGCTCACGTTCACAAGTTATAGGAGTAAATTAGGCCATTCGGCCCATCGAGTCTACTCCGCCATTCTATCATGCCTGATCTCTGCCTCCTAATCCCATTTATATGCCTTCTTCCCGTTTGACACCCGTTCTAATCAAGAATTTGTCTCTCTGCCTTAAAAATATCAATTGATGGCCTCCACAGATTAACTACCCTCTGATTAAATCAGTTCCTCCTTTCTATGTTTTCCTTTCTATGTTGCATGGGATCCCACCTCAACCCACATATTCCACTCCACATCCCTTTCCGCCTTCCACAAAGGGCCATGACTGCCTTATCTGATCATTCCTCTCCATCTACCCCTCCCCCCACCCACTGACCCCTGGCAGTTTCCCCTGCAGCCGCAAGAGGTGCAACCCTTGTACTTACATCTCGCCCTGCTACAGAAAAGATGTTGTTAAGCTGGAAAGAATGAAGAGAAGATTTACGAGGATGTTGCCAGGACTTGAGGGCCTGAGATTGAGGAAGATGGTGAGAAGGCTCTATCAAAGGACAATATTTCTTCATTGATGGAGTAAAGTGTAATTGCTTACTGCAGTGCTCAGGACTGCAGTGAGACAAGACTAATGCACCACCTAAGCTACAGTTGACATCTGATGGAGTGGTTGTGCCCATTCTTACAGTCAGTGTTAAAATATCCTGCGATACAACAGTGCTCTATCGTGCTTTGAGATGTCCTGTGGTTGTTAAAAAAAGACTTTCCCCTTATTTTAACATGTTGGCGTTCGCACCCCTAGCCCAGAAATAGCTGATATTGTTGTATGTCCCTTACAGGTTTACTTGCTACTTCAAGGAAACAAATCTCCTTCCAATTTTGGATCCCTGAACTCTCAGGAAATTCACTGTTTCCAAAATCAGCAACATTGTATATGATGTCTGGAGCACATCTCTTAAACTATGCCAGTCGTTTCCTTCCTTCTATAGATCAATATTTCTGAACAGTCTGAAGAAGCAACAGTGATAATGGGAGGACAGGTGGATAGTGTTGGTGCCATTGCACAATAATAAAATTATTATCAGACCCATACTGGTCACTTAAAGCAAGGCCCATACAAACTATGCAACAGCCCTCTGATCAATGCTTTTCGCGTTCATCAGCAGTTTTCATCCAAAATTACTCATGTTCATATTAAAAAAAACAACAACAAATGGATGAAAAATATATATTCTCCCATGCCCTCAGAGATATGCAACATGTCAACATCCAAATATTAGATAGTTCAGTTTTATTCTGTTCCAGTTACGACAAGATCATTTTGTGTGCAATCGAAACTGCTCTTGACAAAGTACTTAATTGTGTTGGCTGTGTCAGTGATAAGTGCACAATTATGATTTAATTAGAACGGAATATCCTTTTTCAGTATTATTATATCCAGCTCAGTTTGGAATACCAACTGCAGCTCCACTCCGAATTACGACTGATCTGTGCGCTTCACTGACTAACCCAAAGTTTAAACTTAATCTATCCCCTTTGCAGTCACGGATGAACAAATGCATCAATTTCAAAAGATTATATTTGATTCCTTACTTTGATGAAATTCATATCAATGCACCATAACCCATTTATTGCCAGTATGGCTTGTATCATAAAATGCTTATCACTGAGGACCAAAACACAAGTTATTTCATATTAGTGTCTGATCCCATTTTACAAGATCATGAACCTACATAGCAAAATAATTTGAAATCTACAAATACATCCAAACCTTTCCACTATAAAATGGATAGAGGCGTCGCTAACTCTGGGAATACTTTGACAAGTAAAACAGATCCACTTGTTTTATTCTCTTATTATTCTTGCTTAGCCATAATTTTATTAATTTCCCTTTTCACTTACCAATTCAATGATTTCCCATCAGTTATTCTCTGAAATCACAATGCTATTTATTGAGATTTGTTTTGGAATCTCATTACCATGAGCAAAGTTCTGAAAATTAATGTCAGGTGCAGAACCAGGGGGCGCTGCACGATGACTGCCTCTCGAATGGTCTGTCTTCGTCTTTTTCATTCTTTGTGTTTTTAGTTTGGTGTAAAATGTATGCTTTAGCTTATCTATAGTTTTTGTATTTGTGGGGGAAACTTTTTAAATCTCTTTCCTCGATGGCAATGCAACTTTTTCCGTGTCGTATCTTCGGCTGTGCTGCAGCCTAACATCGTGGTGTCAGCAGCCTCGTGTTTGGGACTTCTAAAGCCTGTGGATTGTAACATCTTGGATTGGGCAATCCCTTTGCCAGGGGTCAGCCTTTGGTGCTCCAACCTGCGGGAGCTGCAGACTTTAGCATCGTGAAGCTCGCAGTCCCTGGTTAGGGACTGATTTTGAGAACTCCAAGTAGCAGGAGTATCGACCGCACCGATGTGGGAGCTTAGACTGCCCCTACATGGGAGCTCGATCGCCGACTGTGGATGGTTCAACTCCCTGACCACTGGAGTAAAGAAAGAAGATAAGACTTTATTGCCTCCATCACAGTAGGGAATGTGGAGGAGTCGCTGTGGTGGATGTTTATGTCAAATTTTTATGTAGTTGTGTGTTTTGTTGCTTTTTTGGTATGACTGTATGGCAAATCAAATTCCTCCTATGTTGCAAAACATACTTGGCTAATAAATTACAATTATTATTATTATTTATTATTATTATTATTATTATTATTATTATTATTATTATTATTATTATTAACCTCTGTATTTCTATTGCTTTATTGGTCAACATTCTAAACCTTTCATCTTGCACTGTACTGTTTGACAACCAAAACTTGTTTGCTCAAGTTGAAACATCCTATTACAATTCACACTTTGCTCAGACTGCAAGGCTAGAACACTCATTTTCTTCATTCTTCCACTTCGAACCATTTAATACCAGACTTGTTATTATTAACTGCCTGTTCCCACTTCTTCTGCGATTTCTATAAACATGAATCCTGAGCTCATTTTTACTCTTCCCATTCACAGTGATGCATGGCATTGAGGATTTACTCATTCTCTTGGCCTCAAAGCAAAAAAAAGCTAGACAGTACGGGTAAACGCTCAAACAAATAGTTTAAAATGAATCAATAGTTGTGATGCAAATCAGAATATTATAGTTTAAGATTGATAAGCCTATCTCCAAAATTCTATTTATCAAGGGGTAATAGGCAGGGTTGTGCCTTATCACCATTGCTATTTGCCCTTATGATAGAACCGCTGGCTGAAAGGATTAGAAATCATCCGAATATTCACGGATATAATACTAAGGACTCAAAGAATAAAATGTCATTATATGCTGATGATATTCTTTTATATATTACTAATACACAAATGAGTATCCCCACCTTATTAACACTAATTGAGGAATTTGGTTCTTTTTCAGGATATAGAATAAATTGGAAGAAAAGCGAAATAATGCCTTTAAAACCACAGGATGCGAGACACTTATTAAAATTCCCTTTCAAAATTGCAACAGAAAAATTCAAATATTTGGGTATTCAAATTACGAGAAGACACAAATCATTATTTAGTGCCAATTTTATGCCACTATTAAATAAACTGAATGTTATGATTAAATTTTGGAAAACGCTCCCGCTCTCGTTGATAGGTAGAATTAACGCTATAAAAATGACTTTCTTACCACAATTAATATATTTGTTTCAAGCGATCCCAATATATATTCTGAAATATTTTTTCAAAAAACTAGATTCTAACATCACTAATTTTATATGGGATTACATAGCACACAGAATTCAACGAAAGCATTTGTGTAAACCTAAAGACGTTCGGGGTTTATCATTACCTAACTTTACGTATTACTACTGGGCAGTGCATATTAAGAACATAATGTACTGGTTGGATAATTCCACTCACCAGTCGGAGTGGATAAGAATGGAGAAAGAAGAGTGTTTCCCGTACGATATAGGAACGATCTTGTTATCACCGATAAAATTGAATAGTATAATATATACGAAGAACCCAATTATTCACATTACATTAAGAATTTGGAACCAAATAAAATTATCCTTGAAATTAAATAATCTATCAGTACTAACCCCAATATTGAACAATCCTGCATTCAAACCATCTCTTATCGACAAAACATATAAGCAATGGGATAGATGGGGGATTAGGAAAGGGGAGATAAGTATGAATTGGGCAAATTGCTATCATTTCAACAATTAAAATCAAAATTTAAACTGAAAGATAATCAATATTTTAAATATATACAGATATGTGACTTTATGAAGAAATATATACATAGGTTTCAAACTATATTTTTTAGACCCTTTGGAAGAAGCAATGAATATTAAGGCTGATTCACAAAAACTATTATCATATTTTTATAATAGTATATTAAATAGAGAATTACCCTCAACAGCAGCTCTAAGATAAAATTGGGAACATGAACTAATGATAAAGATCCCAAAAGATAGATGGGAAAAGTATCTGATGAACACACATAATTGTTCCATTAATGCAAGACATAATTTAATTCAATTTAAATTATTACATAGGCGATATTATTCAAAAACGAGATTGAATAAATTCTACCCAAACTCTCCCAGATGCAATAAATGTTTCTTTCAAAATGCCAATATAACACATTCATTTGAAGGATGTACAAAGTTGAATAAATTTTGGAGCGATATATTTGATATATTTACAAAGCTCTTCAAGTTAAGAATAGAACCTATTACAAAATGGATTATATTTGGAATAATAGTAGATTATATCAATTTTAGCAAACCCAAAAAGTATTCTTTAATTATGGGTTAATAATTGGACAGAAATTGATACTTAAATTTTGGAAAAATACAGCTATACCAATTATTAAAATGTGGATTGGGAATTTGACGGATATAGCACACCTTGAAGAAATGAGACTCCGCCCAATAGATAAATATGACCAATTCTTAAGGAGTTGGTCCCCTTTTATCAACTTTTTGGAATCATGTAATGCAGCAGTACCGTAAAGATCACTGATTTCAGGTCAGGTCGTGGATAGATTTACATCTCCGAACAAAGATTTGAAAATTTATTTTTTAAGGGTCTTTTTCTCCTATTTCTCCTATTTCTACTTTTTCTTTTCCTATATACACACTTCACGTTTGTCTATTTTCTACTATCTATTTTTCCTCTTTTTCTTCTCTCTATTTTTTGTTTTTTTTACTTCCCTTTCAAAAACATAAAACTAGAGGTTGTACATAGAATGTATTACGTTATGACATAGTTGGCACCTAAAATTAGGTACCACTGTATTGTTTTGTACTGTATTAACTTCGAATTAAAAAAAAAAAAAAAAAAAAATGTATAAGCCTTTTCAATCAACAATAATGGGAGGATTTAACTGTAAACCTCAGGCACATGAAAATAGATTTTGATTCTTGCAAATTACTGTGGCCTAAAATTGCAGTCAATGCTAATCTTTGCAGAACCAGATCGACCATCATGGTGAAAGAGTTAATCAAAATATGAACTAGAACTACTATTATTTTAAATGTTTACATTGCCTTACTTTTCTAAACCACTATTGGATTTAGCATAAGCCCACAAGCAATGACTAAAACCTAATTTAATTATTAAATTAAATCACAAGATTTCATTTCATGCATTATAAAAATACAAATTTCTATTTCTATGTGTTGCAGCTGTATATTTTCAATATGTTAGCTCCTCCAGGCTTGGTGGTGTGCACCAGTGATTTCCATACTGTCATAATCAAATTTATAAAATATCGTATCACCATTTAAGCAGAATAAATATTCTCAGTAATTTGGTAAATGGCATAACTCTTCCTTCAGTAACACAGAATTGTGTATTTATTCTCAAATGGACATTTGTCTTCATCTCATCTACTCTGCAAGAGCAAATTAACCACATAAAAGAGAAATTAGTTGAAAGCAAAATATGTGAAGTCACTCAGATGATCATGATAAGGACAAATTGAGGGCATGCATGGCAAAATGGAACGTAAAATGTGATAATACAACACAGCAACAATATTTGATATCAAATGAATCAACAGGTGATACAAATCAGAATATTATAGTCTAAGATTGATAAGCCTTTCCAATCTTCAACAATGGTAGTTATGGGTGGTTGCTGAATTTCATTTTCTAATATAAAGTGACAGAGAATATAACAGTTGAAGAGAGGATTCACAAAGGGTAAATCATGGCAAAAAAAACTATGAAGGCCAAGGGAGTCACAGCCAACAGTTGGCCCTAAATCAACATCATACAAGCAGATTATCTGCACAATATCATATTGCCTTTTGTGGAAGCTTGCCGTGTGCACATTAACCTCCATATTTCTGATATTACATCAATGATTACACTTCAAAAGTATTTTGTTGGCCATGACTTACTTCATAATAATCTAAGAGTATGAAGGGTGCTACATTACCTTTTAATTGGACTGCACAGTGGCGCAGCGGTACAGCTGCTACCTTAAAAGGCCAGAGACCCAGGTTTGATCCTGACTATGGGTGCTGTCTATACGGAGTTTGTATGTTCTCCCAGTGACCACGTGGGTTTTCTTTGAGTGCTCTGGTTTCTTCCCACATTCCAAAGACGTTCAGGTTGGTAGGTTAATTGGCTTCCGTGAAATTGTCCACAGTGTCGGATAGAACTAGTGTACGTGATCGTTGGTCAACGCGGACTCGCGGACTGTATCTCTAACATTAACTAAGCTAACTTGAACTAAATTACATTATTGCAGTCTTTTCATCTTTTCAGATGAAAAAATATCGATCATCCAAAAAATAATCAGACATCTCTGTATCAGAAGGCAGTCAATTAAAGCCCCATTTCAGAGATCACACATCACATATAAAGTGAATGTGATGTTCCAGTGCTGTAATGAACTAATGCTGAAAGCACTTTTGTTGGAATGAAGTGTTAAACTCATGCTCTTACTTCAACTGTCCAAAGTAGGGGAGTACTCCTACATCATTTGCTCAAAACAAAACCAACATCATTGAAGTAATAGATTGCTATTTGTCAGGCATGCTGTGCTGTACACAAATGAGTTGCCTGTTTTCCAGTTAAAATTATAATTACAGCCTCAGATCGAGTTGGACGACTCATTGAAATGTGCTTGCATTGTTAACAGCAAGTTTTTTCATTCCTTTGAAATCACAGGGAATAGTCATGCCTCAGTTAATGTGGACAAAATGTGAAAAATTGTCCACGTCTGCATTGCTAGATCAAGGGTAGCATCAGGAAACGGGCTGTGCGTGCTAAAGAGGTGCGAACGTGTGCGGACGTGGCGTCGGAGGACGAGAAGCCAAAGCAAAGAAGTGGAAGCCAAGTAACCAAATGGAAATGAAGCCGAAACGCCAAATAATGAAAAGCGTACGAAGCCGAAACGCCAACTAACCAAAAGGGTGGGATGCCTAAATGCAAACTAACCGAAAGGCTGTGTCGCCTAAAAGCCAACTCATCGAATGGCCGCTCTGCCAAATCACCAATGAACCGAAAGGTTGCATTGCCTACAAGCCAACTAACCGAAAGGCCGCTCACCCGAAAAGTCAAATAACGGACATGATGTCGCCGGGGAATGGGACTTGTCAGCGATTGTTCTAGACCCCCACGTACATCACATCACCGGCCAGTGGAGAGGGGAGGGTGGGGGTCATTTTCCCCACATAAGCCATAGGTGACTGGGCACTCTGAACCCGAGCACCAAGTTGTAAGCGGCCGAAGGAGCGCATCCCTCGGGACAGCCCTCTCTCTCCCACGGCCATGGCCACCCTCCGCCTCGTCTCCCCCATGCGGCCACACTGTGATGGGCTGGGTCTGGGGTGTGTGTTCTATTTGCACGAGGCTGTTGGGCTCGAGTAAGTGGAGACAAGGATTGGACCTGCGGTATTGGACTAGGTATTGTATTGGTATTGTGCACCTTTAAAAAGGGGAACTTCAAAATGTCCAGTGCTCGTATTTGGTGTTTGACTGAACCAGACTTGGGGGGGGGGGGGGGGGTGTGGGTAAGTTTAGGACCAGAATTACATTGGGGGCTCGTCCAGGATCTCAACGGGTTGCCAAACATAAATTTGTGATCAGGGAATTGAGTCATGTCAGATTGCGGGAGGAGAGATTGGCACCACGGTGTGACTTTTGCATCGGTTTCCCCCGCTCCCCTGATCTGATGCCGAATCGGTCATTCGCGTGCATATGTTTGGATTCCCGACGAGATCGATAGAACCTTAGTAGTCTGGCAAGCACTGAGGGCGAGGGTTTGAGGCCCTGGAGGATTTGAATCACTGCCTGGGGATTTGATGCCTAGAGGGTGGGTTGGGCTCAAAAAGGCTCTTCTCTAATCGGCTGAGGGCCCCACACCATTGGTAAGGCGACAGCTGTTGCAATGGGGCTTCCACTGAAACTGGCCCGAGATTTGAGGGCTGGTAGACCCTGGGATTTGAGGCCACACTTAGACTTGGATATAAATTGCGAGATATCCTCAAAGACAGGCCTGAGAAGGTCAGTACTAAAGGGGAATTACTGAATCGGTGCTGAGAGTGCGATTGGAAAGACGACACTTTAAAGATCAGCATCGAGAACCAGCACGAAGTGGGTAGGTGTTGAAGACCAGTATATAGCGGGTTCAAGAGTTTGAGCCCTAGTGGGTTCGAGGCTGTGCCTGTGTGTGGTTTAAGTCCCAAACAGTACTGGGAACTCAGTGTTGGAGTAAAATTGGCTGAGATACTTTAAAACCAACACTGAGCTGAGTCGCGTCTGTTATCTGGACAGTGATCTAAATGTTTCGATTTAACTGTTACCAAATTCACGGCGGTCATATTGAGGGCCACTGGTTATTGTATAGAGATCCGTTTTTGATCTTGTAAAATTGTATATAACTCCGTATAACTCCGTAATTGTAATATAGCGATTGTGTGCCGTAATTGTAATATAACGTTGTGTGATTAATGCTGCTGTTGTAATCGTAGTTTGAATCATGATTGTCTATTAATATAGTGAGATCTAGTATAGTTTAAAATAGTGTGCTGGACTTTAGAATTGTACTGTAATCAAATGCTTATATTTTATGTTGCAGTGTGGCTGTGTATCATAGTCTTTAACTATACTTTTTCTTATTTGAGTGTAATTTTGCAGGCATGTTACAACCTTATTTGCTTTTGTTTGAATTCAAGTGTTTAAGTGCAGGAGATTTGCTGCTGAAGTGTGTTTGATTGTTCCGTTGAGAAGGAACGTCCCCACCTTGAGCTCAGAGTGTTTACCATTTTAATTTACCCTTTTAAAAGCTTGTGTGATCTCTATGATTTCTGCGTGTGAGATTTGCGTGAAAGATTATTGGGTACCCGTTTGAAAGGAGATAGATTGTGTGACAGACTTGTTATGTGTTAGGAATTTGTGTTCTTGTCTTGTGGAAAACTTTTTTCATTGTTTTGTGAGAGAACTTGTTAATTCTTAGGAATTTGGTGATTGAAGTGTGAATAGCTTAAGCTATTGTTTTTATTGTAAGTAACAATGGGAAACCAGATCGATACAGCAACACACCCAGAAAACACATGGTTTGCAGTAAGTTCCCTAAAGAGGCTGAGAGACTAAAACATTTCTCGGGAACTTTGAATAAGAAATTAGGAGATGAGTTGTGGCCCAAAGGAGGGGATAAAACCCTGGAGGGCGTGAGATATATTGGGAAGATGATTTGGCAATATAGTCAAAGTGAGACCGCAAAGGAACTTATTGGGCTGTGGAGTCAACATTATGAAGGATTATGAGAATGTAGAGAGGCTGTAATAATGGTGAATTGACAGGAGGCAGCTTTAAAACTTGGAATAGAATTGAAAGGTGATGGAAGTAAATAAACCTCTGGATACCTTGAAAAAGGAATGTGGATGTGCTTATAAAGAACATAGGGAACGGGAGACTAAGAGAACTCCTGAAGGAAAAGTGGCACTTGTAGAATTATAGTTGAGAAACTCGTTGGTTGGCTTTGGTTTGGAAGGGGGAGACGAGGAATATTTGGAAGATTGGGAGAGTATTTGTATTAAGAAAAGTTTGCAGCCTCCACATTATTCCCCTTGCATCCCTTGTCACCTCCACCTTCAGCACCTTATGTACCTAGAAACATAGACATAGAAACATAGAAATTAAGTGCAGGAGTGGGCCATTCGGCCCTTCGAGCCTGCACCGCCATTCAATATGATCATGGCTGATCATCCAACTCAGTATCCCGTACCTGCCTTCTCTCCATACCCTCTGATCCCCTTAGCCACAAGGGCCACATCTAACTCCCTCTTAAATATAGCCAATGAACTGGCCTCAACTACCCTCTGTGGCAGAGAGTTCCAGAGACCCACCACTCTCTGTGTGAAAATATTCCTTCTCATCTCGGTCCTAAAGGATTTCCCCCTTATCCTTAAGCTGTGACCCCTTGTCCTGTACCTCCCCAACATCGGGAACAATCTTCCTGCATATAGCCTGTCCAACCCCTTAAGAATCTTGTAAGTTTCTATAAGATCCCCTCTCAATCTCCTAAATTCTAGAGAGTATAAACCGAGTCTATGCAGTCTTTGTTCATAAGACAGTCCTGACATCCCAGGAATCAGTCTGGTGAACCTTCGCTGCACTCCCTCTATGGCAATAATGTCCTTCCTCAGATTTGGAGACCAGAACTGTACGCAATCTGTACCTCACAGACCCCTGCTGATAGTAATCCTGTTGGATCACCTGCTCCCCAGACAGCAGCACCAGCACAGAGTTCCTTGACCACAACAGCTCCAGCACTAACGGATATTCCAGTAGCGCTCAGTACAAGGAGCAAGACAAAGAAAATAGCACCAGCTTGAGAAAAAGAGCGATCACCAGAACCAGTTTATGAACTTAACCCAAGGGGAATAAGACAACCACAGAGAAAAAAGAAATGCTTATAAAGTACCGTCTTCCCCCTGGTGATGATGATGATACATAGGAAAAATTATCCAGGCTGAGCAATTATCTCGCCGCCAGTTCCCAGGTAGGGAGATGCCTAACCCAACCTTTGATCCGGCTAATGCAGAAGGGGCCAACAGTCCTCGAACTATTGATGTGTACTCCCCATGGAAACCAAATGAAATGATGGATGTACTGAGTAAAATACCTGACAGAAAAAAATCACCTGCTTCCTTTGTGGACTATCTCCGGACCACTATGCATGTGTATCACGTGCATTCGACAGACTTGTGGGCTGTAATACAACAGATCATAACTCCTACAGAGCATGCCTGGTTCCTAGCCACTTTAGGACACGCAACTCACGAGGCACTGGCTAATGTAATCGCCAATAACAATGCAAGAGAAGATGCCCTTTTAATGCCCTTACCACTACCCTCCAAAAGCCAATAGACATCGCTAGGATTCTGGATGTCAGAGCAAAGAAGGGAGAGGGAGCAGATGAGCTTCTAGAAAGGTTCTCAGAACTATACATGGATCAGTCGGGTGATTTAAATCTTCGGAACGAGGCGAATTCTCCCCAATACTGCGCAATTTTATTAAATTGTTTGCCAACTAATGTAGCAGAAGCAATCAAGACAAACAACATGGATTGATCAGAGAATAGTGCAAGTCAAATGGCCCGTGCAGTTAGGTATCACTGGCAAGATTTTAGAAAGCAAGAGAACCAGCCAGTCGGTAAGGCAAAATCTGAATATGTAACGAAAAAGGAAGCGCCAAGATCTAATTTAGACTTATGGAATAGTCCTCAGAACCACCTCCCTTAGAACCAATTTCCTCAAGACACAGGAAAGAGAATAAAGTATTGGGACCAGACCAATTGAGGTTATCCACTTTGGTAGCAAAAACAGGAAGGCAGATTTAGGGCCTGTCCCACCAGCATGCAACTCTATGCGATTAGCGCGACCTAACGTGGTCACTTGAGCCATCCGGCGTCGCGGGGCCGGTCCCACTTCGATCGCTGGAGCCGTGCGGAATTGTGCGGAGTTCGTCCCGACACCGCGCGGGGCTCAGAAAAACCGACGATGTCCAAAAATTCCGCGCGGCAACGGCTTGTCGGCTCGCAGTCGCCTTGACATTTACACACCGCCCGGACATCGTGCCTCCGTGAACCTATTTGTAAGTGCCTCCATGACCCTCTATGTGTGTGGCTCCGTGGCCCTGTGTGTGTGTGTGTGTCTCGGTGCTCCTCTCTGTGTGCCCCTCTAAGTCCTGGCGAACTTACCTTGGACTTGCTCCAAGTTCGCCTTGCTTTGCGCCGCGTTGCACCACTCACCCGAACTCCGCGCAGCCCTCGCTGCCGGTTTAGTTGCGCTTGCCGCATGCAGGCGCATGCTGGTGGGAACGGCCCTGTACGGGGGATCACCCGACCTCCGCGCGGCCCCCGCTTCTAATTTGATCGCGTTCATCGCATAGAGTTGCCTGCTGGTGGGACAGGCCCTTTACTATTTAAATGGCGTCAAGTTGGGAAAAGGGGAAGTACAACGGGATCTGGGGGTCCTTGTACATCAGTCTATGAAAGTAAGCATGCAGGTACAGCAGGCAGTGAAGAAAGCGAATGGCATGTTGGCCTTTATAACACAAGGGATCGAATATAGGAGCAAAGAGGACCTTCTGCAGTTGTACAGAGCCCTAGTGAGACCGCACCTGGAGTATTGTGTGCAGTTTTGGTCCCCTAATTTGAGGAAGGACATTCTTGCTATTGAGGGAGTGCAGCATAGGTTTACAAGGTTAATTCCCAAGATGGCGGGACTGTAATATGCTGAGAGAATGGAGCAGCTGGGCTTGTACACTCTGGCGTTTAGAAGGATGAGAGGGGATCTCATTGAAACATATAAGATTGTTAAGGGCTTGGACACGCTAGAGGCAGGAAACATGTTTCCGATGTTGGGGCAGTCCAGAACCAGGGGCCACAGTTTAAGAATAAGGAATAATCCATTTAGAACGGAGATGAGGAAACACTTTTTCTCACAGAGAGTGGTGAGTCTGGAATTCTCTGCCTCAGAGGGTGGTGGAGGCAGGTTCTCTGGATGCTTTCAAGAGAGAGCTAGATAGGGGTCTTAAAAATAGCTGAGTCAGGGGATATGGGTGAAGGCAGGAACGAGGTACTGAGTGGGGATGATCAGCCATGATCACATTCAATGGCAGTGCTGGCTCGAAGGGCCGAATGGCCTACTCCTGCACCTATTGTCTATTGTCTATCCTACAGACTAGGGACAATTTACAATCTTTACCAAAGCCAATTAACATACAAATCTGTACGTCTTTGGAATACGAGAGAAAACTGGTGCACCTGGGGAATACTTACATGATCACGGAACAAATTCTGTGCAGACAGCAGCCATTGTCAGGATCGAACCTTGGTTTCTGGTGTTATAAGGCAGCAACTCTATCACTGCGTCACCGTGCCGCCCTAATAGTGTGCCATATTAGTGCAGAAGAGTGACTATAATTCTGTAGTTTTCAAGGTAGTTACAGATAGGGGTATATTTGGACATCGAGTTAATATCTTAAAATTAGGAAAGATCTACCGAATTTGATCATTTGATCTACCGAGTTCGACCCATAATGTTTGTGCCGAACACAATGTTAACTCTTCTCAGCCTGCACATAATCCATATCCCTCCATATCCATTCCCTGCATATCCATGTGCCTACAAAAAGTATCTTAAATGCCACTATCATACCAGCCACGACCACCCAGGTTTCAGGCAGCCACCACCCTCTGCATTCGTAATAAGGTGGATGAGTTGAAGGTGCAGATAGCGATTAATGACTATGCTATAGTTGGGATCACGGAGACATGGCTCGAGGGTGACCAAGGCTGGGAGCTGAACATCCAGGGATAATCAATATTCAGGAGGGATAGACGAAAAGGAAAAGGAGGTGGGGTAGCGTTGCTGGTGAGAGAGGAGATTAATGCAATATAAAGGAAGGACATTAGCGTGGAGGATGTGGAATCGAGATGGGTAGGGCAGAAAATGCTAGTGGGAGTTGTGTACAGGCCACCTAACAGTAGTATTGGAGTTGGGGATGTCATCAAACAGGAAATTAGAAATGCGTGCTACAAGGGTAACACGGTAGTAATGGGTGACTTCAATCTGCATGTAGATTGGGTGAATCAAATTGGCAGGGGTGCTGAGGAAGAGGATTTCTTGGAATGTATGCGGGATAGTTTTCTCAACCAACATGTGGAGGAACCAACCAGAGAGCAGGCTATTCTAGACTGGGTATTGAGTAATGAGGAAGGGTTAGTTAGCAGTCATGTTGTGCGTGACCCCTTGGGCAAGAGTGACCATAATATGGTTGAGTTCTTCATTAGGATGGAGAATGACAAAATTAAGTCAGAAACAAGGGTTCTGAACTTGAACAAAGGTAACTTTGAAGGTATGAGATGTGAATTGGCCAAGATAGACTAGCAAGTGATTCTTAAAGGGTTGACAGTGGATGTGCAATGGAAGGTATTTAAAGACTGCATGGATGAAGTACAAAAATTGTTCATACCAGTTTGGCAAAAGAATAAATCAGGGAAGGTCAGGGAATAAATCAGGAATGCATCCATGGATAACAAGGGAAATCAGGGATAGCATAAAAACAAAAGATGAGGCATACAAATTAGCCAGAAAAAACATCCTGCCGGAGGACTGGGAGAAATTCAGAATCCAGCAGAGGAGGACAAAGGGCTTAATTAGGAAAGGGAAAATAGATTATGAAAGGAAACTGGCAGAGAACATAAAAACTGACAGCAAAAGTTTTTATAGATATGTGAAGAGAAAGAGACTAGTTAAAACAAATGTTGGTCCCTTGCAGTCAGAAACGTGAATTGATCATGGGGAACAAGGACATGGCAGACCAATTGAATAACGACTTTGGTTCTGTCTTCACTAAGGAAGACATAAATAATCTGCCGGAAATAGCAGTGGAACGGGGGTCAAATAAGATGGAGGGACTGAGTGAAATCCAGGTTAGCCAGGAGGTGGTGTTGGGTAAATTGAACGGATTGAAGGCCGATAAATCCCCAGGGCCAGATAATCTGCATCCCAGAGTACTCAAGGAGGTAGCCACAGAAATAGTGGATGCATTAGTGATAAATTTTCAAAATTCATTAGATTCTGGAGTAGTTCCTGAGGATTGGAGGGTAGCTAATGTAATCCCACTTTTTAAAAAAGGAGGGAGAGAGAAAACGGGGAATTACAGACTAGTTAGTGTAACATCAGTAGTGGGGAAACTGCTAGAATCAGTTATTAAAGATGGATAGCAGCACATTTGGAAAGCGGTGAAAGTCAGCATGGATTTACGAAAGGTAAATGATGTCTGACAAATCTGATAGAATTTTTCGAGGATGTAACTAGTAGAGTGGATAAGGGAGAACCAGTGGATGTGTTATATCTAGACTTTCAGAAGGCTTTCGACAAGGTCCTGCGTAAGAGATTGGCATACAAACTTAAAGCACACGGTATTGGGGGTTCAGTATTGATGTGGACAGAGAACTGGCTAGCAGACAGGAAGCAAAGGGTAGGAGTAAACGGGTCCTTTTCAAAATGGCAGGCAGTGACTAGTGGGGTACCGCAAGGCTCAGTGCTGGGACCCCAGCTATTTATAATATATATTAATGATTTGGACGAGGGAATTCAATGCAACATCTCCAGATTTGCAGATGACACCAAGCTGGGGGGTATAGTTAGGTGTGAGGAGGATGCTTGGAGGCTGCAGGGTGATTTGGATAGGCTGAGTGAATGGGCAGATGCATGGCAGATGCAGTATAATGTGGATAAATGTGAGGTTATCCACTTTGGTGGCAAAAACATGAGGGTAGACTATTATCTGAATGGTGGCAGATTAGGAAAAGGGGAGATGCAACAAGACCTGGGTGTCATGGTACACCAGTCATTGAAAGTAGGCATGCAGGTGCAGCAGGCAGTGAAGAAAGCAAATGGTATGTTAGCATTCATAGCGAAAGGATTTGAGTATAGGAGCAGGGAGGTTCTACTGCAGTTGTACAGGGTTTTGGTGAGGCCACACCTGGAATATTGCGTACAGTTTTGGTCTCCAAATCTGAGGAAAGACATTCTTGCCATAGAGGGGGTACAGAGAATATTCACCAGACTGATTCCTGGGATGTCAGGACTTTCATATGAGGAAAGATTGGATAGACTCGGCTTGTACTCGCTGGAATTTAGAAGATTGAGGGGGAATCTTATAGAAACTTACAAAATTCTTAATGGGTTGGACAAGCTAGATGCTGGAAGATTATTCCCGATGTTGAGGGAGTCCAGAACAAGGGATCACAATCTAAGGATAAGGGGGAATTCCTTTAGGACTGAGATGAGGAAAACATTCTTTACCCAGAGAGTGGTGAGTCTCTGGAATTCTCTGCCACAGAAGGTAGTTGAGGCCAGTTCATTGGCTATATTTAAGAGGGCGTTGGATGTGGCCCTTGTGGCTAAAGGGATCAGGGGGTATGGAGAGAAGGCAGGTACGGGATACTGAGTTGGGTGATCAGCCATGATCACATTGAATGGCGGTGCAGGCTCGAAGGGCCGAATGGCCTACTCCTGCACCTATTTTTCTATGTTTCTATGTTTCTATGTATACAAAACTTGCCCTGCACATCTTCTTTAAACTTTGCCTCTCTCATATTAAACTTATTTGAAATTAGATATTTCCATCCTTCCATTCCAAAATATGTCTGTCTACCCTATCTATGCCTTTCATAATTTTAAATATTTCTATCAGGTTTCCCCTCAGCCTCTGGCATTCCAGAGAAAACAACCTCTCCTTGCAGCTAATACCCTCTAATCTAGGCATCATTCTGGTAAACCTCCTCTGCACTCTTATCAATGCCTCCACATACTTCCTGTTTAGGAGTGACCAGAACTGCACATGATACTCTAAATGTGGCCTAACCAAAGTCCTACAAGGCTGCATCAATGACCTCCTGACACATAAACTCAATGACCAGTGAAGGCAAGCATCCCATGTACCATTTTTACCACTCTATCTATTTGTTTGACGACTTTCAGAGAGTTATAGATGTGGAACCCAAGATTCCTCTATACATGAATGCTGTTAAAGACATTGTCATTAACTGTATATTTTCCCTTAACATTTGACCTCCCAAAGTGCAACACCTCACACATGCATGTATTGAACGTCATCTGCCATTTCCCCACCCATTGCAGTAACTGATCAATGTCCCATTGTGCACGCTATACTGTATATTTCAATACAGGGGTCCTGGTGAAGTAGCAACAAGTGAGAATGTTTTATAAGAGGCACATCATGATGAATAAATCCCCAGGGCTGCATGAGATCTATTCTGGTTATCTAAGGGAAGCAAGGAAGGAGATAACTAGGTCTCTGATAGAAAATGAATGTTGTATCTTTGTTAGCGGATAGGTGAGGTGCCAACTGTGATTGGAGGCACAGTGACACAGTAGTAGAGTTGCTGCCTTACATTGCCAGAGACCCGAGTGCGATCCTGACTGTTGGTGCTTGTTTGTGCAGAGGTTGAACGTTCTCCCCGTGACATGCAGGAGTTTTCTCCAAGATCTTCGGTTTCGTCCCACACTCCAAATACGTAAAGGTTTGTAGGTTAATTGGCGTAATAAATGTAAATTGTCACTTGTATGTGTAGGATAGTGTTAATGTATGGGGATCACTGGTCAGTGCGGACTCAATGGGCCGAAAGGCCTGTTTCTGCGCTGTATTCTTAAACTAAACTAACGATCAGGTAGCGCCAACAATACTGCCTCGCCAACAGTCTGTCTGTCCCTTCCTTCTTTTGGTGTTTGTTTGTATGTGTTAAATGTACAGTGCATTCAGAAGGTATTCAGACCCCTTCACTTTTTCCACATTTTGTTACGTTACAGCCTTATTCTAAAATGGATTAAATTTGTATTTTTTAATCATCAATCTATACACAATACCCCATAATAAAAATGTGAAAACAGGTGGTTAGAAATTTTTACAAAGTAATTAAAAAGAAATAACTGAAATATCACATTTCCATCAGTGTTCAGACCCTTTACTCGGTACGTTATTGAGGCACCTTTGGCAGCGATTACAGCCTCAAGTCTTCTTGGGTATGATGCTACAAGCTTCGCACACCTGTATTTGGGTCATTTCTACTATTCTCTGCAGATCCTCTCAAACTCTGTCAAGTTAGATGGGGAGCTATTTTCAAGTCCCTCCAGAGATGTTCGATTGGATTCAAGTCCAGGCTCTGGCTGGGCCACCCAAGGATATTCACAGACTCATCATGAAACCACTCCTGCGTTGTCTTGGCTGTGTGCTTAGGATCATTGTCCTGTTGGAAGGTGAACTTCTGCCCCAGTCTGAGGTCCAGAATGCTCTGGAGCTGGTTTTCATCAAGGATCTCTCTGTACTTTGCTCCATCCACCTTTCCCTCGATCCTGACTAGTCTCCCAGTTCATGTCACTGAAAAACATCCCCACAGCATGTTGTTGCCACCACTATGTTTCATTGTAGGTATGATAATGGCCAGCTGATGAGTGGTGCCTGGTTTCATTCAGAAGTGACGCTTGGCTTTCAGGACAAGGTGTTCAATCTTGGTTTCATCAGACCCGAGAATCTTATTTCTCATGGTCTGAGAGTCCTTTTGGTCACTTTTGGAAAACTCCAAGCGGGCTGTCATGTGCATTTTACTGAGGAGTGGCTTCTGTCTGGCCACACTACCATAAAGGCCTGATTGGTGGAGTGGCTGCAGATATTGTTGTCCTTCTGGAAGGTTCTCCCATTTACTCACAAGAACTCTGGAACTCTGTCAGAGTGACTGTCGGTTTCTTGGTCACCTCCCTGACCAAGGCCCTTCTCACCCGATTGCTCAGTTTGGCCGGGCGGCCAGCTCTATGAAGAGTTCTGGCAGTTCCAAAGTTTTTCCATGTAAGAATGACGGAGGCCACTTTGCTCTTCGGGATCTGTAATGCTGCAGAGATTGTTTTATACCCTTCCCCAGATCTGTCTCGACACAATCCTGTCTCGGAGGTCTACAAACAATTTTGCTCAATTATGAGTGTTATAGCAGATTGTCTGAATACTTATGTAAATTTGATATTTCAGTTATTTAGCTGTAATGACTCTGCAAAAATGTCTAAACATCTGTTTTCGCTTCTGCATTCTGTAGTATTGTGTGTAGATTAATGATTTAAAAATGTATTTGATCCATTTTAAAATAAGGCTGTAACATAACAAAATGGGGAAAAAGTGAAGGGGTCTGAATACTTTCTGAATGTACTGTATGTTTTAGTGTCCTTTAGCTCGTTTTATGTGGGGGTGTGGGGGTTGTGGGAAAATATTTCTAATCTCTTATCTCAACGAAG
The DNA here is from genome assembly GCA_963514005.1 of Raja brachyura. The sequence continues at coordinate 104,169,034 of OY740785.1, forward strand.
ATGCGATTTGTTTTCCGTATCGTATCTCCCTCCGCACTGTGGCCTAACATTGAGGAGTTGACGGCCTTTCTGTAAACGCCCTAACTGCGGATGGTTTGACTTCCCCAAACGCGGGAGAATAAAGAGGAAGAAGATTAGAATTTATTGCCTTCCATCACAGTGAGGAATATGAGGAATTCATTGTGGTGGATGCTTATGTTAATTTTTATGTAGTTGTGTGTCTTGTTGCTTTTTGTTTAGTATGGCTGTATAATAATTCAAATTTCACTGTGCCTTAATTGGTACATGTGACAATAAACTAACCTTGGACCTTGAACCTTGAACTTAGGGTGGCTGTGTTGTTTGTTTATTCACGAAGGACAGCAAGTATAAGCCAGGTAATTACATGTAGGTGAGCCTGTCGGGAAACTATTGGAGAGAATCCTTAGATTATTTTATCCCCTTGTGCTTCTTTCTCTCTAATAAATTACCCCATTGGTCCTGAAGAGAACCCACTCTTTAGCTATTCTTTTGCTGCTGATACACTTTTAGAATGTCCTGGAATTCTCTTTAATTTTACTTGCCTTGGATATATAAATCCTGTTTTATATACATTTATAAAGGAAGGGCAGATCAGAGGCAGTCAACGTGGCTTTGTGTGGAGAAAATCCTCTCTACCTAATTTGATCTAGTTTTTGCAAAGGCATCCAAGAAGATTGATAGGGGCAGGGTGGTAGATGTTGTCTATGTGGACTTCAGTAAGGAATTTGAGTAAAGTCCCTCCTGGTAGGCACATCCATAAAGTTAAGGCACATTGGATCTATAGCAAGTTGGCTAATTGGATCCAAAACTGGTTTATTGATAGAAGAAAGAGATGAGGGATGCTTTTCCTAAATAGTCTGCGGTTAGTGGTGCTGGGACCCTTGTTGCTCACAATATGTTTGAACAACTTGGATGTGAATGTATGAGGTATGATTGGAAAGTTTCCATATTGTGCAAAAGGTGTGTTCTGGATGGCGAGGAAGATTGTCTAAGGTGACAGCTGGATGTAGATCAGATGAAAAGTTTGGTGGAGCTTTGGCAGGTGGAACTTGATCTTGACATGTGTGAGGTGATGCATTTTGATTAAGCTGAAAAGGGGGAATTTCTATGCAGCAAATGGTAGTGTGCTAGGGAATGTTAATGAATATAAGAGACCTGGATTTCCAGTCTACAGTTCCTTGATAATGGCAGTACAGGTAGAGAAATAGGTGAAGAGGACCACATGCTGTCACAGGTTGGAGCATACAATATAACACTTGGAGGTAGGGTGTGCAGTTCTGCTCACCACACTATAGGAATGATGTGGTTGTGAAGAACAGAGTGCAGTGGAGATCTGCTAAGATGATGACAGGATTGGAGGACTTTCGGTATGATGAAACATTTGATAGACTGATGAAGATACAAAGTACTGGAGTACCTCAGTGGCTCAGGCAGCATCTTTGGCAGAACGGGGTTAGGTGATCTTTCAGGACGGGACCCTTCTTCAAAGAAGAAAGCTGGAAGAGAGGAGGGGCCGGACAAAGCCTGACAGGTAATAAGGTGATACAGTTGAGGAGGGTTTTTGATAGGCAGATGATTGGATAAAAGCCAGAGATGAAGAAACGGAAGATGTGAGACAATAGGATTGAAACACAGAAACATGGAAAATAGGTGCAGGAGTAGGCCATTCGGCCCTTCGAGCCAGCACCGCAATTCAGTATGATCATGGCTGATCATCCAAAATCAGTACCCTGTTCTGGCTTTTTCCCCATATCCCTTCATTCCCTTAGAATCTAACTCTCTGAAAACATCCAATGAATTGAAGTTCCAAATTGTGAAGCGCGAGGTTGAAATGCTGCCTGAGTCACCGAGCTACTCCAGCACTTTGAATCTTCTTTTGTAAACCAGCATCTACAGTTTTTTTGTTTCTACATGGGATAGACTGTTTTCCCAGGACCAATGAGTGACCTAATGGAAGAATATAAAACTTTAAGGGGCATTAATAGGGTAGACGGTCAGAATCTTTCCTCATTATTAAGGTACTACAAACAAGTGGACACAGGTTGAAAGTGAGGGTAAGGAGTTTGGCACATTGGTTTCCATTCCTAATTTCCAAATGAACTCAGTAGTATTTCCATATGTGCACAGACATTGGTGCAAGTCCCAAAGTTCCTGTCAACCTTTTATTGCAGACCTCACTCTCGCTGGACTCCTCATGGACTCCAGTATGGAAGTGGAACTTTGTGAGGATTCCACATTACTGATGGTAGAGAACATTCTAGAATATCCTGCACCAGTTTGGTCCAGGAGCCTCGAGCACTTTCATACCATTGTAATGGAGACACTAGCTGTGAGGGACTAAGTATAATTAAATTGAAATGTTCAGGTTATTTAGCATTTCTAAGCATTTTTAATTTTTCCAATTGTAATATTCTATTTTGTTATTTTTCTGAGCAAAACATTTTAAAAATAGGCTTTTCATATTGTTGAACATTTTTAACATTGTTATTGACAGTCCCATCTGAGTTAGTAAGTGCAGCTCTTTACAGTAAGTGCCAAGCTTATTATGGTTCTTCACAATATCAAAGTGCAGAAGACAGCTCAGCTTGTTGTTGTGGGTCGGGTTGGTTCTCCCCTCTGGCTTGCCACTGGGAGGATCATTCCAGTTATGTTTTTACTTTATTCAAAGGTCTTGCCTGTAGATTTTGCCCCGTTAGACGTTTACAACGGAATAGCTTACTAGACCAAAAATCAAGAAACTGCAGCTGGTGGGAATGTGAAATAAAAACATTAAATGGCAGATTCAGTCAGCAGGTGTTGCAGCAAATGTTGAGGGGGCAGGAACTCGTCTTTATTCTTTCTCTTTCAATAGATGTTGGCTGACCTTCTGAATATTTCAAGAGTTTTATTTTCATTTACTTTAGTGCACCAGGTCACTTGAAAGGAGAGATAATATTCAAAAGGCAATAAAAGAAACCTGGAGGAACAGCTATGGGGATGGGGAAGGATAGGAATGGCTGATGTTTCAAATTGAAACTCTGCAACTTGACTGAGAGTGGAGAGGGAACAGAGCCAGTATAAATAGGAGAGGGGCAGTGGTGAGACAGGAAACATAGGTGATCAATAGATAAAGGAGGGGTGATAGATAACACATAACTTAAGCCAGGAAGGAGGCGAAAAGGAAGAAGTGGAGTTGGGAGACAGAAGCAGGTGAGGGATAGATGGAGGCAGATCTAACAAAAGGAAAGGCATATGTTGTCGGGTGAAGGAAGGGAAGTGTCAAAGCGGAGACAGAGTGTGAGAACACTTGGCAGGAGGTTTAGATTTAGGTGTATTACTTTCATGTGCACAGTGAAAAGCTTTGTTTTATATACTATCCAAAGATATCAGATGTATTATATATAAATACGATCAAGTCAAACTCAAGTACTACAGATAGAGCAAAGATAAAGGTACCGAGTACAGCATATATTTCTCACCATTATAGCACATCAGTTCCATAGATAACATCCAATGTCTACAACAAGGTTGAGATGAATTGGACAGTATCCTAGCTTATGGAAGAATAATAAGCCTGATAACAGAGGGGAAGTTGCTGTTCCTGAGTCTAGTAGTGCGCAGTTTCAAGCCTCCATACCTTCTACCAGACGGCAGCAGTGAGAAGGAACGACCAGCATAATTAGTCACATCTAGGATATCCAGGTTGTGTTTCTATTACAGTCTGGTAGTTTCAGGGTACCACTATTGGAACTAATTTTACATTGCCTTGGAATCTGTTTAATAATGTAATTACCCCAACTGGTGTGATAGTATTTGAACTGCACTCTCAAGATCATCAGCACAATAATCTGGATTTCTATTCAGATAATTTAACCACAATGCACTGTACTTTCTGAAATTGCCTCCTCCATTTAAATGAGGAAAAAGTATGTCCTCACAGTCATTAATCAGACTCAAAACAGTTTTCAGTACCATTTCCATGCTGCTTTAATTGCACAGCTTTACATGCACACCTTTTTCAGAAGGTGTAAATTGTTGAGGCATTAGCTTTCGCTGAGGGTTATGGCACATTAAATCTACACCATAGAATACAAAATCTTTTCCGTTTTAAGTCTTGCTTGAGGCTTGTTGATTTTGTTTTTCTCAGTCCAATTTACAGACTGTCTTACTTTATCTGTTTTAAGCATCTCACAATCTTTTCTCTGCTGAATACAAGTTTGGTTCTGTGAATCTTTGCTCATGATTTGGAATTCCAGTACCAGTAATCAACCTCATCACTCTTCCCCGAATCCTCATCAGGGAATTGTTGGTTGAGGTGCGGACATGCTCTCCTGCTGCATCTCCTGGGCAGAGATGAGAACACTGAGAATGTCGCATCTCCGTCGAGGTAAGTGGCTGAAAAAAAGTTTCCCATATTCCCCCCCCCCTCCCCCCACATAAACTAACCTAGAAACATTGAAACAAACATTTAAAACATACTTAAAATAATAAAATCAGAGAATAGACGTGACAGACCGCTGGCGAGGCAGCCATTGCTGGTGCCACTCGGTGGAAAATTGGTTTAAAAGAGTTACCATCTGGCAGCAGTGGAAGTCATAACCATGTCTCATCCAGACTGAAAATACTATTGGGAATTCTATGGTTTGGATAGGGCCTACAAAAATTCTACTTGAGAATTAAATAACACTTTAAGACAAGAATGTATCAGAGATGTGAAGGAAGAGCACATTTACTTAGCACAATTCATGTCTCCAGCAAATCCCAAAGTACTTCACACCCAATGAAGTACTTCTGAATTGCTCTCACAGTTGTAATATAATGTATGAAATACTCGTTACGTGTTATGGACTATGTTTCCACAGTTTCAGTTGAATCCCAATGACACAAAGAATCTGGTGCATTAAAAACTAGAGTGTTAATGTCAGTTGTCTATAAGTAACATGTCAGTTTAAATCAAGTGATGGGGTTAAAATCATCTCTGCAATTGCTTGGTGATAAAAAAATGTAGCTTACTTTTCATATTTATCCCACATCAGCTTTGCAAGGTCAATTAAATATCAGAAATTTGTCAAAGGATTTAAAGGCTTGCAATTTTGCTCAGAATATACATCGGTCTGAAAGGTGGCTTTCTCTTAAATATTGGACCTAATTGTTCATTACCATAATTTGCATTTTTCATAAAATTGTAAATGACACGTCCATAGAGTGCTCATTCGTACCAATTGTGAGGCACAAATTAAGCTGGGAACTGCCTTCCCTCCTTCAGATTCTGGTGCTCCTATGCATGGCCCCATGCCCTTCCTCTTGGTTCATCCTTCAACATTTTCTTTAAGAAGAAAGTTAAACTGATGATACCTGTTTTCATGACTGTAACTGGGTTGTAACATGCAAATTAAGTGCATGACGTAGTCAAGTCATGTGATTTACTGTAGATAGTCCGAACAGCTGCAGAATGAGAAGTTTGTAGAACACTGTACTAGTAAAAGAGAACTACGACACAAAGTGCTGTCACCATTATCTTGAAGATAGATCTCAAAGCAACACAAACCATAACATGTGGCAGCGGTATACAACCCACAAACGCTATATACTGTATACTTTAATCAGCTACCAAAGGCTTAAATGTTCAACAAAAATGACTTTGTTTTGTCGCTCAAAACCAGTGAAAATGAGTGAGTAACCACACTGCAAATTTAAATATTTATAACTGATTGAATCTGTTATTAACTTGTCACATACAATTAGAATGGCAACGCTATACGCATCGCAATAAATATGGCTGTATCAAACATGCTTCTTCTAGTGCCACTAATGGGCTGAGAAGTAGCTGATATAATGAATGTCTTGCCAGATTTATACAAAGAAGTGGACTAATGTTTAACAGCGTGTTAAAGAATGCTAGTGACAATGAGAAAGCTAGCAACCTGCTTCTCTGGTCAGGAGAGAAGGGACTAGAGTTATACAACAGCTGGACATTTGAGCAAGAGGACAGAGAGAAAACAAAAGTTATTTTAGATAGGTTTGAAAGACACCTTAAACCAAAGACCAACCATCGTATACATCACTATACTTTTCATGGCCTCAAGCAAACTAGTGCTGAATCTGTGGATGACTATCTCACAAAGCTGAAGAGCATTGCATCAGCCAACCATCAAGGGATTACTGCCTTCACTAGATCCATTGACGGGACGGACATGACCGAGGAGCAGCAGGATGGTCTAGCGTTGCTGTGCAACACACAGTATCAACTGTTTCCGCAAGAGCTCCATCCGGCCAAATCTCAACCCGAAATTTGCGCTTGTGCAAAGCTTCTACTACGCCGCCACTGAGACAGCTGTTCGGTGAAGACCTGCCAAAGCAGGTTAAAGACCTGGACGAGGAGGCAAAAGCGGTCGTGTTAATGAAACCACCATCCTCAAACAGGCCACCGGCGTATCGCAGACACCATCCCTACGTATCTACCAGGGCTCGGGGCCAACCCAACAGGGCAACGAGAACCTATCCACCGGCCACACCCTACCAGCAAAAGCCTTTTTTACTCCCCACCCCAGCAACACAACGAGTAACAAAAGCACAGAATGTCAAGCCCCGCCGGTAACCATGGAGGTAAGGGGGTCTGGTTCCGTTGGGAGTGCTGCATGTATAACCTCACAAATAGGAGGGAGATTGCGTGCATTCTGGGATGCATGGGGTTCTATAACTTCGGATTCCTTTATATTACAAAGTATTCAGGGTTATGAGATTGAATTCATAAATGGACATCTTCCCCCAACTCAACATGTACCTGACCGGAAATTTGCACTTTCTCACAAAGAGAAAGTGGAAGGACATGCAGAATTATTAAGGTTATATGCCAGGGGGGGTAATAGAAAAAACAGATATTGACCTCTTTGCGTCCAGGTGCGCTGGAATTCCTTGCGGGCGTTCTTTATGATGAGGGCCTCAGTTACAGTACCATAAACAGTGCCAGGAGTGCGCTGTCATCCTATCTCAACATTGGAGTGGGATCTCAGCAGCTGGTATCCAAACTAATGAGGGGTATATTTAATTCCAACCCTCCTCGGCCACGATATAAGATCACCTGGGATATAGGAGTGGTGTTGACCCAACTCAGGAGCCGGTCGCCTATGACGGGATTACCTCTGGACAAACTCACCTTCAAAATGGTGATGTTAATGGCATTGACCACTGAACAACGGGTACAGACTCTTCAGAAAATAAAACTGGATAGAATGGTCTTGACCCCTAATAAAGTGACTTTCTTTATAGATGAGTTGCTTAAACAGCACAGACCTGGGACTACAGGACTAAAATTGGAATTTCCAGCATACCCCGTTGATGAAAGACTCTGTATAGCCATCCATATCCGACATTATATTAATTTCACACATACCGTCAGGAATATGGAGACAGGTCTGTTGATCAGCCATAATCTCATTATTTTATTATAAAATCATAGAATCATAGAAAATTGGTGGAGGAGTAGGCCATTCGGCCCTTTGAGCCTGCACCGCCATTCAATATTATCATGGCTGATCATCCAAATCAGTATCCTTTACCTGCCTTCTCTCCATACCCCCTGATCCCTTTAGCCACAAGGGCCACATCTAACTCCCTCTTAAATATAGCCAATGAACTGTCCTCAACTACCTTCTGTGGCAGAGAATTCCACAGACTCACCACTCTCTGTGTGAAAAATTATTTTCTCATCTCGGTCCTAAAATACTTCCCCCTTATCCTTAAACTGTGACCCCTTGTTCTGGAGTTCCTCAACATCGGGAACAATCTTCCTGCATCTAGCCTGTCCAACCCCAAAATTAAGAACTTTGTAAGTCTCTATAAGATCCCCCTTCAATCTCCTAAATTCCAGCGAGTACAAGCTGAGTCCATCCAGTCTTTCTTCATATCCAGGAATCAGTCTGGTGAACCTTCTCTCTACTCCCTCTATGGCAAGAATGTCTTTCCTCAGATTAGGAGACTAAAACTGTACGCAATACTCCAGGTGTGCCCTCACCAAGACCCTGTACAACTGCAGTAGAACCTCCCTGCTCTTGTACTCAAATCCTTTTGCTATGAATGCCAACATACCATTCGCTTTCTTCACAGCCTGCTGCACCTGCATGCCTACTTTCAGTGACTGGTGTACCATGACACCCAGGTCTCGTTGCATCTCCCCCTTTCCTAATCGGCCACCATTCAGATAATAGTCTACCCTCATGTTTTTGCCGCCAAAGTGGATAACATCACATTTATCCACATTATACTGCATCTGCCATGCATTTGCCCACTCCCCCAACCTATCCAAGTCACCTTGCAGCCTCCTAGCATCCTCCTCACAGCTAACACTGCCCCCAGCTTCGTCATCCGCAAACTTGGAGATGTTGCATTCAATTCCCTCATCCAGATCATTAATATATATTGTAAATAGCTGGGGTCCGAGCACTAAGCCTTGCGGTACCCCACTAGTCACTGCCTGCCATTTTGAAAAGGACCCGTTTACTCCTACTCTTTGCTTCCTGTCTGCCAGCCAGTTCTCTATCCACATCAATACTGAATCTCCAATACCGTGCTTTCAGTTTGAATGCTAATCTCTTATGTGGGACCTTGTCGAAAGCCTTCTGAAAGTCCAGATACAACACATCCACAGGTTCTCCCTTATCCGCTCTACTAGTTACATCCTCGAAAAATTCTATAAGATTCGTCAGACATGATTTCACCACTTTCCAAATGTGCTGCTATCCCATCTTTAATAACTGACTCTAGCATTTTCCCCACTACTAATGTTAGACTAACTGGTCTGTAATTCCCCATTTTCTCTCTCCCTCCCTTTTTAAAAAGTGGGGTTACATTAGCTCCCCTCCAATCCTCAGGAACTACTCCAGAATCTGAAGAGTTTTGAAAAATTATCACTAATGCATCCACTATTTCTGGGGCTACTTCCTTAAGTACTTTGGGATGTAGCCTATCTGGCCCTGGGGATTTATCGGCCTTTAATCCATTCAATTTACCTAACACCACTTCCCGGCTAACCTGGATTTCACTCAGTTCGTCCATCTCGTTTGACCCCTGGTTCCCTGCTATTTCCGGCAGATTATTTATGTCTTCCTTAGTGAAGACAGAACCAAAGTAGTTATTCAATTGGTCTGCCATGTCCTTGCTCCCTATGATCAATTCAACAGTGATTATGTGATTCTAGTTATAAGAATAATGATTTGGTTTGCCTTGTTGCAGTTTTTAATTACATATATATATATATATGTATATATATATATATATATATATATATATATATATATCTCTTTAAAGATAACAATCCACACAACGGTTCCTCTGACCATCTATTTCTAAGAAAATACTTTGATTTTAACCCCTTCATATTTGGTGTAGAACTAGGATTGTATGTCTGAAGGGTTCAATCACATGGGATCCAAGGAGAGCTAGCTAACTGGATAGAGAACTGACTTAATGGAAGGATGCAGAGTGTGGTGGCGTATGTTTATTCTTTGGACTGGAGGCCTGTGACTTGTGGTGTGCCTCAGGGATTGGTGCTGGGTCAATTGCTGTTCGTGGTTTATATCAAAAATGTGCATGATAATCAGCAAGGCGTGATTAGTAAATTTACAGATTAAAATGGGTGGTATCATAAATGGTTAAGATGATTATCAACAAATATAGCAAGATCTTGATTTGCTGGCCACGTGGACTGAGGAATACTGAATGGAGTTTAATGCATGTTAGTGTGAGATGTTACATTTGGGGAAGTCAAGCAAAGGCAGAACCTTCACAGTAAATGGTTAGGTCCTGGAGAGTGTTGTAAAGAAAAGGATCTGGGACCACAGGTACATAGTTCCCTGCAAGCAGTGTCATAAGTAGATAGTGTGGTTGTTGATTTGTAGTCCTTGTAATAATAACGGCCTCACACCATGTCAGGTTACATAGAGTTTATTAGGAATAAGCAACACAAGTTCTAACTTGAGAGTTCACTTTAAGACTAACGAATGCAGCAGGCCGCGACGCTGACAAGCTAGTGGGCGTAACTACAAATGCATAACTCATAGATTGAGCCACTAATCTACAGTCTACTGTGTGGTTCCCTGACCCCAGCCATAAATAAGATGACAAAACACTCCTAGCACTATTTATGGCACTGTAACTGAGCTTCTGATCATAGAAAAGTGATGAAAGAAACTCCAAAAACATTCATGATGGAAGCCGTGTCATATGAAATATTTGAGGTAGAACAGTACATCTCCCATTTCCTTATGTGAGTGATGTACTGTTTTTGGGTGCTCTTCCTCCAGGCCGCAGTGATCACATCTATCGTATGATCTGAAAGCCCGAGCCCCAGTAACGGTCTCCTCAGAATCTGCAAACCAATAAATTTATACGGTCATGAAGAGGGTGGCTGTCCCCTGTCACAGGGTGTACCAGCAGATTTCTGCTCTTGGGGACAGCCATAAAAGGCTGTGTAATTATAGCTAGGATGAGTGGGAACCAATGCTGAGTTGACCTGTCTGGTAATACCATTATGCTAGAGGCGGAGTCTTGCTTGATCTTGGCCAAGCATTGACTGATGAGGCAGAATGGGGGAAACACATACAAGAATTTTCCACCCCAGTGTAGTGAGAATGCATCTTCTGCTACTGCCCCTGGGTCTGGTTCCCATGACACGTAATTTGGTAACTGATGATTAAGCCTGGATGCAAACAGAATACACCATAACGAATGACAATATCATTAAACACTTTGTGATTCAACATCCATTCCTTGTTGTCATTGAATTGTCGTGACCTGGTGTCTGCCACCATGTTATATCTACCTGGTAAGTGGATAGCTGAAACCCAGATGTTTCTCGTAATACACCAGTGCCAAATGAGATTAGACAATTTATCACAGGATACAGACTTACTTCCACCCATGTGATTAATGTACGCTACTGTTGTAGTGATGTCAATCTGAAGTTGAACATGCACATGATACATATTGGTACAATATGCATCATACCCATAGAGTGCTCCCAACAATTCTAAGTAGTTAATACCATGTGACTGAAGCATCAATGATTCCTTAAGATTTAATCTGCCCCGCAGCTAGAGACTAGGTTGGTAGCACCCCAACTGATCCATCGAAGATGTGTTATGCAAACAACCGGACTCACTTACCTCAGTGTTATCTGCGGTATGGTGTTTGCCATTCCCCCGTGTTCTGGGGGGTAGGCCTGTTTGAGGGCGCCATGCGCGCATCTTGAACATGGCCCAGCTTGGGCCCTGCCCTAAAAAAGGCCTCTGTGCCTGCTGCTTGTGTTGTTCACCATACCCGGCGAACCATCTGGTGTGGAGAGGAGGGTAGGGGTACTTACGCCGGAAAGATCAAATCTTGGGAGGTGCCTTGATAAGGCCAATGGTTTTAGCCTCCTCATCCATTTCCTTTACCTGCTTAGGCAGGTCTTCCCCGAATAGGAGGTTTGGGGGTTGGACATTCCCCGGCTTGCACAGCTCTGCAAATTTCGTGTTCAGGGCAGGACGGATGGCATTCTTCTGGAGGCAATTGATTTCAAAATGTGCATTGCACATTAATGCCATCGCGTCCTGCTGGATATCAGAGAGGGGCACCCCATCCACTGACTTGGCAATGGTTGACTGCAGGGACATTTAGTGAGGCACAGTTCAGTGGGGTAATGTATTTGGCAGTAGTTTCCTCCATGGCCTGATGTTGGAGTTGGTGAGAGGCCAGGTAATTGATGCTCATGGACAGTTCTTCTCACAAAGGCTCTCCTGTTAGGGCCGGGATAGCAAATTTGGATGCCATAGGGGGTATTCCCGAGGTTTGCTCCTCATGCCTTGAAGCATGCTGCCCAGCTGTGCCTCCGTATACTAAATCAGTATAAAACTGACTTGTACGCTTCCCTCATCAGAGAGGGGAATATGCAGCCCTGACACAGGTGCTGCTGCCTCGGGTTCTCCGTAATACCCGGGCTCAGATAGCTCCCTCCTTCGGAGCATATCACTCTGGAGCAACCTCTCCATAAGCTGCTCCATGTGGGTCAGTCTGCCATCAACACTGCCCATAGGTGGAGGGGAAATTTCCACCTCCTGGCCCGACTCATCGGAGTCCAGGGCCCTAACAGACTCTCTTGTGGCTTTTTTCCCCCACGGTATAGCCAAGGTGCTTACTGACGGCACCAAGTCTCTAGCCGCTGGCTCCTCTGCCAGCAACCCTGGGCAAATTCGGCGGCCGCCCGCTACCCGCAGACCCGCGGTCTTCAGTAGCCGGTTTCGATTGTGTCCGTCTCTTCACCTTAGACATGTTCTCCGCGAGTTTCAGTATGCTGAAAGAAAACAATCCCCGACCGGGAGCAACAAACTCAGATAAAGTATAACACTTACCTGAGCGTTTTCAAACTTACCGCTGGAAGGAGTGACGCACCCGCCAGTCAGTTGTTGCACAATGCATCTGACGTAATGACGCGCATGCGGGTTGACGGCCTTCTTCACGTAGTCACTCACGTGACTCCGAAGTAAAATGGACCTTTAATTTATCCTTTCCATGAATATATTTATGATAACTCTTTCTGATAGCCTTAATATATGTTTTTCATACCTCATGACATTTTTTGTTAACATGGGTTTTTATTTTGCTCTCCCAATCTCCTGGATTTCCATTTCTCCCTCTCATGCAAAGTTTTTTTTGTTGAGCTTACTGCTACTTCAATTGTCTAGCATGAAAAGTTGAACCATTTGGAGACACAAAAGCACATGGCAGAATAATTTAAAAAAAAGTCAAACTGCCTTTCAAATGCATTGAAATGACGTTTTAACAAAGTACTGCTCTATATTGGCACTTATGTCTAGAATAATATCAAGCAAATAATAGCATTCACCATCCACTCCTAGAACCTGCAAGTAGCCTTTCAGCCACTCACAAAAGGAAGCGTGGAATAAATAGTCCTCTTAATCCTTCTTCCTGCTCATTTCTGAACTACATATGAACCCTGCCCAAACCACCAAACACACACAGGAATAATCTCGTCATTAGCAACCTTTGACTTCTCTTGGAACCAGTCTTTCGAACACTGTGTGATGGAGGTAGAGGTTCTTGTGGAGGTTTCAATGAGAAACCACACATAAACTTAAGATGACTGTAATTATTTAATTATTTTTGATATTCTTGCTCAGTTAAAAAGTTGTCCACATGTTGTTTAAATGTGCAACTAATACATGGGTAAAACAGCACTGGTTGCAAATAAAAGATGCACTCCTATTTAACGTTCATTATTTTATTGTTCTGCCACTATTGCATATTCAAGATAATCTGGGGTGAGTAGTTAAGGCCAGCTGAGGCAGGTAATGCTGCAGATTCCATGACTGAATTTGGCAATGTGAGAGTGGTGCTTTGTGAAATGTATGAAAAATAACTTAAGAGGTTTGAAAGGGGTGATGCTGAGAGGATTTTTCTGATCCAGCAGGAAAGGGCATGGCTTCAGAATGAAGTGTCACCTATTTAAAATGGAAATATTGTCTCTCACAATAATCATTGATAAAACATGGATAATCTCTTTCCCAAAGAACTGTGGAGATCAGTAGCCGGACGTGGCGACGAAGGACGAGAAGCCGAAGCAAAGAAGTCGAAGCCGAAAAGCCGAATAAACCAAGCCAAAATGGCAAATAACCGAAAGCATACGAAGCCGAAACGTCAACGAACCGAAAGCATACAAAGCCGAATCGCCAACGAACTGAAAGAGCAGAACGCCTAAAAGCCGAAAAGTCAAATAACGGACATGATGTTGCTGGGGAGCTGGACTTGTCAGCGATTGTTCCAGACCCCCGGGTCCATCACATCACTGGCTGGTGGAGACGGGAGGTTGGGGGTCATTTTCCCACACAAGCCATTATTTGACTTTTCGGCAGAGCGGCATTCAGTTAGTTGGCTTGTAGGCGATGCAGCCTTTCGGTTAGGTGAGTTCGCTTTTAGGCGACACAGTCTTTCAGTTAGTTGGCTTTTCGGCATCCCGCCCTTTTGGTTCGTTGGTGTTTCTGCTTTGTTTGCTTTCTGTTCATTGGTGTTTCGGCTTCGTACGCTTTCGGTTCGTTGGCATTTTGGCTTTGTATGCTTTTGGTTATTTGGCGTTTTGGCTTTGTTTCCGTTCGGTTATTTGGCTTCGACTTCTTTGCTTTGGCTTCTCGTCCTTCAACGCCACGTCCGCACACAGTCGAGATCATTTTCAAACTATAGAGGATGTCAAGTGACTCCATGGTCATTGTTTTGGGGGACTTTAACAAGGCTAACCTCAGCCGTGACCTTCCAACGTATGGACTTCAGGTTACCTGCCCCACCAGAGGCGAGAGAACACTTGACCACTGTTACATATCAATCAAGAATGCATATCTCTCTGTTCCCTAGGTGGGTCCAGGTCTCTCTGATCATTATCTAGTTCACCTTATTCCGACCTACAGGCGGAAACAAAAATCTGCTTTGTCTGTGGTCAGAACAACGAGAAGGTGGGCAAGTGAAGGGCAATGAAAATCTGCAATCCTGCGTTGACTGCACAGACTGAAATGTGTTCAGGGATGCAACCACATGCTTCGATGAGTATACAGACACTGTATCATCATTTGTCAGCTTTTGTGAGGATAGTTGTATTCCAACTAAGACCCAGACCTGGTTCAACAATGACAAGCCCTGGTTTACTGCAGAACTCAGACAGTTCCAACAGTCTGAAGAGTAAGCCTACAGGAGCGGGGATGCAGACCTCTACAGGCAGCAAAGTACAAGCTGAGAAGAGGAATCAGAGCTGCCAAGGAAAGGTACTCTGAGATGTTGAGGAGCATGTTTTCAGCTAGTGGCTCATCTTCAGTTTGGAAGGGCTTGCAAGAAATCATCAGCTACAAGAGGAAAGCTCCTTGGACAATCGTCAGCTGACCAACGACCTGAATGAATTCTACTGCAGGTTTGACAAGCGGAAACATAACCCTGGTAGCCCCTCCCCAGCCAACACAGCCAGACCCCAGTCTGCAAATACTGGACCCTTCTACACCCACTCCTCCCCAATCACCACTTCACACCTCCTTAAAGCAAGACTCCAGTCTGAAAAGACTGGACCCTTTCCCACCCCAAACAACACTTCACACCCACTCACAGCCTGACCCCAGTCTGCAAAGACTGGACCCTTGTACACACACTACTCCCCAACCACCGCTTCACACCTGCTTAAAGCAAGACTCCAGTCTGAAAAGATTGGACCCTTTCTCACCCACCCCTCTCCAATCATCACTTAACACCCAATTACAGCCTGTCTGCAAACGACTGCGGCCTCATGCACTACCCACCCTCTCTGTGCTGCGCAATATGACTTCTCCATCATCATATCATATCATCATATCATATCATATGCTTATTAAAACGCTGATCTTGTGTGTGTGTGTGTGTGTGTGTGTGTGTGTGTGTGTGTGTGTGTGTGTGTGTGTGTGTGTGGTTGTTTTTATATCTTCGCAAAAACACTCCGCGGTAACTATTACATTTTTACATATTCAGATTGACATTTTTCCTCTCAGCAGAAAACAACTTCACTGAACCTTTTATGCTTTATTTCTTGACTTATTCTCGACATTACTGATTAAAAGTTAAAAAAACAAAAGACTTTGAATTTAAAATGACCAGCTTCAACTGATGATGTCACAATGGCTCAGCTAGCATTGATCAGCTTCACTGAAGGTTTCATCCTATATTTCACGTTATTCGCGATTAAAGCTTTCAAAATGCCAACTTTCACAAGATTTTCACTGTTAAAATCATTCCTCCCAGCTTCCAACACACTTTGATACAAAGTTGCAAGACAGAAACACTCTGAACTTTTCACGTCAATGGGATTTATCAACAGGAGGGGAAGGGGCAGTTGGTATTGTAGTTGGAACTTCTGCGGCACACAGAGGAAATGCAATTGGATTTTTTTTTAAGTACACTGCTGAGGGAGGTAGGAGAGTGCTGTAATCTTACGTTCGGGAATGGGTTAAGTTGCATTGGGGGAACGGCTGAGTGGTGGAATATTGTGTTGGGAGACCACACCATTGGGGGTGCAGACATATTCCGATACACATTGTTCATTAAAATCGTTAATGCTTCCAATACACTTCAATACAATGTTGCGACACAGGTAAACTCTGAACTTTTCACCTCACAAGAGGGGGACAGTGAATTGCTATTGCAACGCGCAGGGGAAGTGCAATTCGATTTTTTTTAAAGCCCACTGCTGAGGGAGGCAGGGGACTGCTTGAATCATACGTTCGGGAATGGCTTGAGTTGGAGGACCAGGCATCACATGGGGGCTACGGGTAGTGAATTGGTGAATTAGGGGAGAAGACCCAATGGGTCTGCACTTGATCTCGTACTTATTAAAAGTCTCATCTTGTAAGTGTGTATATGTGTGTGTATATGTGATTGTCTTTACATCTTCGCAAAAACACTACGTGGTATCGATAACATTTTTACATGTACTGATTCACAATTTTCCCCTCTAGGCAGAGATTAACTTCACTAAACATTTTATGCTTTATTTCTCGACATTACTGATTAAAGTTGAAAAAAATCAAAACACTTTGAATTTAAAATGACCAGCTTCAACTGATGACATCACAATGGCTTGGCTAGCAGTGACCAGCTTCACTGAAGATTTCATCCTGTTTTGTTACTAGTTATTCGTGATTAAAGTTTTAAAAATGCTTAATTTAACAAGATTTTTCCTGTTAAATTCCTTCCTCCAAGCTTCCAACACACTTTGATACAAAGTTGTAAGACAGAAACACTCTGAACTTTTCACCTCAATGTGATTTTTCAACTGGAGGGGAAGGGCAAATTGGTATTGCAGTTGGAACTGCTGCGGCGGAAGGCAGGGGAAGTGCAATTATAATGTTAATTTAACTTCCACCTCTGAGGTAGGCAGGGGAGTGCTGGAATCTTTCATTCAGGAATGGGTTAAGTTACGTTGGGGGAATGGCTGAGTGGTGGAATATTGTATTGGGAGACCACACCGTTTTTGGAGCAGACATATTCTGATTCACATTTTTAATTAAACTCATTAAAATCTGTCCTGCCAGCTTCCAACACACTTCGTTACAATGTTGCGACACAGGAACACTCTGAACTTTTTACCTCACAGGAGGAGGAGGGCGAATTGCCATTGCAACACGCAGGGGAAGTGCAATTGGATTTTTAGTTAAGCCCTCTACTGAGGGATGCTGGAATCTTAAATTTGTGAACAGCTTGAATTGGAGGATCACGCCTCCCATGGGGGCAACGTGTAGGGAACGGGTGCATTGGGGGTTCTGCACTTCGTCTAGTCAACAATAAAAATAAAGGAGGTGGAGAAGCTGTTCAGAAGACAGAAAAGCCGGAAATCTCCAGGTCCGGACAATGACTCCCCCTCTACTCTCAAGCCCTGCCGAACAACTGGCACCGGTCTACACAGACATTTTCAACAAGTCTCTGCAAACCTGTACTGTCGCTGCCTGCTTCAAAGTCTACACTATTGTCCCTGTATCCAAAAAGGCAAGGATTACTGGTCTTAATAACTGCAGGCCTGTCACACTCACCTCTGTAGACATGAAGAACCTTGAAAGGCTTTTGCAGGCTGAAGAAGGGTCTCGACCCGAAACATCGCCTATCTCCTTCGCTCCTTAGATGCTGCTGCACCCGCTGAGTTTCTCCAGCTTTTTGTGTAACCCCCAAGGCTTTTGCAGGGCTAGCTGAAAAATATCACAAAGCCCCTGCTAGACTCTCTGCAGTTTGCAGATTGGGCCAATAGATCTGTGGATGATGCAGTCAACCTGGGTTTGCACTTCATCCTCCAGCACCTAGACCACCAGGGGACCTATGCGAGGATTTTGTTTGTTGATTTTAGCTCTGCATTCAACACCATTGTGCCAGCACTACGACACTCCAAAATTTCCAAGTTGACTGTGCCTGAACTCCTCCGTTGCTGTATCACCAGCTTCCTGGCAGACAGGAAGTAGCATTTGAGGCTGGGAAAGCACACCTTGGACCCGCTGAACCTCAGCATAGGAGCACCGCATGGCTGCGTACTCTCCCCTCTCCTCTACTCTCTCTACACCAATGACTGCACCTCCACTGACTCCTCTGTCAAGCTACTCAAGTTTGCAGATGACACAACCCTGATTGGACTGAACCAGGATGGGGAGGAATCTGCCTACAGACACGAAGTGATGCAGCTGGCGTCCTGGTGCCATCGCAACAATCTGGAGCTCAATGCTCTTAAGACAGTCACATCTGTGGAGTCCTTCTCCACATCTGGAGAATGTCACACATCTGTGTGTTCCTGGGAATCATCATCTCCAAGGACCTTAAATGGGGGGCCACCATCAACTTCACAGTCAAAAACGCACAACAAAAGATGTATGTCCTGCGGCAGCTGAGGAAGCACAATCTGCCACAGGCAATGATGGTCCAATTCTATATGGCCATCGTAGAGTCTTTCCTCACCTTCTCCATCATGGTCTGGTTTGGCTCAGCCACCAAGCACGACATCCAGCTCCTGGATACAACCCTCCCTCCATTGTTGAACTGTACACTGCAAGGGCCAGGAAACCAGCGGGTAAGATCATCTCTGATCCCTTTTACCCTGGCCACAAACTCTTTGAATCACTTCCCTCTGGAAGATGACTCCAGACTGTCAAAGAAGCCACAGCCAGCTTTTTTCCACGAGTAGTAGCTGCACAATAACCAAAATTCTGTAGCCTTCTTTTGCTCTGGTATTTTATTTAATTCACGTTTAATCGATAATGTTTTATTATTAATGTTTGATGTTTTATTTGTCATTCCTAACTGTCACTGTATGACATATTGTCATGGGCGAAGCACCAAGGCAAATTCCTTGTATGTGAATACTTGTCCAATAAAACTTATTCATAAACTTATTCACTCATTCATTCATTTTGCAGAAGAAAGTCCTGCACTGTCAGGGACAACAACTGCAGACAGGCAGTGGGTAATAAATCTTCCATTTGCCAAACGTCTACACGGGCACCACACATTTGAAAACGAATAGAATAGTCTTAGGCTAATGATGTGATGGGAAATTTTAAGATACATTTTTGATGGATGTCTGCTATGTCGATTTTAAATTAATATTTGCTACTTTAGAATTTATCCAAATCTTAAGTGTACACGTAACATTTTATTATCTGTTGTAAGTTGACTGATGTGACTTCAGAACAATGATATGAAGGTCGAGATGGTAATGAGAGTAACATAGGCAAACAAAGTTAAATCTGAAGTATGAAATAATCAGAAGAAGATGAGAATAAGTGGAATGGACTGTCAAAAGGAAGAGGCAGAATAACATTTCAAAAAGCTTTGAAGAGGCTGGAGATATTCTGACTGTCGTCAACTGAATTGTCAGACACGTGGAAGTAAATGGATTCCTTGGTGTGGGAGTAATTCTATAGGCAAAGCTGTCAAGTATGTTGTGCTCTTTGATGCCGAGGGAAGGACTTTCTCCAGATCTCCAAGGGGGAACTGGCAACACATTTGCCTCAGCTTTGATAACCATGTAACTTTATGAACTATCCTTATGGAATGTGTTTCTGAACGGACACAACGCAGAAAAGATACAAAGCCGAACGGCCACCACGCGGAACGGACAAGACGCAGAACAGACATGACTTCGAAGAGCCGCCAAATGGACATGACGTCTCTGGGGATGGGATTTGTCCGAGACCTTGTCAGCAATTGGTCCGACCCCCGCATCCATCTCATCACTGGCCGGGGGAGGAGACGGGAGGGTGGGGGAGCTTGAGCTTGTGTTTGTAAAAATGGTGGCAGTGACCAAGCTGCTGCGATTGACACAGAGGCTTTCCAATGTCATGTTCGTTCCACGTCAGATTTTAAGCCAAAAAAACAATCTGATGCTGAACGCACATGAAGCCGAAATGATAAATAGGTATGAAACACTGAAACACTTTTAAAAATCTGTATTTGGGGCTGCAAGAATACACAAACAAATTTATTATTTAACTATTTTAAAATGTAACAAGTTAGAACAATTTAACTATTTTAAAATGTCACAAGGTACAACAATTTATCTATTTGTGAACATGACGTTGAAAAGGCTCTGTGACAATCGCAGCTGCCACCATTTTACAAACACAAACTCAAGCTCCCCTCCACCCTCCCGTCTCCTCCCCCCCCCCCCCCCCCCCCCCGTCCATTGATGTGATGGGTCTGGACCAAGTGCTGACAAGATCTCTGACAAATCTGATCCCCAGAGACGTCATGTCTGTTCTGCGTCTTGTCCTTTTGGCATCCGTTCGACCGTATCCTTTCGGCGTGGTGTCCGTTCAGGTTCATATCCTTTCGTCGTGGTGTCTGTTCGGCTTCGGATTTTTTCCGTGTCGTGTCCGTTTGGTATCTTGGCTTTTCGGCGTGATGTTCGTTCGGTATCTTGGCTTCCACTTCTTGGCTTCGGCTTCTCGTCCTTCGACGTCCTGTCCGTACACAGTTTCGGATTGGGATCCTTCATTAGATTGATTGTAGTAGAGGGGACAAAGCTGGGTGGGGTCAGGACAAAGCCAAGTATTGATAGGTGGATACAGATAGGATGGGAGATGAATTGGCAGAAAGATGGACAAAGGGTAAAGAAAAAAAAAAGACAAAATGCTGCGAGATAAGGTGAGAAGAGGCATGAAATGTGAAACCAGAAGAAGTGATATGTGGAAGGAGAGAGGGGACAGGATAATGGGAAAAATGGATGCACATCCAGGTGGAGCACAGGAAAGAAAGGGAGGGGAAAAATACATCACAATGTGGTCATGCCTTTTGCTTTGTTATGCTTTGTTCCAAAGCAAATGCATACCAATCAACAGCAGATTATATTCTATTTACCATTTCCTTGTCCATTCTTCTCTAATGTCTATTTCATTATTATCATTTAAAAAAAATGTATTTCTAGATTTCTTGTGTTTCTTTTCCAGAGTGTACTTGCCTTCTGAAGTCTGTAAGGTCAGTAAATTTGACCTATTATGTACTTATCAGCATTTACTCTTTACTCTTAAAGATGATAAATGCTGAGTTCCAAGTGCCCTTGATTTTATGGCACCACCAGTGACATCCTGACATTTAATCTATGTGCATCAAATCCTGTTTTCTGTATATTAGTCAGTCCTCAATCCTTTGTACTATATATACCTCAATCCCATAAACGCTAATCATGTGGAACATAGTATTGCATGACACATTTGCTTCAATATTTTAGTCTTAATTAGTGATGAAGTTCCTCATTCTCATTAGAACCGTCTTCCCATAATATTCTTTGTGCGTTCTACTTTGTGTCATGTTGAACAAATTAGTTCTGTAATGTCTCAGTTATTTCCTTTTTCAGCAATAGTTCTCATGCTTCTGCTTATGAGAAGCCCACATTTTCTTTGTTGATATTTTCCTTTTCACATTCTTACTGACATTCTCACAATCTGTTTGCATTACTTGTTGGCATGTCCATACTTTTTCTACATTCACTACCTTCATCAATGTTTTGGTCAACGTTTTTAGATTTCTATTTTTCACAATTTTTCGACATACCAATTTACTTCACAAGATCTTGGACTTTTAATTTGTCTAACCTTAGCTCCTTTAGTTTGTTAAAACTGGGCATTTTTTTCCCAATGATCTTCATTCACCGAGAGAATATAGTTTTAGTTAACGTTTTGATTCATTTTTTTAATTTTGTCACCATCACATTGACTATAATTTCTCTTAATCCAATATTCCACTGTGCCTTCAGCAACAAAACCCTCAGGAATGAAATGGACTTCAAATAAAGACTTAACGCACCAACAAACCACTATCAAAACTCAAAATCCAATTCAAACATACTAAGATCACACAACGAGAAAATGGATATCCCTATTTTTTACTATGCCAGTATTCAATATTAAAGTTAAATTGAGTTCCTTGCTGAAAAATCTAAAAACTGGCCAAAATTCAATAAGAAACTGCATTGGGCTGGTTTACACCCAGGAAATGTGTGAAAATGGGATTAGTATCATTCATGATGGAACCTCATTAAGTCAGCTCATCTCCTGCTCCACAATCAAAGCTACAAGGGAGATATAGCTATCACAGTTATTCAAAAGAACATGCATGGTAATAAATGCCAGGAGGAAGATCTATGCGTCAAGAATCCCATTTGAAGAGCTTGGGAGCAGGCAGCTCCAATAGAATCTTCCAGGAACATAAACAAATCCGGTCATTGAGATATGCACACAATTATTTACAGCTTTAAAGTGAAAATCCTCACAGGAAGATATTCTTGATGCAGAGGTCTGAGTTCTTTCAGAGAGGAGCCAATTATCAGGAAATATGAAGATGTCATACCAAGCCAGCTTAGCTTGGATCTTCAATGTAAGATAGGAGTTATTTTTAATGTGTTACTGAGTTCCCCTATTAGATTAATAGCACACACTGTTGGGATAGTGTCAAGTTGGGAAAAGGGGAAGTACAACAGGATCTGGGGGTCCTTGTTCATCAGTCAATGAAAGTAAGCATGCAGGTACAGCAGGCAGTGAAGAAAGTGAATGGCATGTTGGCCTTAATAATAAGAGGAAGTTGAGTATAGGCACAAAGAGGTCCTTCTGCAGTTGTATAGGGCCCTAGTGAGACAACACCTGGAGTATTGTGTGCAGTTTTGGTCCCCTAATTTGAGGAAGGAGATTCGTGCTATTGAGGGAGTGCAGCATAGGTTCGCAAGGTTAATTCCCGGGATGGCCATATGCTGAGAGAATGGAGCAGTTGGGCTTGTATACTGGAATTTAGAAGGATGAGAGGGGATCTTATTGAAACATATAAGATTATTAAGGGTTTGGACACGATAGAGGCAGAAAAACATGTTCCTGATGTTGGGGGAGTTCAGAACCAGGGGCCACAGTTTAAGAATAAGGGGTAAGGCATTTAGAACGGAGATGAGGAAACACTTTTTCACCCAGAGAGTTGTGAGTCTGTGGAATTCTCTGCCTCAGAGGGCGGTGGAGGTCAGTTCTCTGGATACTTTCAAGAGAGAGCTTGATAGGGCTCTTAAAGACAGCGGAGTCAGGGGATATGGGGAGAAGGCAGGAACGGGGTACTGATTGTGGATGATCAGCCATGATCACATTGAATGGCGGTGCTGGCTCGAAGGGCCGAATGGCCTACTCCTGCACCTATTGTCTATTGTTGGTGGTAGTGACTAAAGTGTGGAAACTCTGTGGAGAAGAATTTGCACTGGGGACCACAATGTTGCAGTCTCCTTATAAATAACTGTCAATCAAGGGGTTAATTATAGCCTATAGTACTAACACTCCCGTCTTCAATTGTTTGGGAGATGATGTTGATCTCCCAAACAATCAACATCCGCAGCTGATTATGGACCCCCTAGCACCCTTTGCCCCTAATCCCCTTGTTCCTGCTGCTCATCTGATTCTGTTCATGGCCCTCAGGCTAGGGGTCCTTGTGCTGCTCTCCCTCCAGCACCGACTGCTGCCAGAAGTTTGCTTGGTTGTGCAACATTCATGACAGCAAGACAAAGTTTCTATATCAGCTTGTCATGCATGACAAGGCATCCCAAAAATATACACAGGTAACAAAATCTGATCTTGACGAGACTTGTACGGGATCTCATTGTATCTGTGCTCAGCTGAGATGGTTGCAGAGAGCAATAATGTGAGCCACCACTGAGGTACAGTTCCGTTTTTTTATCTTCGGATCCATCCCTCCAGGCAATAGCGTCTGTTAAAGAATGTCTATCCATGTGTTCTTCTACAATAATAATATAATAGTTTCTTTATTGTCATTGTAACATGAACCATGTACAACGAAATTTAAAAATGTCAACCAGTCAGTGCACCATTCAAACCATAAAAGCTAACGATACATACAAGGTAAAATATTAAAAAAGATAAACAACTAAAATAAATATGAAATATGAAAATAGCACGCATAAACACCCAACCCTACATCCTTCTGTCGATTTCACAGTGTACCAACCACAGTCCCTTAGTCCCCGCGTTCCTTGGCTTCCTTTGCTTCTTGCACTATCATGGTCCAATTTACTTTGAATAAGCTGCCGTACAGCGCCAGAGACACGAGTTTAATCTTGACTACGGGTGCTTGTCTGTACAGAGTTTGCACATTTTCCACGTGACCTAGGTGGGTTTTCCCCGGGATTTCCGGTTTCTTCCAACAATCCAAAGACCAACTTGTTTCCACCCTTCCCTGTTCGGACAGAGAGTCTCACACCTGACCCACTGAATATATGAAAGAAATATAAGGTCAGTGGAATGCAGTTTAGTTCATGGCAAGCAAATCAATAATGGGATTCAAATCAATAAGGGCAAATGTGTCAATAGCTTTACTGTGAGTTTGGTATCTAATGGGCCTGTCCCACTTAAGCAACCTTGACAGTCGCCGGCAGTCGCCTAAAAAACCGGCAACTGGAACGGCGACAGTCATAGTGGAACACACACATACGCATCGCTTCCTTCACCAGCCCGATATGCAGGCGGGGTAAGGGCAAGCGGGGGGAGTGCTGTTTGCGTGAAATTCACACAGTGCAAAGCCAATGTGATACAGACACACCGCGATGAACAGGAAGGTTGGCACTGTAATTAAGACGGTGAAAGCACAGTGTACAGGAAGGGGCACATAAGTCCTTTGAAAGAGGGGGGGCAAATGGAAGGAATTTAGTGTTTCATTCCCGTAAATTAATGGCCATTTAAATCATTTTGCGAGTGGGTTTTTGTGGAACGCCATCAATTGGAACATTGTGGTTGCGGTGAATTTAAACCCCATATCGGCAGGAAAAATACTGCCGGTTCGTATGGGTCCTAAGTCACCTTTTCGCGATGTGACATTTTGATTAAAGGCATCCTAAGAAGCAAGTTTATATGAAAAAATAAACTATGTACCTTGCGTTGTCCCCGTGAGATCCGTCCTGTTGTCGGCGTTGATGGCATTAGAAAATGATTTTTAATTTATTACGGCAGTCAAAGTGATTTTTCTTCAGCAACTAAACAGTCTGTTCAAATTCGATTTGAATAGGCTGAAGAAAAATTGCATTTTAAACCCGCCCCCCTCTCAAAGGCGCCCAAGTCACGCACATGGCCAGTGGCAGAACTGCAGCGCCGCTGAAGGTAAGTATTGTAACATACCCACAATACTAGTTCAAGGGACCAATTGGGGGGAGAGTTCCTTTCACAGCATGTGTCTGGCCTGGGTCAGCATGGGAGGAGCGCTGAGAAGGAGAGTGTTGGGATCATGCCAGCAACTCACTCACTCACCGCTGCCACGGAACTTCTATGGAAGTTAATGATGATTTAAACTCACAAAATGAATTTTGCTGAACCTAAGACAAGCTTTAACCTTCTTCTATTAAATTGCAAAGCTAGCAAAAAAGCACTAAGCTTTGCTTTCAGTATACTAACAAAGCTAGCAGATTGTTGATGTTCCCTTTCCAATAACATAAGTGAAATAACAAGCACAGCTTTCTGAATGTCTCCTCTACAGTAAACTTTGTGTTGGAATTCAGACTATAAGATTATAATGTGGTTCACAAGTAGAAAATACCAAAATGCTTGTTCTGCAGAAATATAGCCTTCTCATATAACCATATATGTGTAACCCTCTCTCTGTCAGAACCTGTCAATCCTAAGAAGCAGTCAATCTTAAGGATCTGTCAATCTTAAGAAGCAAGAGGCTGTGCTATGACCTGTAGAGAAGGTATTGCTGAATCGTTGGTTATTGGAGTATATATATGTAATTAGATCACTGCCCCTTTGTGTGGGGATGAGAACTCTCTATAGTCTGTAATACGCATACTGTTAAGAATTTTACCACACCTGCCTGGCGAAATAAAGATTGTACTTGATCACTGATTTTATTTGGGTTTTTGTCTGTTTAAGAATATGAAACCACAACACTCCGGGAGAGCGGCTGCCAGGACCGGACAGTGGAACCAGCCACCACCTCAGCGTTCTCTGCCAGCCCGTTCACCTTTGGCAGTGCTCTCTGTCTCTCTCCTGCTCTCTCGTACCGCTCGCCG
The DNA here is from genome assembly GCA_963514005.1 of Raja brachyura. The sequence continues at coordinate 104,195,111 of OY740785.1, forward strand.
GCCTCGCTCATGTCAGTCGCTTTCCGCAAATCCTTAAATTGAGACTGCCAACGTCTGGGCGACACTGCGTGGCATTCACTGCGCGGTCCGTGTCTTTCAAGAGCAAAGAGTGGAGCGGTCAGCAGGCGATGGATAGAAACATAGAAACATAGAAATTAGGTGCAGGAATAGGCCATTCGGCCCTTCGAGCCTGCACCGCCATTCAATATGATCATGGCTGATCATCCAACTCAGTATCCCGTACCTGCCTTCTCTCCATACCCTCTAATCCCCTTAGCCACAAGGGCCACATCTAACTCCCTCTTAAATATATCCAATGAACTGGCCTCAACTACCCTCTGTGGCAGAGAGTTCCAGAGACCCACCACTCTCTGTGTGAAAAAAATCCTTCTCATCTCGGTCCTAAAGGATTTCCCCCTTATCCTTAAGCTGTGACCCCTTGTCCTGGACCTCCCCAACATCGGGAACAATCTTCCTGCATCTAGCCTGTCCAACCCCTTAAGATAACAGGAGATAACAGGAGAGCGGGCGGTGGAGCTTACTCCTGTGTCAGTGCGAGTAACCTCAATTGGTCCTTTGATCACGCTGACACAGGAGTAAGCTCCACCGACCATTGTCCTGTTATCTATCGCCCGCTGACCCGTTCCGCTCTATGATCTTTGTTCTTGAGCTGGTCCCCACATTACTTACCTCCCCGGCGACTATCGGAATTTAAGGATTTGCGGGAAGCTGCTGACATGAACGATGCCGGCGAGCAGCAGGAGAGAGGTGTTCACACGGAGTGCTGCCAGATGTGAGCGGGCCAGCAGAAGGTGCTGAGGTGGCGGTCAGTCCCAGCGGTCGCTCACAGACACCTGAGCTACTTGCTTACCCGGCCACAATGCGGTGGCTCCATACCCAGATGCCACGGCAGCGATGAATGATCGAGTTGCTGGAATGATCCCCGACCCCCTCCTTCTCAACACTCCTGCCCGTGCTGACCCAGGCCAAACTCCCCACACGCTGTGAAAGGAACTCTCTCCCCCCAGCGGCGCTGTCCTTTTACAGCCTCTTCCCATTTTACAGCCGCTTCCCATCAGCAGCCAGCAATGAGGGATAGACTTGGCTTTCCCTCAGTTCAGCAACATCGTTCTTGATGTTGCTGTACTGAGGGATAGCCAAGTCTATCTTTCTTGGCCAACAATCGAACCTTCGGCCTGCAAGACACAGGTACATTTTCGTGCCTTATTTTTGGGTAAAAAATAGCGTCTTCATTGCCGGGAAATACGGGTATGTATAACAGTGTGTACCTGTTAGACCAAAGACCTTAACAAAAGCTTGAAAACACAGCAGATCCAAGAACAATTTCTTCCCTGTTGTTATCAGTTTCTTGAACGGATCTTTCACATGCTAAAGATGAATTCTAATGTTGCGTCCTTAACACTTATTTTTACCTGCACTTTCTCTGTAGTTGTAAAACCATATTCTGCACTCTGCTTATTCTCTCTTTTGCACTACTTTATGTACTTGTGTATGGTATGATTTGCCTGGATAGCATGCAATACAATGCTTTTTTTCTGTATTTCACTACACATACTAATAAACTAATACCAATAACAACATTGATACTAATATCAGCATGTGCTATAAATACCTTTCAACTCTGTTCTACTTGATGCTTTATGCCCTTTTCAGAGTCAGGGTTGAATTTGAAAATATTCTGGGTACAACTATCAATGCCTCTACCCTTGAAATATTGAGACTCAAATATCACTACAAACTGTAAAAGCACATTGACACTTAGCAGGATGGTTTTAAGATAAATCAAGAAATGATCTAAAAATATTTGTGGTGTGAACATTTTATATTCAAATATTTTACAACTCCATCAAGTTCAGACCATATTTGTAGTTCTTCACATCACAGAGACATTTTAACTTTTAAATAATTCAGCATACTTAACTTTTAAAATGGCATTTCTGAATAAATTTACTTTAATTTTTTTCTGGTATATTATCACAAGCCCCTCTAATCCCCAGCTGTTGTCAGACTTCTAACGGACATCAGAGGTGGATGTCCTGGCTTTGATCACATTTGTACAAAGTATGCTGTTCTTATTGCACACAGCATGGTCTCCTCTGCATTGGAGAAGCCAATGGGCACTTATTTTCACAAATGCCACCATTCTGTTCACATGTGCTCTTGACCTCCCACAGCTATTCATTATCACAGTTTTCCACTAACCCTTCAGCAAAACATAATGCAAGTTGCATTCTCCTACTTTAAAAATTTACGTTTGAACTTCAGAACTTTGTTACACTTTGATTGTGGTTTTGATGGGGTAGATCATGATCCAACCGACAGAAGGGTCAACTCTCTAAGACAATCCCTTGATGCCAAGGATGACTTCCTTCCATTGCAGTTCTATGAGTTGTGGGATGACTGATGAAGCCACTGTGAGATCTGCAAATCTTGCCATGGGTGGGGCAGGGTAGGGGGGTTTAAGAGGGGATGAATTACTCTCCTATTTTAACAGGGCCTCCATGTATTCCTGACAAAGTAACGTGGGATCCTCGGTTCCATCAGAGAAAATATCTGTCCAATTTGAGCAGTCACTGACCAAACTCTCCCATTTGTCAATGAGAATATCATTATTATTTTCAATACGTTTTTGTGAACAACCTCAGGATGTTTACTCTATCGCTTTGGAAATTATTTGTTACAATGCACTTGTAGAGTACTTTTCTCATGAATCTGGTATCAGGCATATAATTGAAGTGACCCAAAAGCCGTCAACCTGGAACATCTTCTATGTTTTCCACATTTGCCAGCGGGGCATTTCCAGCATGTTTTATCTGTGGCTAAAAATGATTTTTATGCAGATCTGTAAAGGAGCCAGGAAAGATACTGTTGGATAACAGATCTCTCCTATACTACATAATTATATTTTCAAGAAGAAAATGTGCTGCCATTAAATTCTGGTGAAGAAAGGCTTCTTGCTGTTGCTACATTAAGCTATGGTTCTCACATTAAATTTGTAACTTTTTCAATTCATTTTGTCATTTTGAATTGGTTGTTAAATATTCTGCCCTTTCAATTCCAATTTTTACTTTAATGCAATGTGGCTTAATATTTTACTGTAAATCCCATGGAAAATGATTGCCCGCACCTTCTTTCATTTCCTCAAAAGTGAGTACTACGCATTCATCTTCAGTCCAAGCACCCAGCTTCCACCTTAACTACAACTTCTGCATGGAGTTATGAAAGGATTGACCAAGGTACTGAACTCTGTAATATTAAACTAAGCCCAGGAGTGAAAATGGAACATCTCCTTCATCTGTTACCACACTTGCTCCTAAATTGGAAAGATTGAACATTCAACACTCCAAACACTGTGTAAGGAGAGGGCTTGGTTGTAACATGTCGACTAATGATTCCTTGGACAGAAAGGGTTAAAGGGATAGCATGGAAAATAGAGGGTGAGTAGAGAACAACTAGGGAAAGGAGCAACAGTAGATTCTGCCCGGAAGGATGGAATGGGAGCAATCAGAGGTAACCTGAAGTCAGCATTCTGCTGCAACCTTGTGTAATTTAATTTTGCAGACCGATGTATTTTGATGTACTTTGCTATATTAGAGTTATCTGTGAAATAGATAAGTAAAAGGTATAACACAGCCTAGGGGAGGGTGGGCAGGCACTCAGTGGCAGTAACCAGTAACTGTGGGCCATGCTGCGGACAGTCGCCTACCACTGACTGGGATCCACCAGGCATTGTTTAGCATAAGTAGTTTTGCATATAGTAGATGCTTGGTCAACAATAAAGTTTGCATTGATTAACACTATGTTTGCGTGGTCTCCGATTCCAAAACCAATTAGTCGCAGTTAAAACTACTATGCTACTCATAAAATAACATAAAAACACAATGCTACGAAACTCTCTGTATTTGTCTTGAGATCTGGACCACAACAGTAGGTCATCTGGAATCAATCAATCAACAATCAATCAATCAGTTTTATTTGTCACATACACATTTAAGTGCAGTGAAATAAATTTGCCAGTGGCGGTACAATCAAAATTGAACACATGAAACACAATAAGATTTAACACAAACATCCACCACAGCATTCTTCACTGTGGTGGAAGGCACAAAGTACAGACAGTCCTCCTCCATTGTTCACCCGTGGTCGGGACCGTAAACCCTCCGCAGACGCTGCTATGGGCGGCTGGATGTACAGGCCCTCTCGTCAGGATGGTCGAACACACTCCGCTGCATGGAGGTCCCGAATCGGCGCTTTCCTATTGGCTTCAGGATGTTGTAGGCCGCAGGCTCAGAGCTCTTCTCCGGCAATCCCCAACGAGGGATCCCAGGCTTCGGACGCCACGCCCGCGGCTAGATGCTTCGCAGGCCGTGGCTCCAGAATGTAACAGTCCCTGGGTCAGCGATCAGAGCACTCCCTTCAGTCGACCCCGGCAAGGGCTCGCCCGCTCAGCGAATAAAAGTCCACGCTGCTCCCTCTGTTAAAACTCCAGGCCCGACTCTGGAAAAGGCCGATCCAATCCATGCTGTTATGCCGCGAGGGAGGCGACATGGAAAAAGTTGCCTTTCCATGGATGAGGCGACCAAAAGCGGTTCCCCTTACCCCCCTCACCACCCCCCACATAAGATACACTGTGAGACACTAAAAGAAACATTTGGACACACACAAAAAAAAAGTTGAAATAACGAACACGCTGCTGGAAGGGCAGCTGCTCGCAGTCCCCCCACCGAGCCTTTTAATGGAGTGAGAGCAGAAGTTATCCACACAGTTGCGAATGTATAAGGAGTATATTAAGTGATTGTGTTCAGTTCTGGGCATGAGATGACTCTGACTATATGATGCTTTGTCACCAATATTTCCTGATTGTTGTCTATGGGTCAGGAGGTCAAGGGTTGCAAAGGCAGGTGCTACTCTGCCGCCCTGAAGACAAATAAAATAGTAAGATTAAACGAGAACTTACCTTTTCGAAGTGTGATCTTTATTTTATGAGGTGTTACGATGAGAGATTACGTGAAGAAGCCCCGCCAGGCGCATGCGCGTCATACTTCAAAGCAGCGGTGTGAAAAACACAGAAACCGATAGCCGAAGTAAGATAGTAAGGCTCACAAATACTAGAACTACCAGATGATCGTTTAGATTATGAGGGTCGGGAGCAGAGGGCACGTAATCCCTCATCGTAACTCCTCATAAAATAAAGATCAAACTTCGAACAGGTAAGTTCTCATTTAATCTTACTATTTTACTTCGGAGTCACGTGAGTGACTACGTGAAGATTTTAAAGCTCTGTGATTTTCATGCCGCAGATTCACTCCATACGACACACAGCTTCAGTTGACACAGTAGTGAGTAAATAATATATTGAACATTGCTTGAAATTATGCAATTAGTATTTTAATAACAAGAAGAAGAAGAAAGGAAAGTAATAACCCCTCTATCCCAGGGGGAAATTACAACAAAGGATATGAAACAAATGATATAAAACAAAGGAAACAAATTAAACAGAACCCAACACAGTGTGTCCAAACCCTGGCACTGCGACAACAGGTTTATCGTAAAACTTTGAAAAAGTTTATTCTTTAGAACATCCTGCGGCCTCTAAAATTTGGTCGAGCTGCACGTCCTGCACCTTCGCCGCAGATGTTGATGCCGCCCTGGTGGAGTGAGATTGAAACACATGAGTGTCCACTGCAGCTAAATCCAGAACCTGTTTTAACCATCTAGAAATAGTTTATACTGTCACTTTTTTTATATGGTTTCTTGGAGGTAATAAGCATTGTTGTCTCACAACCTCAGAGACTCTTAGTTACTTTAATATATCGAGTCAGATGCTTAACCACACATAATGTTTGGTCGACAGGGTATGCTTTAAAGATTACCTTGGTTCCAGACTTCCCCGGTCTGCTTTGTTTGATTAGATCATAACCATAAAAAGTAATGTTATCTACAGACAAATGCATACAATCTAACCGTAACATTTACAATGTTTGTACTCTTTGTGCTGACACTAATGCCATGACCATTCCACTTTAAATGTTAACTTCTGAAAAGACAGTGACGTAATTGGAGCCCACTGCCGAAGCAATGTAAGAACTACACTGACCCCAGATCTCTGTAATCTGGGTTTGGGTGGATTTTTATTAAACATTCCTCTCATAAATCGGGATATTAATGGATGAGACCTGATAGATTGACGTTCTGAAAATTGTCCTAAATAGGACAAGGCACTACGAGCACTATTAATGGCACTATAACTCAGGTGCTCATCAAAATGCAACATAGCAAGGAACTCCAATACATCCGATATGTTTGCAGTGTGATAAGATATATCTGACTGTATACAAAAGATTTCCCATTTCTTTATATGAGACATATATTGTTTCTTAGTGCTATCTCTCCAAGCTACAGTTATGACATCCATGGTCCTATCTGACAGTCCAAGCCCTTGTAATGGTCTGGTAAGAACCTGCAGATTAACAAATTAATATGATCATGCAATGGATGAATTTCTTCTGTTACTGGTTGTACCAACAGATTATGCAGCTGGGGATTGTCATAAATGGTTGAGTTATCATTCTGAGCATCAATGGGAACCATGGCTGTGTACGCCAGTTTGGAACCACCAAAACGCCCGTGGCGGAGTCTTGCTCTATTTTGGTGAGACATTGCCTGATCAGGCAGAACGGGGGAAAAGCATAGAAGAACATATTGCCCCAATGTAGCGAGAATACATCCACCGCTACTGCTCCTGGGTCAGGCTCCTATGAGACGTATTTAGGCAACTGGTGATTTAATCTGGACGCAAACAGATCAATGTCTGGTAACACATACCGACTGACAATCTTTTTGAAAACTTGTGGATTTACAGATACAGATAGATACAGATAGACTTTATTTGTCACATGTGCCAATTGGCACAGTGAAATGAAGTCACCATGCAGCCAAAAATAAAGAACACAACACAGAGTAGACAGAAATTCAACATAAAACATCCCCTCACAGCAGGATCAAAATTTCCCACCGTGAGGGAAGGCACCAAAGTCAGTTTCTTCCCGATGCTCCCCAATGCATGGTCGGGGCCTCCCCCAGCCCTCTGCTGTCGCCGCTCCGGGCGGCCTGATGTTCAGGCCTGCTCCCCGGGGTGATGTAAGTCTGACGTCGGGGCTGGGGGACGTCCTCAGCGGCCTGGACCCTGAGTCAGCCCCCTCCTACTGGAGTCTGTGGCTCCCAAAGTCCGCAGGGTGCGCCGGGTGGAGATGCAACACTGGAGGCCCTCGGCAAAGGGCCCCAGGACTCCACGGAGTTGCTCAGCGCCGCCCGCGTTGGAAGCTCTCCCCAAACCAGAGCTCCACGATGTTGGAGCAGCGGCCCAACGCTCCGGAGCTCCAACGGCGACCCAGGTAGGCATCGTCCGCTCCGTGGTGACTCCAGCACTGCCGCCGCTGTTGCAGCTCTTGTCCAGTACCCGGTCCCCGGCAGGAAAGGCCGCTCCGATCCAGGAGGTAGGCCGCGAGGTGGGGGGGCGAGGACGCGACTTGGAGAAATAGTCGCGTCCCCACCAGGAAGCGACTGGGAAACAATTTCCCCCTTACCCTGCCCCCCTCCCCCACATATAAAAGTCAAAGATTCCCCAAAAAACAGACTTTAAACTGGCTAAAAATAAAAAAAGGAAAAACAAACTTGCTGCGGGCAGAGGCTGCTGTCAGTGCAGCGCCCCTAGTGGACCAAAACATCCATTCTGTATTGTCTTTGAACTTTTGTGATCTGTTGTCTGCCACAATATTGTCTCTCCCTGGTAGATAGATAGCTGAAAGCCAAATATTCTTAGAGATACAGCAGTGCCACATCAGGTTGACCAGATGATAACATGATACTGATCTTACTCCCCCCATGTGATTGATATATGCCACAGCTGTGGTATTGTCTACTTGTAATTGAACATGCAAGTCACTCATTGTAGAACAATAAGCTTTCAATCCATAAAATGCCCCCAATAACTCCAAATAATTGATTCCATATGTTTGAAGAATTAAATCTGCTTGGACAGTCCATCTACCACCACAGCTGGTGTCGCTGTCCGTAGTTCCCTATCCGAGAGCGCTCACATCAGTTTGTAATACCACAGAAGGTTGCTGAACCAAAATGTTTTTAGTAGCTTGTGCAACATTCCCAATCCACCATTGCAATTCAACTAAAGCTTCAGTTGGTAACTGCATGGACCTATCAAAATGACCTGCACGCTTTTTTAGTGCTTGTTCTCTGGCTCTTTGAAGACTTTGATAGTGCAGAGGTCCAAACTTGACAGCAGAGAATGCTGCTACTATTTTACCAATAAACCTAGCTTTTTCTCGGATGGAGGGATAAGGTTTGTCAGCGAGGCAAGTACAGGCATTTGTATTATCCCCAACTTTATCTGTTGGCAAAGTTACTGACATAGCAACTGAATTAATGATAAACCCCAAATAATCAATTGTTTGGGATGGCTGTAGCTTAAAACCCTAGCCTTTCAAACAGGCTTATAGTTGCTGAAACTGATTCTTCAGCTGACTCCTGAGTGGCATTTACAATTAAAATATAATCAAGATAAGCCATGACAATGTGATTTTGAGCCCTTAATAATGCCAGTGCTGGTTTCAATAATTTTGTGAACAGCCTGGGAGCTGAAGTTAACCCATTAGGTAATGCTTTAAATTGCCACAGCTGACCCATCCAATTAAACTTCAAGTACCTGCGATAATGATGATGAATTGGCACTGAATAATACGCATCTTTAAAGTCTATAGTAGCCATATAACAGCCTTGTGACAACAACTGCTTTGCAGTGTTGAAGGTGTCCATTTTAAAATGCCTATACTGGACATACGAATTCAAATTTGTGAGGTCCAGAATGACTCTACAATCTTTCTTTGGTCTGGGGAATATATTGGACACAAATTGTTGCGGATGATTCACCGTTCTTTCAATCACTCCTTTTTTGAATACATTCTTAATTTATTTTATCTGAGAAGTTTCTGGTGCAGGAAACACCAAAACCCGATTAGGTTTATTCTGTACAGGTGGATCAACTCCTGCCATAAGTTCTATTGTAGAACCTGACACAGTATCTAATATAAACCAATCAGATGTTATACAGCACCATTCATCATAAAACAATTGTAATCTACCCCCAACCGGAGGTTGTTCCCCAGAAGTTTTTTCTGTGATGGAATGAAGTTTTTGTACCTCAGTAAATGACTGTGAGGGTCTCCTTCTTCCAATAAATGGGTTGACATTGGGCTGTGATGCATAATAGTACCTTCTAACCACTCCCCTGCCTCTGCTTGTTCCTGCTCCGGAATCAAACCCCCTTCTCATCCAGCCTGCTTGTTTTCTTTAACCGTGGATGAAAGATTTCATGAGGCTAATCGTTTTTGCCGCCTCATCAATATCTTTGATTTGCTTCAGCAGGTTCTCCCCAAATAAATAATCTGGAACTTGAGTATTACTCGATCTGCACAATCCTGAAAATCTAGGGTGCAGTATGGGCCGAATGGCGATTTCCCTCATTCAATTGATTTCGAAGTAGGAATTACAAAATAACGCCAACATGTCTTTTTGAACTTTAGACATAGCACACCCTTTTATTTGCTTCCCAAAAGCAGTGATGCCAGCTGCTATGAGCTTGAGGACACGCTAGAAACGCATTTCCTGACCTCGCATTGTTAAACTCATGGGTGCCCAAATTGCAGAATTCACCGTTGGCACCCTGAGTGAAGCACAATTCACAGGTGTTTTGTATAGTTCTGTTGTCTCAACCATGACAGTATCTTGAAGCTGGTGAGAAACCAAGTAGTTTATGTTGGCCGCTAGGTTTTCTTCCATGGCCTCACCGCTTCCTTCCGGTATAGCAAAAGTTTACGCTACATCAGGTACACCCGGAGCTTTGCTCTTGTGCTCTGGTGTGTACACATGAGCAGGGACACCAGCTTCAGGGTCAGTCTCCTGCCGCCCTGGTACTCCCGAGACTTGCTCGAAGGAGACCTCTTCCAGACCTAAACAAGGCTCTGGAGAGTCAGATTCCCATGTTGTGTAGGAACCATATTCATGATATGGAACTCCCTCGGAGGCTGCCTGAGAATATTCTGGGTCTTTGGACCCTTGGTTGATGAGAGTTTGGAGCATGGTCTCCATTTGCTCCATTCTTTGCCACATGGCTTTCCTGTCTGGAGGAGAATCTTCTTCATCAGACACGTCAGACAAAACGGGCCTGACAGACTTCCTCTTACTTTTCCTGCCTACTGAAGTGGCCTCAGTGCCCTGGAGCAGGTGGAGTCACTCACGTGACTCTGAAGTAAAATTAAATATGTTGTGTCACCAAACCTAAACTTAAACTTAAACAGTGCTAGTCAGCATTTTCTCACCTGTTGAGTTAAAAATCATACAGTACTTTGTTGCAATTTCACATGAATATCTTCTGTTAAAACAAAAATTTGCAGTTTATAATTATTAACCATCATCTTAAAATAGCTACAGTTATGATGAAGTTTCAACCACACCGCAGGTCAATATTTTCTGACAAGCAATTTAAAAAAATTATACTTTATGATCTCTTTAAACACAACATGCTGCATTTTGAAGGTAACATCCTTTGAAAAGTAAATTTCAGTTTTGTGATATCATTACTCACTGTGCCCATTTCCATCAAAATGTAAATTGGATGTCACTCAGCTGCACAGCAATGTAAATAAATCCAAACACAAATACTCTCTGAGGTGTCTTATGCACATTTGAGAGGGTCTACACATGTAGAACGAGCAGCGAAAGTACAAACATAGAATAATAATAACATAGAATAACATGCCATTTGCTGACATTTGCAGTGTATCGGAAGGTTAGCTGGCATAGCAGTGATTGTGAAGCAGTAATCAAACCTGGCCACCTTGCAGTTCAATGTCAGGGGAAACAAGGAACATTGATTTGGAAATAGATTAGTAATGAAATGGAGAGTCAAAGGTGTGGGAGCTCACTTTGAGGAGGGGGTTTATGGAGAAATGGTGGGGGTTGGTTCACAGGAGAGAATTGCCTTGACTGTTATTTGTAGGAATGCTATACATTCAAAATAAACATCTTAAGGATGTTGTAACAAAATGATTGTCTTTTAAAAATATGAAACTTTGAGTGCAGTCTGCAAAGTCTAAGATTTTTCTTCTGGATTCTTCTTGCGTCTGAAACACTACGACACTGAGTTGGCAGCCATGCACGCTGATGCCCTCAGACATGCAAGACAAGCCTGAATGCCACATCTGTGATTCTGATCTAATGAAGCAGGTTACTCATGCAGAAGGAGGCCTTCATGTGACATGTGAGACCTACTTAAAGGAGGCCTACCTGAACCCACCAGACATGAAGCCTGGAAATGGGAACCTACCTCAGATAGGCCTTCTTTAAAATTAATACTGACCACTTGCAAAGGCCTCCCTTACTCTGTTCTGGTTGCAAACTCCACATATGGAAAGAATGATCATTACCACTGGATCCCTTCATGTGCATTGTACCCAATCAATGGTACTTTATTGTCACATGTACCTGAATATGAGAAATCCTTTGTTTTGCAGATAGTTTGGTAAAGATCTTACCATACATAGGCATACTCATGCTTTGAGGATACCTCACTCACACTCAATACTGACCAAAACCGTTTCACTCCTGTTTTCAAATGCTCCGTTAACCAATATCATCATACCCTTTGTCCTCTTAATGCTTGCTGCACCTCTGTGTTGACATCCAGTCGCTTGTGTGCAAGCACACATTTCCCCCTTTGACACATCAACACTCACAAATGTCTCTCCATTTTATCTATCTTTTCAGACTATTATCTAAATGGAGGCCGATTAGGAAAAGGGGAGATGCAGTGCGACCTGGGTGTCATGGTACACCAGTCATTGAAAGTAGGCATGCAGGTGCAGCAGGCAGTGAAGAAAGCGAATGGTATGATAACTTTCATAGCAAAAGGATTTGAGTATAGGAGCAGGGAGGTTCTACTTCTGTTGTATAGGGTCTTGGTGAGACCACACCTGGAGTATTGCTTATAGTTCTGGTCTCCAAATCTGAGAAAGGGCATTATTGCCATAGAGGGAGTGCAGAGAAGGTTCACCAGACTGATTCCTGGGATATCAGGACTGTCTTATGAACAAAGACTGCATAGACTCGGTTTATACTCTCTAGAATTTAGGAGATTTAGAGGCGATCTTACAGAAACTTATAAAATTCTTAAGGGGTTGGACAGGCTAGATGCAGGAAGATTGTTCCAGATGTTGGGGAGGTCCAGGACAAGGGGTCACAGCTTAAGGATAAGGGGGAAATCCTTTAGGACCGAGACGAGAAGGACCTTTTTTTCACACAGAGAGTGGTGGGTCTCTGGAAATCTCTGCCACAGAGGGTAGTTGAGGCCAGTTCATTGGCTATATTTAAGAGGGAGTTAGATGTGACCCTTGTGGCTAAGGGGATCAGAGGGTATGGAGAGATGGCAGGTACGGGATACTGAGTTGGATGATCAGCCATGATCATATTGAATGGCGGTGCAGGCTCGAAGGGCCGAATGGCCTACTCCTGCACCTAATTTCTATGTTTCTATGTTTCTATATTTCTATTTGACAAGTACTCTGCCTTCCTGTTATGTGCCATATCTGTTGTCATTGTCATATCCTCACAAAACTCCAGTAGATAAGTCAAACATGATTTTTCTTTCATAAATCTCCGTTAAATCCTATTGTTCTTTTCAATGTACTCTGTTATTACATTACCCATTGTGGATCCAGCAATTTTCATGCTACTGAAGTTTAGCTAATTCAGTCATCACTACACAATATTTATGTTTGCCTGCATTCAATTGCCAATAACTGCAACCAGCCCAGAAAACAGAGATTTAAAAAAACATTAAGATAAAGAAACTGTACCACTCAATTCACATTTGATGCCATGAGCCCAGATGCCAACATTCCATGTAATTTAAATGCAAGCCTGGAAGTGGAATCTGAGTGTGATGTATCTCTGAGCAAAATTGGGTCCCAGCCAATGCATGGGCAAATATAGCACAGAAGCAAGTTCGCTGGAGGGTGGTTACAGACAGTATGTGGTATAGGGTATATATGTGGTCTTCAATGAGTCAGACTAGAAATTAAAGTCAATGGGGAGACACAATCAAAAACTACCAGAAAGACTATTTAAAGGGTCATGCAGCACAGCCCTTTCAAGCAAAGGAATATGCTGAAGTTATGGAAGTGCAATATGGAATTGGAGTCTTATACATTTGGGAATCCAAAAACAGTCTGATGGTTGATATTTCATCCACAATTATTGCAGAAAAATGCCAATAAGTGTATAGTTGGTGAGATGAAGCTCAGTTTTTGTTCATGCAAGCTCCATGTACTCCTGTACATAGTCAACCTGCAGGCCTATAACCCTGCAGGCTTGGCCGACACTATCATGACTGTGGACATTCATAAACCATATGGCTTGCAAGAAGTCACCGCGCTTTCAAAATCCCCAACATATTATTGCCAATATATTACTGCTAACTTAATTCTGTTGAAGTGATGCTTAAGGGAAGCGGGGCATGAATATACCGCCTTTTAGAATGGATCAATTTATGATTCTAGCACTACCATCCCTTCAGTGTTTCTGTTGTCAACTTTCAGCCAGATGGTTCATGCTGAGATGGTTTATTCTAAAGTTGAGTCTTCTGCTCCCATTCTTGTTCCAAATAATATTCATGATCGTGGAGAAGCTTTAGGTGGCTCAACAAGATTCCTCACACTCATTCTGATATTGAAATAGCAGTTAGTTCTCCGTACAATTTGGAAGCTTAAACTTGAGGCATGAAAGGAGCCTCATCTTGTCACTTCCTGGTATATCCCATTCATTGAAAAAAACCCAGAATTCTGTGCACCACCTTCCCTAATCACCAATTATAGACTTTACAAGAGAGCAGATAGTCAAATAGAGGAAAGGAAGCTATGACATGAGAATTACACAAAAAGCTGGAGAAACTCAGCGGATGCAGCAGCATCTAAGGAGCGAAGGAGATAAGCGACGTTTTGGGTCGAGACCCTTCTTCAGAATGTGGCTTCATGGAATTAAATACAATCATCGACACAGTAACAGACCATTTGGCTCAGTTGACATTTGTGCCCTGTCCAACCCACTTCATCACATTACAACAATTTGTCTGCTGTTTATCATTAGTAGCTAATGTTAACTTGACTGTGGATATGTAAGCCCAGTATGTTAAAACCTGATACAGATGGCAACTTGCTGAAAATCTGGCTCAGACCTAAACTTGGAGATCCAAAGCAGGGATTGTTAACATCTAATATCACTAGTGCACGCAAAACTTTCAATTTAACTACAAACAACATCAGAAATGGAAAACATCGTTATTAAAATACAAAGCAGGTTTGTGAAAAAATGGACATCTTTCAAATAATTGCACTAATAACAGTTAGTGGAGGTTAAAAGTTAGGAAGATGCTTTCCAAATAAATCTGAAATCATGAGCTATTTTCTATGGGGTGGAAGATTGCAACCTTCACGTGGTCCGCCCTGTTTCGACTAATGCAATCAACTCGACGTGCACAAATGGAAGATCAAATAGAACAAGTTGTCCAACAACTTTAAGCTGTGCACACCACACAAAAGAAGACGAAGAAGCTATTTTCTATGATCTTATTAAGGCATTATACAATGTGCACCTGGACCTGCTTGCAAATATATCAAGAACCCTCCCTCCATTGGTAGTCTTGACATTGAACCACTACTTTCCATGAGGAAAGATTGGATAGACTCGGCTTGTACTCGCTGGAATTTAGAAGATTGAGGGGGGATCTTATAGAGACTTACAAAATTCTTAAGGGGTTGGACAAGCTAGATGCTGGAAGATTGTTCCCGATGTTGGGGGAGTCCAGAACAAGGGGTCACAGTCTAAGGATAAGGGGGAATTCCTTTAGGACCGAAATGAGGAAAACATTCTTTACACAGAGAGTGGTGAGTCTCTGGAATTCTCTGCCACAGAAGGTAGTTGAGGCCAGTTCATTGGCTATATTTAAGAGGGCGTTAGGTGTGGCACTTGTGGCTAAAGGGATCAGGGGGTATCGAGAGAAGGCAGGTACGGGATACTGAGTTGGATGATCAGCCATGATCACATTGAATGGCGGTGCAGGCTCGAAGGGCCGAATGGCCTACTCCTGCACCTATTTTCTATGTTTCTATGTTTCTACATTACGACAGAAAGATCAAAGTATATGTACATGGCAGTGTTAACTACTTAGAGTACATAGAAGAACACATCACCTTCATTAGTATAAAACTGATTTTAGGAATCACTTGACACAGGAAAACTCACAGATCTCCAACTTAAATCCACAATGTGCATCATAACAGGAATTCTTCAACTCATTCATCTTCCATGGCTCCCGGTTCCAACCAACAAAACACCCTCGCAGGGTAGGAGGGATATTTCAATAAGCAAGCTGCTCAAGAAGGTCCTTACATATCCAAACCGACCATCGTTCAACCATCTTTTCCGCGACCAGCAACACATCATGCGTAACAACATCTTCTGTGGGCTGCGTTGCTAGACCAAGGAGGATCTGTGGCAGAAGACTGCCCACTAACCAGTTGTTAATCATAAATCACAGTGCTCAACCACTTAGATTTACATCGGCAGGGGACCCAACTTAACCATTTTCAGAATGGGCAAAGCCTCCACGTAGTGAATCATGACCGTTTGGTGTCTCTGAGATAATCCAACCATGCAGATTAAACCAAAGCACACATCAGGTGTACTCATAAATAAAATCAATTTGCAGGCTCTAGGAGTTACAACTGGTCAACATGTTCTTGTTTGAATTAGAATACATCTAAATAAAATATAAATAAATTATTTGTTATATCGCTTTGTGTAAGGAAGAGTTAATGTTTGAAGGCCAAACATTGATTTCACTGTGTGTGCATCAACTTTAAATTAATAATTGATGTAATTATGTGAACTAACTAGCTGTTTAACTAAATAATGAAGCCTAGTCTATTTTTAGTATAAGGTCAGGTCTCAGCAGTTTTTATTTTCTTCCTATGTAAAATTATCATTTATTATTGAAAATTAACTGTCGATCACACTTAAAACACCTGCAATTCCACGCACTTTAATTTAAAAAAGAAAGAAAATAATGATTAATAGTAAGATTAAACAAGAACTTACCAGTTTGAAGTTTGATCTTTATTTTATGAGGAGTTGCGATGAGAGATTTACGTGAAGACCCCGCCAGGCATGCATGGGCGACATTCTTCAAAGCAGCGGTGTGGAATCACAGATAACAACAATGACTGAAGATAGTAAGATTAAAGAAACTCGTATATACCAGTTGACCTTATGATAGAGGGTTGGGAGCGGAGGGCACGAAATCCCTCATCGCAACTCCTCATAAAATAAAGATCAAACTTCAAACTGGTAAGTTCTTGTTTAATCGTACTATTTTACTTCGGAGTCACGTGAGTGACTTCGTGAAGATTTCAAAGCTCTGTGATTACATGCCCTGGATCACGTCCATGCTCACACACTGCCGTAATACTGATGGAGGAAGTATGTTAACGTATTTCAGACTTGAACAGCTGAAAAATAATAACATTTGTTAATACAACAATAAACCCCTGAACTCAAGGACAAACGTTTAAGGAACAGCACTTAAAACTGAATCCGCCAACGTTGCGGGAGCGGCCACAGGTCTGTTATAAAAACGCCGAAATGTAGTTTCACTGGCCCAGGCCGCTATTGCGAGGACATAATCCATGAACACCTCCATGGTCCTCGCCGCTGATGTGGATGCAGCCCTGGTAGAATGACATTTTAAAATGTTAGTGTCTTACCTGCTGCACCGAATACCACCTTGAGCCATCTCCTGATGCCCATTTTCAGACCTGTAGTCGCAGGTCTGTGTAGTTTAAGCAACTCTTCTATCATGCAGTCACTTTATTGTGGGTTGAAACCATTCTATCCAGGTAATTCCTTTGTAAACACGTTGTGCTGTGTTCAGTGCCATTACTATCAACACTTTGAAGGTGAATATTTCCAGTGGTAAATCCGCCAAAGGCGACCAGCTCCTGAGTAGGGTCAACACCACCCCTATATCTCTGGTAATATATCGTGGTCGGGGAGGGATAGAACATACCCTTCAGTGTGGATACCAGCTGGTGAGATCCTACTCCAATGTTGAGATAGGATGACAGTGCACTCCTGGCACTGTATGGCACTGTAACTGAGGGACTCATCATAATGCAGGCCCGTGAGGTTTCCAGCACATTAGAGATTGTAGCAGATATGTAGGTGGTCTAGGTCCGACTATAGAAACCTCCATATCCTTATGTGGGTGAGGTACTGCTTCCTAGTGGACTCTCTCTGCACGCTGCTGTATGATGTCCATGGTCCTTTCTGTTGCAGAATCTGGTTGCATTTTCTGCAACACCTGTCTGATGAAGCAGAATGGGGGAAAGCATAGAAAAACCCATTTCCCCCCAATGTAGCGAGAACGCGTCCATCGCCACTGCCCCAGGATCTGGTTCTCAAGAGACATATGTTGGTATCTAATGGCTCAACCTGGACGCAAGGAGGTCGATATCTGGTGTTTCATATTAGGCTATAGTTTTAGCAGATATCTACTTGATGTTGTTATTAAATACTTGTGACCAGGTGTCCGCCACTGTATTGAGCTTAACCGGAAGGTACATAGCTGATATCCAAATATTTCTTTCAATCCACCAGAGCCAAATTAATTTTCCCAATTCATCACAAGATATTGACTTGATACCACCCATAAGGTTTAAATATGCCACCTCAGTGGTATTATTGAAGACGGACATGCGTATGCTGCAGATTAATGCATTAAGCCCGTAGCCCGTGACATGCTCCCAGCATTTCTAAACAGTTTATACCTTGTGATTGAAGAAAAGTAGACTCGTGTAAATCCCATCTACCGCCCCAACTGGAATGGTGTCGGTAGCTCACCAGCCCTCGGCGCTTGCGTTGGTTTGTAACACGACTAATGGGTTTGATGTAATGATGGGATTTAACAATCACAAACATTGCTAATCCACCATTGTAGCTCAATTTATGCCTTGATTGGCAGCTGCAAAGGCTCGTAAATGTCCAGCATTCGCTTTTAATGCCGAGATTTTTGCTTTCTGTAAGGTTCGATAGTGTAACAGGCCAAATTATGTGGCTGAATTGTAGCTACAAGTTTACCAATTACCTTAGCAGCATGTCTAATAGTCGGTTTCCTGGCGCAAGCAAGGCTGTTACATGCCTCTATTATGTCTATTGCTTTGTTCCCTGGGATAGTGACAATCAGTACCCCAGAATGTATGTAACCTCCCTCCTACTTGTGAGGTTATGCATGCAGTACTTCCAAAAGAACCAGATCCCCTTACCTCCATGTTTACCGGCGGGCCTGACATTCTGGTTTCTGGTGTTCCTTCGTTGCTGGGTTGTGTTGAGGTCATGCCGGCGTGTAGGTCCTTACTGGTCTTCCAGGTGGCCCCCGAGGTCTTGCATATGGTGTTTGTCTGCACACTGCCGGCCTGCTGGAGGGAGGTTGGTTCATCAACCCAACTGCCTTCACCTCCTAATCCAGGTTCTAGACCTGTTTGGGCAGGTCCTCACCGAACAGCTGTCTTGGTGGTGGCATCGCAAATGCCTTGCACAACCACGTGAATATGGGATTTGGAGTCGGTTTAATGGCGATAATATGGGAAGCATAATTCCATGACTAATTACGCAAGAGCATCCTCCTGCTCTGCCGTCATTTCCGTACCGTCAACCGACCTGGCAAAGGCAGTATCCCTGACGTCAGCAATTTCAGGATCTTTAGGAACTTCAGCTCCTGTGCCCTTATCCCCGGACTGATGTTGCCCCAGATGGGCATGTTGACTGTCGGTACATTCAACGATATGCAGTTGTTTGGGCCTGGTATATGTTGATCACCTCGGTAAGGACCTGTTCCTGCAGCTGGTGTGTGGTGAGGTAGTCTATGCTGGCCACTGGTTTGGGCTGCAAAGGCTGACCTGAGTGCTTCAGCTGGGCGAACTTGGAGACCACATTCAGCAGTTCCTCCTGGGTTTTCTCAGGTACTGTAGGTTCCTGCTCCAACCCTTCTTCTGTGTCAGCCAGCTGCTGATCCATGGCATTCCCCACCGATGATGCGGACATGCTGGGTGGCCCAGCCGCATGTCTCCTGGAACTGGAGGACATCTGGTCCAGCTGCAGAGATTGTGCTCTAGGATACGCTCCATCATGCGCTCCTCCGAGCCATGCGACCGCCGCCGCATATGCGGACAACAAGTCGGCTTCCTCAGGTTCTCCTGAACTACTGAGGCTTCTGTCATCGGCCCGCACCTCGTTGAGGTGATGACTATGGGTGCCTAGACAGGAATGTCACTGCCTGCCGCTCCAGCGGGGCTTTGCGACTGCCGTGTGGACATGCCGCTGGTCCGCAGTCTTCCGGACGGTGGCGGCCCGCCTGTCTGGAAGACATGAGCGGTGGTAAGTCGGTCCCTGCCGCCGAAGCGTGGTACCCCGATGTCCACGCGGGCTGTCTGCCACTCCTGACTACATGAGTCTGTGACGGCGCATGGTCGCCGCTTGCCGCCTAAGCGGGGCCACACGACCGAAATCCGCTGCCACCGGCCTGCACCCTGGCAGCCTGACCCAGTGGTGAGCCAGTACCTCCTGCTCCTGCAGGGCTCCCCGACTTCCCAGCAGATCCATCACCGGCCCGCAATCTAGCAGGTTACCCCCGGCGACATGTCGATGCCTTCCGCTGCAGCAGGGCACGACCTGGGCACAGCTCTCCTCCCAGATCTTGCCTACCCTTCTCCCGCGCGGTGCTCCTACCACTTTGCGGCTCCATGGTCAGCCGTGGTGGAGAGACGGGTCCAGGCTGCACAGGGCTCCCCAATTTCTGCGTTCTTATCCCGGCACGCAGAGCGGGTGTTGCCGGTGTTGCGGGCAGCTCCGGGAATGGTGGCCGCTGACTCCCATCCGAAGTCCCATCACCCTTGGAGGCATGCTTGGATGCCTTCATTCTGGTCTCCATCCATCATTTCTGTAAGCAAATTCTAGTACAGAAGCTCAGCAACTCAAGGTTAGTATCTTACCTAAGGGTCTTTAAGAAGCATCCGGTGGAGGAGCGCACTCTCTCCCCCCCCCCCCCCCCACCCCCAGCTCCAATGGTGACCAGAATCTCATGCAGGACCATAGACTGCCACTAACGGCAAGCCTCCCGCCTATGTAGCGAGTCGGGCCCCGGCTCTGTTTTACTACTTCCATAGGGTAGCATAGCTGTCAGTCCGCGGTATTCCTGCGGCCTGCGGCGTTGAGTCGGAGCTCTTGTTCTGCCTTCGCTACCCGCGAAAGGCAGTCTCCGAGCCCGGACCCTCCTGGATCACAGGCTTTCCCGACTTCCGCGTAGCGTCTTTTGAACGAAATTGAAAGGATAACAATACTGAATTAATAAACTTTATGGTAAAATCATGTGGTTTCTAATTACTTTCCCACACCTATAGAAGAAACATGAACACTTACACAATGAAAATCCCTTTATTTTTGCCTCTCCGTGGCTTCCGGGCAGGCAAGAGGTTGGAACAGGTGTAAAATTTGCAAAGTTGCCTTGGGCAGTTCCTAGCCAGCTGGCACACTCCCACTTTGCAATGCTGCACAAATGCTGACAGTCCGCAGTGTCCTGCGGGCTGCGGTGTAGAGTCGGGGCTGCTGCTCTGCCGTTGCTTGCTTCGTACGGCGAGCCTGCAAGCCCCACTCCTTTACACATGCTGTCAGCCCGCGGTGTCCTGCGGGCTGCGGTGTAGAGTCAGGCTGCCTCTGCCGTTCTCCGACCGGCGAGTGTGTGAGCCCGGACCCTCCTGGCCAATGGGCTCTTCCCGACTCCAGTCTGTTGGTGCCGCCGCTGACTGCCCACGGCAGTCAGTTTCGAGGCGGCCTGGAGACCCTGAACAGAGTCACCTGAAAAGAAAAAGGACTGCAGGTTAGTTTCCTTACCTGCAGGTCCCTGCAGTAGAGGAGCAACGCTCCTCCCTGCCTGTCGCTCGCTTGCGGTTGGCTCACGTGACTCTGAAGTAAAATCAGCTTGCAAAAGCCAATATTTTTAATATTTTGCAACTACACGCACTTAGAACAGACAATTTTCCATTATCCGAATATGCCATAATATCTACTTCAACTTGATCAATTAAATACAGGATTAAAGAGATATATTGCTGCCAGCATCGGTATTTTACCAGCAGACAGGCTTATTTTCCGACAACTGGTTGCGGTTGCTGATGAATCAATTATGTTTTGAGAAAAAAGCAGAGTTTGACACCAGAGCAGAAAAGCCAGAGCACCTTGATTTGTTTACTAAAGTCGAATCAGCCAATTTTCAACTTCAGGTGGAGTACTTAGAAAGCTGTGCTGGTGGGGTGCAGAGTTTCCACTGAATGATCAAGTTGCATTTCTGTGAACATAAGATTCCATAACTAATTGTTAGGTAGTCTTTTGGGTTTGCTATGACATACTCCACTCTGTGGATTCTGAAGTACGATTCCCTGGCATATGACTACTCAAAATGGAGAAGGAAGGGCACTGAATCCATGAACCGTCAATGGGAGGATTCTAAAGCCCACTTCCTGCATCGCCATAGGCTGATTTTGCTGGTCCCATTCTGATATCATCACTCACTATGATTATGAAACCACAGAACTGGAGTGGAAGCAAAAATTCCTCAATCCTAAAAGATTGTATGCAAGGAAAACTATAATATTGAGAGATCCGAATATCAGAAATTATTTTCCCAAAGCAAACACAATTT
This sequence comes from Raja brachyura, assembly GCA_963514005.1. The sequence continues at coordinate 104,217,012 of OY740785.1, forward strand.
CTGAACATGCTAGTCAAAGTCTAATATGTTCAAAATAACAGATTTTTCACTGTTAAAATAGCCTCTTTCTTTTCACCTTGTTTGCAATAATTAGAGAATTGTTTATTTTCATGGTATCAAGTTCAATTTTATCTAGTCAACAGAACCTCACTGTGGCTAATTACATGTATTCATCATCACATTTTGCATTGTCAAGCAATGCAAATTGAAATGACAAAGATAAAAAACAAAGCCATTACATGAGGATTCAGTATGATTAGAATTATTTTCCTACAATGAAGCTGGAAATTCTTTCAGCAAAAAGTCAATGCAAGGATAACAATTATTAAAATGACTCATTTCAAAAGTTAATCTGCACCATAAAGAAGCCTATTAACCCTATGTGAATATTAACTTACAATACAAACTGTTTACTTCTACAATATATCCTAGATTATAATTTGCCATTCTCCAAGTCTTAATATTGACATTCTGGATCTAAAATATATGTACAACATTCATTGATATGGCCACCCTTCTAATGCCATGTTACAGAACTAGGACCATTTTATGATTCACAAATAAGGTCAAGAGTTGTCAAGGTGATAGATTTTTGATTAAACCATCAGATTGATAGGAATTTGATGGGAATGGAAATTCTTGCCACAATTGACTTTATTATCTGGTGACAAACCAGATTGCATTTGAACTGTTGGACAGTTATAATCTATCCAGCATCTGTTTTACACCCAGCCCAATTTTATTCACCATTAAAGTCAACAAAAATGCTGAGCCTGATATAAAACCACTGATCCAATTCTGAGTGCTTCGTATCCAATGGATTGGATAAATTATTCTCTGTGTATTTATCATGAATAATATCCCATTTCTCACTATTTCCGTGACTCTCTGAAATAATGGGTCTAGAGTAAATTCAAAGTTCAGGCTTAATCAAACTGCAAACCAAATAGCATAAAAATGGTTAATTGAAAAAAAAAAGCATAATTTATTGATCCATGATTTCCAATGGGTGAGGCTCAAACCAGGAGCATGTATTTATACATTTGCTAGAAATATAAATGTGCTGCAGTTGCTGTGGTAAATAATTCATAGCATTTATTTAGTTATTTAATACTATTAGTTCAATGACAAGCTTAGTTCATTAAATGTGCCAGCAGTAGATCCTTTTACTTAATTATTAAAAGCTGCTAATAAAAATTCTACCTCCTTTTGATATATGAATACCACCAACCTGCTTTCTTGTCTTTTGCCGAGATGATGCAACACGAGGGAGAGCATGTAAAGCAGTTGGAATTGCTTTGGATTATTTTTGCAAAGCTGCAGCACAAATACAATGGGATGAACCCCCTGCTTCTGCTTCTTAAACTGCTACATTAATGCCTGTCTCTTCATTTTTTTTCTTATTATGTTTAATGTGCTTTGGCTAATAAATGTCTCCCTAACTATACCAGTGGCATTGATAACTTCATTAAATCTATTTTTACAAGAGGATTTTTATTACACCTCTCATGCAAGAATAAAATAAACCCTGCTGCTAGAAGTTTATATTCTTAATTCACTGGATAACAACCTATAGTAATTGTGTATGGACAGAATTGAAAAGATAAGACTTTTATTGTTCTTATGATGCAGCAGTCATTGGTATATTAGTGTCACGTGTACAGAGATACAATGGAAATGTTTGCCTGCGTGTTATCGAGGCAAATTGTACTACACACGAGTACATGAAGATGGTGCAAGACAGAAGAAGTCAGTATGTGTCAGGGTGAGAATGGTCCTTGATTGTGTTGCCCCCTTCCCATACAGCATTAACTGTGGACAGGATTGATGGCGATTGGGGCAGGGTGGTGGGGAGGTTGACTGTATACACAACTCTGCAATTTCTTGCAGTCTTGGGTAGTGCAGTTGCTGTACCAGTAATGTTCTTTCAGTAATGCTTCACAGTCTATCAAAGTCAACTTGAGCTTCATAACTTGATAATTTCCTTGATTTGGAATCAGAATCTTAAGGGCCTGTCCCACTTGGCCGTCATTTGCGCCTCATTTATGCATCATATGTAAAATAGGCCGATGTATCGTGACAGGTGGGATGTGCATGCGTTGCGCATGGTGAGGCGTGGAATCACATGCGGTGGCACGCGGTATCGCGCGGCGCTCCAGGATTTCGTAGAGTAGCGAAATCCTAGTGCGCCACCCGCGTGACGTATTGCATTCGCGCGCTGACAAATTGGGTGGGCACGCTGACGCATTGACGTCACACACTGGCGTCCCGACATCTCACGTGTATCATGCGGTGATGCATGGTTACGTCACCATGCGTCAACGTCCGTAACCATACGTCGCCGCGCCCGCAGGGAATTCGAATTGTGTCACGCGCACCAGATGCTGTGCTGACGCGTGACGACGGGTGACTTGCGCGCGATGTCGCGCATCACAACGCATCGACCTATTTTACATATGACCTGTAAATGAGGTGCAAATGACAGCCAAGTGGGACAGGCCCTTAAGTCCCCAAATTAACTTCCTCATTTCCATCTCAGTTAAGAATTCCATCAGGTTACCATGATTGAAAATTATGGTTGTTCTTTCCCAGGGATATCTGCACATATATGAAAATGTATTATGGTTCGTGTAGAATAACAGCATATTTCCTGTTACATCTCTGTACAGCCATATTCTATTATTTCAATCCATTTAAACAACAATTTGTTTTCCATTTGTCCCACTAATATTAATAACCTCACACAACCCGCTGGAGATTAATTTTTAGTCAAAGTTTAAAAGCATGAAAGACCTGTTGTAATAAAGTGAAAGATGAATTAATTTTATGATAAGATTTTATGCATGTTCAGAAATATTGCAAACACCTCATGTTTTATTGTTAAACAAATGCTCTCCTGTCTCCAAAATTATATCTCTTAAAAAAAACCTCTCTCTTTGCCTTCCTCCCACCCCCCCCCCCCCCACGTTCATCAGCTAAATTTCTGTCTGGTGCTTTTGGCTGACAAAAATACAGCCAAAGCTTCGTCAGAGAAATCAATGCCTCTCTTGCCTTAGCTGTTTCTCTGAAATGCCTACCATGATTCTTTACAGCAGGAATCAAACTGCCATCCTTCCTGTAAATGTATCGGCTTTTGAATTTTGCTTTTGAAATTATCATGCCTATTCTTATAAAGCCCTTCAAAACACCAAACTCTATGGATGTATTAAAAAAAAATCCACATTCTACTGATTTGAGGAAATGTTATATAATACAATGCTCGGATAGTAACTTTCGTGGGAGGAACCTATGTTAAGTTGTAAGAAAAGCTTAAGGTTTTCAAAAACACATGTATCCTAAAGAAATAAAGTACAAAGAAACACACACAGACAACAGATGAATCAAAACATAGAAACGCTAATCTGAACCTGCATAGCTTAGTTTATTGCTTTCAGGCAATTATAACGCTGGAGGATATTGTATCTGATATGATTTTGTGTTAAAGAATGGATAGCTGAATAGGGTCTCTTCTTAGTTCAGAGGTCATCTGCTCCTTCCCAATGGCACATTCTTGAGCTCTGAATGTGACATAAAGATGAAAAGATGATTGGTTATGCTGAGTTTGAGACAGAATTCAAGGCTGAGATAATAGACTCTGTGGTTAGCTTTGGCTATGTTAAATTATAATGAGGTTGAGATAAGGGATCGAGAAGCTGTACTTCTGAGGTAATGGTCTGAAGTTGTAAATTTACCCTGTGTTCTGTAATATTTGTAAAAGACGTTGCAGAGAGATTGGAAATCCATCTCCGAGAGAAAAGTGAGGCTGTAATGTAGAATTAAGTTGTATCCTGGCACCAACCACTTAGCAATTAAGTTGACAGATTTATGACCCATGTATGCTTGGAGTTGGGAAGTGTGTGTAGGTTTTGAATTTAACTTGTCTGTGTAATTCGACGAAACTCATATAATTAAGGTTTTTAATGCATAGGTAATAGTATTTTAAACTGTAAAATTGTAGTGAAACTATTTATGAAATGTATCGTGTCTAAGTAGGATTCTAAACATTAGACCTTGTTTAGATTCTTGAAATATCTTTCTTCGTGGTATGGAAAATGTGTTTGTTTGTATGACTTGTGTGATCATTGTATTATATGTGTGTATCTTATATTTTGAGGAGTGGTCTTTGATAATTGAGCCTACTGGAGTTTTGCTTGGTTGAAATAAAATAATTCTAAACACAAAGTTAAACCACAGGCAAACAAAGGTTGTAAAATGAGGCCAAAGAAGGGGGGATCATGTGACTGCTGTTGTAAATCACCAGAAGGACTCAGATGATCGGTTACTAGTTTGTCATACCCTCTGTATCTGAAATGTCTAATACCTATATAAATGCCATGAGTTTGTATCAAAGTTACTATTCTCTGGACCAGCCCCAGAGCTTCCAGCTCCGTGTTGGAAGGTTCAGAGACTAGTCTCAGCTGAATAAAGAATCGATTTCAATAGCTACAAGTGTTTGAGTCAAGTTGACTTTAGATTGACAAAATAACTCAGTTTAACAGATTCCGTTTTTAGATTTGTCTGCGTGCTCTTCACAATATTACTACCTGCTTAATGAGTAAGTGTCTTATTGTGATACTATGCTTTTGTGCGTTGTGGGCATTTCTGGCAAGGTCAGTATTTTTTTGTTCACTATTAATTGTCCTGCAGGATGTGATGGTGAATTTCCTTCCTAACCCAACGTGGTTCAAGAAGAACACATTTAGCCTATCTTCACAAAGACATGATTTTAGTTGCATTGTTGAATAGATGGGGGAGCAGAGGTGGGGGTGAGGAAAGCCAGTCAGAAAGTGCTGTGCTTTGGGTTTGCTAAATGCTCTGGTACTTTTTCCAAAACAGTTCCATGGCCCTGGAACAATGTAGCAAAGGGTGTAGTTTAGGAGAAAGGAGGCTTCTTACTCTTTGAGGTAGTGGTTGTAACTGAGGGTGTTAGAATCAAAATGGGTTTGAACATTGTTGAATGATTGCAGGGGATTTGAGAATAACTGGGGAAGTAATGGAGCAGATCTGAGAAAATTCAACTCCGCCATCTTGTCAATGTCTATACTCCATCCCAAGCCAATGCCAAGTTGGCACTGGATTGTACTTGGCTGTTAACGCTCTTGAGACAGCAAATTGATGCCTTATTCATCATTGCCAGTAACTTCAATCTGGCAAACGACAGGAAGATACTCCCCAAATACCACCAGTATGGCTGTTGCCCCAGAGTGTCAACATTCTAGACCACCACCACACCACCATCAACTTCACTCGGCTTCATTTCAACTAGTCAGATCATCTGTTGGTTCTGCTCCTGTTGGTTTACAGACAGAGACTGAAGCAGGAGGCACCAACAAAAACAATAATACAATAGTAGTCTTAGGAGGTGGAGGATTTACTTCAGGACTGCCTTGGTCCGATGGACCAGAACACGTTCAAGACCACTTCATCAATTCTGAATGAGTTTATCTCAGTTGCACCAATTTCATCAAGAAATGCATTCAAGATTACATTCGCACAAAGACATTTTGGATCTATCCTAACCCAAAGCCTTGAATGACAAGAGAGATTCACTCGCTGCTAAAGTTCATACCCAATTCTTTCAAGAAGTATAACTCCATACTGTACATGCCAGTATATATACTGCCATATATGCCAGTATTTCCCAGTTACCAAACACTGGAACTAGCCTTCCCATTTTAACCTTTCTGTCCTGGGCCTCTTCCATTGTCAGAGTGAGGCCAAATGCAAATTGGAGGAACAGCACCTCATATTTCACTTGGGCTGCTTACAACCCAGCAGTATGAATATTGACTTATTTTACTTAAACGCTTGCATCCACTCCCACCCCCCTCACACCACTCAGTCATTGTACTAGCTTTACTGTCGTCCTGCTGAGTTTCATTGTTTGTATAACTCATTAACAGCTAGCCCAAGCCAACAATGGACCACTTCCTTGATCATCGTTACTTTTTGCATATAGAAACATAGAAAATCGGTGCAGGAGTAAGCGATTGGGCCCTTCGAGCCTGCACCGCCATTCAATATGATCATGGCTGATCATCCAACTCATTATCCCGCACCTGCCTTCTCTCCATACCCCCTGATCCCCTTAGCCACAAGGGCCACATCTAACTCCCTCTTAAATATAGCCAATGAACTGGCCTCAACTACCTTCTGTGGCAGAGAATTCCAGAGATTCACCACTCTCTGTGTGAAAAATGTTTTTCTCATCTCGGTCCTAAAAGACTTAAATCTTATCCTTAAACTGTGACCCCTTGTTCTGGACTTCCCCAACATCGAGAACAATCTTCCTGCATCTAGCCTATCCAACCCCTTAAGAATTTTGTAAGTTTCTATAAGATCCCCCCTCAATCTTCTAAATTCTAGCGCGTACAAGCCGAGTCTATCCAGTCTTTCTTCATATGAAAGTCCTGACATCCCAGGAATCAGTCTGGTGAACCTTCTCTGTACTCCCTCTATGGCAAGAATGTATTTCCTCAGATTAGGAGACCAAAACTGTACGCAATACTCCAGGTGTGGTCACACCAAGACCCTGTACAACTGAAGTAGAACCTCCCTGCTCCTATACTCAAATCCTTTTGCTATGAATGCTAACATACCATTCGCTTTCATCACTGTCTGCTGCACCTGCATATCTACTTTCAATGACTGGTGTACCATGACACCCAGGTCTCGTTGCATCTCCCCTTTTCCAAATCGGCCACCATTCCATACTTTCCTGTTTTTGCCACCAAAGTGGATAACCTCACATTTATCCACATTATACTGCATCTGCCATGCATTTTCCAACTCACCCAACCTATCCAAGTCACCTTGCAGCCTCCTAGCATCCTCCGCACAGCTAACACTGCCCCCCCAGCTTTGTGTCATCCGCAAACTTGGAGATGTTGCATTCAATTTCCTCGTCCAAATCATTAATATATATTGTAAATAACTGGGGTCCTAGCACGGAGCCTTGCGGTACCCCGCTAGTCACTGCCTGCCATTCTGAAAAGGACCCGCATACTCCTACTCTTTGCTCATGCCAGAGCAATGCTTATTCTCAGAGGTCTAGTCCAGATTTGCAGCTGTATCAAATTTTCTGAAATATCAACAGAATTTTTGTGGAATACTTTTTAAGATACAGTGCCCTGCATAATGTTTGGGACAAATACCCATCATGTATTTATTTGTCTCTATACTCCACAATTTGGGATTTGTAATTGAAAAAAATCACATGTGGTTAAAGTGCACATTGTCAGATTTTAATTAAGGCCATTTTTATCCATTTGGTTTCACCATGTAGAAATTACAGCAGTGAGTATACATAGTCCCCCCATTTCAGGACATCATAATGGGACACAGCAATGTCACGTAAATGAAAGTAGTCATGTTTAATATTTTGTTGCATATCCTTTGCATGGAATGACTGCTTGAAATCTGCGATTCATGGACATCACCAGTTGCTGGGTGCCGTCTCTGGTGACGCTCTGCCAGGCCTGTATTGCAGCCATCTTTAGCTCATGCTTGAGTTGGGGGCTAGTCCCTTCAGTTTTCTCTTCGGCAGATAAAAGGCATCCTTAATTTGGTTCAGATCAGGTGATTGACTTGGACATTCAAGAATTGACCATTGTTTTGCTTTGAAAAACTCCTTTGTTGCTTTTGCAGTTATGTTTGGGATCATTGTGATAATTGAGGAAAGATTGAAAAGACTAGGCTTGTATTCACTGGAGTTTAGAAGGATGCGGGGGGATCTTATAGAAACATATAAAATTATAAAAGGACTGGACAGGCTAGGTGCAGGAAAAATGTTCCCAATGTTGGGCAAGTCCAGAACCAGGGGCCACAATCTTAGAATAAAGGGGAGGTCATTTAGGACTGAATTGAGAAAAAACCTTTTCACCCAGAGAGTTGTGAATTTGTGGAATTCCCTGCCACAGAGGGCAGTGGAGGCCAAATCACTGGATGGACTTAAGAGAGAGTTAGATCGAGCTCTAGGGGCTGGTGGAATCAAGGGATATGGGGAGAAGGTGGGCACGGGTTATTGATTGGGGACAATCAGCCATGATCATAATGAATGGCGGTGCTGGCTCGAAGGGCCGTATGGCTTCATCCAGCACCTATTTTCTATGTTTCTATTGTCATGCTGTATAGTGAACCGCCAGGTGTGAGTTTTAAGGCATTTGTTTGAACTTGAGGAAATAAGGTGTCTATACACTTCAGAATTCAATATGCTACTACCATCAGCAATTGTATCATCAATGACGATAAGTCAGCCAGTACCTTCAGCAGCCGTACATGCCCAGGCCATATCACCCCACCACCGTGTTTCACAGATGAGGTGGTATGCTTTGGATCTGGGGCAGTTCCTTTTCTCCTCCATACTTTGTTCTTGCCATCACTCTGATATAGGTTAATCTTCGTCTCATCAGTCCACAAGACCTTTTTCCAGAATTGTGGTTGCTCGTTTAAGTACTTGGCAAACTGTAACCTGGTCATCCTATTTTTGTGCCTAACCAGTGTTTTGCATCTTGCAGTGAGTGTAGCCTCTGTATATCTGTTCATGAAGGCTTCTGCGGACAGTGATCATTTACATATCCACACCTGACCTGAGTGTTTCTGATCTGTCGGACAGTGTTTTTAGGGATTTTTCTTTCTCATAGAGAGAATTCTTCTGTCATCAGCTGTGGAGGTCGTCCTTGGCCTACCAGTCCCTTTACGATTAATAAACTCACCAGTGCTCTATTTCTTCTTAATGATGTTCCAAACAGTTGATTTTGGTAAGTCTATGGCTCGGCTAATGTTTTTAACAGTTTTAATCTTGTTTCTCAGTCTCATAATGGCTTCATTGACTTTCATTGGCACAACTTTGGTTCCTCATGTTGATAAACAGCAATATAGGTTGCCAAAGATGATGGAAAGACTAGGTGCTGAGAGATCTCTTATACCTGCATTAAGGAGGCTATAAAACACAACTGAGCAATTACAAATGCCTATGAAGCCATGTGCCCATACATTATGGTGCCCTGAAATGAAAAGACTGTATAAACACAACTGTAATTTCTACATGGTGAAACCTAAATGTCTAAAAATGGCCTTTAATAAAATCTGACTATATGCGCTTTAACCACATGTGATTTTTTTCTATTACACATCTTAAATTGTGGTGTACAGAGGAAATAAATAAATGATAGGTCTTTGTCCCAAACATTATGGAGGGCACAAGCTGGAGGATATCTGTCAGTTAGTTTAGCTATTATATGACGATTAATTTCCATTTCACTAGCTGTTATTTAAATGAATTACCATATTGCTATCATGAGGCATTGGAAAAAGAACATCTTGTATTCTGCATAAGGAATTGCTGAAAATGAACAGATCCATCTTAACAATGCAAGCAAATTTTAGCCATGTTCATTTTTGTCATCCTTTGACCAAGTTCAAGTTCAAATTCACATTTATTGTCACATGCACCAATTAAGGTACAATGGAATTTGATTTACCATACAGCCACACAATCAAAAATATCACAATACACGATAGAATATAACATGAACATCCACCACAGTGGAAGCACCATTCTTCACTGTGATGGAAGGCAATAACGTTCAGTCAGACCCCCTCCTTTGTTCATCCATGGTTGGGGCCAAGCACCCTCCGCAGTCGGCACTACGGACGGACCGATGTTCAGGCCCTCTCGTTGAGATGCTCAAAACTCCGTCGTCAGGACGGGCGGACACTCCGCGGCTTGGAGGTCCCGAATCGGCCGCTTCCTACTAGAGACCGCAGCTTCACGATGTTATAGGCCGCAGGCCGGCGGTAGGAGCTCTTCTCCGGAGACTAAAGTTATTGAAAAGATTACCAAAATGATACATCTGAATTTACAGTGAATTGATTCCTTTGTGATTTTTTTTGTGGGACATGCCAAGGAAATAAATTATCAGATTACATACAAGATTACATACAAAAAATTCTGATGAAAAGAAATGAAATTGAAATCAGCAGAGACACTTTCGGATATAAATTAGTTCATGGAAAAATTCACAAACTATGATGGAGAGTTGGAGAGTTATCAGGTGACATAAAAAATGTGTGCACACCTTAGGGGGTGGGGGGGGGGGGGGGGGGGGGGGGGGAGATTGGGGGTGTTGTTCCCAAAGTCTGAATTTATCCCATAGCCAATGTTACTAAAACTGATGATGTGGCATTTGTGCAGTACTATTAGTGGGATCTAGCTAGTCACAGGCTGGGTCCACAAATGGGGGGTGTCGGGGAAAGTGTGAGGTGGTGGGGGGGTTGAAGAATGGGAGAACGGAGGGAGATAGGGAGAAGGGGATGTGAGGGGAGGGTGTAGTGGATAAAGGGGAGAAGCGTGGAGCAGGGAGAAGGGAGAGGGAGACTCCGCCCATTTGTGGACCCAGCCTGTGACAGCTAGGGCTAGGGTTAGGGATCGGGCTAGGGCTTGGGTTAGGGTTCGGGTTTGGGTTTCCTCCCGCATGCCAAAGGCGCACAGGTCTGGATAAATTGTCCGTGGCGTGTGTGGGATAATGTGTGGGGGATCGCTGGTTGCAGGCTGGGTCCACAAATGGGGGGGGGGGGGTGTCGGGGAAGGGGGGGGGGGAGGTGGAGAATGGTAGAAGGGAGGGAGAGGAGGAGAAGAGGATGTGAGGGGAGGGGAGTAAGGGGGATAAGGGAGGAGAAGGGAGGAAGGGGGAGAAAGGAGGAAGAGGGGGGAAGGGAAGAAGGGGGGGAGAGGGGATGGAAGAAGGGTAGGGGGGAGTGGAGGAGGAGGGATGGGGGCGGGAGGGGGGGAAGAGGGGAGAGGGGAGTTCAGTCTACACTCACTAAATCCATCCCTGTGAAAAGAGACGGTGATCGGATCTGGAAGCAGACCAATACATCTATAAATAAAACTGAAGGACTTTTCAGTTGCACAATTGATTTTATAGTATTAATTTTAATATATTAATGTTTAAAATCCATGCATTAAAGGAAGAATATTTTACACCCCATCTGTGGTCCCTAACCCCAACCCTAACCCTAACCGGGCGTCACCCACAGGACAGCATACGTCAGCGTGTGACAGGGTGCACACCATGATGAGACACCCAAATGTCGCCCCAGGATTTTGAACTTTCCAAAATCCTGGGGCGACATGGAGGCACCGCGCGTAACCGCGCATCACTGCATGCTTCACCACGCCTCTTTTTCGGCTGTCGCCTAAATGTCACCCAAATTACGCCCATGTGGGTCATGCCCTTTAGTCCAACCTTTGATGTCTACCTTCGATTTAAACCAGCATCAGCACTTCTTTCCTACATATGTATTGAATGAAGCAATGCCCATCATTCTTAAAGGAACAGAAGTCTCATGTGCTGTTGGTGTTCATTCTGCTCATTCCTTGTTGTAAGTTAATACACAGCTTGAACAGCAATAAGAGATGACATGGAAATTTAGAGACGGAAAAGGGCACCTGTTTCCGAGTATTTGCTCTGACAATACAAGCAGAGAGCTCTTCCAAGCATGGTGCCTTCACTGTCAACACCCAAAGATCCGGTGACGTTGCCAAAGTAAATCCAACGGCCTCATAGGTGCAATCAAGATGTGTGAGCACAAAACCCACCCACCAGAACTGAACAACTACCTACACTCACTGTTCTATGAACCATAGCTTCATCACTCACTCACTCAACACTTTCTATCAACCAATTCTCTACGAAACAGTCAAATAGCTTTCACATACCAGCATGAGCCTTGTTTTATTAGCACTTAGAAAAATGGAGAAAGCAGCTATGGGGGGAGGGGGGTGTGGGGGCAGGGAGGTTGTGGGGGGGAGGGGTGTGGGGTGTGGTGTGTGGGCGGGGTGGGAGGAGGGTGTGAGGGCGGGGGGGTATGTGGGCAGAGGGGGTAGGGGGATGTGGGGTGATGTGGGGGAGCGGGGGTGTGGGCGGGGGGGTTGTGGGGGGAGGGGGTGTGTGGGCGCGGGGGTTGTGGGGGGAAGGGGGAGTGTGGGTGGCTGGGTTGTGGGGGGAGGAGGGTGTGTGGGCGGAGAGGTGTAGGGGAGGTGGGTGTGTAGGCAGGGGGGTTATGGGGGGAGGGGTGGTGTGGGCGGGGGCGGGTTGGGGAGTATGGGCTTGGGGGGGGTTGTGGGGAGAGAGCTTGGAGAAAAGACGGGGAAGAGCCATGGGGGAGAGCGGGGTATGAAGGGGGAGGGGGTCAGGAGCAAGCAAGGGGGACCAGAGGGGTGGGCTGGAGCTGGCGATGCGATGGGGACTCACAGCGGGAGCTGGTACCTGGTCGTTCTCCTCTGCTGGGATCAGAGTCACCGCGCCGGGCTAGGCTTGGTTAGGCTAGGCTGACTTGGGCCACTTCCAGTCCCTCCGATATTGTGTCCGGTTGGAGGCATCCACCGGCCATCCAGGGCATCCCACAGCTCCAGTGCGATGGCGCAGCAAGGGGCGGACCGCCCTGTGGAGTGTCAGGCGAAGAGACTAATCCACGCGGCGCTGACTGTCAGGAGAGGAGATCGATCTGCGCACACGTGGTTTTTTAAGATTTGTAAACCTCGCTAACTTTTACAATAGAGCGCTAATCGGGATGGAACTTTGTGCTCTCGGAGTACAGGATAACAGTGAGTGATCTAGCAAAAAAAAATTGTAGCGCTATCGTGTACCGTTTTTGCGCAAATAGTAAAACCACGCAAACCAGAAGATAACAAGATCAGAGTTTTAGTTATGTATAGATAGATATTTCCATGAAGGAAGACAAATGTTTGGGAAAGCGGATCTGAAGGTGGTGATGTTTCCACACACTCGCCAACTTGGTTCTTCTTGACAAAGGTGTTGACAGATAAATTGCTTTCAAATTAAAATATATTCCAACAAGCTTCCAATTAGTGCATTGTAAATGGTGAAAAAGCTTTGAGGTTTCATGGGGAAAATTACTGACTGAAGAATATCCTGTTTTTAGCCTGTTCTTGCAGCTACAGTATTTATATGGTAATTCCAGGTGAATTTCTGATGAATGGTGATCTCCCAGGGTGTTGATGGTGGGGACGCACCAATGAACGATATGATCATGTTCTGTCACTTTAGTGACAGGAATATTGCTTATATTTTATCTGCCACAGCCTGATTATTGTCTAGGATTTGCTGTGTGCATATTTGGGTGCTTCAATAGACAATAGACAATAGGCGCGGGAGTAGGCCAATCGGCCCTTCAAGCCAGCACCGCCATTCAATGCGATCACGGCTGATCATCCCCAATCAGTACCCTGTTCCTGCCTTCTCCCCATATCCCCTGACTCTGCTATTTTTAAGAGCCCTATCTAGCTCTCTCTTGAGAACTGAGCATCCAGAGAACCTGCCTCCACCGCACTCTGAGGCAGAGAATTCCACAGACTCACCACTCTCTGTGAGAAAAACTGTTTCCTCGTCTCCGTTCTAAATGGTTTACTCCTTATTCTTAAACTGTGGCCCCTGCTTCTGGTCTCCCCCAACATCGGGAACATGTTTCCTGCGTCTAGCATGTCCAAACACGTAACAATCTTATGTGTTTCAATGAGATTCCCTCTCATCCTTCTAAACTCCAGCATATGACAGTCCCGCCATCCCAGGAATTAACCTTGAAACCTATGCTGCACTCCCTCAATAGCAAGAATGTCCTTCCTCACATTAGTGGACCAAAACTGCACACAATACACCAGGTGTGGTCTCACTAGGGCTCTGTACAACTGCAGAAGGACCTCTTTGCTCCCATATTCGATTCCTCTTGTTATAAAGGCCAACATGCCATTCGCTTTCTTCACTGGACCCCCAGATCCCGTTGTACTTCCCCTTTTCCCAATTTGACACCATTTATATAGTAGTCTGCCTTCCTGTTTTTGCTGCCAAAGTGCATAACCTCCGATTTATCCGCATTAAACTTCATCTGCCATGCATCTGCCCACTCCCCCACCCTGTCCAAGTCACCCTGCATTCTCATAGCATCCTCCTTACAGTTTACATTGCCACCCAGCTTTGTGTCATCTGCAAATTTGCTAATGTTACTTTGAATGCCTTCATCCAAATGATTGATGTATATTGTAAATGGCTGCGGTCCCAGCACCGAGCCTTGCGGTACCCCACTAGTCACTGCCTGCCATTCTGAAAGGGACCCGTTAATCCCTACTCTTTGTTTCCTGTCTGCCAACCACTTCTCTATCCATGTCAGCACTCTACCCCCAATACCATGTGCCCTAATTTTGCCCACTAAAACTAATCTCCTATGTGAGGCCTTAGCAAAAGCTTTCTGGAAGTCCAGGTACACTACATCCACTGGCTCTCCCTTGTCCATTTTCCTAGTTACATCTTCAAAAAATTCCAGAAGATTAGTCAAGCATGATTTCCTGTTCGTAAATCCATGCTGAATCGGACCGATCCTGTTACTGCTTCATTTGCAAAGATGATACATGATCGACTGTGCTTCCTACAATTTCTGGATTTCTTTCAGATTTCCAGCACCAGCAAATCTTTGATTTTGATTTTTTGTCAAATTTGTGTCCAATTAAATTTGTTTTATGACCTTTGAACATAGTTACTTCTACTTTGCCAGTCTATGATGTGTATTTATTGGCACAAACATGCAATTGATGAATTTTATTTTTCTGCTGCAGTCTATTGTTCTACAAACACTGAACGATTAACACCTTGGAAGAAGGCCAATTGGCCTTCTGAGTCCATAAAAGTTCTATGTAAAAACAAACTCCTTTCTTGTTGCTTGGACACAGAACATAATTTTCACCTGTAACAGTGGACAACCCCTCATGGATGAATTTGTAGCAATTAATTATTGATTCCAGCAGTTGCTAAAGCAGTACATTTTCAATGGGAGCATCCAGCCACAGGATTTCTAAGCTGTGATTGTGGCGAGACATCCACACATTCTGAAGAAGGATCTCGTCCCGAAACGTCACCCATTCCTTCTCTCCGGAGATGTTGCCTATCCCACTGAGTTACTCCAGCATTTTGTGTCCACCTTCCACACATTAAAAGATGAGTTGGGCTGCTTACACTGTTCCAGCAACAACTGCTTGCATTAAGAAATTCACATAACACATGCAATTTTTCAAAGAGAAAATAGATATGAACAACAAATAACGTCAAGGCACCTAAGGAGAATTTGGAGCGGGTTATCAAAATCTTTGAAAAAAAAAGGGAGGTCTGAGGAAGACTAAAGGTAGAGAGGCAAAGAGGTTACACAGGAGAATTCCAGAGCTTAGGACCGTGGTTGAAAGTCCAACCGTCACATTTGGAGCACTCAACCAACAGCTGGGAAGAAACTGTTCCTGCATCTGGAGGTAAAATAATGCGTTTTCACACATATGTACCTCTTCTCTGATGGGCGATTGGAGGAGAGGGAGCGTCCGGGGTGAGATTTGTCCTTGATTATGCTGGAGCCCTTGCCGAGGCAGAGAGTGGTGTAAATGGACTCAATGAAAGGGAGGTTGGTTTGCTTGAAGGCCTGTGTTGCGTTCATAATTCTCTGCAATTTCTTGCCGTCTTAGCTGAAGCTGTTCCCAAACCATGCTGTGATGCATCCCAATAAAATGCTTTCTACAGTGCATCTGTAGAAGTTGGTGAGTTATTTGGGACAGGTCCAAATCATGCCAAAGTATTATTAAAGTGACATGGAAAGGTAGAATCATCGGGACTGTAATTCTTACCACTTGACCAGATTACCTTGAAGCAAATATTTTAAGAGGATAGCTGACAAGCAAAAATAAAACCAGATAGAAATCTAAAACAAAAACAAAAAATGTTGACAACACTTAGTAGAGAAGACCTTTCATTTGAACTAAAATATTAACACAGAGGCAGAGTTGCAGACTCACAGCGTCAGGGACCCGGGTTTGATCATGACCACACGCACTGTCTGCACAGAGTTTGTACATTCTCCCTGTGACTGCAGTGGTTCTCTCCAGGTGCTCCAGTTTTAATCCACATTGCAAAGATATACAGGTTTGTAGATTAATTGAAAATTTTGTACATTGCTTCTAGTGTGTAGGATGCGAAACTGGGATAACATAGAACCAGTGTACTGGTCATCGTTTGTTGGCATGTATAAGGTGGGCCGAAGGGCCTCTTTCCATGCTGTATCTCTAAACTAAACTCAGTTTTCTCTCCTGACTTGCTGAGTATGTCCAGCATTAAAAATGAATAAAATTTGGACGATGAGGAGAGTTTGCTTTAGAGTGCAAGACTGAGCCCTCTGCAGGTTTCAGATGCACACAATGGTTGTAGCTTTGGCATTACTGCATACAGCTAGTGGACTCCATGCATATGTTTGTCATATGCTTGGTAGAACCTGAACAAATATCTCTAACTACACCAAAGAGATGATTGTTATTTTGGATAAAACTCATACATCTCACAAAAAAAATTACACTTCAATATGTTAATAGACAATAGACAATAAGTGCAGAAGTAGGCCATTTGGCCCTTTGAGCCAGCTCCGCTATTTACTGTGATCATAACTGATCATCCACGTTCAGTACCCCGTTTCTGCCTTCTCACCATATTCCCTGATTCCGCTATCTTTAAGAGCTCTATCCAACTCTCTCTTGAAAGTATCTGGAGAATTGGCCTCCACTGCCTTCTGAGGCAGTGAATTCCACAGATTCGCAACTCTCTGGGTGAAAACCTTTTTCCTCATCTCCGTACTAAATGACCTACTCCTTATTCTTACTGTGGCCCCTGGTTCTGGACTCCCCATACATCGGGAACATGTTTCCTGCCTCTAACGAGTCCAATCCGTTAATAATCTTACATGTTTCAATGAGATCCCTTCTCATCCTTCTTAATTCCAGAGTATACAAGCCCAGCCGCTCCATACTATCAACATATGACAGTCCCACAAACCCGGGAATTAACCTCATGAACCTACACTTCACTTCTCGACCTTGACCTGCAGTGCACATATAAACATAGAAACATAGAAAATAGGTGCAGGAGTAGGCCATTCGGCCCTTCGAGCCTGCACTGCAATTCAATATGATCATGGCTGATCATCCAACTATATGCATATCAATAAAGTAATCAAATCTCTGATTTTATAGGGATAGGTTTATTTTAATCATATAAACATCATTGCCTATGACAACACCTGGCAGGGTTGCAGCATTTCTCCCACTCTGAATGGCATATCCAGTCCTTCCCTGTAATACTCTGTTGGCTCCGGAAGGGGGCAAGGACTCGGAGTTACTAGCAGGTGCAGTCGGTTTGATAAATTATGATAACAACAGAGTACCGATCTACAGCTAGTCTCGGTTGGCTGCTAAAGGGAGCAGCCTGACAACCCCAAGTCGGGGAAAAGTCATAGCCAAGTCTTAGGACATCTATGGCAGATGTGATTGGGCGTTTGTCCCAATTAGAACATCTGACGAATCAAATTACAACACAAGGAATGCTCCGGGTTACGCAGGCATATCAAGCAGCAGCTCCTGGTTCAGGGTTGCAATTTTCCTCCCACTCAGATGAAAGAAGTGATGGAGATAGAGCCATATATATTATGCTCCTTGTTTTGGAAGCATGCACAGGCAGTTCAAGTCATATGCCTGTAGCTGCCTTGGTTTCAGGGGTCATATTTTCCTTCCACCTGAAAAACTATTGGAGACAAAATATGCTTGGTGTTATGGAGCATGCACAGACAGTCCGAGGCATACGGATATGGCAATGCCTGGTTCAGGGTGCAATTTTTCTCCCACTCTAAGAGAGTGTCAGAGATCAGTACGGACTGACTCCAAACATGACCCCGAATATGACTAGGTGCCGGGATTCCATGCTTAATACATGATGTGCGACAATCGCATGAGGAAATGCTGTGTGCTCTTGTCTCTAAAATTGCTGTTCCCTCAGGGACGGACAAACCACTACAAGAGAAGTTGGCCAGCGGCATCCGCTATCTAACAGAAATAACAAGCATGATGGACAGGGTCTGCAAATGGAACTTCACTGAAGTTCCAACAAAATAAATCAACCTGGGGTGAGAGACACTGGTAAGTAAGGTCTCGTTATTAACCTCCATAAACTCCAAAATGGAACAGTCTGTTGGCCCAGGTTGGGTTTACTGCCAGCATGGGCTGTCTAGTCATTTTTTCACTGTCTCTGGGACAAGATCAGGTTGGTGTGGAGACATTGGCAAGGTGCCTTGCACAGCAACCTCTGCAAGTTCCAAGTAGGAGCAATTTGATTACCCTGGATCTGGGTAGACCATCATGGAACTGGCTGGCCATATAAGTCATAGAGACCAGAGAAGCACTGCTTTATCATCTATGAGAGGTTATCAGACTGCTCAATAGAATAAAGTAGTTGAAGTTTTTCTCAAACATATGGGTTATTTCTCCTCAGTTCGTAGAATTACTGGTTTATTGGAATCATCATTGCCATCCTCCCTGGGACAGGTAGTAACCAGCAGGAAGCTCATCTGGCATATAATATAACTTTACCTGACCCGCAGGTTCATGTTCTGAATCAACAATGTATTCATAATAGTCCATAGGCCCTCAATACCAATATTCCTGATTGAGTGGAGGGTCAAAGAGATTGTGTTATGCACTCTGGCAACTTGGACATGAGGTTTCCGCCAAAGGACTGCGAGGTAATTCCTCATTCAGCCTTGCATTATACTAATCTCCACTGAAGGAACGCGCTATGTATTCATGGTGACTCTTAGTCAAGAGTTGAAGGGAACTCGTATTCCCATATCTAAGGGAGACTGTGGTTTCAGCTCTAGTCATTAGCAGCTGATTATATATTATCAGCAGACATGTATGAATAACTAGATAATGCATCTTCCATGGGTAGGAAAGCCAAACAATTTCCGTCCATAGGATCAACAGAGGAACAACGGTTCCGAGTGCAATCAGTGACAACTCATCCGAGAATGAGTGGTCGGGCCAAGGACTAGATTGGTATATTTATTAACATTACAGAAATATGGTGCAGGCTGAATCAGGGTTAGCATTAGGCTAATCAAATTGTGGGTTTACTTGCCCAGTTTAAGATGGATGATTAGGTGTCTGCAATTTAACTTACTCAGAGAATCGATCTTGTAGTTGCATACTCTGTCATATCTATACACATAATGCACAGATTCTGCTGTTTTAATAACAAAGCTAATGGTGAAAGCCTGTGCTGCCCTTCTCAGATTAAAGGGCATTATGTCATCGAGTTTTAGGTAATAAGCAAAATTGCAACTGATAAAACTTATGGGTTGTCGGTAGATATCTTTTGCGATATTACAAATGAGGCAACATGAAATTGTACTTTTGCGATATTACAAATGAGGCAACATGAAAACAGTACCAATTTGCTTATTCAATCACGCCATGATAGGGGCTGAAGCAACTCTTATTTACTCAGTCACGAGTGACGGCTGGGACAGCCTGTCTTCTCGGGCAGCTAGCTCTGCTCGATTGTATGAGAAGCTTGTGAACAACATATGTGAGTCAATTTTATACAGAAGTAACAGAGGTTTGTGTGGCTTCCAGTTTGAGCCTAGAGAAACTTTATGGGATAGCACAATTGACATTGCTTGTGCTGCTTTATCATTTCTGTAATACCAGAAGTGGGACGTAGATGATTGGTTCTTCATCCGCTATTCTCTAACGTTATGCAGGGTGTCTTTTATTTGCCCACTCTAATAGCTTGCACTCATTGTGATGTGCGATGTATATCAGTAAATTGTTATGCAACTATTCCTCAAGATTTTCCTAATGGGACCAGTAACTTAAGATGATTATGCTTTCAGCAGCTGATCTCAGCATAAAGAACACAGCCTTTACTCAATCTCTGGCTTAGTCTCCACGTCATACTGACATAAGGGTAGCTTGTTATAGAAATAATCTAAATAGCAAATGAGCAGGATTACGTACATTTGAGGTTGACAGCATACCCACCAGAGCAGAGATGAAAGAATGTCATTAGGTATACAAGTGCACTCAGTTGCTAGCAAAGGTTATGCGCCACTCAGTGGAAATCCAATGGACTGGTGTGTAGTACGTAACGGAACATCACGGCAGCCATTTCGGCGGACTGCCTCCCTCTGTGTAATCTGCTCCAAAGCTACAGAACAGTTGTAAGCAAAGATGATAGAGGAGCAAGATGCATTAGAAAGTTATTAAATTTATTTGTAATAGATCTTTACTTACCTCTCGATCCCTCTCTATCCCCTCTCTTTTCGCTATCTCCCTCTCCCCCGTCGATCTTTCACTCCCTTCCCTTTTCTCGATCTTTCTCTCCCTCTCTTCTCTCGATCCCTCTCTCTCCCTCTCTTCTTTCGATCTTTCTCGCCCTCTCTTTCGATCTCTCTCCCCTCTCTTTTCTCGATCTTTCTCTCCCTCTTCTCTCTCCCCCCCTTCTCTCTCCCCCTCTTCTCTCGATCTCTCTTTCCCCTCTCTTCTCTCGATCCCTCTCTCTCCCTCTCTTCTCTCGATCTTTCTCTCCCTCTCTTTCGATTTCTCTCTCCCTCTCTTCTCTCTCCCCCCCTCTTCTCTTGATCTTTCTCTCCCCTCTCTTCTCTCGATCCTTCTCTCTCCCTCCCCTCTCCCCCTCCCTCCCCTCTCCCCCTCCTTCCTTCCCTCCTTCCTTCCCTCTCTCTCCCTCCCCTCTCCCCCTCCCTTTTCCCTCTCCCCTCTGTTCTCTCGATCCCTCTCTCCCCTCTCGATCTCTCTCTCCCCTCTTCTCTCGATCTCTCTCATAGAAACATAGAAACATAGAAATTAGGTGCAGGAATAGGCCATTCGGCCCTTCGAGCCTGCACCGCCATTCAATATGATCATGGCTGATCATCCAACTCAGTATCCCGTACCTGCCTTCTCTCCATACCCTCTAATCCCCTTAGCCACAAGGGCCACATCTAACTCCCTCTTAAATACATCCAATGAACTGGCCTCAACTACCCTCTGTGGCAGAGAGTTCCAGAGACCCACCACTCTCTGTGTGAAAATAAATCTTCACGTAGTCACTCTCGTGATTTTCCCTCTCTCCCCTATCTTCTCTCGATCTCTCTCCCCTCTCGATCTCCCTCCCTTCCCTCTCCCCCTTCCTTTTCCCACTGTTCCCCCATTTCCCTCGCATCTTTCCTCCCCAGCCCCCACCTTTGCGTAGTTTCCCTTGCATTGCATTGTACAGCTTCCCTTGTATTGCTTTAGCACACACTGTGCACACGATTACAGGCACACACATTCATATAAATATATGGTGGGACAGATAGAAGAGCTTATTAAAATCTTCTTACAAAGACCATTATGTAATTTATTTCTATCCTCTTTTGGGCCTAAGGCATAGCAGGGCTGCCAACTCTCACACAGAGGGAAGGGAGGGAGAGAGGGAAATCGAGAAGAGAGGAGAGAGAAAGAGATCGAGAGGGGAGAGAAAGAGATCGAGAGGGGAGAGAAAGAGATCGAGAGGGGAGAGAAAGAGATCGAGAGGGGAGAGAAAGAGATCGAGAGGGGAGAGAAAGAGATCGAGAGGGGAGAGAAAGAGATCGAGAGGGGAGAGAAAGAGATCGAGAGGGGAGAGAAAGAGATCGAGAGGGGAGAGAAAGAGATCGAGAGGGGAGAGAAAGAGATCGAGAGGGGAGAGAAAGAGATCGAGAGGGGAGAGAAAGAGATCGAGAGGGGAGAGAAAGAGATCGAGAGGGGAGAGAAAGAGATCGAGAGGGGAGAGAAAGAGATCGAGAGGGGAGAGAAAGAGATCGAGAGGGGAGAGAAAGAGATCGAGAGGGGAGAGAAAGAGATCGAGAGGGGAGAGAAAGAGATCGAGAGGGGAGAGAAAGAGATCGAGAGGGGAGAGAAAGAGATCGAGAGGGGAGAGAAAGAGATCGAGAGGGGAGAGAAAGAGATCGAGAGGGGAGAGAAAGAGATCGAGAGGGGAGAGAAAGAGATCGAGAGGGGAGAGAAAGAGATCGAGAGGGGAGAGAGAGCAATAGAGAGAAGAGAGGGTGATCGAGAGAAGAGAGGGAGATAGCAAGAAGAGAGGGAGATAGCGAGAAGAGAGGGGATAGAGAGGGATCGAGAGGTAAGTAAAGATCTATTACAAATAAATCTAATAACTTTCTAATGCATCTTGCTCCTCTATAATCTTTGCTTGCAACTGCTCTGTAGCTTTGGAGTGGATTACACAGCGGGAGATCGAGAGACAAAGATTATAGAGAAGCCTAGCTTCCCAATGATGTAGACGCCATAGTCGACGCCATCTCTGGTCCGCTAATATGGCGTCGACAATCACACATCTGATACTATGCCTTTTCCACTGAGTGGCGCATCTTGCTCCTCTATAATCTTTGGTCGCTAGTGCCTATGAAATGGAAGATAGTTATTTTGTTTCAATAGCCTCAAGATATTGCTGATGGCGCATTAGCAGCCAATACAATGGATTTCCCTTTCATCATACAGCATGAGGTTTACATAGTGCAGGTTAATAAATTATAACATTTGGTGGAATATGCAGATAGAATTATGCACATTGTGGCATAAGTTATTGTCTAACTCAACAGTCTATTGGGACTACAGACCAGTTTAGAGCAATGGCCATGTATGCGAGTTAGCATCATAATATTAATAGCTCATGTTTTCCCCCACCATTTATGGTTTATCTGTTTAAGTGTTTCACTTTAACTTCAAACGGTAAGTTCTCGTTTAATCTTACTATTTTATTTCAAAATCACGAGAGTGACTACGTGAAGATTTCAAAGCTCTGTGGTTTCATGCAGTGACACAATCTATCACAGAGCTTTGAAATCTTCATGTAGTCACTCACGTGACTTTGAAATAAAATAGAAAGATTAAATGAGAACTTACCGTTTGAAGTTTGATCTTTATTTTATGAGAAGTTGAAGTGAGGGATTACATGCCCTCCACTCCCAACCCTATTCTCTTGAAGATTATTCGGTAGTTCTAGCCTTTCATCTTTCTATAGCCTAGGTCAGCAACTATTCTGTGGTTTCATACAGCTATTTTGAAGATTGACGCGCATGTGGGCTGGCGGGCTTCTGCATGTAATCCCTCACTTCAACGTCTCATAAAATAAAGATCAAACTTCAAACGGTAAGTTCTCGTTTAATCTTTCTAATTTCCTCTCCTCTACAACACTCCCCAGGACCCTACCATTCACTGAGTAGGCCCTGCCCTGGTTTGACTTCATAAAATGTAACACCTCCTGCTTACCTGCATTAACTTCCTCAGCCCACTCGCACAACCAAACAAGACCCTGCTGTAATTTTTGATAACCATCTTCACAATCTACGATACCACCACTTTAGTTTTATCTACAAACTTACTCATCATGTCTTGCACATTTTTGCTGAGATCTTGGAGTCGGATAATATTGTATACTGCTGCATACCCTTGCTTCTTTGTGAGTGCCATATGAGACAGAAGTCTCTTGAAAATTACTGAAAGCAGTACCAATGGGTTTCAAGAGTTTTATGACTTTTATAATTTTGTTTAAAACCTTAAATTCTCTGATAACTTTTCACAAATACAATTTCTTCAGTTTTTCCCCCCTAATTACAGTAAAATCCTACCAAGTCCATGATATATATATATATATAATATAGAGCAGGCAGTTCAGTAGCTGAACAGTGAATGGCTGGATGTATTATATCTCAACTAGACCATTCTTAACAAATAACAATTTAAATCACATACATTTTACCAATAGTTTGGTGTAAAAACTCCTTCCGTCCACCAGAGTGATTCCACAGCCTTTTGAGCTCTGTTTTCCCTTTAGTTAATGAATCAAGTTCTAAATTGCTTTAATTTTTTTTCGAAAGAGTCAGGTTGTCTACGGAAATACATTGAAAACCACAGGGCTTTCTATAAAGATTATAAAAATTATTGAAGGATAACAAATTGTGGCTATAGATGCTCTGTGAAAGGGCCAACTCTCACTCCAATCCGAATTTTTCCCAATTTGTTCCTCGAGTAATTATCAAGTCCTTTGAAATCTATTTCTGAATATGCTTCCACAGCCACATCAGCAATGCATTTTTGATCTAAACAATATACAAAGTCCTGGAAGCACACTTTTAACTGAAAATCATTAAAATCATCTTTGCTATAGTTTTGTTCTCTTTCCCATAAACATGCTTCATCCTGCTTTATCTCCTTATTAACACTCCTGACCTTGGCACATCAAAGACTTCTAGTACCACTTCAAATGCTTTCTTCTCTCACCTGACAGCTGTCCTTTCATTTTAAGTTGCTACTTAGCAAGCAGAAGCTTCATTTTATGACCCTACTTACTGAAGCAAGGAAATCACCGGCTACAGCATCTATTGTCCACTCATCAATTTTAGCAGTCACATAGAACGGTCATTAGATTCTGATCACTAAAATTGCTCGGATGGCTGAGATTTATTCAAAGCATATTACTCTTCACTTGACCATGGATCATTATCATACAATAATGTATAAGGGAGATGCACAATTGCATATGAAATTTACAGGCAGAATCAGACAAACTGGTCCAATAAGTCTGCACCATTCATAATCTACCTAGAAGGGCAGTAAATGAACATTATACATGCTACCCTGTATTATAGATTCAACATCTCATATAGTCCTTTACTGTAGCTTCAAGTGGTTGGCTCTTATGTTTTTGGCATGCCTGATGCTGCTCGCTGGATTCCATTTTCTTCTATGAACCAGGATTGATCCTAATAGCAAAGTGAAGTTGTTGTCAGGCCAATGTACTCACATTAATTTTGGTTCAGTATATTTCTGTTACTGCTGATTGCTCCACTACTTCCCACTTGTCCAATTTCAAATTACTAAATATGTCCCAATTCTTCTCAATTAGCGTAACTGTAGTACCACACAACATGATAGAAGATTTGTTCAGTATTAAAATTGAACTTTATCTCCACAAAGCAATGGTCATTCTGCAAATTCTCTCATGGATGGCTGCATCCGCCACAGGCAGATTATTGGGGATAAGGTTGAGTGAACTGATCCCTTGTATTGTTTCACTGACTACTAAAGTACTATCAGAAGGTGCCATCCTTTCAGTAGCATATTAATCCTAGACATTATCTGTCTTCCAGAGCTTTGTAAAATATTTCATACCATGATTTGAAGAGGATTTGGGTGTTTTTCCCCAATGAACTGACTAACATTTATACCATAATCACCATTGCTAAAACGAAAAAAATCTAAGCATTCTTATTTATGCTTGTCAGACTTTGCAATGCACACATTATCAACTGCCTCTCCCCATTAAACAAGGAACACATCAAAAAAATCACTTTAAAATCCCCTAAGGTGTTGAACATGAGACAAAATAAAGTTATTTCCTTTCTGCAAAGGCAGACATAGAGTCATAGCCATTCAACACAGAAACAGCCCTGTGGTCCAACTCATTCATGACGACCAAGGTGCCCCTTCTAAGCTAGTCCCACAAGACTACATTTGACCTTTATCCCTCTGAGTTTCCTACTTATATACCTGTTCAAATGTCTTTTAAATGTTGTTATTGTACCACTTCAACTACTTCCTCTGACAACTCATTCAATATAACCACCACCCTCGGTATGAAAACGTTGCCCTTCGGGTTCTTACTAAATCTGTTACCGCTCTCCATAAATCCATGCCCTCTGGTTCTTGATTCTCCTTCCCTGGGCAAAAGCCTCTGTGCATCAATCCTATGAATGAAGAAAGACTGGATAGGCTCAGCTTGTACTCGCTAGAATTTAAAAGATTGAGGGGGGATTATATAGAAACTTGCAAAATTCTTAAGGGGTTGGACAGGCTAGATGCAGGAAGATTGTTCCCGATGTTGGGGAAGATCATTGGCTATATTTAAGAGGGAGTTAGATGTGGCCCTCGTGGCTAAGGGGATCAGGGGCTATGGAGAGAAGGCAGGTACGGGATACTGAGTTGGATGATCAGCCATGATCATATTGAATGGCAGTGCAGGCTCGAAGGGCCGAATGGCCTACTCCTGCATCTATTTTCTATGTTTCTATGTTTCTTTGTTTCTATCTATTATCCTCGTAATTGTAATCATATCTATAAGATCACCCCTCAGTGCTGGAAGGAGTAGAGTCTTAACTTACCCAATCTCTCTATATAGCTCAGGATCTCAAGTCCAGGCAATATCTTTCTCTCACTCTTTCCAGCTTAAGGACATCTTTCCTATAGCAGGTTGATGAAAATTGAACACAATACTCAAAGTGTGGCCTCACCACCATATTTTACAACTGTAACATTACATCCTAGCTTCTATATTCAATTTCCTGACTGATGAAGGCTAGTGTGCCAAAAGCCTTCTTCACCACACTAGCTACCCATGATGCCATTTTCTCTGCCTCTGCTCTACAACACTCCCCAGGACCCTACTGTTTACTGTGAAGGTCCTGCCCTGGTATGACCAAAAATGTAACACTTCACACTTATCTGAATTACTTGTACATTCTCATCCAAATCATTAGATATAGAAAATAAACAGCAATGAGGCCAGCACTGATCCCTGAGGCACAACACTAGTCACAGGTCCCCAGTCCAAAAAATAACCTTCCACCACCGTACTGTGTTTACTACCAAAAAGCCAATTCTCTATCCAGTTAGCTTGCTCTCCCTGGATCCCGTGCAATCTAAACTTACAAAGCAGCCAATCATGCGGAACCATATCAAAGGCCTTGCTGAAGTCCACAAAGACTATATCTATGGACCTGCCCTTGTCAACCTTCTTGGTTACTTCAACAATCTTAATCAAATCTATGAGATACAACTCTTCACGTACAAAAGCATGCTGACCATAATCACTCCTGCTCTTTCAAACTATGCATTTCTTATCCCTCAGAATCTTCTCCAGAAACTTTCTCACAGGTGTTAGGCTTACTGGTCTATCGCTCCCAGGTTTTACTCTGCAGCCCTGCCTAGGCACCATCCAGTCTTCTGCACCTCACTTGATTATTCATATATCTCAGCAAAACTCCTGCAATTTCTTCTCTAGTTCCCTGCAGTATCCTTGGATATATCGGATCGGGCCCGAGAAATTTATCTACCTTCAAACTTCATGGGACGTCCAACACCTCTTCAATTATAATATGGACGGTCCTCAAGATACCTCCATTAACTTTCTCACGTTTCCCAGACTTCATGTCTTTCTCTGCAGCAAAAACAGAGAAGAAATATTCACGGAGGATCTTGCCCATCTCCCGCAACTCCACACATAAATGACAACTTATTTTCTGAAGGACGCTATTCTCTCTCCAGTTATCCTTTTTCCCTCAATACACATAAAACCTCTTTAGATTCTCCTTAATCTTATCTGCCAGATCTGTCTCATGCCCCCCTTTTCTGTCCTGATTTCCTTAAGTATGCTCCTTAATTCTCATTACTCCTCCAGGGATACACCAGATACCAGCTGCCCCGACCTCCTTCTTTATCCTGACCAGAGCCTTAATTTCCTTTGTCATCCAATTCATTACTCTTACTCTTCACTATAAAAGGAACATGCATACCTTAATCTCACACTCTGACAGTTATAAAAGCAACCCAATTTCCATACGTCCCTTCACAAGCAACCTACAGCAATCAACTTTTATAAGTTCCTTCCAAATACATCAAAATGCTAAGATTAAATGAGAACTTTCGAGTTTGAAGTTTGATCGTTATTTTATGAGGAGTTACGATGAGCGATTGCGTGAAGAAGGCCGTCCCCACGCATGCGCGTCAATCTTCAAAGCAGAGCAGAGTTGTTGAACTAAAATAGTAAGATTAGAGTTGACTAGAACTTACAGAAAGATCTTTATGTTACAAGGGTCGGGAGTGGTGGGCACGTAATCGCTCATCGTAACTCATAAAACGTTAGTGACTACGTGAAGATTTTGAAGCTCTGTTATTTCATGCCGAGGAACGAGTCCACGCGTTACAACTGCGTCAATTGACCAGGACGAGTGAGAAAATTAATGGATTAAAACATGACATGGTTAAACAATACCGATGCTTTAATAACAAAAGAAATTAACAGTGACTCCTCTCACCCAGGGGGAAACTGTGAAACAGAACTTAAAACAGAATCAGCAAAAATCCCCAATCTGGCAATAGGCTTATTATAAAACCTTTGGTACATCCGCTTATTCGACCATCCCGCAGCCGCTAGAATGTGGTCGAGAGGGACGTCCATATCCCTTGCTGCTGATGTCGATGCAGCCCTGGTGGAATGAGGTTTAAAAGTGTCAGTGTCCATTCCTGCACACGCCAGACACTGTTTAATCCATCTAGAGATGGTCTGCACTGTAACCTTTTTATGAGGTTTAGTATAACTAACAAAGAAGGAGAGTTCCGAGCGTCTCAGGCTCTTAGTGACCTTTTTGTATTGAAATATGTGAGACACTACACACAATCATGGATCTGAGGAGTATGCTATAAAACTCAATTTGAGTCCATGTATCCCTGGCCTGCTCTGCTTAACGGGGTCATGAACAAAAAAGGTGATGTTATTACAAGATGTACCCATACTGTCCAGTCTGAGTTTTTGTAATGTCTGGAACCGTTGTGCTGAGGCCAGCGCCATGAGCATGACTACTTTGAGTGTAAGATGGTGCAGAGACAGAGATGCAGCTGGTGCCCACTGATGGAGCAGCGTGAGAACCACGCTCACATCCCATATGTGTGTGTACCTGGGCCTAGGGGGAGTGGAGTTAAAAATGCCCTTCATAAACTTAGTTGTTAAAGGGTGAGATCCTACCGTGTGGTTTGCTGATCCCAGCCATAAATAATATGACAATGCACTGTTAATGGCACTGTAACTGAGCTTGTTATCATGAAAAAGTGACGAAAGAAAATCCAAAACATCCGTAATAGAAGCCATGTCATATGAAATATTAGAGCGTGAACAGTACATCTCGCATTTCCTTATGTGAGTGATGTACTGTTTCTGTGTGCACTTCCTCCAGGCCACAGTGATGACATCTATTGTACGCTCTGAAAGCCCAAGCCCCTGGAACGGTCTCCTCAGAATCTGCAAACTAATACATTTATACGGTCATGAAGAGGGTGGGTTTCCCGTCACCGGGTGTACCAGCAGATTTCTGCTCTTGGGCACTGCCATAAACGGCTGTGTAATTAAAGCTAAAACCAGACGGAACCAATACTGAGTAGACCAGTCTGGTACTACCAATATGCCAGAGGCAGAGTCTTGCTCGATTTTGGCCAAACCTCGACTAATGAGGCAGAATGGGGGAAAACATACAAAAAATTCCCACCCCAGTATAGCGAGAGTGTATCTACTGCTTATGCCCCTGGGTCTGGCTCTCATGACACATAAATTGGTAACTGATGATTAAGCCTGGAAGCAAACAGATCAATGTCCGGTACACCATAACAAAGGACAATGTCATTAAACACTTTGTGATTCAACATCCATTCTTTGTTGTCATCAACCTCTCGTAACCTGGTGTCTGCCACCGTGTTATATCTACCTGGTAAATAGATAGCTGAAACCCAATACACCAGTGCCAGATGGTGTATTGGACAATTTATCACAGGATACAGACTTACTTCCACCCATGTGATTAATGTACGCTACTGCTGTAGTGTTGTAAATCTGAAGTTGGACATGTACATGATGCGTGTTAGTACAAAAAACCTTTAACCCATAGAGTGCTCCCAACAACTCTAAGTAGTTAATACCGTGGGACTGAAGCATCGATGATTCCTGCAGATCCCATCTGCCACCGCAGCTCGAGATGGTATCGGTAACACCCCAACCTAGTGCACTGGCATCAGTCTGCAGGATAACTGATGGTGTATCAACTAAAATAGTACTAGAACAACACTGAATATTGGTAATCCACCATTGTAACTCAGCCAGGGCTTCAGCTGGCAATTGCATGGGTGTATCTACCTTTATGCCTGTTCCTTTGCATGCTGTAAGTTTTGGTAGTGCAAAGGCCTGAACTGAGCAACTGGGAAAGCAACTAATTTTCCCATTATACTAGCCACATGTCTAATAGACGATTGATTATTTACAATGAGTTTCCTGCAGGCTTCAATTAACTCTAATTGCTTGCCCCCGAGGCAGAGTCACTGACATGTGTACTGAGTTAATGGTGAATCCCAAATAGTCAATTATTGTAGGTGGCACCAATTTAGACTTAACTGGATGGATTAAGAACCCCAGTTACTCGAAAATGAGTTTTGTAGCTGATCAGATAATTCAGCTATTCCAAAGTCCTCCCAATGACTAAGATGTCGTCCAAATATGCCATTACTATATGATGCTGTGCCCTGAGTAGTCTGGGGGCTGAGGTTAATCCATTAGGCAATGCTTTAAACCGCCACAACTGCTCCAACCAGTTAAACTTCAAAAATCCCCTGTGATCTTCATGAATGGCCACTGAATAGTAAGCATCTTCGAGGTCAATGCTCACCATGCAGCATCCCTTGGAAAGCAGTTGTTTGGCAGTGACAAACATTTCCATTTTTAAGTGTTTATACTGCACAAATGTGTTAAGCTCTGTCAAATCAAGGATAATTTGACATCCTCCTTTTGCCTAGTAAATATGTTGGACACAAACTGGTGAGGCTCACGACTCGACCTCTCATTTACCCCTTTCTTGAACAAAGACTCAAGTTTTCGTCGTGCACTCATACACGCCTGTTGTGAAAACACAAAAATACAGCTAGGTGTATGCAGAGTGGGTGGAGGCAAGTCAGAAATGAACTCAATTTGGAAACCTTGTATACTGTGCAGTATAAACGGATCAGATGTTATCCAATGCTATTCATGTAAGAAAAATTGCAATCTCCCCCCAACTTGTAATTGATCCATCGCAAGCTCACTTACCTTAGTGGTTACTGGCGGTATGGTCTCTGCTTCTGCCCACGAGGTCTGGGGGGTAGGGCTGTTGGAGGACGCCATCCCCGCATCTTGAACATGGCCCGGGCCCTGCCATAAAAAAGGCTTCTGTCCCTGTTGCTCAGAACCACGTCCATCATATCCGGCGAACCATCTGGTATGGAGAGGAGGGTAGGGGTACAGTCGCCAGAAAGATGATATCTTGGGAGGTGCCTTCATAAGGCCAACGGTTTTAACCTCCTCATCCATTTCCTTTACCTGCTTAGGCAGGTCTTCCCCGAATAGGAGGTTTGGGGGTTGGACATTCCCCAGCTTGCACAGCCCTGCACAGTCAGCGACCCTGATGGCGAATTCGGCGGCCGCCCACTGCCCGCAGGCCTGCGGTCTTCTGCAGCCGGTTTCGTCGCAGCTCGCCTCTTTACCTTGAACATGTTCTCCCAAAGTCCGATGCTGAAAGGTAAGCAAAAAAACCCCAAACCGGGAGCAACGCCCCTCAGCTAAGTTATGAACACTTACCTGAGCGTTTTAAAACTTACCGCTGGAAGGCGCGACGCGCCCGCCAGTCAGTCGTTGCGCAATGCATCAGACGTAATGACGCACATGCGGGGGGATGGCTTTCTTCACATAGTCACTCACGTGACTCAGAAGAAAAATTAGCTTTGCCCCAATATAGTCCCAATATAGCGTCACTGACGAGCCTTCACTGATGTCATCTCAGACTACTGCAGTGATGTTCCCTTAACCAGTAAGGTTCCCCTCTTTTTTTTTTAGCTCCATCTCATCTGCAGCACCTGGACTCTGGAATATTATTTTGCCAATCTTGTCTCTCCCTGGTTTCATCATGGCTATAACGTCCTGGTTGTACATGCCTATCTATGACCTGAGTTAATCTGCCAGTCATTTTTTATATTACCTCTACCTTAGGCTATCTTAATTTACAAATTAAGCAATTCTCCCTCACAAGATATATTACTATATCCACACACCAATTTCCTAATGAATCAAGAATGCTGATTTTTTTTCTCCTTGGGTTATTTTATTTTTTCATTTTTGTCCTTTGAGAATTTATTCAGTTGCTTTACTAACTCTTTATTGCTTCCCATGCAAAGGTTTCAGAGGTAACCTTTTCTTCTAGCTTGGCACTGGAATGCTTGAATCCTGTTTCAGTTACGCTCAGACGGAAGTAAAGAGGTTCTTCTGCAGTTGTATAGGGCTCTGGTGAGACCACATCTGGAGTATTGTGCACAGTTTTCACCTAATTTTAGGAAGGGCATCCTTGTGATTGAGGCAGTGCAGCAAAGGTTCACGAGGTTGATCCCTGGGATGGCAGGACTGTCATATGAGGAAAGATTGAAAAGTCTAGGCTTGTATTCACTGGAGTTTAAAAAGATGAGGGGGGGATCTTATAGAAACATTTAAAATTATAAAAGGACTGGACAAGCGAGATGCAGGAAAAATGTTCCCAATGTTGGGCGAGTCCAGAATCAGGGGCCACAGTCTTAGAATAAAGGGGAAGCCATTTAAGACTGAGTTGAGAAAAAAAATTTCACCCAAAGATTGTGAATTTGTCGAATTCCCTGCCACACAAGGCAGTGGAGGCCAAATCACTGTATGGATTTAATAGACAATAGAAAATAGACAATAAACAATAGGTGCAGGAGTAGGCCATTAGGCCCTTCGAGCCAGCAGCACCATTCAAATGTGATCATGGCTGATCATTCCCAATCAGTACCCCGTTCCTGCCTTCTCCCCATATCCCCTGACTCCGCTATTTTTAAGAGCTCTATCTCGCTCCCTCTTGAAAGCATCCAGAGAACCTGCCTCCACCACCATTTGAAGCAGAGAATTCTACAGACGAGAGAGTTAGATAGAGCTCTAGGGGCTAGTGTAATCAAGGGGTATGGAAAGAAGGCAGGCATGGGTTATTGATTGGGGATGATCAGCCATGATCCCAATGAATGGCGGTGCTGGCTCGAAGGGCCGAATGAGCCAAAAGTTTTGTAAATACTGTGTTTTTTGGTGTTAAAATTAAGGAGAAAATTTACACAGACTCAAGCCTGAGTCAAGAGACCAAGGCTTTTTTGAAAATAGATAATCCATGATAATTATAGTTTGTAGAAGGCACACAAGCACACAATAATACAAATACATGCACACTAAGATTGTGGTGAAAATAGAAATCAGTGTTGAAAACCTGACCCGAAGGTGCAAAATGATTTCTGTTTATATTTTTAATTGAATTTCATGTGCAATGAACTTTATCTGGATTATATCCAGATACATTGTAAAGGGCTAGTCATTCATAAGATGTAATTCACACTGTTTAAAGGTCATTTCAGTGTGTAATTAACCTGTCGGCATATAATTTACTTAAATACAGTGTTGAGATTTCACACCATACGGTAATTACTGAAAGTTAATGTACCAACATACATTAGTGTGACAGTGGAGACTGATTACATACACCAATACCATGTCATATTGGAACAAACACAAACACGAAAGAGATGATCAAATTTTGGAATGCTATTATTTTATTTAACAGTGTGTTTATTAAATGTTTGCCTGTTTTCTCTATTCATAAACAGCTATTATTTATAATGATTAAAAAAAAACTACCAGATTGCTGTAAAAACAAGTCTGACTCATTGAACTCTTTCAGAGAAGGTATGCTTATTGATCCTGACCTAAAGATCCACCAGTGTGGATAACTCTGAAATACAGTATCTTCTAAAAAAACCTCAAAACCCACTGAGTTCAGTGGCAAGCAGATGTAAGTTATAAATGCAGTGCTTATCAATGTCAGATATTCCGTAAACACATTAGTTTTGCCTTTTGAAATTATGCAAGAAAATTGTAAATTAACAAATATAAAGGAAACCAGATAAAGATTTCTTAATAACAATGGATTAACTTGCACATTCACATACCAAGAATAAAGTATACCAACACTTTATGATAAATCCCTACCTTAGTCAGTGATGCAGAAAGGAATAGTATCAGACTGTTTTATGTACTTGAGATGGGAGATGCATGGGTTGATAATGTGGGTGAGGAATGACAAAGACCTTACTGTAATGTGCAAGAAGATTTGTTGCTATGAAACGATTTGAGTGTCAACGTAAGTAGAGACCAACAGCCTGACATCTGTGTTTACCAAAGAAAATAAGCCACCAGCACGGCAGGAGTCCTGCGTGACCTAATTATTCAGGCACAAAGAAAATAAAGTTAACATTTAGTTAATACCCAAAATACTAGTTTCCTTTTTTTTTTTTAAACAACTTAAACAACTTTACAGATATCAGATAATTCATTTTATCATACATATAAAACATTAATAATACTTATCTATTATTTTTTTAGAAATAAAGATAAAGAAAAAGTAGCTTATAAATCAATGAGGGTATAGTTAACTAATAATTTGATAATTGTAAAAAAGAAAAGAGAAAAGAACTAAAAAAATAAAAATAAAAAAAAAAAAAAAAATTTTAACCTCTGCCTATATTATATATATAAATAAAAGATCACAATATGTATTATTAATAACTCTACTACAAATGATGGTATCAGTAAAGACATGTTACTTCCATTTTAAAAATACATTATTCTCATCAGATCCCGCGGGGGGCACGTCGAGCCATGTTGCCAAGAACAGCTACTTATCTAGATACAATATATATGGAGACCATATCTGTTCAAAAGAATTATACCTGTCCAATAGGACAAATCTAATTCTTTCCAGATGTAGCGTCTCCATCATCTCTGCTGCCCACATTTTAGTTGTGGGGGATAGTGTTCCCTTCCAAAATTTCAATATAATTTTTTTCCCAATTATCAAACAATAATCAAAGAAATTTCTTTGATTTACTGTAAGTGATAACTGTAAGTCCGGAATTCCAAATATTATTGACTTTGGGTTGGGGTCCAATTTAACTTTTATAACTTCAGAAATAACTTAAAAAATTTCTGTCCAATAATGATTCAATTTAGGACATGTGACAAAACTATGTATTAAATTTGCCTCTGTTTTCTTACATTTGTCACAGATAGCAGAAAGCTTCGGAAAGATACTATTTAATTTAACTTTTGAATAATGTAACCTATATAATACTTTAAATTGAATCAATATATGTCTGGCGTTTAATAAAATACTAGTTTCCTATATCACCAATTATATTGTGGTCCAAGGAAAATTTGGAACGTTTGGTGAAGCACAGTCAAACCTGCAACCTTTGGATGTCACTAGAGACAACAACAGAAATATATAAATAGATAGGAATTACATTCAGTCCTGATAAATTTTGATCACCTTTTATTACCAAAATGGAGATATCTTGATATATATGTACAGTACATAGAGAGCGATGGAGAGAGACATAAAAATATAGTTAAGTGTAGACACCCTACCCCTTGAATAATGTTTTGTTTCTTCTCCCTCAATCTCCAAACTATGCAGCATACAATTGGCAGGAGTGGAGCTCGCAGCACATGGAATTTACTTAACTTTGTCAATCTCACGATAAATATTTGAGGATATTTTAATATATTTCCAACACTAGTACAGAAAATAAGGTTGAACTCACAGAGCATGAATACACATCCACATATACAACTTCATTATTATAGCAAGCTTGCACGTTCACAAGCAATGGCGGTGCATTATGTAGCTTGATGCTGCATCTCAAATCAGCAGTCCAGTCAAACTGTTACTTAATGTTGTAGTCAAATAGCATGGTTTTATAAGGGAAGTGAGGAAAATATAGCAGCTTGACTCATTGCAAATACATTTTCCATCTAGTGTCTGGATTTGAATCAAGTACAACTGCTGAATTTGAAGATAACATTGCAAGATCAAGTATCTAATGTGAAGTCAGTTTGGGAAGACTAATTCCTAAATACTGTTGGGATTACATAAAACTGTAAAATTTGAGTTATTAGTAGAGCTGTGACTCAGGGCCGGATTTACATATAAGCTAGACAAGCTTAAGCTTATGGCCTTCAGATCTAGGGGGGCCTCGGCCCACTCCACCAAGGTGTATATAACTTTTGACATAGTGGCGTTGTTACAAACCCTACCATCAGTGGTGCTGTGCTTGCGATTCCGGAGGCTTTGGTGATGTGGGGGTGGGGGGCAGGATTAAAATGCAGGTGAGGTTTATATTTCTTGTGGAGAGGACCTCCTACTCTTTGCCCACTGACCCTCGCCACTCCACCGCCCTCCAGCAGCCAGCAGCCGTCACCTTACCTGCAGCCTGGACTCAGCACCGGGCCTGATGTTTCCATGCTGCTCCCCTGAGTTTGACTGTGCTGGGTCCTAGTGCTAGTCCCCCTAACCCAAGTAACCTCAGTGGCTGTTCCACTGGGTCTTCACCATTCCCCTCAAAACATGTGACCCCAGCTCTTCCCCACCCACACTACAGTCCTCATACCCCCTACCCCCTGACCACCCCCAGACATCGCCTCGGCCTCAGTCCACTCACCTGCCTTCCTCCGGCCCCAACCCCCATCCCTGCCGTGTGTTCACCATCCCCCCCTGACCTCCCCCTCTCAGATACCGAATGGTCTCTCCTCAGCAGAGGTCTCACCTTTGTCCCACTCCGTCCCCACCTCAATGAGTTCTGTGCCTGCCGCGATTTGGAGCTCTTTTTCCATCGCCTCTGCCTCACGCCATTCTTCCATGCGAAGGAGTCCTCGCCCCCATTGATGATCCCTTTTCCCGTCTCCAACGGACCCCCTCCTCTTGGACCCCCCTCTTGGCCATTAGTACAATTAAATTTGGGGGTCACCATCCGACGTCGGAACGGGAAAACATTCTCAGCGGCTTGGACTTCCGAATCGGCCACTTCATACCGGAGATCGCGGCTCCCGAAGTCCACAGGCTGAGCTGGGCGGAGATTCACACTGACGGCCCTCGGAAAAGGGATCCCGGGGCTCCGCGATATTGAAATCAGCGCGGCCCGAGGCTGGGAGCTCCGCAAACCACAGCTCCATGATGTTGAAGCAGCAGGCCCAACACTCCAGAGCTTCAAACGGCGATCCAGGTAAGGCATCGCCCACTCCGCGATGAATCCAATATTGATGTTAAAACCAACTGTTTAATGACAACATACAGTAGGATCTAAAAGTGCCACACAGTCACGGTCGGGTAGTCATGGTGCTCAGATGGAGTCACAGAAGGTGCAGCAGGACACCAGACGCCTGTGGCAGGGGCAACGGACTGTAACCAACTACAGGAGCAGCCCCCCCTCAACCGGAAGTGCCGGCACCTCCCTAGCTGATGACCTGAACTCCTACGCTCGATTCGAATTGGGCAACATCACCCCAGGGTTGCCGGCTAATGAAGCTGAAAGGAGGTCCATCACTGGGGATGTGCACACATTCTCGTAGTCCAAGCACGACGTGAGGAGGGCCCTGACACGGGTGAACATGAGGAAAACTGTAGGCCCAGATGGCATCTCGGGGCGAGTACTTAAGTCTTGTGCTACGAAGCTAGCTCCGGTGCTCACTACAATATTCAAACTCTCCCTGGCCAAATCCATCGTCCCTGCTTGCTTCAAAAGATCCATCATTGTACCTGTACCAAAGAATGCCTCCCCAGCTTCTCTGAATGACTACCGTCCGGTGGCCCTCATCTCATGAACTGCTTTGAGAGGCAGGTCAAGAAACACATCTGCGCCTTCCACCCCCGCAACATGGACCCGCTACAATTCGCATACCGTCCAAACAGATCCAAGGACGATGCGGTCTCCCAGGTTCTGCACACCACTCTCTCTCACCTTGACAGTCAGAAGGGGGGGCTATGTGAGGATACTGTTCATAGACTTCAGTTCAGCATTCAACACGATAGTCCCCACCAGACTTGCTGAGAAGCTGCAGGAATTGGGACTCAACACCCCCCTGTGAGCATGGGTCCTGGACTTTCTCAGGTAGTCAAGGTGGGAGGAAATAAATCAAAGTCCCTCACCCGTACCACAGGATCCCCCCCCCCCCCCCCCCCCAGGGTTGTGTTATCAGCCCCCTTCTGTACTCTTTGTACACACATGACTGTGTGGCTAGGTTCAGCTCCAACTCCATAATCAAGTTTGCTGATGACACTGTGGTGGTGGGCCTGATCTCCAATAACGACGAGATCAGCCACCTACTGAGAGGTGGCTGATATGGCACTGGTGTCAAGACAACAGCCTCCTCTTGAATGTCAAAAAAAACTAAGGAGCTGATTGTGGACTTTAGGAGGGCACAACAACCGAGGACGTACACACCACTGAATATAAATGGGGATACTGTGGATAGGGGAGCTGCTTTAAATACCTGGGAATCCACATCTCAAAGGATCTGACATGGACATCAAACGTTGCCGCACTCGTGAGTAAGGCAAGGCAGCACCTTACCACCTCAGGCAATTGAGGAAATTCAGAGTGTCTCTGAGGATCCTCCAGTGCTTCTACTCAGCGGGTGTGGAAAGCATCTTGTCCGGAAACATCACAATTTGGTTTGGGACCAGCTCTTCCCAGGACAAGAAGGCTCTGCAGAGAGTAGTGCGTTCGGCCGAACTTCACTCGCCGCCCTGCAGGAACTATACATCAGAAGGTGCAAATCCAGGGCCAACAAGATCATGGGGACCCCTTCCACCCCAGCAACAGACTGTTCCAGCTGCTACTGTCAGGCAAACACCTCCGTTGCCATGCTGTGAAAACGGAGAGGATGAGAAGGAGCTTCTTCCCACAGGCCATTAGGACTAAACTCCTATCTCACCAGGAACTAACTTACTGTACCAATTTACTGTTGTGTGGTGTCTATTTAAAATTGCTGTTTTTTTCTCTTTTTTCCTCCCACAAATATGTAATATGTGAATATGTGATTCTGTTCCATTCTGTTTTGCAATTTTCTTTTGCACAATCCGCAAGCATTGCCACTTTTCATTTCACTGCACATCTAGTATGCGCATGTGACGAATAAACTTGACTTGACTTGACTAGTCGAGGGGGTGGGGGATAGGGAGGGGGGGGGGGGGGGGGTGGGGCCTCACAAGTGAAATAGCTTAGGGCCTCTCTTCATCTAAATCCGGCCCTGCTGTGACTGGTGCATAACTGCACAAAGGTGTGCCATTATTCTGCCCATAAATGTTAACAAAAAAATAACTTTAAATGTTCTTTCCTTAGTCACGTAGATGTTAACCAATATGTCAATGATCATTTCATTCTCCTTCTAGTTGTAGTAACTGTCGAGATCACTTGTCAACAACTGTCACTAACATTGAAAAAAAAATCAGCAATGGTTAAAGGTTAATGCATCAACATATTAATATACTTACACATTCTGAATGTTCATTCATTCATGATACAAAGTTACAATAGTCTCAGGGTTTTCAATCAAAGCCTCTTAAAAACTCATCTCCTATTAAAAATAAAAATGATCATCAAAGCAAAATGTTCATTTGTTCGGGAAATTTTTAAAAAGTTGTTGCCAAATTCACACTCTTATACAGATAGAAATATTGGGCCACAGTTTTAGAATAAATGGGAGGTCATTTAAGACTGAGGTGAGAAAAAACTTTTTCACCCAGAGAGTTGTGACTTTATGGAATTCCCTGCCACAGAGGGCAGTGGAGGCCAAGTCACTGGATGGATTTAAGAGAGAGTTAGATAGAGCTCTAGGGGCTAGTGGAGTCAAGGGATATGGGGAGAAGGCAGGCACGGGTTATTGATAGGGGACGATCAGCCATGATCACAATGAATGGCGGTGCTGGCTCGAAGGGCTGAATGCCCTCATCCTGCACCTATTTTCTATGTTTCTATGTTTCTATGTATTGCAGAAATCACTAGAACCTAAATAATGGCTGCAGAATATTATTGTAGAATGTTGAATGTTTATATTATAATTTAAAACATTTTTAGAATTACCATGAGATGAAAATGCATAATTTTAACCAAAGAGCATTTGAGTTCTAAGTGAATGAAAATAATATGATTCAGCGAGTCATACTGTGGAGAAACAGGCCCTTTAGCCCTACAGTCCATACCAACCATTAAGTCTTACCTACATAAATCATTTACCTACATGTTATCTGTAACCTACAATGTTTTGGTAATTCAAGTGTTGTCCAGATTATCTGCCCACAATACCTTCTCAGCAGAGCATTCCAAATTACACAAACCTTCTGTGTCATACGGTCATACCGCACAGAAGCAAGCCAATCGACCATATTTGCCCATGCTGACCAAGATGCCCCATCTATATCAGTCCCATCTGCCTGCATTTGGCCCACATCCCTCTGAACCTTTCCTATTCTTGTACCTGTCCAAGTGCCTTTTAAATGTTGTTATAGTTCCTGCTTCAACTACCTCCTCTGGCAGCTAGTTGCATATACCCACACTCTGTGATTCTTTTTCTCCTTAGATCGCCTCTAAACCACTGACCTTTTCATCTTAAACATATACCCTAAGTTGTAAATTGTATTGTATCTTCTACCATGTGGGAAAGTTTCTTATTATCTACACTAACTATATTACCTGACCAGCTTATCTACTTTCTCCCTTAACTCATATCTTTATTTAATTCTATAGAATTCTGC
Organism: Raja brachyura; assembly: GCA_963514005.1. The sequence goes on from OY740785.1 coordinate 104,257,449, forward strand.
CTCAGAGGGCGGTGGAGGCAGGTTCTCTGGATACATTCAAGAGAGAGCTAGATAGGGCTCTTAAAGATAGCGGGGTCAGGGGATATGGGGAGGTGGTAGGAACGGGGTACTGATTGGGGATGATCAGCCATGATCACATTGTATGGCGGTGCTGGTTCGAAGGGCCAAAAGGCCTACTCCTGCACCTATTGTCTATTGTCCACTTATGTACTTTATTTTTCAACTACTCCTATTTTACACTACAATCATGCACTATTCTGCTGCTTTGCAATTGCCATTGTATTTATTATTTAATTTAACATCACTTTATGTTTACTGTTTACTCTGTGAGCTTCATGTGAACAAGGATATCATTGCACCTCAGTGTACATGACAAAAAACAAGCCTATTCTAACTAACATCATACCCATGGGAAATCTACAAATGTAACTGACTTGGAATCATTAATAGTAAGATTAAACGAGAACTTACCAGTTTGAAGTTTGATCTTTATTTTATGAGGAGTTGCGATGAGGGATTTCGTGAAGAACCCGCCAGCACGCATGCGCGACATCTCTTCAAAGCAGCGGTGTGGAATCACAGAACCAACAAACCAAAGGAAATGACTTGTGATAGTAAGATTGAAGAGACTCTAGTTACCAGTTGACTTTATGATCGAGGGTTGGGAGCGGAGGGCACGAAATCCCTCATCGCAACTCCTCATAAAATAAAGATCAAACTTCAAACTGGTAAGTTCTCGTTTAATCTTACTATTTCATTTCGGAGTCACGTGAGTGACTTCGTGAAGACTTCAAAGCTCTGTGATTACACGCCCTGGACAACGTCCATGCTATCACACACGCCACGATAAGGATGGACAGGAGTATCAAAAATTTTCAGACTGCTAGTTCTGAAAAATAATAATATTTATTAATAATAACAAAAGAAAAAAACCCTCACTGGGGAGTAGCCGAATGTCCTTGGCCTGCATTCAGTACAGCTTCTGCAAACATTCCAGGAGCGGTAATAGGTTTATTATAAAATCGTTGAAAGGTGGCTTCACTGGCCCATCCCGCTGCGGCTAGTATATGGTCCATGGGTACCTCCATGACCTTTGCCGCCGACGTTGATGCAGCCCTGGTGGAATGGGATTTAAATACATTAGTATCTAAACCTGCTTCGTTCAAAACGATTCTGAGCCATCTGGAGATTGTCTGTACCGTCACTCTATGGTGAGGTCTCTTATGGCTGATTAGCAAGTATTGCTCCATTCCCCTTAATTTCCGCGTCACTTTAATATAGTGGCGGATGTGGGTGGCTAAACATAGCCTGGCATCAGCGGGGTATGCTGGAAACACCAGCTGCAGACCTGTAAATCCAGGCCTGTGCTGTTTAAGCAATTCATCAATAAAGAAAATAACCTTTTCTGGGGTAGAGATCATTCTATCAATCTTGATCTTATGAAGAGTCTACCCTTTGTGCCGAAGTAAGTGCCAATAACATCACCAACTTCAGGGTGAGTTTGTCCAATTCAAGCCCAATCATGGGCGACCACGTCCTGAGCAGGGTCAGTACATTCCCAATATCCCAAGTAACGTTGTAACGCGGTCTAGGCGGATTGGAATTAAATATTCCCCGCATCAGTTTGGACACCAACTTATTGGATCCTACCTCCAAATTGAGGTAGTATGATAGTGCGCTCCTGACGCTGTTGATGGCACTATAGCTGAGGTGTTCGTCATGATGTAACCCCGCAAGGAACTCCAGCACATCTGTGATTGACACGGAGTCATATGCAATGTCCAAGCGGCCGCAGTAGGTTTCCCATTTCCTGATGTGCGATAAATATTGCCGTCTTGTGGACTCCCTGCATGATGCTCCTATGGTATCCATGGTCCTTGATGATAGGCCATACTGCAGTAATGGCCTGTTCAAATCCTGCAAGCCAATAAATTCAAATGACTATGGCAGGGATGTGGTTCCCCTGTAAGGTAGTGATTGTGGGAGATTTCAACTTTCCACACATAGACTGGGAAACATATTCTGTAAATGGGCTGGATGGTTTGGAGTTTGTAAAATGTGTGCAGGATAGTTTTTTGCAGCAATACATAGAGGTGCCTACTAGAGGAGGGGCAGTGCTGGACCTCCTGTTAGGAAATGAGACGGGACAGGTGGTGGAGGTATGCGTAGGGGAGGACTTCGGGTCCAGTGATCACAATACCATTAGTTTCAATATAATTATGGAGAAGGACAGAACTGGGCCTAGGGTTGAGATTTTTGATTGGAGAAAGGCTAACTTTAACGAGATGCGAGATGATTTAAAAGGAGTGAACTGGGACATTTTGTTTTATGGGAAAGATGTAGAGGAGAAATGGAGGACATTTAAAGGGGAAATTTTAAGAGTACAAAATCTTTATGTTCCTGTTCGGTTGAAAGGAACCAGTAAAAATCGGAAAGAGCCCTGGTTTTCAAGGGAAATTGGACATCTTGTTCGGAAAAAGAGGGAGTCTACAATAATTATAGGCAGCATGAAGTAAATGAGGTGCTTGAGGAGTATAAGGAATGTAAAAAGAATCTAAAGAAAGAAATTAGAAAAGCTAAAAGAAGATATGAGGTTGCTTTGGCAAGTAAGGTGAAAGTAAATCCAAAGTGTTTCTACAGCTATGTTAATAGCAAAAGGATAACAAGGGATAAAATTGGTCCATTGGAGAGACCGAGTGGACAGCTATCTGCAGAGCCAAAAGAGATGGGGGAGATATTGAACAATTTATTTTCTTCGGTATTCACCAAGGAGAAGGATATTGAATTATGTGAGGTAAGGGAAACTAGTCGAGTAGCTATGGATACTATGAGTTTCAAAGTAAAAGAAGTACTGGCACTTTTGAAAAATATAAAAGTGGATAAGTCTCCAGGTCCTGACAGGATATTCCCTAGGACATTGAGGGAAGTTAGTGTAGAAATAGCCGGGGCTATGACAGAAATATTTCAAATGTCATTAGAAACTGGAATAGTCCCCGAGGATTGGCGTACTGCGCATGTTGTTCCATTGTTTAAAAAGGGTTCTAAAAGTAAACCTAGCAATTATAGACCGGTTAGTTTGACTTCAGTGGTGGGCAAATTAATGGAAAAGATACTTAGAGATAATATATATAAGTATCTGGATAAAGAGGGTCTAATTAGGAACAGTCAACATGGATTTATGCCTGGAAGGTCATGTTTGACTAATCTTCTTGAATTTTTTGAAGAGGTTACTAGGGAAATTGACGAGGGTAAAGCAGTGGATGTTGTCTATATGGACTTCAGTAAGGCCTTTGACAAGGTTCCTCATGGAAGGTTGGTTAAGAAGGTTCAACTGTTGGGTATAAATGCAGGAATAGCAAGATGGATTCAACAGTGGCTGAATGGGAGAAGCCAGAGGGTAATGGTGGATGGCTGTTTGTCGGGTTGGAGGCAGGTGACTAGTGGGGTGCCTCAGGGATCTGTGTTGGGTCCTTTGTTGTTTGTCATGTACATCAATGATCTGGATGAAGGGGTGGTAAATTGGATTAGTAAGTATGCAGATGATACCAAGATAGGGGGTGTTGTGGATAATGAAGAGGATTTCCAAAGTCTACAGAGTGATTTAGGCCAGTTGGAAAAATGGGCTGAAAGATGGCAGATGGAGTTTAATGCTGATAAATGTGAGGTGCTACACCTTGGCAGGACAAATCAAAATAGGAAGTACATGGTAAACGGTAGGGAATTGAAGAATACAGTTGAACAGAGGGATCTGGGAATAACCGTGCATAGTTCCTTGAAGGTAGAATCTCATATAGATAGGGTGGTAAAGAAAGCTTTTGGTATGCTAGCCTTTATAAATCAGAGCATTGAGTATAGAAGCTGGGATGTAATGTTAAAATTGTACAAGACGTTGGTGAGACCAAATCTGGAGTATGGTGTACAATTTTGGTCGCCCAATTATAGGAAGGATGTCAACGAAATAGAGAGGGTACAGAGGAGATTTACTAGAATGTTGCCTGGGTTTCAACAGCTAAGTTACAGAGATAGGTTGAATAAGTTAGGTCTTTATTCTCTGGAGCGCAGAAGGTTAAGGGGTGACTTGATAGAGGTCTTTAAAATGATGAGAGGGATAGACAGAGTTAATGTGGACAAGCTTTTCCCTTTGAGAATAGGGAAGATTCAAACAAGAGGACATGACTTTAGAATTAAGGGACAGAGGTTTAGGGATAACATGAGGGGGAACTTCTTTACTCAGAGAGTGGTAGCGGTGTGGAATGAGCTTCCAGTGGAAGTGGTGGCGGCAGGTTCGTTGGTATCATTTAAAAATAAATTGGCTAGGCATATGGATGAGAAGGGTATGGAGGGTTATGGTATGAGTGCAGGCAGGTGGGACTAAGGGGAAAAAGTTGTTCGGCATGGACTTGAAGGGCCGAGATGGCCTGTTTCCGTGCTGTAATTGTTATATGGTTATATGGTAACGGGGTTTGTCACCAATAGTGGGCAACCCTCCAAGAGGACCCATGGTTGACTGATCATACCAAGGACCACCGGAAACCATGACTGAGTAGGCCAGTCGGGTATGATAAGGATGCCATTATCAGCATCTAGCTGGATTTTCCGCAATACCCGACTGATGAGGCAAAATGGGGGAAATGCATAGAAAAACCATTTCCCACAGTCTAGCGAGGAAGCGTCCATCGCCATTGCCCCAGGATCTGGCTCCCATGATACATATGTTGGTACCTGATGGTTTAACCGTGACGCAAAAAGGTCAATATCCGGCTTACCAAATTTGGCTGTAATTTGTTCGAATATTTGGGAATTCAACATCCACTCGATGTTATCATTGAATTTCCGTGACCTGGTGTCCGCCACTATGTTCAGCTTACCTGGTAAATAGGTAGCTGAAGTCCAAATATTCCTTTGAATACACCAGAGCCAAATTGTATTAGCCAATTCATCACATGAAATTGACCTGGTACCACCCATATGATTTAGATATGCCACCGCAGTGGTGTTGTCTATTTGGAGACGGACATGAGTGTCAGTAAAGTTTGAACAATAAGCTCTGAGTCCGTGGAATGCCCCAAGCATCTCCAAATAATTTATCCCTTGTGCTAACAAAAGGGTAGATTCTAGTGAGTCCCATCTGCCCCCACAACTTGTGTTGTTGTCCGTAGCTCCCCAGCCATGGGAGCTTGCGTCTGTTTGTAAGTATACCACCGGATGAGGCACAATGATGGGTTTAAATGAGTTATGGATATTATCAATCCACCATTGTAACTCAATTTTTGCCTTGAGTGGCAGCTGCATAGGTCTATCAAAATGTCCAGCATTCAATTTTAATGCTGAAATCTTGGATCTTTGTAAATTTTGATCATGTAAAGGTCCGAATTGAGCAGCTGGAAAAACTGCTACGATTTTCCCAATTACCTTAGCAGTTTGTCTAATTGATGGCATACTGGCACAGACCAGGTTCTTGCATGTTTGGATGACATCCCCAACCTTGTTAGTTGGTATGGTGGCAATCATGTGATTGGAATCTATGGTGAACCCCAGATAGTCCATGATCTGTGAAGGACAGAACTTTGATTTATCTGGATGGATAATAAATCCCATTTTTTGGAATATATCCACAGTGTCTGAAACTGCCAATTTTGCTGATTCCAATGTATGCCCAATAATGAGGATATCATCTAGATAAGCCATGACCGTGTGATTTGCCCTCCTCAGTGTGGCTAACACTGGCTTGAGTAATTTGGTAAATAGTCTAGGGGCTGTGGTAAGCCCATTGGGCAAAGCTTTATATTGCCAAAGTTGATCCATCCAGATGAATTTCAAGAACTTCCTGTGATGTTTCTGAACGGATACCGAATAGTATGCATCTTTCAAGTCAATGCATGCCATGAAGCAGCCCTCAGAAATCAAAGATTTGGCTGTTTCAAACGTGTCCATTTTGAAATGGGTATATTGTACAAAGGTATTCAAATGGGTTAGATCTATAATGACCCGACATCCACCATCTTTTTTGGTTTTAGTAAATATATTGGATACAAACTCAACCGGCTCATGTGTAGTTCTTTCTATCACACCTTTCTCCAGGAGTCTTAAGATTTCAGCATAGCCTACTGCTGTTTCCTTCTTGGAAAGTACAAATCTGCGATTCGGCATATGCTGAGGTGGAGGAATTTGGTCATTTGTAAACTCAATCTCATAAATAAGAATAATAATAAACAAGAATACATTGTAGAATAAACTCATCTGAGGTGATGGTTTCCCATGCCTCTTTGAACCCCCGTAACCTACCCCCAACATGTGAGGTTAGACATGCCAGTGTATGAAACCCAGACCCCCTTACCTTCATGGTTATCAGCGGTCCCTGACGTTTTTGGTGGGACGTGGAGGTGCTGGGTTGCGCTGGAAATACGGAAACTGCATTTTTCATGCTGGCCGTTGAGGGCCCTGCCCTAAAAAAGGCCTGGACTGTTGAGGCTGTTGGTACATAGGAGGCGCTGGAACGTAGGTCCTTGCTGGCCTATCGGTGGGACCTCGTGGCCTGAAATATGGAGTTTTCTTGGCCGTCTGTCTGGTCACGGAGTGTGACCTCATCAGACCCACTGTTTTGGCATGATCATCTAGGTCTTTGACCTGCTTCGGGAGGTCTTCACCGAATAGCTGCCTGGGTGGTGGTGTTGGAGGTGCTCTACATAACCCCGCAAATTTGGGGTTTAATGTCGGCTTGATAATACTTTTCCTAAAAGCATTAATTTCGTATTGCGTGTTGCAAAGTAGAGCCAGTGCATCCTCCTGATCGATGCTCAAGTCCACTCCATCCACCGACCTTGCAAACGCAGTAATCCCAGATGTGAGCAACTTCAGGATTCTCTGTAATTTTACTTCCTGAGTGCGAATGCCCGGGCTGATATTGCCCCAAATCGGCATGTTGACTGTAGGCACATTGAGTGAATTACAATTGCCCGGCGCCTTGTGTCTATCCATGGCCTTTGCAAGGACCTCCTCCTGTAGTTGATGATTCGTGAGGAAATCAATGGTAGCAGCCAGCTTGGTATCGAGGGGTTGGCCCGATGAAACGGGTAATCCAAACTTGGCTGCCACGTCCAGGAGCTCTTCCTGGGGAACTTCAGGTGCAACTGGGGCATGTACCAAAATTTCCTCCTCTTCTGGCCACATGCTGCCCATAGATGATGGGGATATGTCCATAAGTCCCCTGGAACTGTGGGCTTCCTGTCTTTGATTAAGCAGGAGTTGTTCCATTATCCTCTCCATCCGGTCTATGCGCCCTTCATCATGCATGAATGGGCGATTAGAGTCCTCATGCCCGAAGGAACTTCTGAGGCTCCTATCATCGGCCCGTACCTCGTCGAGGTAATGTCGGTGCCGTGACGGTAAGTCGCTTCCAGCCGCCTCAGCGATACTGAACGACTCCCGCGCGGATCTGCTCATACGCCTCCTTTTGGCTGAGCTGCATCCGGCTGCCTCCGAGGGCATATGCGGTGATAAGTCGGCACCCGACGCCTCGGCGTGGTGACCCGACATCCGCGCGGGCTTGCCGACTGTCCTTTTTCTGGACCCAGACGGCGTACGGTCCCGTCCATCCCCCCGCGGGGGAAGCGGTGATTGTGGCGAGCCTCCACCTGTGTGACTCTTCCTGGTCCGACTAGGTGGTGAGTCTCTACTGGCCCTCCTTGGTCTGCCAGTGGACTCAGGTCTCGCTGCTACACCAGGCCGCGATCTAGCGGCGCCTGGTGAACCCTCTGCCCGAAAAGGGCTAGGTTCTTGAGCTCTATCCCTGGCCCTACTAAGAGGGCTCAGGGAGAAGGGTCGTGCAGCAGCACGTAAACCCTTTTTGCTCGCCTCTGCCAATGATCCAGTTGGCGAGAGGGAAATGGAGTCAGGGTCCACCTGCTCCGGCGCTATACCGACTTCTTGCTCTGCGGGAACCCCGCTAGAGCTCAGCTGTGCCGGTGATTCGGGTCCTGTGATTACAGGGCTCCCCGATTTGCGCGCCTTTTTCCCGGTCCTTCCAGCGGGCGCTGTAGAAGGGAGCTCCGGGCTCGGTGGCCTGCAGATCCTTCCGGACGTCCTGTGGCCCTTACTTCTTCTGTCTATGTTTCTCTGTAGGAAAAAATTACTAACAGACAAACCAACCAGCTCAAGGTTGATTATACTTACCCGAGTTGGTCCTTATGAGGGCTGGTGGTGAGCCACGCAAATGCAACTGCAAATGCGAGCGACGATATGTCGCGCATGCGTGCTGGCGGGTTCTTCACGAAGTCACTCACGTGACTCCGAAATGAAATAGTATTAATTGACTGCATTATATCCACACTTCAAGTGTCATCTGCAATCACAATTGAAGTCATTAGCCAAAGTATTGTATAGGTATGTTTATCGGCAGGCTAGGGAAGTCTTGTTTATGAGCTCATTACTGGAAGATTCAGACACACATGCAGTTCCACAGCATAGAGAATAAAATGAAAGTCTAGGTAGTTTTAGAGATGGCATTGGGGTCTGGGGGCAATATTGCAGAGGAGAGAGGTCAGGAAGCTCTAGGGTATAGTTAACATAAGCTGTCAAGTCAGGTGGAAATAAAGCAATAATCAGGACCCGGAGAGTTGTCGGTGGGGGTGTGAGTAATGGGAAGCTCATTCTATCAGCTGTTGCAAATCAGTTCCAATGTCAAGGCAAGGCTGATTGATGGTTGGGAAAAGTGGAGAGATTGGACCATATATTGGCAATTGATCTGGCGGAATATCAACTGTTGTTGTCACGGAAGTGAGAAGCAAGAATGATTGCTGATCAGGTAAGAACAAAGCCATGTGGGAGTGAAAATTGTGACAGTGTGGAAGAAGACCCAACAAACCAGTAAGTATTGAGAGTCCAAATTTCGGTATGCTTCCCACCGTGGACCCATGAACTGGGTTCTGCTCAAGCATCTGTCAAACTCTCAAAAGTCAAGAATTGCATACCACTGAATGTTACTATGCATTAATGGGCTCCTATGCATTTTTGTGCCAAACACATGAAGATGTGATAGAAAAATCATAGACCCGCTGTGTTCCAATGTTCCATTGTAAATTCTACTTTCAATAAAATTGATTAATTTCGTACACAAGAATGAGCTTCTTTGAAGGCCATAGCCTAGGAAACAATATGCAAATTGATTTATTGCATTTGTATTTGTTGTCACTAATCAAAGAGCACAAATACCAAAATCAAAGTAATGTTTAATAAAAGAGCAAGATAAATAAATGCAGAAAGAGCAGCAATGGATACATGACCTTGTTGCATTCCCAAGTGGACCAAGTGCATTTGGGTATAGTCAATATTAGGATGGGGCAACCATTCAGTTGCAAGAGACTCACTGCCTGAGAAACAGATATTTAAACCAGCAGATTACATTCATATTCTAGTAAGAATCTCTGCCAGCATTCCATAATCTTAAAAAGAAACTGAAAATATAGTAAGAATAGCTTTTAGATTATGTCAGTATATTTTCTGTTTTCTTTAGCACAAAAAATAATATTAAACTAAATTTGACTGCAGTATTTCTGAACTGCTTGTTAAGCTGCTAACCTTGCAATTAATGAGTTCACCCTTGATTCTGGTATAATGGAGAATACTGGATTACAATACTTTAGCTTTGATTGGCTCAGATAACAATGCAAAAAATCCAGATGATACCAAACATCTTGTAACTAGTTTCCACAAAATTCTGAAAATCATGCTTTTTATCTCCTCAATTTAAAGAAATTGCAATAATCCAGTATTTATATAGCATCTGGAAAGTTAAACTCATACTTTCAAGAAGCCATAAAGCATAGAAACAGGCCCTTCGGCCCAACATCAACCAACATGCCCTATCTGCACTGATACTACCTCACTGTCTTTGCCTCAAATCCTTCTAAGCCTATTCTATCCATTTACAGTGGCTTGCAAAACTTTTCATACCCCTTGAACTTTTCCTCATTTTGTCATGTTACAACCACAAACGTAAATGTATTTTATTGGGATTTTATGTGATAGACCAACACAAAGTGGTGCATAATTGTGAAGTGGAAGGAAAATGATACATGGTTTCCAAATTTTATTACAAATGATAAACTGAAAAGTATGGCGTGCAAAAGTATTCAGCCCCCCTGAGTCAATACTTTGTAGAACCACCTTTCGCTGCAATTACAGCTGCAAGTATTTTGGGGTATGTCTGTACCAGCATTGCACATCTAGAGACTGAAATTTTTGCCCATTCTTCTTTGCAAAATAGCTCAAGCTCAGTCAGATTGGATGGAGAGCGTCTGTGCACAGCAATTTTCAAGTCTTGCTAGAGATTCTCAATTGGATTTAGGTCTGGACTTCAACTGGGCCATTCTAACACATGAATACCATTCCATTGTAGCTCTGGCTGCATATGTTTAGGGTCGTTGTCCTGCTGGAAGGTGAACCTCCACCCCAGTCTCAAGTCTTTTGCAGACTCTAACAGGTTTTCTTCCAAGATTGCCCTGTATTTGCTCCATCCAACTTCCCATCACCTCTGACCAGCTTCTCTGTCCCTGCTGAAGAAAAGCATCTCCACAGCATGATGCTGCCACCACCATGTTTCACAGTGGGGATGGTGTGTTCAGGGTGATGTGCAGTTTTCCGCCACACATAGCGTTTTGCATTTAGGCCAAAAACTTCAATTTTGGTCTCATCAGACCAGAGCACCTGCCTCCACATGTTTGCTGTGTCTCCCACATGGCTTGTGGCAAACTGAAAATGGGACTTCTTATGGCTTTGTTTCAACAATGGCTTCCTTTTTGCCACTCTTCCATAAAGGCCCGATTTGTGGAGTGCACGACGAATAGTTGTCCTGTGGAAAGATTCTCCCACCTGAGCTGTGGATCTCTGCAGCTCCACCAGAGTTAACATGGGCCTCTTGGCTGCTTCTCTGATCAATGCTCTCCTTGCCCGGCCTGTCAGTTTAGGTGGACGGCCATGTCTTGGTAGGCTTGCAGTTGTGCCATACTCTTTCCATTTTCGGATGATGGATTGAACAGTGCTCTGAGATGTTATAACCATATTACATATAACAATTACAGCACGGAAACAGGCCATCTCGGCCCTTCAAGTCCGTGCCGAACAACTTTTTTCCCTTAGTCCCACCTGCCTGCACTCATACCATAACCCTCCATACCCTTCTCATCCATATGCCTATCCAATTTATTTTTAAATGATACCAACGAACCTGCCGCCACCACTTCCACTGGAAGCTCATTCCACACCGCTACCACTCTCTGAGTAAAGAAGTTCCCCCTCATGTTACCCCTAAACCTCTGTCCCTTAATTCTAAAGTCATGTCCTCTTGTTTGAATCTTCCCTATTCTCAAAGGGAAAAGCTTGTCCACATTAACTCTGTCTATCCCTCTCATCATTTTAAAGACCTCTATCAAGTCCCCCCTTAACCTTCTGCGCTCCAGAGAATAAAGACCTAACTTATTCAACCTATCTCTGTAACTTAGCTGTTGAAACCCAGGCAACATTCTAGTAAATCTCCTCTGTACCCTCTCTATTTTATTGACATCCTTCCTATAATTGGGCGACCAAAATTGTACACCATACTCCAGATTTGGTCTCACCAACGCCTTGTACAATTTTAACATTACATCCCAGCTTCTATACTCAATGCTCTGATTTATAAAGGCTAGCATACCAAAAGCTTTCTTTACCACCCTATCTATATGAGATTCTACCTTCAAGGAACTATGCACGGTTATTCCCAGATCCTTCTGTTCAACTGTATTCTTCAATTCCCTACCGTTTACCATGTACGTCCTATTTTGATTTGTCCTGCCAAGTTGTAGCACCTCACATTTATCAGCATTAAACTCCATCTGCCATCTTTCAGCCCATTTTTCCAACTGGCCTAAATCACTCTGTAGACTTTGGAAATCCTCTTCATTATCCACAACACCCCCTATCTTGGTATCATCTGCATACTTACTAATCCAATTTACCACCCCTTCATCCAGATCATTGATGTACATGACAAACAACAAAGGACCCAATACAGATCCCTGAGGCACCCCACTAGTCACCTGCCTCCAACCCGACAAACAGCCATCCACCATTACCCTCTGGCTTCTCCCATTCAGCCACTGTTGAATCCATCTTGCTATTCCTGCATTTATACCCAACAGTTGAACCTTCTTAACCAACCTTCCATGAGGAACCTTGTCAAAGGCCTTACTGAAGTCCATATAGACAACATCCACTGCTTTACCCTCGTCAATATCCCTAGTAACCTCTTCAAAAAATTCAAGAAGATTAGTCAAACATGACCTTCCAGGCATAAATCCATGTTGACTGTTCCTAATTAGACCCTCTTTATCCAGATACTTATATATATTATCTCTAAGTATCTTTTCCATTAATTTGCCCACCACTGAAGTCAAACTAACCGGTCTATAATTGCTAGGTTTACTTTTAGAACCCTTTTTAAACAATGGAACAACATGCGCAGTACGCCAATCCTCGGGGACTATTCCAGTTTCTAATGACATTTGAAATATTTCTGTCATAGCCCCGGCTATTTCTACACTAACTTCCCTCAATGTCCTAGGGAATATCCTGTCAGGACCTGGAGACTTATCCACTTTTATATTTTTCAAAAGTGCCAGTACTTCTTTTACTTTGAAACTCATAGTATCCATAGCTACTCGACTAGTTTCCCTTACCTCACATAATTCAATATCCTTCTCCTTGGTGAATACCGAAGAAAAGAAATTGTTCAATATCTCCCCCATCTCTTTTGGCTCTGCAGATAGCTGTCCACTCGGTCTCTCCAATGGACCAATTTTATCCCTTGTTATCCTTTTGCTATTAATATAGCTGTAGAAACCCTTTGGATTTACTTTCACCTTACTTGCCAAAGCAACCTCATATCTTCTTTTAGCTTTTCTAATTTCTTTCTTTAGATTCTTTTTACTCCTCAAGCACCTCATTTACTTCATGCTGCCTATAATTATTGTAGACTCCCTCTTTTTCCGAACAAGATGTCCAATTTCCCTTGAAAACCAGGGCTCTTTCCAATTTTTACTGGTTCCTTTCAACCGAACAGGAACATAAAGATTTTGTACTCTTAAAATTTCCCCTTTAAATGTCCTCCATTTCTCCTCTACATCTTTCCCATAAAACAAAATGTCCCAGTTCACTCCTTTTAAATCATCTCGCATCTCGTTAAAGTTAGCCTTTCTCCAATCAAAAATCTCAACCCTAGGCCCAGTTCTGTCCTTCTCCAATAATTATATTGAAACTAATGGTATTGTGATCACTGGACCCGAAGTGCTCCCCTACGCATACCTCCGCCACCTGTCCCGTCTCATTTCCTAACAGGAGGTCCAGCACTGCCCCTCCTCTAGTAGGCACCTCTATGTATTGCTGCAAAAAACTATCCTGCACACATTTTACAAACTCCAAACCATCCAGCCCATTTACAGAATGTGTTTCCCAGTCTATGTGTGGAAAGTTGAAATCTCCCACAATCACTACCTTGTGCTTACTACTAATATCTGCTATCTCTTTACATATTTGCTCTTCCAATTCTCGTTCCCCATTTGGCGGTCTATAATATACCCCTATAAGTGTTGCTACACCTTTCCCACTTCTAAGTTCCACCCAAATAGCCTCCCTAGATGAGCCCTCCAATCTATCCTGCCAAAGCACTGCTGTAATATCTTCCCTGACTAGCAATGCAACACCTCTACCTCTTGCCCCTCCAATTCTATCACACCTGAAGCAACGAAATCCTGGAATATTTAGTTTCCAATCACAGCCCTCCTGCAACCATGTTTCACTGATCGCCACAACATCATACTTCCAGGTGTCTATCCAGACTCTAAGCTCATCCACCTTTCTTACAATGCTCCTAGCATTAAAATATGCACATTTAAGAAACCCCCCCATCTCTTATTCTCTGTTTATTTCCTTTTTTTTCTTTCTCCTCTTGTGTCCGAGTGCTTCCCTTTTCTGCTTCCTGCCTCCCATTCTGTCTACTAGCTTTTGCTATTTGCATCCCTCGCCCCAACCATTCTAGTTTAAAGTCTCCCCAGTGGCCTTTGCAAATTTCCCGCCAGGATATTGGTCCCCCTCGGGTTCAAGTGCAACCCATCCTTTCTGTACAGGTCCCACCTACCCCAAAAGAAGTCCCAATGATCCAGAAACTTGAATCCCTGCCCTCTGCACCAGTCTTTCAGCCAAGCATTTATCCTCCACCTTGCTCCATTTCTACTCTCACTGTCACGTGGCACAGGCAGTAATCCTGAGATTGTTACCTTTTTGGTCCTTTTCCTCAACTCTCCTCCCAAGTCCTTAAATCCTCCCTTCAGGCCTCTTCTCTTTTTTTACCTATGTCATTGGTACCTATATGTACCACGACCTCAGGCTCCTCTCCCTCTGATTTGAGGATATCTTGGACACGTTTAGACACGTCCAAGACCTTGGCACCAGGGAGGCAGACCACCATCCTGGTCTCCCGACTGCGTCCACAGAATCGCCTATCCGACCCCCTAACAATAGAGTCCCCAATTACTATTGCCCTCCTCTTTTTTTCCCTACCTTTCGGAGCAACAGGGGCGGTCTCTGTGCTGAAGGCCCGTCCGCTGTCGCTAACCCCGGGTAGGCTGTCACCCCCATCCGTACTCAAACAGGAGTACTTATTTGCCAGGTGTACTGACATTGGAGTACTCACTTGTTCATGCCTCTGCCCCTTGCCCTTCCTTAGCGTGACCCACATGTCTCTCTCCTGTGGTTTTGGAGTGACCACCTCCCTATAACTCTCCTCTATCACCTTTTTACTCTCCCTGACCAGGCAGAGGTCATCGAGCTGCTGCTCCAGGATCCTAATACGGTCCCTTAGGAGCCCCATCGCTCTGCACCTGATGCAGATGTGGGCGTCAAGAGGGCCATCCGACACCATGACCTCCCACATCTGACATGCAGTACAGTACACTGCTCTGGCTGACATTCTCTCGCCTTACCCTGGATCCGATATCAGTATAATATAATGGAAACTGCTGTGAGAAATCAGCAGGTATCTGACTCAAACAGCAGCTCCCTCTTGACCTTTAACCTACACCTTTATTATACAAACCAAAAGCACTGTACCTTTACTCACCCCCTGTACCTTTACTCACCCCCTGTACCTTTACTCACCCCCTGTACCTTTACTCACCCCCTGTACCTTTACTCACCCCCTGTACCTTTACTCACCCCCTGTACCTTTACTCACCCCCTGTACCTTTACTCACCCCCTGTACCTTTACTCACCCCCTGTACCTTTACTCACCCCCTGTACCTTTACTCACCCCCTGTACCTTTACTCACCCCCTGTACCTTTACTCACCCCCTGTACCTTTACTCACCCCCTGTACCTTTACTCACCCACTGTACCTTTACTCACCCCCTGTACCTTTACTCACCCCCTGTACCTTTAACCAGAAAGCAGAAATACTAACCAGAGGTTCCACCCAATCAGCTGCTTCCTCTAGTCTGCTTCCACCAATCAGCGGCTTCCACCAGAAACCTCCCTGTTCAGAATGGAATGTTCCGGATTTCAGTAAAAACAAGCCCCTGACCCTCCTCCACTCGCTCCAACGGTCCCGGGCCTCTGCCTGAACAAGCCCCGCGCTGGGTTTATGTACTCACCGCTCCTGACCCTCCTCCACTCGCTCCAACGGTCCCGGGCCTCTGCGTGAACAAGCCCCGCGCTGGGTTTATGTACTCACCGCTCCTGACCCTCCTCCACTCGCTCCAACGGTCCCGGGCCTCTGCCTGAACAAGCCCCGCGCTGGGTTTATGTACTCACCGCTCCTGACCCTCCTCCACTCACACCAACGGTCCCGGGCCTCTGCCTGAACAAGCCCCGCGCTGGGTTTATGTACTCACCGCTCCTGACCCTCTTCCACTCGCACCAACGGTCCCGGGCCTCTGCCTGAACAAGCCCCGCGCTGGGTTTATGTACTCACCGCTCAAAGCTTCAAAGCTTGTTCAAAGCTTGGGTTTTTTTTTATAACCTAACCCTGCTTTAAACTTCTCCACAACTTTATCCCTGACCTGTCTGGTGTGTTCCTTGGGCTTCATGATGCTGTTTGTTCACTAATGTTCTCTAATAAACCTCTGAGGCCTTCACAAAACAGCTGTATTTATACTGAGATTAGATTACACACAGGTTCACTCTATTTACTAATTAGGTGACTTCTGAAGGCAATTGGTTGCACTGGATTTTATTTAGGGGTATCAGAATAAAGGGGGCTGAATACTTTTGCACGCCACACTTTTCAGTTTTTTATTTGTAATAAAATTTGAAAACCATGTATCATTTTCCTTCCACTTCACAATTATGTGCCACTTTGTGTTGGTCTATCACATAAAATCCCAATAAAATACATTTACGCTTGTGGTTGTAACGTGACAAAATGTGGAAAAGTTCAAGGGGTATGAATACTTTTGCAAGCCACTGTATCTGTCCAAATGTTTCTTAAAGGTTAGGAAAGTACCTGCCTCAACTACCTCCACTGGTAGCTCATTCCTTACACCAACTCTTGTGTAAAACAGTTGCCCATCAGCTTCCTATTAAATCTTTCCCCCCTCACCTTAAACCTTATTCTTGATTCCCATACTCTGGGTAAAAGACTGTGTATTGACCCTATCCGATCATGATCTTATACATGTCTATACGATCTCCCCTCATCCTCCTACGCTTCAAGGAAATAAAGACATTGCATGGTTGACCTCGTCCTAAAGTTTATGTCCTCCAGTCCTGGCAATATTCTCGGAAGTCTTCTTTGTACCCTTTCCAGCTTACCAATATGGTTCAAATCACAAGGTGACTAAAACTGAACACAATCCTCCAAATGTGGCCTCCCTGGATCTCACGTGATTCCAACCTTCCAAAGCAGCCTACCAAGCCGAACCTTATCAAATGCCCTGTGTGTGTGTGTGTGCCTCGGTGCCCCTCTCTGTGTGCCCCCCTCTGTCCTGGCGAACTTACCTTAGACTTCGCTCCAAGTTCGCCTCACTTTGCGCCGCGTTGCGCCACTCACCCGACCTCGGCGCGGCCCCGACTGCCGGTTTGGTTGCGCTTGCTGCATGCAGGCGCATGCTGGTGGGAACGGCCCTGTACAGGGGATCACCCGACCTCCGCGCAGCCCCCGCTTCCAGTTTGATCGCGTTCATCGCATACAGTTGCATGTTGGTGGGACAGGCCCTTTAGGGAGTAATAAAGCATGCAACGGTTCCTCTAGCCCAACCTGCCTTTGCCGATTGTATGTCTACCTACTCTAATCCCATTGGCTTTCATTAGGTCCATAACCCACTCCTTTCTTATCCAAGTATCTGTTCAAATATTATAACATTGTAATGGTATCAACATCTACCACAATCTCTGACAGTTCATTCTATATAACCATCATGCATTGTGTGAAAAATTTGCCCCTCAAATTTCCACTGTAGTTCAACTATGTTAACCTACAGCAGATGTCAAGGTTTTTTTTGCATGATTTCCAAACATGTTTGTGTTGTGAATTTCAGAAGGATGCACACAAACAAAGCCTAATGGTCTAATAGTGGACAAGTTTAATCAAAATCAGCATATTTGAGAGTCAGAACTACAACTTCTGGGCATGTTTCAGCCTATCCATTCATTGGCCATAGGAGCCTTGTTGCCTAAAACTAAAATCTAAGCAAGTAAATTCAGCAAATGATAATAGTGATTTAACGCTAGTCCAACTGGCTCCTTAAGGTAATACTGAGATTAATAACAGTGGAAGATTATGCCATTAATTTGCATTAAAGCAGTATTTTTTTTTAATCACTCACCTGAAACACCCATTGTTTCCACCAACACAAACATTGCCAGTTGAGTATTTCCAGTATTTTGTTTGGATTTCTAGTTCCAATTATATATTTGGGAGGTTTAATAATCTATTAATTCATGAAATTATTTAGATAATAGATAGTCCTCTTTTTTTTAAACGCTAAGATTTCAATTTGAATCTGAGCTGTGCATAAGAATGCTTCCATGAGAAACCTGATAGCTGTGCACACAGCA
Organism: Raja brachyura; assembly: GCA_963514005.1. The sequence continues at coordinate 104,275,534 of OY740785.1, forward strand.
TGGGATAAACCCCAGTTTAAGTGAACAAGCAACCAGTGTACACAAGCTAGTGGTTTTTTTTCTTATCACGGTAATGTCGGTACGGTGTCCTGACTTTTCTAAAAAGTTAAGTGGTATTATATCATGTTTATTAAAGGTGCTTACTGGCACTTTTTTATCTACAATAAAAATATTGCATGCAGCTGATCAAAATCCCCTCATGACACTTGCAAATGAAATAAAGAACTGAAGAGGTATTTGCTTCAAAAATAGCAAAAAGAATGTTGAGAAAAATGGAAATTAGGCAAATTGCAGGAGGATGAAAAGCAGAGTTCCTCCAGGATATGGTGCTCGGATTATTGTAATAACATAATTCATATTTATTGCATATTGTGGGTATTGTATCTCAGTATCAGCATTTGTGGATGTTAACAATTTGGGGTGAGGTGGGGTAGTGGTGTTCTAAACAGTGAAGAAAAATGTAGCAGAATATGAGAAGATATTAGAAAAATATGTGTCATTAGTGGCAAATGACCAAATCACGGGCAATTGAAAGTGGCACAATTTGGTAGGAAATTAGACGTAATAGCTAACTGAAGAACAAAAGAGTTAATGGAGGAGAATAAATCATTAAATGCAATGAGAAATGTCTGCTAAACAGATAAAAATGTGATTTAAAGGTGACCTTTTGGAGGATTTTAAAACTATGATTGTTGGACTGATTGCTGTTATTACGTGTGGGAGAATCCACACGATAGGCTATTAATCCAAAATCATTCCTAATAAATCTAACAGGGAAACAGTGAAAAACATACTGAATCACAAAGTAGATAGAATGTAGAACAAACTTCCACAGCTAATGCTTGAGGCAAATAGCCTAGTTAAATACACAATGGCAAAAGGAAAAAGGATTTCTTGAGAGACTGAGAATGGGTAGGTATAATGGGAGGAGACTCATGCAGTACAAACAGCAATATACATAGTCTAAGAGCAGAAGAGTATATCAATATTTTTTTAAAATTTAATTATATATATATATATAATATTATATATATAATATATTATATATATATTATATTATATATATATATGTATACGTATGCCATTAGTTCGCAAAATGTACCAAACATATTTATACACGGAAATTGGGAATAATTTTCCAACTAAATGTATTTAAGTGACATAATTTTAAGTTAATAAAGCATACATACATAGGATTTAATAAAGTGCAAAATAGAAGGGCAGAATGAATTCACCATCTGCTTATTAAAAGCAACAAATATGATCCAATGTGGAACAATAGGTACAACCAGAATACACTGTGCACTGGAGAACCAATAACAGAATGAAAAAAATAATTTAGATCTGTAAAACAAAACAGAGTTTATCGAGATAGAATCTTCCTAATTCTTAGAGCTCAACAATGAAGAGTTCTGAAAAACTATAACTTTGGAAAGTAAACCAAATTTGAAAAAAATGATTTTGTAGTTGTATATTCATAAAGAACATTGTCCAAAGTTACGTGAATAATATTATTTTTCAAATTACAACCCCATTCATGCCCATTTGCATAAACTTACATAAGTGTATATTACAATGAAAATAATATGTATTTTCCCCCTTTATTAGATACCTGTAAAATTGTATCCAATATCTTCCTTTCTGTATTTTAATGTTATGATAGAAACATAGAAACATAGAAAATAGGTGCAGGAGTAGGCCATTCGGCCCTTCGAGCCTGCACCGCAATTCAATATAATCATGGGTGATCATTCAACTCAGTATCCTGTACCTGCCTTCTCTCCATACCCCCTGATCCCTTTAGCCACAAGGGCCACATCTAACTCCCTCTTAAATATAGCCAATGAACTGGCCTCAACTACCTTCTGTGGCAGAGAATTCCAGAGACTCACCACTCTCTGTGTGAAAAATGTTTTCTTCATCTCGGTCCTAAAGGAATTCCCCCTTATCCTTAAACTGTGACCCCTTGTTCTGGACCTCCCCAACATCGGGAACAATCTTGTTTAGCCCATATCAATGTCACACATGAAAAAAATGTTTTTACAATTTTACCTGTCATGCATTTTCTCACCCAATTTACGTATATTCACCCCATTTATGTACATTTATGTTATGTTCTATCTAGAGTGTGTGAGCGCGAATTAAAGAAATGGTATCTGAAGAGCGGAAAAAACAAGCAGAACCAAAGTGGATAACCTCACATTTATCCACATTATACTGCATCTGCCGTGCATTTGCCCACTCACCCAACCTATCCAAATCACCTTGCATCCTCCTAGCATCCTCCTCACAGCTAACACTGCCCCCCAGCTTCGTGTCATCCACAAACTTGGAAATGTTGCATTCAATTCCCTTGTCCAGATCATTAATATATATTGTAAGCACTGAGTAACCCCACTAGTCACTGCCTGTCATTCTGAAAAGGACCCGTTTGCTCCTACTCTTTGTTTCCTGTCTGCCAGCCAGTTCACTATCCACATCAATACTGAACCCCCAATACCATGTGCTTTAAGTTTGCATACTAATCTCTTATGTGGCACCTTGTTGAAAGCCTTCTGAAAGTCCAGATATAACACATCCACAGGTTCTCCCTTATCCACTCTACTACTTACATCCTCGAAAAATTCTATAAGATTCATCAGACATGATTTACCTATCATAAATCCATGCTGACTTTGTCCAATGATTTCACCACTTTCCAAATGTACTGCTATCCCATCTTTAATAACTGACTAGCATTTTCCCCACTACCGATGTTAGAATAACTGGTCTGTAATTCCCCGTTTTTCTCTCCCTCCCTTTTTAAAAAGTGGGGTTACATTAGCTACCCTCCAATCCTCAGGAACTACTCCAGAATCTAAAGAGTTTTGAAAAATTATCACTAATGCATCCACTATTTCTGGGCCACTTCCTTAAGTACTCTGGGATGCAGCCTATCTGGCCCTGGGGATTTATCGGCCTTTAATCCATTCAATTTACCCAACACCACTTCCCGGCTAACCTGGATTTCACTCAGTTCCTCCATCTCATTTGACCCCCGGTCCCCTGCTATTTCCGGCAGATTATTTATGTCTTCCTTAGTGAAGACAGAACCAAAGTAGTTATTCAATTGGTCTGCCATGTCCTTGTTCCCCATGATCAATTCACTTGTTTCTGACTGCAAGGGACCTACATTCGTTTTAACTAATCTTTTTCTCTTCACATATCTATTAAAACGTTTGCAGTCAGTTTTTATGTTCCCTGCCAGTTTTCTTTCATAATTTATTTTCCCTTTCCTAATTAAGCCCTTTGTCCTCCTCTGCTGGACTGAATTTCTCCCAGTCCTCTGGTAGGCTGCTTTTTCTGGCTAATTTGTATGCTTCATCTTTTGTTTTGATACTATCCCTGATTTCCCTTGTTATCCACGGATGGACTACCTTCCCCGATTTATTCTTTTGCCAAACTGGGATGAACAATTGTTGTAGTTCATCCATGCAGTCTTTAAATGCCTTCCATTGCATATCCACCATCAACCCTTTAACAATCAATTGCCAGTCTATCTTGGCCAATTCATGTCTCATTCCCTCAAAGTTACCCTTCTTTAAGTTCAGAACCCTCGTTTCTGAATTAACAATGTCACTCTCCATCCTAATGAGGAACTCAACCATATTATGGTCACTCTTGCCCAAGGGGCCACACACAACAAGACTGCTAACTAACCGTTCCTCATTAGTCAATACCCAGTCTAGAATAGCCTGTTCTCTTGTTGGTTCCTCTACATGTCGGTTTAGAAAACTATCCCGCATACATATACATTCCAATAAATCATCTTCCTCAGCACCCCTGCCAATTTGATTCACCCAATCTATATGTAGATTGAAGTCACCCATTATAACTCTTTTACCCTTGTTGCACGCATTTCTAATTTCCTGTTTGTTGGAAGAACAAATGCAGAAATACAACCAATGTCAAGAAAAAACAGAAGGAAGTGGATAAATATGTATTGGAACATTAGAATGCAGCTTCTAAAGTGTTCGAGAATTAATTTGACTAAAACTTGAAAAGAATCAGCATGTCAGATTTGACTCCATTGTTACTCCAATGTTAAGCCTTTCACAATTTGTAAGTAAAATTCATTGCAATTCCTTTGACGGAAAATGGCAATGCAATAAAATTATGCATTATCTTTCAAAACACAAGTGATTGCACTTTATAGAGCGAATAGTTTGTTTTCCGTAACAGTGAAGCTACTCAGTAAATTTAAACAATGCACAAACTATTATTTGTAAAAAGGCAATCACTGGTATTCTGAATCCAAAAGAAAACATGAGAAAAACAAAGCTGATTCATCAACATCTTAGAATTAGAAATACAGGTTAATGCTTTGATTGAAGTCTCTTTAACTTACTTTATAAATGATAACACCTTCCCTTTCACTACATTGCAGGACCATCCATTCCAAGTCTTTCCCAAATGTTTCTGGTGGGAATACAACTCTTGCAACAAGTCTATATTTCTACTTGGTTCTAATTTCCTTTACAATCTTTCAAGCTTGTTTTGTTCTGCACTTCCCAAGCCTTTTGTTAAATCATCATTCTTTACCATTGTATAATTCCCCACATTAGGTACCCTGCGTGATACGCTTTTGTCAATACTGGTTGCAAGGCCAGTTGTGATAAACTAATTGTGTTTGTTCTAGAGAAGATAGTGCTGAATCTTTTTTGAACTGTTACAGTTCATGTGGTTAAATGTGTCTCGCTTGGAGATTTTAGAAATTTTACCCAGCTAAAATTAAGAAATTGTGACAAACACCCTGGCCCATATCCCTCTACCTATCTTATCTATGTACCTGTATAAATGTTTCTTAAATGTTGCGATAGTATCTGCCTCAACTACTTCCCCAATAGGGAGGTTTTCTTACCATTGTACAGGATGTTGCTAAGGACATACCTGGAATATCACGCAAACATTTGATCTCTAATTCTAAAAAAGGAAAGAGTAGCATTGGAGGCAATCGAAAGGAGATTCACCAGACTAATTCCTATAATAACAGCATATTCCTCTCAAGAGAGGCTAGTGTATTTAGGTCAGTATTCTTTGGTGTTTAGAAGAATGAGGGGTGACCTTATGCAAACATATCAAATCCTAATTTTTCTTGACGGTAGATGTTGAGATATTCTCACTTCTGGGAGTCACACACAAGGGAACAAAGCTACAAATAAGGGGCCAGTTATTTTAAACTGTCGTGAAGAATTTTCTTCTATCAGATGGTAGCAAATCACTGGAATTCTCAGCCACAAAGGGTAGTGAAGGCTAGATCATGAGATATATTTTAGATAGTGATAGATAAATATTGGCAAGATCAAGGAATTGAGAGTTATGGGGAACTGGCATGGAAGAGGTGCTGAGGCCAATATTGATTACCCAAACTGAATGGAAGGGCTTGAAGTAGCTGGTAGTTTACGTTTATCTAATTTTCTTGTGTTTTCTGGGGTTATTTCTTGATGATTCTATTTTTGAATGTAATCCTATGTGATTTATTAACTGCTTTTGACATGCCCTCCACTATTACATAATTTCAGCCATTTAACATAGGTTAGTTTACAAAATAAATAATGAGCAATATATGATGGGAGGATATGAATACTGTTTTATTCTCCACAGATGCTGATTGATGCAGCATTTTGTGTTTCCATTTCAGATTTCCAACATTTACAACTTTGAAAAATTATTTTGCTTTTATTTTGAAATCTATTTTATGGGTTATGTTTAAATATCTGATTTCCATGTTGGCCAAATTCTCTATATTTTTCAAGGTCATTCGAGATCACATTCAATCTTGGATGATTGACAGTTTATCGTATTTCATGATGTAAGAATCAATTTTCAAGAGTCAAGATTAAGCTGAAGGAAAAGGGAAAGTGGCGGATTGTCCCATGAAGCTGAGATTTGAAGACAGCTGCCTAGAAATTCCGTCTCGCGCACCTGTCAAGGAAGAGTGCTGTGGTTATCAATATGAATCCCTTCATGAAGTCTAACCACCACATACATTGTTCTAGCATGAAGCTCACATACCCACACCCTAAAGATTATATAAACACTATTGCAATGCCCTGGATTCCTCTTCAGCCTGATCAGCAGTTCTTGTTTACTAACTGTTTATGAATGATCCCCAGCAACACGCACATGGTAAAAATCAATCTTTATTCCATAGGCTAACAGGAACATCCAAAGAGCCAGCTGCTCGCATCTAGCTCCGCTGGGAAGGAGAGAGAGAGAGAGAGGGGGGTGGGGAGAGAGAGAGAGATGGGGGGGGGGGAGAGGGAGAGAGAGCGGGGGAGAGAGAGAGAGAGGGAGAGGCGGGAGATAGAGAGAGAGAGGGGGGGAGAGAGATAGGGAGGGGGAGAGAGAGAGAGAGGGAGAGAGAGGGGGAAGATAGAGGGAGAGAGGGAGGGAGAGGAGGGGGGAGAGGGGGTGAGGTGGGGAGGGGGGGAGGGGGAGGGAAACAGAGAGAGTTATAAATGGCATGAATTAATAAGGGTTAATCTACATGAGGGAGTAAGCATATATATATATTGGTTAGTAGGGCTTATTGTAAAACACCAGTAAAAGGTGCGGCATTTACTACTTTATGGCATATGTGAGCACATAAACTAAACTTATTACTTTACTGCATATGTGAGCACACAAAACTAAAAGGGTCATGCACAGTTCACTTGTAGCCAGTAAATTTTCCAATCAGTGGGTTTGGCTTGCAGACACGACCTGCACGGGTATGGTAATATCCCACCCCCCCCATCCCCGTATACCTTGTCCTTTGCCGAGGGAGCAAGTCCCTTATCGGGTGAACGCAGAGGAGAAGACACCGGTGGAGATTGGGGCACCAGGGAAGGCAAGGATACCGCTGGTAGAGGAATCACCGAAGTAGCATTTGCAGAGCGTGAGGGAAGACTGGTGGGCTGGTCCGGGTAAGGACGTGCAGGTGCTGGTTCATTAACCGGGAGGAGGTGTTGGCAAGTTCGCCGATAGATGCCGTTGTCAATACTGATCAGGTACGAGCGTGGCTCTGCGGTTCACCCCAGAATAACTCCGAGGCAGTCGTAACCTTGGAGTGATCACAAACGGGCAACCTGTCCCTTGTTGAGCAGTTAAAGTGGAGAGCTGGTTTTATTGTATGTTCTTTGTATGTTACGGCGGCGTTGGAGGTGGGATTGGATAACTGACAGTGCACGAACTTGTAGTTCTAGTAGTTGCTTGGCGAGAGGCAGAGTGGAGCGGGTTTGCAGTGACATGAGCCGTTCGGCTGTAGATCCCAGGAGAGAGTCGTGGACGATGTTCCGTAGGTTCAGTAAGTCGAGAGAAACATCAGAGCCAGCCATGTGTGAGCATTTTTTACCGCGTGCTCAGCCAGGCTGTTAGACTGCGGGTACTCGGGGCTACTGGTAATGTGAAAGTCCCAGTTCTTCGCGAAATTTCTGAAGAGCTGACTGGAGAACTGAGATCCATTGTCTGAGAATAGCTTTAAGGGCCTGTCCCACCAGCATGCAACTCTATGCGATTAGAGCGACATAACGTAGTCGCTTGAGCCGTCCGGCATCGCGGGGCCGGTCCCACTTCGATCGCCGGAGCCGTGCGGAATTGTGCGGAGTTCGTCCCGACTTCGTCCCGACACCGCGTGGGGCTCCGAAAAACCGACTATGTCCAAAAATTCCGCGCAGCAACGGCTTGCCGGCTCGCAGTCACCTCGACATTTACACACCGCCCGGACATCGTGCCTCCGTGAACCTATTTGTAAGTGCCTCCGTGACCCTCTATGTGTGTGGCTCCGTGGCCCTGTATGTGTGTGTGTCTCGGTGCCCCTCTCTGTGTGCCCCTCTCTGTCCTGGCGAACTTACCTTAGACTTCGCTTCAAGTTCGCCTCGCTTTGCGCCGTGTTGCGCCGCTCACCCAACCTCTGCGCGGCCCCTACTGCCGGTTTAGTTGCGCTTGCCGCATGCAGGCCCATGCTGGTGGGAACGGCCCTGTACAGGGGATCACCCGACCTCCGCGCGGCCCCCGCTGCCGGTTTGATCGCATTCATCGTATCGAGTTGCATGCTGGTGGGACAGGCCCTTTAGGGGGTGCTCCGTGGACAGAGAGGTGGCAAGTTAGTTTCTAAATGACCATGGCTGAGGTCGGGCTACTGAGCAGCTCGATTTCGAACCATTCTGAGCAGGAGTCGACTAAAACCAGGTATTGTTTGCCGTGCCACTCAAAGATGTCGGCTGCTACTGTGGACCAGGGTAAGTCCGGTGTGGGGTGCGGGAGAAATGGTTGTTTCTGTTGGTGCGGGGTCAAGTTATTGCAGATCGGGCAGGCAGCAACGTTCTCGAGAATGTAGTTAGCCATGTCCGGCCAAAACAGCTTTTGCATGTTGAAGGGTTATTTCTGCAGCGGGATGGCCCCCATGGACAATGGCGAAGTACTTGCTGTGAAGAGACGTCGGGATGACCGCCTTATGTCCTTTCATTATGACTCCATTCTGAATGTTAAATATGTGTTTATTATGTGTTTTTTAATTTATTTTTTGTTATATGTTATGACTGCAAGGTAACAAAAATTTCGTTCAGACAGAAAGGTCTGAATGACAATAAAGGAATCTAATCTAATGACCAGTTCATCGCGGACAGGGTAAAATGGGCGGATATCTTGTACCTAGCAATTACCACAGTAACAACCACCGCAATTACCACAGTTATTGACCAGATGATCAGTTACCCTCCCTGGGGCTGTAGGCGGTTGTCAAGGGGTTAATGTTTGTCATGGGGACCTATAGAAGGCATGGACGTCGTCGGCAGAGTGTGGCCCCGGTTCCAAGGCTTTGGTATGGGTGTCAGTGTATTCTGCAACCCAGCAGGCACGTTCAACCTAATCTAGTGTAAGCTCCTCAATCCGGAGTAATTGATTTTTCACCTTGTCATTCAGGATGTAGGATTCAACCGTTTCGCCCTCTTGTTGGCGGCGGGGAAAAAAACTTGTGGTGCTCCATGATAACGTTAGTGCACAGTTGGCACAGGTCTCTGAACTTTCAGAGAAGGCAGACCGGGTCTCTGATGGAATCTGCCAGGGTCACAACATGTAGCAATGTTACAAAATTTTGAGATTTTAAAAATCAAGTCTGCTATTTATCCCATCAGATAAAGCATAAAAATAAGTTTAATTTGACACCTAATTCACTTTCATATCTTCAGTATTAAGAAAGTTATGGCCATTTTCATACTCAGAAATTAGCATCTTATTCCCCATTGCCTTTCAATTGACTTAACTCAAAAGCTGTGATCTGGATCAGTTAAAAGCCCATAACTTTCTTAAAAATTAATAGAACTCAATGAAATTTTCACTTATTATAGATTGAATCATTCTGAAATAAATATGAAACAATCTTACTTGGATGACCTGAAATTAAAGCATATAATTAGTTAGTTATCTAATTGTAGCTAATTACAAAATTCAATGAGTAGATCTAAACATCTATCCATTTCTTAAGAAAAGATAAACTTTTTTTAAATTGCCTAAGTGTCCAAATAACATTCACACAATAATCCACAATATAACATAATTTTTAAATCTCATTTTCATGAATTTCTGGGCCAAATGGAAGGAATTTAGTGTTTGATTCCTGTAAATTAATGGCCATTTAAATGAACTAGCGAGTGGGTTTTAGTGGAATGCGGTGGATTGGAACGTTGCGGTTAGCGGTGAAGTCGGGAGAAAAAATACTGTTTGTTCATACATTTTTTTGGACCCCATTTCGCAACATGAAAATATTATTAAAGCCTCCCGAAAAACCAACTTTTAATATAAAAATAAACAATTTACCTTTTTTTCTCCCCCAACGCAAAATCCTTCCGGTTGTCGGTGCTCACGGCTTTTGAAGGTGATTTTTAAATTACTCTAGTTAACAAATAATTTTGAGTAATTTAGAAATACCTTCATTCATGAAATGTCGGAGCGATTTTTCTTCCGCAACGAAATCGCCCGACATTCATCGATTATCCCTGCCTGTGGAAAAACGGCACTTTCAGCCCGCCCCCCTCTGAAAGGCGCCATAGTCGCGCACACCGGGAGCAGCAGAACTGCAGCGCTGCTCAAGGTAAGTTTTGTAACATACCTACAACATGTGTTACCGCATCGGTATGTTTTGGGGCCTAGTAGAAATCCTTTGCCCGCAGGGGAGCCTCTATGCCCGCTACATTGAGGAGAATTGATGCAAAGGTGTGGGGTGCAGCTCCAGGGTGGGCAGCATCTATGAAAATCCCAAAGTTCACTGTCGAACACCAAAGGATCTGGTCTGTCGAAGGAACCTTACATCGTTCGATGTAAAAAAATCAACTAAAATAACTTCAGACAAAAGAGTTGGACACGTGATTCAAGACTCTGACACCATCTTTATGAATGATCCACAGTAAAAATCAATCTTTATTCCATAGGCAAACAGGAACATTCAAACAGCTCCGCTGGCTTGTGTGTGTGTGTGTGAGAGAGAGAGAGAGAGAGAGAGAGAGAGAGAGAGAGACAGTTAGCTGACCTTGTGTTATACTGTAATACCATGTAAAGGGTGGTATGCACATATGTGTGGTGAAGGCTATAAATGGCATGAATTAATAAGGGTTAATCTATACTAACAAAAAAAAGTCAGCTTTTACTAACCAAGGCACAATTCCGCATTTGGTGGAGCAATTGCCTCACAACGCCAGATACCTGGGTTCAATCCTGACCTCAGGTGTTGTCTGTGTGGAGGTTGGACATTGACCCTGTGAATGGCTGGGTTACCTCTGGGTGCTGCTTTCCTTCCATATTCCGAGAGACATGCAGGTTTGTAGGTTAATTGGCCTCTGTAAATTTTGTGGGAAGGAACTGCAGATGCTCGTTTACACCGAAGAAAGACACAAAATGCTGGAGTCGTTCAGTAGGACAGGCAGATTGCTCCTAGTGTATAGGCAGTGCATCAGAAAGTGGAATAACAAAGAACTTGTGAATGGACGATTGATGGTATGTGAAACCACATTTTTGCCAGGCTTCTCCACAATAATCTTGCAGCCTCTGTGCTTTCTTGGTAAATGACTCAACATTAACACTGAAACCTCTTTGCATTTTCAGTGACATTTCTACCTCCAAATTTGAATTCCAATTGTGGTTACAAATGTGCTCTAGGTGGTCAAAGTAATTGTCACTCAAGATCATTCTAGCCTGTTTCCATTTCATTCTGACCCATCTCGTAGTTTGCTACTCATGATTGCATTAGTGTTGGCAGTATTACATTAGTATTCTGAGGGTGAACTGGTGCCCAAGATAACATGCCTCTATGACTGCCGTCCGTGGTGATCAAGTGCTTTTGGATTTATGTCATGGCGCACATCAACTCCTACCTCAGCAAGAACCTGGATCCACTATAATTTGCCTATTGCCACAATAAATCAACGGGGAAAGTGATCTCACTAGCTCCCCACTCTGTACTGGACCACAAGGACAAATAAAACACACACATCAGGATGGGGGTCCAACACCGTCATCCACACCAAACTTATTATCAAGTTCAGGGACTGTATCCTCGAGTTTCTCATCAATAGAACACAAACTGTATAAATTGACAACATTTCCTCCTCATTAACCATCAACACAGGGACATCTCAAGGCTATGTGCTCAGCCCCCTACTCCAATGATCTCGACCCGAAACATCGCCTATCTCCTTCGCTCCTTAGATGCTGCTGCACCCGCTGAGTTTCTCCAGCTTTTTGTGTAACTCTCTGTATACATGATTGTGTAGCTGGATACAGTTCCAACTTAATATTTAAATTCACTGACGGCACCTCTGTCGTTGGACGATTTATGTATTTGTCAGTGTATAGGATGGAGATGATCATCTGATTGAATTGTGCCAGAACAATAACCTTGCTCTCAACGTTAGTAATACTAAGGAAATAATTGTTGACTTTAGAAGAGGAACACCACGGATCTACAAACCTATCTTCATCATCGGGTCAGTGATGAAAAAAGTTAACAACTTCAGGTTCCTGGGCATGCATATTTCTTCAGATTTGTCCTGGATCCAGCACATTTATGCAATCATAAAGAAAGCCCATCTTTCCGTGGAGATTCAGTATGTTAATAAATACTCTCTTGAACATCTGCAGGTGTAGGGTAGAAAGCATATTGAATGGTTGCATCATGGCCATGTTCGGCAACCTGAACGCCCAGGAATGAAGGCGATTATAAAAAGTCGTGAACGCTGCCCAGTCCATCACTGGCACTGATCTTCCCACTTTCGTAGGGATCTACAGTGGCTTGCAAAACTTTTCATACCTCTTGAACTTTTCCACATTTTGTCACGTTACAACCACAAAAGTAAATGTATTTTATTGGGATTTTATGTGATAGACCACTTCACAATTATAAAAACTTTTACAAGCCACTGTATATGAAGTGCTCTCAAAAAGGCAGCCAACATTCGCGAGGACCCACACTACCCGGATCACATCTTATTTCACTCCGGTCATTGGCAAAGAGGTATAGGTGTCTAAAAACTGTAATGTAAATGTTCAGGACAGCTTCAGTCTGCTTGAATTGGGGAAACACTTAATCCTCAGTAAAAATTAGTATGG